>OZ023156.1:14029452-14629452 GCA_963678695.2 Diplodus puntazzo | reverse complement strand
GCTAAAATCCACTGGACTATTATGTCTCGGGCAACTGACAGAAATGTAATCATTAATTACTTATCAATACTCCACATCTGCACACAATAAATGTAACCTGGGCCAACTACATACTTTCCATATTTTGGTTAAAAATGTCACAGGATGTCTCTCTCATTAGTTTATAAAACATCACTGTTGTTGGAGCAAAACCACCGACTGAATCAACAATGAGTTTAAATGGGGGAGATGACAGATATAATTTGCTTCATTGGCAAACATCACGAGTGCTGAGGGGAAGAGACAAGTTGCCTTGGCACAAAAACCCAAAATAGATTTGTTGGATTGCTGTTGTAATTGAAATGGAATCTAACATCCACACAGCACCAATATCAAGTTCATCATTTCCTCTCATACGATCCTTTTACAACAACATGCTCAGCACACGACCATCGTGCCATGTTTAAGCTGTTTTAGGTTCATATAGGAATATGTAAAAAAAAAATAATGAAATCATCCGAAGATATCACAACGTGTCTGGCTTCAAATTCAATTTTATTTTTCAAAACCTCTGTGAAATAAACATATTTATGAAATAAGCAAAAGTCATCATTCAGTGCACGATTTAACAGTATTGACTTTAACCAGCCTCTGTAAGTTGTTTTACATCATTCATTTGGCATTTCAACAAACTTGGAGAAAAAGATTACATTCATAACAAGTAGCTGTGTGAGACCCGACTGTTTTGTTCCAAACATAACAGACAAAACAAAATCAAGCAATCTAAGAAAATATACACCTGTTTCTTAAGAAACAGGTGTACATTTTCTTAGATTGTTACACATTTTTTAGTCAAAGTTTCTGTGAATAAAAGCAGCAAACACTCGCCAGTGCAGTGTGATGAATGGGAATATTAGTCAAGAGGCTGAGTCATGGTAAAAGTACAGTGTGACAGACTTCACTGATGAAGCGAAGAGTCAGGTATTAAGGGCTCAGCACTCCCTTACTTAAGCTGCGTTGATCCAGGCATGGTGATGTGTGTGCCCACTGAGTGGATATTATGGCAGCGTGTCGTCAGCATCCCACCACAGGTGTCTCCAGCGCTGTCCTGAGACTGACCTCGGGCAAAACCCATAATGACAACCTCACAAAGTGCCTGTCTCAACTGTACATGTTCCAAAACACAATAAATCACCACACAATCGTCAGGTTTTTGGCATAAAAAAAAAGAAAATTTGAAAAAAAAGTGTACGTATGTACGTTTGAGTCAACATATATAATAAATGTGAATGTGGAAAGGTTGCTCTACCAATACTGAAAGGTGAAAAAACGTGCCGATAATGATACGTAAGTCAATAAAAGCTGGTTCAAACAGATAAAATGCTACCATCATATTTAGATGTAAAAAGAAAAACCCACATGCAATCCTTGTTAAAGAACGGAAGTAAAGTCATTCAATCTGCTCTCAGACCAGCACAGTTTATCCATTGTCTCCTCGGATCTCGGTGGTCGTTGGGATGGGAGTCGTAGTTGTGGTTGCAGTTGTAGTCGTGGTCTGGGTCGTAGTCGGTGGTGGGGCAGTAGGAAGTGAAAGCCAGGTCAGCAGCCAGTCGGGCAAGGGGGGAAGTGGTTGGGGCTGCACTGGCTGACGATTGCCGCTCTGCATCAAAAGAAAACAAACACAGTGAATAGTTTTTCGAAATCAGAGTTGTTTTGCTAGAATTTGAGTTCATAAATGATAGGGTTCATTTAACTCTTACCTCATTGCTGCTAGAGTCACTGCTGTCACTGGAGTCACTGCTAGAGTCACAATTCTGCAACAAAAAAGAACATTAAATAATCAACTGGTTTGCCTTTCATATTTGCCACAAATCATTTATAAATGATATAAATAAAACGTGTGTCATTATTTTGTACTCACGACTAGAGGAGAACTGATCAGGCAGAAAATCAGCAGAAGAAAAAACTTCATCTTGCACCTCAAACTGTTTCAGGTCCCTTGATAGTCAGAGCTGCCTGCATGCCACAGAAGAGAACAACTGTAAACAGCTTTATAATGAATAAAATATTAAGCCTTTGTTCGCTACCCTCAAGCTGGTCCCTCCGGGCGACTCCATTAGCTTTTAAACGGCGTCGGTGTGCCCACATTGCTCTTGCACTTTAAAGGTGTGCTACTTCGTGTCAGATGTGGTCGGTGTCATGGCAGCCTCCTGAGACAAAACCAAAATACAGGCGTGAGCAGATTTTCATTGCCCAACTGGACTGTGTTTCTGAAGAGCCGCATCCTGCTTATAATCCTGACCGACTTAAGGTATTTGCTGAAAACAGGCTGAGCTGAATTCACCACTAAGCCCAATTTGTACTGCTGATTGCTCACACACACACACACACACACACACACACACACACGCCCAAACACACACACACACACACGCCCAAACACACTTCCTTTTGTTCCATGAAAGCAAGATTTTGAATTCTGATTAAAATACAAAATATCAACCTGCTATAACCGCTATATTTAGGAAATAATTTAAAATGTCTGAGGTCAGATTACGGGAAGATTGATGTTGTTGAAGCTCTCTGTGCTTATGAAACAGAAATATCTCTTCCCTCAAGCAGCATTGCCACCTGCAAAACAATACTTGCTCAATCCTTCTCAAAGACTGTAATCATCTTGTTTACTGATGGTGGACCTCTTTTATTTCTGCTATAGCAATCATGACGACCTGTTGCAAGTGTCATCCACATTTTATCTCTGACTTTCAAGAGATTTAGAAGATACATTTGTGGCACTTTATGTAACGCTTCAAACAGTGCTTTATATTGAAGTCTGTAAGTGAATCTGAAGGCTGATCTCATCCCCGTTGTCTGTTTGGTCTCAGTATGATCAGGATTTGTCATCATTGTCTGACAAGAGAGGAGACACTTCGTAAAACTTCGTAAAATGGAGATGTCTGCCTGATCAACACAGCAGCTTATAAAAAGATCAGCCTGGCGGCAGATTTATGATGTGTGGTTCACTGACACGCAACATGTGAAGTAATGCAGGAGTCACACAAGGTCTCACACATGATCATAAAACTAGGAATTGTTTTGTCTTTACAGTCAGGACACACAGTCACCAACTGCATGATCCAAACGAGAACAAGAATTATTGTGGAAATGCTAAAGACCCATTAAAGAAAGATTAGGTAGGAATTAGCATTTTGCGTCGTAAGTGTTGAAAACTTGTATATTGAAGTTTACATACACGTGACGCTGTGATCTTCAACTCTCACTGAAGTTACATAGCGCAGAAACAAGTGAGAGCTGAGACAGAGACAACATTCACCGTGTTACAAAACACTTTGCAATCAAAATGATTTTTAAGCTGTCTGTTAAAGGTAAAACAGTAACATATCGTCGCTTTAAGCATTGAAAATATTAGATTTTTTCGGGGGTAACATCTATAGCTCACTTGCAGACCACATTCTTTTGGCAAGTTTAAACTCGTCTCGTCATTGAACATTAATGTAAGCTGGCCTTAAACAAACTCTCTTTAAAATATGTCGCTTCCAACCCTCCAATGTTCTGTGAACACCCCCTGAGGGCGGCAGCGCTCCTGTTGAGAAAGGGCTGTTTAAAATGCTATAAAGTAAGAATATGCTGTAGTATCTGTCGCTCAACCCAACTAAAGGCCTGACAGGACTGTTGCAGTTTCTGCTGGCAAGTGTTGCACATGCAGCTGCTCCAGCAGACAGAGAAAAAGCCACATCGAGATTTGTTACATATTTAAAGAGGAATTTCTTGTTGACCATATTTTCTTGAGTAACTGCAATCAAATTAGCAAATCATTAAAAAAAAAAAATCATAAGAAATGTTCTTATGTTCTTTTTTATTTTTTGTATGGTGGCCCCACATGCAAGCAGACAAAACAGTTCATACTGCACTGTAGATGCTGTATTTGCAGCTTGTTTGTATATTTGGTTGTGTTTTTGTTTTTGTTGTATCTGCAGCAGTGTGTGTATTTGCAGCACGTTTGCGGGGCATCTGTTATCATTATCATTATTAAATTGTTGAGGTGGAAGATTTCCCAATACATGTAATTGCAATGTCCCAACAATGCTGTATGTTGATAAGATAACATCCGCTCCTGTAACTGTATATAAGAAAAGCTCAACATTCAGAGCAGCATGACAACAACCTCCTCGACCATCTACGAGACTGTCTGCTGAAGCTGACCTAAAGGTAATTATACGAATCTGAATATTCCATGTAAGGTTGGTGGAAGGATGAAAACTGTTCATCTGGTCAGGTCTTTATTATTTTCTTTTCAACAGGTCTGATCACTGTAACCATGCTGAAGGAAGTATTTGTGATTGGATGCCTCCTGAGCCTCGCTCTGGCTCAGCCTGTAAGTGAAACATTCACATACTCTCACATATTTCAACAACAACAAGTGTTATATGTCGATTTAATAACGTTTATTCTAATTGTGCAATGTTGGCAATATCAAACGTGTTACTTGTTCATTTTCAGCAGATGGAGGCAGCACAAAAAAGAGTGGCTCGGTCAAGCTCCGGCTCCGACTCCAGCTCTGACTCTGATAGCTCCAACTCTGACTCCAGTGAGGTGAGTGCTTTGTCTATCCTGTAGAATTCAACAACACCTAGATGTCAGCTACCGTTGACGTCCTTGGAAACTCCTCTCTTACAATTCATATTTCTGATTTCTTAAAGAGAACCACCACCAAGGCTACAACAACAACAACAGCTGCAACGACTACTGCAGCTCCCACCTCTACTACAGCAGCTACAGCTACTACTACCGCAGCTACAGCTACTACTACCACAGCTCCCACCACCAATACTACTGCGGCAAAATAACATTTGAAATTCAACCATCGATCATGACAACCAGTACTGTATGACATGTATTTTTTAAATCCGCTTTGTCTCATGTCAGATTGTCCAAACAACTGTTACTGGCTCATCTCTCAAATTCAATTACACATGTGGATCAAAATCACTGTATTCTCTGATGCATCTGCTGAATAAACTCCTTAAACTGACAATGATGACCATTTATTGTCTTGTCTGTAAATATGTATGAGAAGATAAATGTAAAGTGTGTATTACAAAAAATATCCCATAGAGAGACACATCGATGGCTGAGTGATGACCAGCAACCAAGAGAAGTTTAAACAGATTTACATCCTGAGAGTCTGGATATACTTCTGTAGGCTTTTTGCACAGGTAAATTTTAAACATATGGCAATCAATCTAGTTGGTATTTTCCTGGCTTTCCTCGTGTATTATTCCAGATAGAACTGAGCTTCAGTTCAATGTTTTTAATCACAAGAATACAAGAACTATCTAGAGAGTTTTTTTTTCTAAACTTGGAATAATGAATTTTAGTCACCTACCAAATAATTAACTATGTAACTATATATATATATATATATATATATATATATATATATATATATATATATATATATATATATATATATATAACATCAATTACACAACAAATAGAAACCTTGAACCACCGTCTCTCTCTCTGAAATACTGGGTATTTAATAGCATTAAAGCTGTCTAGATGATTCATTATAAAGACGTGTGGATACTTGTTGGTTTGTCTGTTTGGTAATTACTTCGTTACATTGCAACATATACATGTTATAACACTACAAATATGTACAGTGTCTGCAGCAATGGTCTTTTGAAGATATTTTCATGTTTATTTTATGCAGAAATGTAGAGGTTGTTGTTCTTGTAGTTGTTATAGTGCGGACACACTTTGCTTTTAGTCCATTTTTTGCTGAAATGTTCTGCTAACTTTAAAAGGGTTAACCAAACCAATTCAAGTTGATTGAAAGTGAGGACATCTGCATTTGGATGCAGTGATGTAATTCATGTTCTGTTCATTTGAAGTGCCATTTAGAATGCATAAAAAGCAGAGAAATAGAATATATCAGAAACAGGTTCTTGAATTTCCGTCTTTCTTGCAGAATCACCACTTCAACAACATAACAACAACTTACTGGCCCAACGTACTCTGCTGTTCCAGATCATGAGGCTCATTAGTATAACAACAATCTGCAAAACCTTGGTGTGATCAAGCTCTACTCTTTTTATACAACATTTAAGAACCTTTCAAATGCATTTCCTTTCCTCCAATTGTTAATTTTATTATGCTTTAAGATGAACTGAATATCTAGTTGTAACAAAAAAGATATATTTGAACAAGTGGGAGAAACATATGAATATACTGTGGTGCAGTGGATCAGAAGGCGCTGAAATAGAGTGGGTCGTGCTTTGTGGTGCTTCCCGGTGTGATATGGACAGAGCAGAGAAGAGTACTGGCAGCTTGTAAAAAGTGCTGGTATGGAATGAAATGTAAAAGTGACTACTTCAAGTATTTCATTTGAAACTCAATATTTTCCAAACTAACAAAAGTGTTTTTTCTTGTCTAAACTTACATAAAGACTGGTGCAACAGTCCTGTACTTTCTACGCAATCGACCCCAACCACATCCTTGAGACTCCACCCCGGTATCCACTCAAAGAGAAGTCGTCTTTTAACATAATCCACACAGCGATTACATTGTTCAGCACACTGTTATTATGAAGAAAATTAAGTAATATACAAATAGGGTTTTATCACCGAGAGGAATTATTAAATATACTGCGCCTATCATAATGTTCAGGTGTATTACCTCACCAGCCTATTTCCTCACGTTAAAATGTGGAGGTGGAAGATTTCCTAATAATTGCAATTTTCCCAACAATGCAATATGCTGATGAGATGACATCAGATCCTGTAACTGTATATAAGAAACAGTCAACATTCAGAGCAACACGACAACAACGTCTTCACCAGTTTGCTGAAGTTCTGAAGTCTGAAAGGTAATTATATGAGTCTTTTGTTACTGTTTGTTACTGAGGTTGGTGTCGGTGTCAGGTTTGTGGAAGAGTGATTTGGCTGATATTTTGGAAAACCTCTTCATCTGCTCAAGTCTTTATCATTTTCTTTTCAACAGGTCTGATCACTGTAACCATGCTGAAGGTAGCTCTTGTTCTTGGATGCCTCCTGAGCCTCGCTCTGGCTCAGCCTGTAAGTGAAACATTCTCATACTCAACATCAATACCAGTCTTCTTATATGTTGATCCCTTTACTGTTATTGTAAAAGTATAATGTGTGCAGTATCAAATGTGTGATTTGTGGATTTTCTACAGATGGAGGGAGCACACAAACGAGTTGCTCGGTCAAGCTCTGGCTCTAACTCTGACTCTGACTCTGGCTCTAACTCCGGCGAGGTGAGTGTTTTCTCTGTCCTCTAAAATTCAACGCCCAACACACCTGAGTGTCAGCTACTGTAAGATTGCTGAAAAACTCATCTTTTACAATTCATCTTTCTGATTTTCTTGAACTGTACCACCCCCCAGACTACAACCACAGCTGCAACAACTACAACTGCAGCTGCAACAACTACAACTACAGCTGCAGGTGCAACAACTACAACTGTAGCAACTACAACTCCAAGTCAACAGCAACTGATACTCCAGATCCTTCTTCAACTCTTTGGGCAGTCATAAACTACGACTGAAGCAACTGCTACATCTACCACTGCATCAGCCTCTACGACCACCACCATAAAATAAAAATCGAAAATGTATCCAGTGAATGACAACCACTTTTTAATGACGTCTATTGTTAACACCAGCTTTGTGTCAGTGTCATTTCACCTGCTTCCTTCTTTTTGCAAATTACAGCAATGTTGTTTTAACCAGTGTTCTATTACTCATCGTTCTAGTTGACATTAACATGTTGATAAAAATCACTGTATTTTCTACTCTATCTGCTCAATAAACTTCATCAATGCAAAACATGGAACAAATGTGTTTTTCAGCTGATACTTCTTTTGAGCAGCACACATGTTATACATGAAATCAAGCTGAACACATCTGGAGGATAACAACATGAGCAGCTCATTTTTGTTTGTTTTTTTGTGTGTCTTTTAGCTCATTGAATGTCCAGAAAGACTTGCAGGGTCAGACAGAAAAAGTCGCTACCGTGACACTCATTGCACATTTTTTGAAATACATTTATTTCCTGCAGTCGGTTACCATGGCAGTCCTTGTCTGTGCTTGAACCCCTCAGTGGTATTACCTGACTTTAACTGCCCTGTGCTTCGCGCTGGTGATGTTTCCTCAATCCTCTGGAGCCACGGCTCATTTCAGTTTACTCACCTTTTAAACTGTCCTAACCCCAACTGTATGATATCCCTTTGGTCAGAACACACACAGATGTGAGACTGTCTGGTCGTTTCGTCAATTAAGCAAAGTATAAAGCTGCCAGCAACCAAAAGTGAAGATGAAAACTGACACAGGTATTTAATCTCATTTAAAGCTACAGGGTATATTATGTACTTTAGAAGCAGTCTTTTGTTTTATGTAGAAAATCTATTACATTCCAACAGCTATCAATAAATCAGTTAATCCATGTTCACTTTATTGGGAAATCGCTTTTCTACAAGGCTTCATTAATGTTTCTCGGGCAGATCAAGTTTAAAAAACACAAACATATTTGTTGCATGCTTTGTGTTAATGAAGTTAATTAAGCAGATACCACTGAAAAATACAGCGGTATTTTACAATACCGCTGTATTTTTCAGCGGTACCTCAACTTAGCTATGTTTAATTAATTATGTTTAATTTAACTAAACTGATTTATCTGCCTAAAGAGTGCATTTTTAGCCTGAAAAAAGGAACCACAACACATAGAAAAACCGCAGTAACATGGGTGCTTGTAGCAACTAATAATGTAATAATGGCTAATAGTGTAATAATGGCTCATAATGTAATAATTTTAATGTAATAAAAGTTCATAATGTAATAATCAGCTCATAATGTAATAAAATCACGGCCGCATAACGTAATAAGGGCTTTGCGCATAATGTAATAATGTAATAACTTATTACATTAAGAGCCTTATAGATACCGCTCATAATGTAATAATAGCTCATAATGTAGCGGATATAGTGAGAAAAGTGTTGTATTATCATCATTTTTACTTCTGCCATCCCTGCAGGGGTGGAAGAAAACACTTTCAACTGTGTCTGTCTGTCAGCAAAATCACACATTTCTGCAAACATGGTGGAGCATTAGCCAACTTAGATGCCATATACTGTACCTCTGCTCCCAATAAGCGGCAGGCCTCATAAAAAGGAAGAGAAGCCTAACTGTTTAATGCATCATCCTCCATAGGTCAGATCCATGGTATAAAGGCCACAACTACACACACTGACAACTAGAATGCACTTATGGGCAGAGGTCTGTTTTTGTGTTTGACTATGATTTGTACATAGATGGCTCAACAGTAACCAACTCAAAAGCTGGCAGGAGAAGAGGTTGGATTGGGGAAGAAGGAGAGGGACTGTAGTTCATGTAGTTTAAAAGGGCATGTTCTTTGTAACAATAACTGATAATAACTTTTCCAATAAAAACACATTTAAAATTGTTCTTTTCAAATAAGTAAGTGAACACTCTTTCCTTCCATACAACCTGACGAAGACCTTCCAGTCAAAATGTTGCTGTTTTTTATTGTTGGTCTTTAATGCCAATTTAATAAAGGCTTTTAAACATTATTTTCCTACTTACACTTACATGATACAAGCAGAATAACTTTCCAACTTCTAGACTGATCAGTTAATACTAAAGTGTGTTAAGTATAGTCACAGTCATGAGGTGGCGATGTAGTTATTAGTTTATAAGCTAAGAATAGCTTTACTTCTGGCGTCTAGTGTCAGTATGGTCTGGACTGGTCTGGACAGGAACCCTGCACCCTGGTGCTACAGTCCTGGCTCTAACTCTGGCGAGGTGAGTGTTTCCTCTGTCCTCTAGAATTCAACATTTAACAGACCTGAGCGTCAACTACCGAAAAAATCCTTAGAAAACTCTTCTTTGACAACACATTTTTCTGATTTTCTTGAATAGTAACAACACCCGGACTACAACTACGACAGCTGCAACAACAACAGCTGCTCCACCAGCAACCACCACAGCAGCTGGAGCAACAACCACCACAGCTGCACCACTGACCACAGCACAGTTGATCCAGTTACTTCTTCAGCTCCTCTAACAACAAGAAACTACCTCAGCATTGCTGCTGCAACTACCACTGCACCAGCTTCTACTAGTGCTACAAAATGAAATCTGAAATCAACCTCTAGCCAACAAGTGAATGACGTCTTTTGTTAACATCAGCTTTGTTTGGTGCCAGTTTCATTCCAACTGCTTCCTTCTCTTTTCAGATTTTAACATGTTTTATTTGTAATCGTTATGTATGCACTATCTGCTTAATAAACTTCATCAATGTAAAACATGGAATAAATATGTTAAGCACTTATTTATGTTATGTCAAGATCGACTATAATGCATTTATTATGAGGTATTTAATATTGTAGGTCAGAACCGGGCAAGATGAGCCACTTATTACATTTGATGACTTTACTGCAAAATGAAAGTGTATTTGTTTCAAATAATAGTTACTATATATACCACAGGATGCTGTGTAGCCATGGAAAATAAAACAAGTTATGTAATTGTTGTGGTTTCAGAAAAATGACCAATCAAAAAAAGTAGATCTATGGCACAACATGCACCAAGGTGGGGGTAAAATTAACAAAAAATTAAAAAAACACCGTTAAGTACTGATATATACATTTCGTAAGCCTTCCTGTGTTCGGGTCAAATCTGACTGATTTACAACTTCATAAAACCCTAAACATTTTATTCTTCCCCTGATTGCCTCAAGGCCTTATGATCTCCTCCACACTAGGCATTTGAACATATAAAATTCCTGATCAGCACTTTCATTGAATTTTGAGTGGTCTAATCAACTTTGCAACACCTGTGGTGTTCCCAGTCAAAATTATCAGGTATAGGAAATTAATGCGTAATACTAGATTGTGTTCATTCATTAGATGGAAAACATCCCCATGCACACCCACACATCCACATCTGCAACCACACACACCCTCCCACCAACATCTAAACTTACCCACTGACTGGTCTGGAATGAATCATAGACCCTGGTGTGGCCATCCTGCACTCCGTACGCAATCCACCCCAGCCCCCTCCTTGTGACTCCTCTGCGGTACATTTTATCCGATCAAAGAAACTTTGTCTCTGAACGTAATCCAGACAAATATTGCAATGTTCAGCGTACTGTAATTTTGAAGACAGTTAAGTAATATACAAATAATTTCTAGGCGACCACGTTATCCCTGAGATGAGATATTAAATGTATTGCACATATTGACCAAGCGTGTCTCTGATACTTACCTGACCAGCCTATTTCCTCACGTTAAAATATGGAGGTGGAAGATTTCCTAATAATTGCAATTTTCCCAACAATGCAATATGTTGATGAGATGACATCAGATCCTGTAACTGTATAAAAGAAACACTCAACATTCAGAGCAACACGACAACAACCTCCTTCACCAGGCAGTTTGCTGAAGTTCTGAAGTCTGAAAGGTAATTATATGAGTTATTTGTTACTGTATTTGAGGTTGGTGTCGGTGTCAGGTTTGTGGAAGAGTGATTTGGCTGATATTTTGGAAAGACTCTTCATCTCCTCAAGTCTTTATCATTTTCTTTTCAACAGGTCTGATCACTGTAACCATGCTGAAGGTAGCTCTTGTTCTTGGATGCCTCCTGAGCCTCGCTCTGGCTCAGCCTGTAAGTGAAACATTGTCATAGTCTCAACACAGGTGTCTTTATATGTTGGTACAGTTACTGTTATTGTACACGTTTAATGTGTGCAATATCAAATGTGCGAAATTTGTGGATTTTCTACAGATGGATGGAGCACACAAACGAGTTGCTCGGTCAAGCTCTGGCTCTAACTCTGACTCTGGCTCTAACTCCGGCGAGGTGAGTGTTTTCTCTGTCCTCTAGAATTCAACATTTAACACATCTGAGTATCAGCTACAGTAAGATTGCTGAAAAACTCATCTTTGACAATTCATCTATCTGATTTTGTTGAACTGTACCACCACCCAGACTACAACCACAGCTGCAACAACTACAACTGCAGCTGCAACAACTACAACTGCAGCAGCTACAACTCTCAGTGCACAACAGCAACTGCTACTCCAGCTCCTTCGTCAACTCCTTGGGCTGTAAGGAACTATGACTGAAGCAACTGCTACATCTACCACTGCATCAGCCTCCACGACCACTACCATAAAATAAAAATCACAAATGTATCCAGTGAATGACAACCACTTTTTAATGACGTCTATTGTTAACATCAGCTTTGTGTTAGTGTCATTTCACCTGCTTCCTTCTATTTCCAAATTTCAACAATGTTGTTTTAACCAGTGTTGTATTACTCATTGTGCTAGTTCACATTAACATGTCGATCAAAATCACTGTATTCTCTGCTCTGTCTGCTCAATAAACTTCATCAATGCAAAACATGGAACAAATATGTCAAGTACTTATTTATGTTAAAGTGAAACTCTTGCCAAAATGCAACCTAGACTTTTTTTGTGAATGTATATGAGTCAAACCTTCATGTAAAAGCGTAATTACGACGAAAGAGGCACTTTTAAGATTGACCGTATTTTCGTTTTCGGCTCAAACTCATTTTCAATGGGAGTGCTACAGGTACTTTTACACTAGCATCAAAATCACTATTTTTAAAACACTAAGAAGGCTCGACACAACATGAAACTTTGCTCTTACTATCACCAGGGTCTCTACACATGAACACGAGCATTGAGAACATTGTTTGTGTACACAGAGTTTACTAAAAAGAAAGTTTTTGAACAACTCACGTTAACAGTAGCTTCTTCCTCTAGCCCAGTGGTTCCCAACCTTTTTTCCTTGAAGCCCCCCTTGCCTGTGTCCAAGACAAGTCAGCCCCCCCAACCCCAACCTGCATACACTAAAAGAATGAAGTGATTAATTAAAAACTTTTATTTGCAAAAGTAAACAACAGTTATATTCTCCTTGTTTTACATTGTATAGAGATACATTTCTTCCTTTTTGTGTCATCAGGTGTATCATACACAGCACACACACACACACACACACACACACACAACGACCAGAATAGGCTATAAGAGAACAGAATAGGCCTACCTCATATGGGTGTTGGTAATAAATAGCTTAATGAATTTAAATGTGGACCAAAAAATATGTTTCAATTTGGATTATAGAGAGTTTTGATTGAGTGTGTTATTGGGATTTTGTGGAGTCCAGGGTATAATTGGCTGTTTTTGACTATTTTTGATTTTACCATAATATTTCACCTTAAAAACTATTTATCTTGCCTTGTTTGATGTCATTATTTTCAGTCACAACCATATGTGACTGTACAGTTATTTTTTTTCATTTTGACATACTGTATTAACCCTATGGACCTAAAATCCCCCCCAAAAAATCAAATCCGTGTAGAAAAAAGTTAGATTTTTTACTGTGAAAACCACAAATATTTTTAATGAACCATTTTTGTTTCTTATAATGCAAGTATAAATTGTTGTTTGCTAAACTTTTGCTTAGTTATATGTAACTATTTACATCTAAATGCAGGAAATGCCTCAGGCTCAGGCCTCCCTCAGCTCTCCTGCCTGCTCCACATTCAGCAGTCTCCTCATTGTTTTGACTCATTAAACAAAAAATACAACTCCACTACACACTAAGCACACTGCACCAAACACTACATAACACACTAACTATACAGTCCAAACACGCTAAATGTCACAAATCTCTCAACGCTCAAAACTCGCTATCTCTATCACAGTCACTGTCGGTCCCTCCCACAACTTCCCCCTGTTCCTCAGCAACCAAATCACGTGCTTATAATTTTGTGAATTTTGTTAATCTTAAACATACAGATTTACCTCAAGATTTCTCCCAACCAAGCTTTTAAGGAACACTTCACCCAAATCCATAAAATGTTTTGTGGAACAACCTCACCCTTTCATTTTGTGGTTTCTTTAAAACTACAAAATCTTTGGTTTCCTCACTCATGTTATTTCATTCAGCTTGAATCTATCGACAAGGAATGGATAAAAATTAGGAATAAATGTAAAAAGAACATTTACACAGTATGTGTTTTATATATGCAGCTTCATTAATTATTAATATACATTAAATTTGAAGAAAAAAAAAATTGTTCCATGTTTTGCATTGATGAAGTTTATTGGGCAGATAGAGCAGAGAATACAGTTATTTCAATCGACATGTTAATGTGAACTAGAACGATGAGTAATACAACACTGGTTAAAACAACATCGTTGAAATTTGCAAAGAGAAGGAAGCAGGTGAAATGACACTGACACGAAGCTGATGTTAACAATAGACGTCATTAAAAAGTGGTTGTCATTCACTGGATACATTTGTGATTTTTATTTTATGGTGGTGGTCGTAGAGGCTGATGCAGTGGTAGATGTAGCAGTTGCTTCAGTCATAGTTCCTTACAGCCCAAGGAGTTGACGAAGGAGCTGGAGTAGCAGTTGCTGTTGTGCACTGAGAGTTGTAGCTGCTGCAGTTGTAGTTGTTGCAGCTGCAGTTGTAGTTGTTGCAGCTGTGGTTGTAGTCTGGGGGGTGGTACAGTTCAACAAAATCAGATAGATGAATTGTCAAAGATGATATTTTCAGAAATCTTACAGTAGCTGATACTCAGATGTGTTAAATGTTGAATTCTAGAGGACAGAGAAAACACTCACCTCGCCGGAGTTAGAGCCAGAGTCAGAGTTAGAGCCAGAGCTTGACCGAGCAACTCGTTTGTGTGCTCCATCCATCTGTAGAAAATCCACAAACCACATATTTGACATTGCACACATTATATTTTTACAATAACAGTAAAGGGATCAACATATAAGAAGACTGGTATTGATGTTGAGTATGAGAATGTTTCACTTACAGGCTGAGCCAGAGCGAGGCTCAGGAGGCATCCAAGAACAAGAGCTACCTTCAGCATGGTTACAGTGATCAGACCTGTTGAAAAGAAAATGATAAAGACTTGAGGAGATGAAGAGTCTTTCCAAAATATCAGCCAAATCACTCTTCCACAAACCTGACACCGACACCAACCTCAAATACAGTAACAAATGACTCATATAATTACCTTTCAGACTTCAGAACTTCAGCAAACTGCCTGGTGAAGGAGGTTGTTGTCGTGTTGCTCTGAATGCTGAGCGTTTCTTATATACAGTTACAGGATCTGATGTCATCTCATCAGCATAGTTGGGATAAATGCAATTATTAGGAAATCTTCCACCTCCACATTTTAACGTGAGGAAATAGGCTGGTCAGGTAAGTATCAGAGACACGCTTGGTCAATATGTGCAATACATTTAATATTTCATCTCAGGGATAACGCCATCGCCTAGGAATTATTTGTATATTACTTAACTGTCTTCATAATTACAGAACGGTGAACATTGCAATATTTGTTTGAATTATGTTCAGAGACAAAGTTTCTTTGATAGGATAAAATGCACCACAGGGGAGTCACGAGGAGGGGGCTGGGGAGGATTGCGTACAGAGTGCGGGATGGCCACACCAGGGTCTATGATTCATTCCAGACCAATCAGTGGGTAAGTTTAGACAACAAAAATACTTTACTTAAGGTTAGAGGAAGATTAAGTTTTCAGGTAAATGTTAACAGAAAAAATCTCACGTCTCAGGTCACAGCTGACTTTTTCTGTGTGCGATTTTTGCAAATGACAGTTCATTTTGATTTATTTTAGAGGTTTTCAACACATTTGTGTTTTAAACTTTCATCACCCCCACCTGCATGATTTCTTTTTCAGCATAAACCAAGCTATGAGTCTGACCTGTCATCTTGTTCATTTAACAAATTACAGAGCTGCTAGGACCCCAATTTTAAGATGAAAAATGACACACAAATAAACAAAGAGTTAGTGACAGTCAAGGTAAAATATTACCAAAGTACTGTAATACAGTTTAAGGTCATGAAAAAAAGCTCATTGTTTATTCATAAAAATACTAATAAAGCTAAAAAACAGTCTATTGATGTGTGAGCAGATTTGTTTCTAATATTTTTTTGTGCCTGCATCCTTTTAAGTTAATTTATAAGTAATTCACCATTTTTAAAACATTAATTAAAAATCTATGCAAAGTTTTAGAAGAAGAATCTTTATGTTGTACAACATAATGAAACTGCTGCCCTTCATTGAACCGTCCTGAGGGGGCAGTCTGCAGCGTAAATGCCCAGGGACCAACTCCAGATCTTAACCAGGGCCTTGGTAAAGGGCACTGACTGGAGAATCAACCTAATGTATATATTTTGATCATGGGGGAAAGCATTT
Organism: Diplodus puntazzo; assembly: GCA_963678695.2. Taxonomy (NCBI): domain Eukaryota; kingdom Metazoa; phylum Chordata; class Actinopteri; order Spariformes; family Sparidae; genus Diplodus; species Diplodus puntazzo. The sequence continues at coordinate 14,613,135 of OZ023156.1, read as the reverse complement.
TACCTGGAGGAAATCAACGCAAGCACAGTGAGGATATTTAAAAACCCCAGTGGGATTCAAAGACAGGACCTTCTTCTTGCTGTGAGGAAACAGGGATAACCACTGTGTCACTGATTACAGAAATACACATGTGAGCCTAAACAATGAAACCATGGACAGGCGATGTGAATAACATTGACCATCTCATTAAAATGAATTGTTCTGAGGTGCCCCAGCGGCTCAATAGGTGTAGCATGTTGCATCTTCGCTGTCCAGGGTTCTAATGCGACCTGTGACCATTTGCTACATGTCATCTTCCCTCTCTGTCATCCTCCTCCCTGTCTTTCACAAGCTCTCCTGCCAAAAACTGCAAAAAGACCTTTAAACCTATTAAAAAGAAATCTAGGCACCATTTGGCCAAACACCAATGCAAGTACAAATCCTTCGCCGAAAATAAACTTGCTTTAAACAACGCAAATGCAGGAATGCATGAGTGCTGGCTCGCGTATCCTGCGTCTTTTTGGAGCATCAGAAATTACTCCTACGCTTGCGCAATATGGCGATGTGACAGGTTCAGGAGTCAATAAGCACAACAAGCTAACATGTCTAGTGGTTCCTCCAGTAACATTCATAGTATATAGGCAAGTATGTGAACAACTACCTTCACTATGCAGCCAGTTGTCTACGTGAATGCGTGGTTCAAAAGCAAGCTCCAGCCTAATAGTGATAGCATTTCCCGATGGCAGAGCCAGAGGACACGTAACAAAGAGGTTAAGGCGTCAACCTGGCCTCCAAATTCCCCAGATCCCATCAAGCAGTCCCTGGGATGTGCCAGAACAAGTCCAGGAAGGATCCAGGAAGGCTTCACCCCTCAAGCCCACAGTACTCAAAGGATCCACCACCAATGCCCTTTGCCAGGCCCACAGAAGTCCCCCCAGAGATCCTGTGTGGGGCCTCCATTTGACCTCCTAAACAAAGTCCAATAAACCCACTGAATGCTACCTGCCCAGAACCATCTAGGCCAGGGAGTCTGAGTAAATACCTGGCATCGGCTGACAGACACTATAAATGTTCATCTCAACGGCTGATCTGTGAGTCATCTTTGCAGCATTCAGCTCTAAAGTCAACAGTAGGTTTTTGTTATGACAACTCATTGTCTGTGATGACGTGTGGTTTTTGTTTGAGGTTGCAGGCTCATCCTAATACTTTATAAGTGGTTAACAACACACCTGACATTGTGAAATGAGTGGCGGACAGCTTTGTTGGTTAATCCAATCAGATTCAGACTCAGACAACTTTTTAATCCCACCAGGGGCAATTGTTTCAGCAGCTTGCATATTGGCAAAGTACAACAACACAGTACACACAATAAATAGATAGGGAATAAGGTAAAGTAAATAAATAAAATAAATAAAATGCCAAGGAGTAAGTGTCATCAAGGATCAATATTTGAATAAGTGAATAAATAAGTAGATAAATAGATAGGTTACACATGTTGACCTATACGATGTACATGGTAAAGGAATAAGATAAAATCATTACGAAGAATTTAAGAGACAACTAGCAGAGGGGATAAAAGATCTTAAAAAGCGGTTAGTCTTACAGACAGGTGAGACATAGCGACGACCTGAGGGCAGCAGAGAAAATTCACTTGCAAGCGCGTGACCGGGAAAAGACAAAATGTTATTTGCTTTCCTCAGAGTTTGTTGGTCACAAAAATCGGCCAGGTCCCTAAATTTCACTCCTGTGATCTTGGAACATGTTTTAATAATGCTATACAAGCTGTTTTTATCTTTCAGTTTAAGGCTGGGAAACCAGCAGATGAAGGAGAAACACAGGAGACTTTCGATAAAGGACTGATAAAAATGGCAAAGAATAACAGGGCTGACAGAAAAAGAGTTCAGTTTGCAGAGAAGATGAATTCTCTGTTGCCCTCGCTTCACAATGTCTGTGGTGTTCACATCAAATTTCAGCTTCTCGTCAAAAAAGGTGCCTAGATATTTATATGAAGTAACACTTTCCACAGTTTTGCCATGGATGGTGCTATCTATTGCTGGGTTTTTGTCACGTCTAAAATCAATTATAAGCTCCTTAGTTTTAGACACATTTAGGTCTAAATAGTTTTTGTCACACCATGAAACAAAATCAACAAGAGCCTCTCCGTGTCCTGATTCAGATCCCTATGCATGTGCATTCCCCAGTTATATTGGTTCTTAAGCTTTTTCCTTATTACTGTTAAAATGACACTGCCTCGCATTCTGGGACACACAATTCTAACTATACATACAGGGCACAGGAGAGAATGCAACTGTGAATAAATGCAATAACAATGAATGATGGTTGACCGGTATGTACCAGTTGAAGATGTGTTTGGAGATCCGTAATAATACTTTCACACTGGGCATAAAACCCACTAACAACCACCAACATCTGGCTTTTGTCCTCAGTGGCAAAGGCTCCAACCAGTTAAGAGAATCTTACTTTGTGAAGATTTGGCTTGACTGCAGTTGACATTTGAACCGATATGGTAGCGATACCAGTACATAGAATAGGGACCCGTACCCAACAGTACCTTTTCTTAGTACTTTACTCTCTCTGTAATAACAATGTAATATCAGATGTAAAATATAAGATGCTAAATCAGGCATAACACAGGAATTTCCTCCAAAGAGGACAAAAACCTGGAAATGGCCGGACAAACTGGTTTTACCCTGTGAATTTGACCCACTCTGGATTACTGGACTAAAATGGAGAAACTGTTGGAATATAAACACAGGATTGGACTAAAATAAACACAAGTTAATCATCCAAAGTAGAAGACCAGCACCAACGTCTGTTATTTTGTTGCTGTTGTCACTATTGCAGTGCTTGCATACTATAGTATTTGCCATTGCATACTATGCAACTAACGTGCTATTTTTTTCTTACTAAGGTTTCAGACATAGCCTAGCATGAAGAACTAAACGGCATGTAAGTAAGGAGTTTTTGGATGCAGCCTCGAGGAAAGGTGACCAGACTTTCTGAGATGAAAAACAGCGACAGTTTAGTGGCCAATTTGTCATTGAAATATCCAGTGTTGTTATCTAAGAAAGGAAAAAAGGGGGCCGTTCTGGCTTCATGTGTTTTGACCATTGTAATTGTTGTACTGGATGTCGTTGTGATGTGTTGCCTCGGTCAGCTTTGCATTTTACATTACAAATATTGGGGTGTGACTTGTTGCATTGGTGACATCTCACCCTTTCTCTCTCTTCCTCTCTCTACTCTAAAGATGCACTATGAGGTACCAGAATTGGCATCTTCTATTTATTTAAATCAGTTCCTTTTTAAAAGTACAGAGTTCTGTACCCAACCCTAATGAAGAAGGGTTCAAATGTTTACAAGGGTGCTCCTTAAAAGTAGAAACACCCATAGAGGTTAGTAAAGTCCAATTATTATTATATAACCCTTTTTTTATTATTAAACAACTTGTGTAGCTTTGTCAAGTGAAGGTATTAATTGCAAATATCAGGTGGAAAATACAGTAAGTACTAGCACTTGTGTTGAAATATATATATATATATATATATATATATATATTATATATATATATATATATATATATATATATATATATACTTATCTTCTGTATTTATGTTATCAAAATCTCTCTACAGTGTGATCTATCTAATATCTTTAATGCACATTTTTAACAGCTTCATTAATGTTTCTCATCAACTGGATTTTAATAATAGCATACATCATCCATGTTTGCTGTTTATCAAGTTTATTCAGCACTTACTGCAGACAATAGAAACCACAGAAAGAAACAGTTATGTCAAATCATCCCAAAGGAAATAAAAAAACAAAGTCAATAAATACTGGTATAAATTCACATATTGATCCTTAGTTAACCAGGGGCGGGGGTGGAACCAACTGTGGTAGTAGTTGTAGCTGCAGTTGTAGTTGTAGTAGGTGCAGCAGTAGTTGTTTGTGGCTGAAGCAAGGCAGAAAGGGCCTGGAGAAGATCAATAATCTGTTGTGGACTCAGTGTTAAAGCTGCAGCTGTTGTAGTTGTAGTCTGGGTGGTGGTGCGCTTAAAGAAAATCAGATGTTGTCAAAAATACAGCAGAGGAGTTTTAGGGATTTTTACAATAGTTGACATTCAGTTGTGTTGAATGTTGAATTCTAGACGATAGAGAAAAGTTCTCACCTCTTCCGAGCTCGAGCTTGAGCTAGAGTCTGAGCGAGCAACTCGTCTGTGTGCTGCCTCCATCTGCAGAAAATCCACGAGTAATTTGATATTGCCCAAATTACACTATTACAAGAAAAGTAATTGTCTCACCATATAAAGACACCTGTGTTGATACTGAGTATGAGAATGTTTCACTTACAGGCTGAGCCAGAGCGAGGCTCAGGAGGCATCCAAGCACAAATACTTCCTTCATCATGGTTACAGTGATCAGACCTGTTGAAAAGAAAATGATAAAGAATTAATGAGATGAACAGTTTTTACAAAATATCAGCGAAATCACCCTTCCACCAACCTCACATAGAAAATAAGCAATCGGAAGATTTAATTACCTTCAGATCTTCAGAACTTGAGCAGACTATCTTGCAGATGATCGGGGGTTTGTTGTGTTTCTCTGAATGTTGAATGTTTCCTTTATACAGTTTCAGCATCTGATGTCATCTCTTCAGCATATTGCATTGTTGGGCAATTGTAAATATTATGAAATCTTCCACATCCGCAGCTTAAGGTGAGGAAATAGTCTGGGTAGTTCTCAGAGACACACCTGTACAGTATGATGGATACAACGTGTTTACTGTAATGATCCTTGTAAATAAATGATGATAGCCAGTTGGATTTGTCTCAGATTGTTATCCATCTTTTTTTCTTTTCTTTTTTGCTAATTTGGAACTGTCCTTAACCCACCTGCATGATATCAGTTTGTTCAGTAAAAACCCAGCTATAAAACTGACTTTTCATTTTGTCAGTTCATCAAGGTGTAAAGCTGCCTGAGACGGCCGAGGTTTCATCAGGCATGAAATATGCCAGAAGTACGTTCAGTATGTGTTGCTCACAACAGTCAGACAGAAAAGTTCTGGGAAATGGTGAATGTGTTTCTTCCATCCTATCTTCTATCTACAACACACCTTTATGCACAGCTTAATTTATCATTAAAATAACCAGTGTTGTTAACTAAGAAATGAACAACATGCGGCCATTCTGGTTTCATGTCTTTTGACCATGGTGACTGTTGTGCTGGATGTTGTGTTGTGTTGGTCAGCTTTGCATTTTAAATGTGGCAGGGGTGACAACTCACCCTCTCTCTCTTCCTGTCTGTACTCTACAGATGCACTATAAGGTACTGGAATTTGGCACTGTTTGATTGATTGTGTATTGGTACTCGGAAGTACTGATTTAATTCAATTGGTTCCCTTAAAAGTACAGAGTTCAGTACCCAACCCTAGTGAAGAAGCATTCAAATGTTTACAAGAATGTTTTTCTTTCTTTAGAGGTAGGAGTTTCAACCACTACAAGTTCAAAAAACAAAGACATTTTAAAGGTGCAAGATTTTTATTAAAAAAATGTTTCAAGTTAGTTAGTGATTATTAATAGTGTTTAACAGCATGGTGGGGTAGTGGTAGTTGTAGCAGCGGCAGGGGTGGTAACAGCTGTAGTATTAGTTGTAGCTGCAGTGGTGGTTGTTGGTGCAGCAGTGGTGGTTGCAGCTTGTTGTAAGAGCTGAAGAAGGAGCTGGAGCAACAGGTTCGATATTACAGGTGCTGTTGTAGTTGTAGTTGTAGCCTGGGTTGTGGTACAGTTCAAGAAAATCAGAAAGATTAGGTGTCAAACATACAGCAGAGGAGTTTTAAGGATTTTTACAATTGTTGACGTTCAGGTGAGTTGAATGTTGAATTCTACAGGATAGAGAAAACACTCACCTCTTCCGAGCTTGAGCTAGAGCTAGAGTCTGACCGAGCAACTCGTTTGTGTGCTGCCTCCATCTGCAGAAAATCCACAAGTCACACATTTGATATTGCCCACATTATACTATTACAATACAGTAACTGTACCAACATATAAAGACACCTGTGTTGATACTGACTATGACAATGTTTCACTTACAGGCTGAGCCAGAGCGAGGCTCAGGAGGCATCCAAGCAAAAGTACTTCCTTCAGCATGGTTACAGTGATCAGACCTGTTGAAAAGAAAATGATAAAGACTTGATCAGATGAACAGTTTTTTTCCAAAATATCAGCAAAGTCACCCTTCCACCAACCTCACATAGAACACAAGCAATCAGAAGATTCAATTACCTTCAGATCTTCAGAACTTCAGCAGACTGTCTCGCAGATGATCGAGGGTTTTTTTTTGTGTGAGTGTTGAGCTTTTCTTTTATACAGTTTCAGGATCTGATCTCATCTCATTGTTTTTATGAAATCTTCCACCTCCACATTTCAAAGTGAGGAAATATGCTGCGTAGTTGTGGTTACTTTAATAATCCTTGTTAATAATTCATGATAGCCAGTTGGATTTGTCTCAGATTGTTATCCAACTTTTTTTCCTTTTTTTTTTTTTCATTTTTGCTAATTTGGAACTGCAGAGACTACAGTGGTGTTGATCTACAAGTCTAAACAATCTAAAATAATGTATGTGAGAACACTCAGGTTTAAACAGCATCATATCGACTTGACCCAAAACAAAGCTGATGTTAAAAAGTTTGAGCCAATAAATACTATTTTAAGTTTTTATTTATTTTGTGACAATGGAGCAGCTGTAGCAGTATTTGTGGCTGCAGTGGTGGTTGTAGGTGGAGCAGTAGCAGGTCGTGAGAGGGCAAGAAGGAGCTGGGGAAGTTGGGCATTCACTGTTTCAGCTGCTGTTGTAGTTGGAGCCTGGATGGTGGTACAGTTCAAGAAAATCAGAAACATTAATTGACTGAAACACAACAGAAGAGTTTATAAGGACTTTTACTTTTATTTTTGTGTGCTGCCTCCATCTGCAGAAAATCCACAAGTCTCCGTTTGATACTGCCCACATCATAGTAGTACCATAACAGTAATTGTATCAACATATAAAAAAACTGGTGTTGATACTGACTATGAGAATGTTTCACTTACAGGCTGAGCCAGAGGAGGCATCAGGAGGCATCCAAGCACAAATAGCATGGTTACAGTGATCAGACCTGTTGAAAAGAAAATAATAAAGACTTGATCAGATGAAGAGTTTTTCCAAAATATCAGTGAAATCTATACTTCATCAAACTTCCCAGGCAAATACAGAAACAAAAGACTCATAATTACCCTCAAGCCTTCAGAACTTCAGCAGACCGTCTCGCAGATAGCCGTGGAGGTTGTTGTCGTGTTGCTCTGAATGTTGAGCTATTCTTATATACAGTTACAGGAGCAACTGTAATCTCATCCCCATATTGCATTGATGGGTCAATGCCATAGTTGTGAAATCTTCCACCTCCGCATTTTTAAAAGGTGTGGCCATAGGCAAGCCAGGTAATGATCAGACACACCTGGACAATATGAAAGATACAGTATATAACATAGTTCATAAATAACACATTTGTCCATTAAGTCAATTGGATTAGTCTCAGTTTCTAATCCAATGGACTCTTCATGTTTGTGACCTTCAATGCGATTGTTTTGGTCTTTGTTCAACAATTATGGAACTGTCCTTTCCCCACCTGCATAATATTTTTGTGTTTAGCACAAACGAGCTATATGACTCTCTCATCATTTTGTAAATGTGGCGTGTAGAGCTGCCAAGGATGACTGAGGTTTCCTCAGGTGTGAAATGTGATAAAAGTATATATTCAAGATTCAAGATTCAACATGTTCTATTGTCATATACACATAGTTTACACCAGGCAATGACATTCTTAATTTGCAAGTTTCCCGACACACAAAATATAAAAACACAAAAATATAAAATACAAAATATGCAATATACTTATAAGAAGATGTATAAGTGACAGGCATGTTTGCATGTGCAAAGTTCGCATTCAGCAGAGGCACTGAAAGACATAGAGATATATAGAATATATACATTGGATATTGAATATATACACAGTGCAAATATAGTTCACAGTATAAAGGTATAGTGCAAACAGTGATTAGTGTAAGTATACAGAGTTTTCATGAGACCGAGTCATTCAGCAGCCTGACGGCCTGTGGATAAAAACTGTTTTTAAGTCTGGTTGTTCTGGCTTTCACGCTCCTATAGCGTCTGCCAGATGGTAGCAGTGTGAACAGTGTGTGCTGGGGGTGTGTAGTGTCCTTGGTGATGTTGTGTGCCCTCTTTGTGAACCGGGTTTTGTAAATGTCCTGAAGTGATGGGAAGGCTGCTCCACAGATGTATTGTGCAGTTTTAATCACACGTTGGAGAGCCTTCCTTTCCTGTACTGTGCAGTTTCCAAACCACACTGTGATGGAGTTGGTCAGGATGCTCTCCACTGTACATCTGTAGAAGTTGCTGAGGAGTTTGGTGGACAGACCAAATTTCCTCAGCTTTCTTAAGAAGTACAGCCGCTGCGGAGACTTCCTGGCAATGTGCTGGGTGTTGTGTGACCAGGAGAGGTCCTCACTGATATGGGTGCCGAGGAATTTAAAGGTTTTCACCCTCTCTATATGTGCCTCACCGATGTAAAGTGGGCTGTGCTGGTCTCTCCTCCTCCTCGGGTCGATAATCATCTCCTTAGTCTTCTCTGCATTTAAGGAGAGATTATTTGTGTGGCACCAGGACACCAGCTGAGCCACCTACTCCATATAGTCTGTCTCTGCCCCACCAGTGATCAGTCCGATGACTGTTGTGTCATCCGCAAACTTGATGATGGTGGTGTTGCGTTGGGTGGGGGCACAGTCATAAGTGAAGAGGATGTACTGAAGAGGACTCAGCACACAGCCCTTGGGGGTCCCTGTGCTCACCGTCCTTATGCCTGATGTCCGGGTACCCACTCTGACTGTCTTGGGTCTGTCTGTGAGGAAGTCCAGGACCCAGCTGCAGAGGGAAGGTGTCAGTCCAAGGATGAGGAGCTTCTCAGCCAGTTTGGTTGGGAGGACCGTGTTGAATGCTGAGCTATAGTCGATAAGCAGCATTCGAACATACGTGTGTGAATGTGGTTGTTACAAGAGTCAGATATAGAAGCTGTTATATCATTCATATAGCATCTATCCATCGATGTAATTTCTTCAACATAGACTTTTCTACACAGCTTCATTAATTTACATCCTGCTGTCTGTAAGTTTGAAGAAGTTTGTCAGCAGGATAAAGTCACAACTACAACAAAACATTACAGCTGTGTGGTCGAGATCAAAATAAATGCCATGTTTGGATATGGGTGTGGTTTGACCTATCGGTACTGAGTACCTGTGTAATAACGTAGTAATAATTACTGAGTAATTGGTCAGAACATCAACATGTTGACAGGCTGCTGTGATCCCATAGCAAGCTGGTCTCTAGTCTAGTATTGTCTGGTATTGCTATTTTTTATTACCAGTATTTGAGTTCAAATTCATGAATTATGCTGTGTCAATGTTTTTTCTTTTTTCAAATCAATTTAAATTGATCAGGACCTGCTTCCTGTCTTCTGACATCTAGAGAAACTGAGGTCTGCAGGAACTTGATTCATATTTTGGTTTTGGGACACTGGTGATCAAATCATTTCTCAATACTAGCAAGAAGGTATTGTTGGATTTTATCAGGTGTGTGTAAGTTGTTAAGATGTCCGGACACTGAGCTGAGTGGTGGACAGCTCAGTTTGTTTATCATACATGTGCATTCCTCATATAGTGTTCCTCACTTTGCCTGTTTCCTATATTGTGCACTGTGTCAAACAGTGAACAGCACAAGCCTTATTTTCTTATTATAAAGACTAAACTGTTGGGGTATAAGAATAAAAAAAATTAAATACACTCTGTTACACATTGAAAATATGATTATACATTTAAGAGATATGGCTTGATAATTTGTCAGTATAATTTCAATGATTTATTGATTCCTTTTTACTTACTCAAGAGAAAATGCTGAACATGACTGCCCAGGAAAAAAAAGCATATATTAAATCAGCTTTTCTCTGTCTGCCAGTTTGTTGCCTCCTTTTTCTGCTGAAAGAGGAGAAGCTTCATGCGCATTTTAATTTTGTAGCCAAAATGTATATATTTTTTATTAATTTAACAATATAAACATATGTTTGCCTTTTAATATTTACTCAGATTTGAAATTACCTACTTTTATGCAGGGATTTTTACTACAGTCAGTAGTTGAATTAAATGTTTCAGAAGAAACAGTACTTAAACTTGCGGGTAAAATTCTATTCAGTAAAGATTTACGACAAATATGTGCCCATGAGATGGAAACTCGTCAACCATTTTTTCCGCTGTTTTTCAGGAGATGTCACTAAAAGTAGAGTTGCAAAAGAAAATCATATAATATTTGTAACTACCAGCAGAATTGGCTCATAATGACCCCATTCCTCACAAGACAGACACAGACAGTCAAGAAACCTGGTCTAACTGTTATAAGTTCTATGATGCACACCTTTCTACACAGCTTTATCAATGTGTCTCATATATGAAGAACAAGACAAACAAACGTACTCAGTTTCAGGTTTTGCATTTGTGAACTGTATTAAGCAGGCAGTACAGAGAATACAGAGAAGGAAAACAGCTGTCATGACAAACTGGCTGAAAAACAAAGCAGTTGTTAAAAAACAATGTTATTCAAAAATGGTTGTCATTAACTTATTGATCACGGGATAAATTTAAGACTTTATCTTGTGGTAGAAGTAGCTGATTCAGTGGTATAATAACCAGCGCTGCAGTAGCAGTTAATCGCCGTAAGAATTGAAAGAATGAGCTGATCAGCTGTTGTTGAACCAGCTGCTGTTGACACTCGGGTTAAGACAGCATCATGACAATACTACTTTTAGATTAACTGTGTGACTACGGAGCAGCTGTAGTAGTAGTTGTAGGTGCAGCAGTGGTGGTTGTAGGTGCAGCAGTGGTGGTGGTTGCAAGTTGTTGTAGGAGCTGAAGAAGGAGCTGGAGCAGTTGGGGACTCACTGTTGTGGCTGCCGTTGTAGCTGCAGTTGTAGTTGTAGCCTGGATGGTGGTACAGTTCAGGACAATAAGAAACATTCATTTTGCAAACATGCAGCAGAGGAGTTTTTAAGGATTTTTACTATCATTGACATTCAGGTGTGTTGAATGTTGAATTCTAGAGGAAAGAGAAAGCACTCACCTCGTCGGAGTCAGAGCTTGAGCTAGAGCTAGAGTCTGACCGAGCAACTCGTTTGTTTGCTGCCTCCATCTGCAGGAAATCCACAAGTCACACATTTGATATTGCCAACATCATACTAGTACAATAACAGTAACTATATCAACATATATAGATATATAAAGATACCTGAGTTGATCTGAGAATGAGAATGTTTCACTTACAGGCTGAGCCAGAGCGAGGCTCAGGAGGCATCCAAGCACAAATACTTCCTTCAGCATGGTTACAGTGATCAGACCTGTTGAAAAGAAAATGATAAAGAATTAATCAGATAAACAGTTTTTACAAAATATCAGCGAAATCACCCTTCCACCAACCTCACATAGAAAATAAACAATCAGAAGATTTAATTACCTTCAGATCTTCAGAACTTGAGCAGACTATCTTGCAGATGATCGAGGGTTTGTTGTGTTTCTCTGAATGTTGAACGTTTCCTTTATGCAGTTTCAGCATCTGATGTCATCTCATCAGCATATTGCATTGTTGGGAAATTGCAAATATTATGAAATCTTCCACATCCACAGCTTAAGGTGAGGAAATAGTCTGGGTAGTTCTCAGAGACACACCTGTACAGTATGATGGATACAACGTGTTTACTGTAATGATCCTTGTAAATAATTGATGATAGCCAGTTGGATTTGTTTCAGATTGTTATCCATTTTTTTCTTTTCTTTTCTTTTTTTGCTAATTTGGAACTGTCTTTATCCCATCTGCATGATATCAGTTTGTTCAGTATAAACCAGCTATAAAAATAACTTTTCATTTTGTCAGTTCATCAAGGTGTAAAGCTGCCTGAGACGACCGAGGTTTCATCAGGTATGAAATATTCAGAAGTACATACAGTATGTGTTGCTCACAAGAGTCAGACACAATAGATCTATCTACACAGCTTCAATAACGTTTGTCATACATAAAGATTTTAATAAAAACATATTACGTCCATGTTTTCCATTGATGAAGTTTATTTAGTACATACTGCAGAGAGTACAGTGGTGTTGATCTACGAGTCTAAACAAACTAGAATAATGTGTGTGAGAACACTCAGGTTAAACAGCATCATGACGACTTGACTCAAAACAAAGCTGATTAAAAAGTCAAAACCATTAATGCTATTTTAAGATTTATTTGTGACTATGGAGCAGCTGTAGTAGTAGTTGTAGCAGCTGTAGTGGTAGTTGTAGCTGCAGTGGTGGTTGTAGGTGCTGCAGTGGTAGTTTGTAAGAGGGCGAGAAGGAGCTGGAGCAGTTGGGCATTCACTGTTGCAGCTGCTGTTGTGGTTGTAGCCTGGATGGTGGTACAGTTCAAGAAAATCAGAAACATTCACTGTTGAACACACAGCCGAGGAGTTTTGAGGGATATTTACAATTGTACGACGTTCAGGTGTGTTGAATGTTGATTTCTAGAGGACAAAGAAAGCACTCACCTCTTCTGAGCTCGAGCTTGAGCCAGAGCTTGAGCGAGCAAATCGTTTGTGTGCTCCCTCCATCTGCAGAAAATCCACAAGTCACACATTTGATACTGCCCACATTATACTAGTACAACAACAGTAACTGTATCAACAGAAGACTGATGTTCATATTGAGCAAACACTTACAGGCTGAGCCAGAGCGAGGCTCAGGAGGCATCCAAGCACAAGTGCTACTTTCAGCATGGTTACAGTGATCAGACCTGTTGAAAAGAAAATGATAAAGACTTGATCAGATGTAGAGTTTCAGCCAGAAAATAGGCAGAATTACCTTTCCACCAACCACACAGAAAATATAAAAACAAAAGACTAATTACCTTCAAGTCAACTTCAGCAGACTGTCTCGAGGAGGTTGTTGTCATGTTGCTCTGAATGTTGAGCTTTTCTTATATACAGTTACAGGAGCTGTTGACGTCTCATCAACATATAGAGATGTTGGGAAATTACGATTGTTATGAAATTTTCATCCTACACATTTCAAGGTGTGGACAGAACAGGTAATGATCAGAGACACCTGGAAATTATGAAAGATACAGCATATAACATACTTAATAAATAATGCATTGTAGCCATCTGGATTAGTCTCAAATTATAATCCAATGGACTCTTTTATCTAGCAACTTTTAAACTGTCCTTACTCCACGTGCATGATATGTTTTTGTTCAGCAAAAAAAAACAGCCATGAAATGGACTTATCATGTTGTCAATTTATCAAATATAAAGCTGCCAGGGGACCTGGTATGAAAATGAGAAACGACAAGCGCCTGTAAAGATGTATAAATAATCAGAGATTGTCACTCAAAATATTAGTACTGTACAGTAACACAATGTTTAATGTTGTAAATTATATTGTTCTGCTGTTTTTACATACCAACAAGGCAGAAAAGGACATACACTCTATATACAGATGTAATGATTTGATCCAAACTCATTATTTTAGTGCCTGCTATTAAAAGCTTAAGAACAGTATGTATAGAAAATCTGGCCAATTAGCTGTCACAGGCGTTTTGACATTTGCCCTCGTTTGAAATGTGATGAAATGATGTCTATTGGGGTATTATCCTAAACTCAGAGCTCATCTCTGAACTCTCAGACTCTGAACTAATCTAATAGCTGTTTGGAAACAGTGAAGTGGTTTTGCCATCGACATGTATCATGTGAAAGCCTTCATGTTGTTTGTGCAAGCTTCTTTTTTCCATCAACTATTCAGGGTATTTTGTTTGAATATCATCTTGTTAAATGGACAAAGTTACATGTTGGTGGGTTACCATTGATAGATTTTGACTTTGACATCTCTAATAATGTTTTTGCTCTTGTAAACTTTAATGCTTGAGTGTCAAAATACTCCAAGAAAGACATTCAACAATTACAAAGTTATACTACAGTACCTGCCCTGTAGTAGCTGCCCTATCTGACAGGAAGACACTATGGATTGTATACTCATTAGTTGCTGTGTGAGTCATCTTTGTAGGATTTCAGCTCTGAGGTCAGAAGGAGTTTTTGCATTTCTGCCATCTTATTGTGTTATATTTTGGGATTCGGTGGGGCTATAACAAATGTCGGGATTTAGAGAGTGTGTCATGGAGGCAGTGAGTCCCAAAGCTTAATTTCTCATTTCTCATGGCTTTTCATGATCTCACCATTGTCGTTGTGTGTATGTGTATGTGTGTGTGTGTCTGTCCTTGCGGTAAAATGTGATCCCGCAAACAACTTTTGTTACGGGAACTATCGCAGAAGCAACTGAGCATTTTGTCAGGTGTTCACTGTATGTCCTTCTGTCTATGGACAGATATTTGTCAGCATATCAAAGTCACAACTGTGCAAGGTGTAGTCACAAAACACTACAGCTGTATGGTTCAGATCAAAATAACTGTCGTGTTTGGAAATGGGTGTGATTTGACCTATCAGTACTGAGTACACATGAAATAATCTAGTAATGATTATTGAGTCAATGGTCAGAACATCAAGATGTTGACAGGCGTCAGGCTGCTGTGATCCCACAGCAAGCTGGTTTCTAGTCTGGTATTGTCTGGTATTGCCATTGTCATTTGTTAATGCAAGAAAAAATAATGAATGGCTTTTTAGTTATACAATGAGCATATGGTGATAAATCAGTATAAATATAAGAGAGAAAGCTTGATAATGTTTCATTATAGTTTTAATGATTTGTGTGTTCTTTTTAGTTACTCAAGAGAACATGCTGAACATGACTGTCCAGAAATAATAAGCATATATTGAATTAAGCTTTTCTCTGTCTGCCAGTTTGTTGCCTCATTTTCCTGCTCAAAGAGGAGAGGGAGAAGCTTCATGTGCAACACTTGCAAACAGAAATTGAAGGTTCGGTTTATAGCTGACAGAGTTTGGTTCATCAGAAATAAACTTCCTTTATCTTAAGACTATGATAAAATCAATAACGAAAAGCTGGAGAAAAATAGAATATGGAAGTGGACGTTACATTTACATGAACTCTTTGGACTATACCGGCAGCATGCTGCTTGTTGCACCTGCTGCAGGGTCACTGTCAGTCACTTTTGTGTAATTGTCTGATTTCTATTGTTCTTTATGGTTAATTCTGGAGAGGCTACAAATGAAGGTAGTTGTTAAAAGTTTATTGTTCCAGTAGAGTATACATTGACATTTAAAGCACTTTGTTTGTTGCCAAAATGTGTTCTTTATTCTTTAATAATTTATCAGTTTTAGCATAAGTTTGCCCTTAAATGTTTACCTAGATTTGAAATGTTATATAGGGATCTTTTAGTACAATTAATAGTTGAATACACTTTTCTGAAGAAACAGTACTTAAACTTGAGGGTAAAATTCTATTCTGTAAAGATTTACTACAAATATGTGCCTATGAGATGTAAACTGTTACATATGTGAACAGCCTTTTTCCTGTTTGATCACAATGTTTCTAACACGTC
Source organism: Diplodus puntazzo (assembly GCA_963678695.2). Taxonomy (NCBI): domain Eukaryota; kingdom Metazoa; phylum Chordata; class Actinopteri; order Spariformes; family Sparidae; genus Diplodus; species Diplodus puntazzo. The sequence goes on along the minus strand of OZ023156.1, from coordinate 14,597,500 downwards.
AACCATTTCTTTTCTTTTTTTTTCAGGAGATGTCAATAAAAGTAGAGTTGCAATAGAAAATCATATAATATTTGTAACTGCCAGCAGAATTGGCTCATATTGACCACAGTCCTCACAAGACAGACACAGACAGTCAGGAAACACTCTCTAACTGCTATAAGTTCTATGATACACACCTTTCTACACAGTTTATCAATGTGTCTTATATATATGAAAAACAAGACAAACAAATGTACTCGGTTTCAGGTTTTGCATTTGTGAAATGTATTAAGCAGGCAGTACAGAGAATACAGAGAAGGAAAACAGCTGTCATGACAAACTGGCTGAGAAACAAAGCAGTTGTTAAAAAACAATGTTATTCAAAAATGGTTGTCATTAACTTATTGATCACGGGATAAATTTAAGACTTTATCTTGTGGTAGAAGTAGCTGATTCAGTGGTATAATAGCCAGCGCTGCAGTAGCAGTTAATCGCCGTAAGAATTGAAAGAATGAGCTGATCAGCTGTTGTTGAACCAGCTGCTGTTGACACTCGGGTTAAGACAGCATCATGATAATACTACTTTTAGATTAACTGTGTGACTACGGAGCAGCTGTAGTAGTAGTTGTAGGTGCAGCAGTGGTGGTTGTAGGTGCAGCAGTGGTGGTGGTTGCAAGTTGTTGTAGGAGCTGAAGAAGGAGCTGGAGCAGTTGGGGACTCACTGTTGTGGCTGCCGTTGTAGCTGCAGTTGTAGTTGTAGCCTGAATGGTGGTACAGTTCAGGACAATAAGAAACATTCATTTTCAAACATACAGCAGAGGAGTTTTAAGGATTTTTACAATCGTTGACGTTCAGGTGTGTTGAATGTTGAATTCTAGAGGAAAGAGAAAGCACTCACCTCGTCGGAGTCAGAGCTTGAGCTAGAGTCTGACCGAGCAACTCGTTTGTTTGCTGCCTCCATCTGCAGAAAATCCACAAGTCACACATTTGATATTGCCAACATTATACTAGTACAATGACAGTAACTATATCAACATATATAGATATATAAAGATACCTGAGTTGATCTGAGAATGAGAATGTTTCACTTACAGGCTGAGCCAGAGCGAGGCTCAGGAGGCATCCAAGCACAAATACTTCCTTCAGCATGGTTACAGTGATCAGACCTGTTGAAAAGAAAATGATAAAGAATTAATCAGATGAACAGTTTTTACAAAACATCAGCAAAATCACCCTTCCATCAACCTCACATAGAAAATAAACAATCAGAAGATTTAATTACCTTCAGATCTTCAGAACTTGAGCAGACAATCTTGCAGATGATCGAGGGTTTGTTGTGTTTCTCTGAATGTTGAACGTTTCCTTTATACAGTTTCAGCATCTGATGTCATCTCATCAGCATATTGCATTGTTGGGCAATTGCAAATATTATGAAATCTTCCACATCCACAGCTTAAGGTGAGGAAATAGTCTGGGCAGTTCTCAGAGACACACCTGTACAGTATGATGGATACAACATGTTTACTGTAATGATCCTTGTAAATAATCGATGATAGCCAGTTGGATTTGTCTCAGATTGTTATCCATTTTTTTCTTTTCTTTCTTTTTTTGCTAATTTGGAACTGTCTTTATCCCATCTGCATGATATCAGTTTGTTCAGTATAAACCAGCTATAAAACTGACTTTTCATTTTGTCAGTTCATCAAGGTGTAAAGCTGCCTGAGACGGCCGAGGTTTTATCAGGTGTGAAATATTCAGAAGTACATACAGTATGTGTTGCTCACAAGAGTCAGACACAATAGATTTATCTACACAGCTTCATTAATGTTTGTCATACTTAAAGATTTTAATAAAAACACATTACGTCCATGTTTTCCATTGATGAAGTTTATTTAGCACATACTGCAGAGAGTACAGTGGTGTTGATCTACGAGTCTAAACAAACTAGAATAATGTGTGTGAGAACACTCAGGTTAAAACAGCATCATGACGACTTGACCCAAAACAAAGCTGATTAAAAAGTCAAAACCATTAATGCTATTTTAAGATTTATTTGTGACTATGGAGCAGCTGTAGTAGTAGTTGTAGCAGCTGTAGTGGTAGTTGTAGCTGCAGTGGTGGTTGTAGGTGCTGCAGTGGTAGTTTGTAAGAGGGCGAGAAGGAGCTGGAGCAGTTGGGCATTCACTGTTGCAGCTGCTGTTGTGGTTGTAGCCTGGATGGTGGTACAGTTCAAGAAAATCAGAAACATTCACTGTTGAACACACAGCCGAGGAGTTTTGAGGGATATTTACAATTGCACGACGTTCAGGTGTGTTGAATGTTGATTTCTAGAGGACAGAGAAAGCACTCACCTCTTCTGAGCTCGAGCTTGAGCCAGAGCTTGAGCGAGCAAATCGTTTGTGTGCTCCCTCCATCTGCAGAAAATCCACAAGTCACACATTTGATACTGCCCACATTATACTAGTACAATAACAGTAAAGTGATTAACATATAAGAAGACTGGTGTTGATGTTGAGTATGAGAATGTTTCACTTACAGGCTGAGCCAGAGCGAGGCTCAGGAGACATCCAAGCACAAGTGCTACTTTCAGCATGGTTACAGTGATCAGACCTGTTGAAAAGAAAGTGATAAAGACTTGATCAGATGTAGATTTTCGGGCAGAAAATCAGCAAAATTATGCACAGAAAATACAAAAACAAAAGACTAATTACCTTCAAGTCAACTTCAGCAGACTGTCTCGAGGAGGTTGTTGTCATGTTGCTCTGAATGTTGAGCTTTTCTTATATACAGTTACAGGAGCTGTTGACCTCTCATCAACATATGGAGATGTTGGGAAATTGCGATTATTATGAAATCTTCATCCTACACATTTTAAGGTGTGGACATAGGCAGGCCAGGTTCAGCAAAAAAAACAGCCATGAAATGGACTTATCATGTTGTTAATTTATCCAATATAAAATATCACTCAGAATATTAGTACTGTACAGTAACACAATGTTTAATGTTGTAATGCTGCTGTTTTTACATACAAACAAGGCAGTAAAGAACATACACTCTATATACAGATGTAATGATTTCATCCAAACTCTTTTTTTTAGTGCCTGCTACATTGAAAGCTCAAGAACAGTATGTATAGAAAATCTGGCCAATTAGCTTTCACAGGTGTTTTGACATTTGCCCTCGTTTGAAATGTGATGAAATGATGTCTATTGGGGTATTATCCTAAACTCAGAGCTAATCTCCGAACTCTCAGACTCTGAACTAATCTAATAGCTGTTGGGAAACAGTGAAGTGGTTTTGCCATCAACATGTATCATGTGAAAGCCTTTATGTTGTTTGTGCAAGCTTCACTATGGATGATATACTCATCAGCTGATGTGTGAGTCATCATTGTAGGATATCAGCACACATACACACACATTTACACACATACAAATACACCTGTTGACATCCTTTTCATCCATTTCATGATGTCGGAAACGTGGGCTTCTCTTTTGGACGTGAACATTATCTCCATCCCAGCCATGCAAACTGATAAGCAGCTCACGGAGCGGACTGTAAAACAGGCAACAGGCAGAATGTCGCAGCCTGCCCTAAAAACCTCAGTAGAGCGCTGTAGGGATGATTTGTTTTTGAAGGCTAGCCCGGACGTTAGCATCTCCCTGGTTCCCTCGTCAAAAACCCTATTGGAATTTTCCATTGGATATTAGATTTCTGTGTCCTCATGAGTAGTTGCTAAGAACAGGGATCAGAGTCAAGTCAGACAGACGTTACCAAACAAGGTGTGAAGCTGCAGATGATGAAGTGTGACTAAGCAGTTCTTGTTTTGAGAAATCTGAGGTGTGTCTTAATGATTGATATCTGATATAAGTATCGATGCATGATGAACCACACACATACTTGTGCAGCACAGGTGAGTGGTACAGTTGGTGCAAAGAGACTCTATGTGAAATGTCCTGATATGATTTGAACCATAAACAGGTAAGGTTCATTCATATAATTCAATACTATATGTAATGTCAATAATGCTATATTTTCAGGTTCTTCAGAAACAATGCAGTTCTTGTGTATTGCAGCTTTATTTTTGTCAGCAGTTGCTGCTCATGTGAGTATTATTTTTGATGATGAAAATTAAGATTACACAGGAGAAGTTTTATGTTTTAAACTGGTCATTCAAATTGTTTTCCGTTCTCACTGAATTACCCATTCACACCTTTAGCGTGGTGACAATGCCCCAGGCGTTGGAGAGTCTGGCCGCCCAGGATGGGTACGTGGTGTTTTAACTTAAATAATTATTACATAACTGTGATTCAGTCTTGTTTTCTGATTAGGAAACGTGCTTGTATTTTAGATACATATACATTTGCTCAAATGCTTCTTTATAGTTATGTAATCAGTGGTTTCTGTGTTGTGTTGGTTACTAATATATATATTATATATATATATATTATTATAATTTATATATATAACATGTGTTGATCGCCTTGTTTACCTTAGCTTACTTTACCTTTAAGCTGGCAGTTAAAAACAACTTCATACTTATTTCAAGATGAAATCTATTTGGAAAAGGAGGTGCTATTGGGAGAACCGTCAACTAACAAAGTCAATATATTGTGAAGACCAACAGAATGGATTGTAAAAAACGATACATACGTCTCATTGGAGACTAGTAACAGTACATGATGGCATTTGCTAACACTTTCTGTAGTCTCATTAGGCCACTTGTTAGCAACCACTGTTTAAAGATGTAAGAACCTTATAATTAAATTGTGGGACATTTAATGACGCATGTTATATCGTAGAACAAATGTGTAAATATCTGAAGCCTGTGGTTCACACAAACCTTATTTGGGGCATTTAACCAAAAATGTATACAAAAATTAATAACAAAATGAAAACATAACCTTTGAGACAAGGGAATCGAAAGATCAGAAATGCTAACTGATTTCCAGGTTTTAGGCTTCACACTACAGCACTCTTGTGCAGAACAAAGTGTCGACAACGTGATTACGATGGAAGCTAGACAAATAAGATTAGCTCCAGGGGCTAAAGGAATCTGCAGATGCAATTGGAAGAAGAGTTTTAAAGACATGGAAGAAGAGTTTTGCACTCTTTGCAACTTAATCTTGGAGGCCATTATGGATTTTAACTGATTTTTTGATATGCGTTATCGAGCAAGATGTAAATGTGACCCGGTTACACTAAGCCATAGGCAATGGGGTTAACGAGACCCACTGCGATGCCGTTACCTAACCGTTTTTAGACAGTCGTTTAAAGTACTCATCATTTTATCTGTGCTTCACACAGGTTCCTGGTAAACCTGGACCCCGCAAGCATTTTTGGAGACACCATGGACCTTCAAGAGGCAACCGCAAGTTCAACGGTTCATTTGTAAGCTCACAATAAAGTGTCACTTTAGTTGTATTGAAATTAAAGCTAATTACAGTGTAATAGCTGTTTTCACTTTGATATTGTGACTAAATTTTACATCTGTTGCATTTGAATGTTATAAAAAATAACAATATATAATAAAATATAATATACCTCTCTCTTGTTTTAGGAGTGTTCCCCTGTTTTCAAGGTAAGCCCACTGTTATCTCTCTTCATGTAAACCCAGGTTTAGTTTGAATTAAACTTTTGAGCATTTGTCAATTATTCTTTTATGTTTTCTGAAACCCCTCAGCCATTGCAAAATCAAATTAGTTGTTTGCACTATTCACATGATAGATGCAATACAATGATCATGTGAAGCACATTGTAGTTGGGTGTTAAGTTTATGTATGGGGAGGGAGGGGCCTGATCTGCAGCAAATTAGCAGACTTCCCAGCATGCATTGTTAAATGAGAGGAAAAAAAACTCTCCAGAGAACTTTCTTTTTCATAGTTTGAAGATAACCTATATAATTGAAACTTGATTTGTGCATATAATATACATATATGTATATATATTGAAATATAAGGCATGCTATTATTAGTATTATTTATTTATCTATTTTGTACGATAATGAAGACATTAGAGTCCTGAAAAGAAATGATTTATCTGAATGTAAACTAAATATGTTTACCGCATTTAATTATGTGTCTGAGTTTGTACAACTAGACTGGATAAGTTTCAGCTTGTGTAAAAACTTAAGTGGTTTAAGGCAAACTGGTTTCCACGCAGTTTTCTAGTAAAGTCAACTTATTCCGGATAAGCGTGTATGTGATATTGACTGTTAGTAGTTGGCAAATACTCTTATTCTTTTAATTTATTTTTCCAGGTTAACAACGTGACATTTCAGGTAAGGTCATGAGTTTAAAAAAAAACTACAATGTACAATAAAATGTATGCTTGAAGTGGCAGAGCAGTGGTTTGGCTGAATGTTACACATTTTTAAACAAACATATTTCTTTCATCCATAGAATGTCTCCGCTGTGACTCTGAAGGAAGTAAGCAATATGATTTAGTGGCTTGATCGCACTTTCAATGAAAACCTTTTGACTTTATGTTGTAAATGACTTGTTGAATGTTATGATTCCACTGACCCTCTGTGTGGCGCTCTTGCAGGGGGAGAACAAATTTGTGATGCTGGCGGTAGGTGACGGAAGAATCAATTTAGAAATGTCGAGTTTCATCACAGTTAAAGAATCAGCAGAAAGACAGGAAAGATTACCTATGTTATCAATTAATACTAACAACTGAACATCTCTAGCTGCAGGCTGGTGGAAGAGGACCTCATCATCATCTTCAAAAAGTAATTTAACTCTTTGTAGTGATTATTACAGTAACATGTTGCTTATTTGACATTCGCTGTTTTAATCTGGCCCGTTGTTATTTGTTGTTGTTTTTCTAACTGGTTATATGGTTTACAGACAATTTTAAATTGGCTGGATGTTTTATTTTATTTTAAGACAACTGCTCTGTGATTTTCTTTCTCTTCATCTCAATTTCAGCAATATGTGAAGCTCAACTACACAGAACCGGTAATCTCCTCACCACCCACTGCAGATTGAAGATGGTGTCTGTGTTTACCTCGTTTGTCCTCAAGAATAACCTAAATTTTCTCTTTTTCCATTTGAAGAACCAAGTATCCGTTGAGTATGGGGTTGTGAAATTTGTGAGTACAGACAATTTGTCAGCATATGTCATCATGTAAATGTCTGAATCCGTATAATATTTGGCATTTCAATTTGAAATGTGTCACGCAGGTTCCTGCTGCCATCCCTCCTCGTGGGCCCAGCGAGCATTTTAGGAGACCTCAAGGAGGTTCAAGAGGCAACGGGCAGCCCAAGAAGAGGAACCTTGTAAGCTCACATTAAAACGCATTGACACTAAAGCTATATTTAAATACAATATATATGATAAATTTGACAATTGCTTCCCTCTTGTCTCAGGTGTTTTCCCCTGCTTTCAAGGTAGGTCCACTGTCACCTGTCGACGTGATATTAACACTCTTTCAACAAAAACTCTGATTTTTTTGTGTTTGTGATATTCTTTCAGGTTGACAACATGACATTTCAGGTAAGATCATGTGTAGAAAAAAAAGATATATCATGTGCAATACCAGTACACTGTGTGTGTGACCTGACAGAGGAAGTGGCTTCACTGAATATTACAATTTTGTCAACCAATCGTGTTGTTTTCAGCTGCAGAACGGCACTGATGTGACCTTGAAGGAGGTAAACAATATAATTTATTCACTTTCTTATTAAAGAACTTTTAACTTAAATTTTTTTGTAGTTTTCTCATGAGATGTTATGATTCAACTGACCTTCTGTGGGAAATTTTGCAGGGGGATAACATATTTCTGATTCCGAAGGTAGGTGACTGACGAATCAATTTTCAAATATCTTGTTTTATTATCACAGTTGAAGACTCAAAGACTATAAACATTAATGAATACTAATGACTAACAATCTGTCCATAGTTTATTGGAAGAGGACCTCATCATCCCCAAATGGTATAAAAAGTAATTTAACTCTTCGTAGCACTTTATTACACTGTCACTCAGCTTGATTGTTGCTGTTGCTTTTTCTACAGAGAGAGTTGCGCGGGCATCCAAAGCCTCGGGTATGTTGGTGTTAATTTCTGTCACAGGACTTATTTTTTATTCAATCATATGGTTTAAAGAGAATTATTCTGAGTATGATCTTTGTTTCTCCTCATCTCAATCTCAGCAATATGTGAAGCTCAACTACACCGCCGCACAGCCGGTAATCTTCCTCGCCTACTAAAGTATGAAAATGTTGTCTGTGCTGACTTTGTTTGTCCTCCATAATAACCATCATTTCTCATTTTATCCAATTCAAGAACCAAGTCTCCATCGAGTATGGGCTTGTGAAGTATGTAAGTACAGTAAGCACATGGCACCATGTATATGTCTGAATCTATTTTCTATATAACATTTGTCTATAAAATGTGAAATTCTTGCTGCCCATCCTTAGGCATGTGCAGTTATTTAACCACCAGTAAATCTTTCAGTCACATACTTCAGGTTAAATTGAAATGAGATTGAGTGCACAAATTTTTTTTAGAATTGGCCTATTAATAGACGTCATTTTTAGAACATTTACTGGCATTTCTTTAACCCGAAATTTGGCTTGTGGAGTTCATTTGACCAACATAATTACCTTTCAAGGTGGAGCCTGCTGAGCTTGTTGAAGAGGACGACTATTCAGAAGATGATTACTGACAACAATAAAACGTGAGGGCGGTAATGGCAACACTAACTGTGATTAATAACTCGGATCCTGCTGCCAACTCATTTTCTTCTCTTGCTCTTTCCCCAGGAAGACACCAACATCTACAAGTTGGATAAGCAAACTTTAAAGAAGATGATGGCTTTCTTTCCTGTGGTGTATTCTGGGAAATGACTCATGTAAATCGGCATCGTCCTGTAAAAGTGCCACAATAAAATTCTTGATCAAATGAGTTTGGCAAACATCTTTTTATTTGTTTTGTTTGGAAAGTGTGGTGCGGATTCCTGAAATGAGTGAGACAGTTTCGGTGTAATACAAAAATAACTGAGTCCAAATGAATTGCAATTAGATGAATCACACACTCCAGCACATTTCGCAGGAGAATGAGCGACTGTGGCCGAGTAAAATGAAATTAATTTTTGCCTGATCACGTTGTCGTTATTTCCCAGGTGAGGTCTAAGGCTCGAACATGAAGGGGAAGTTAGAGGTGCCCTGGAGAAAAGAAAGAAACAGTTGTTTAAAAATAATCCTGCACAAATAAATGACAGTGACATAAAACTGAAACCAACATTTTGTGTTAGTCTGCATACACATGATTGTACGAAAGCTTTAATGGTTGAGCATCGCTGTATTACATGATACCTCATCGACCCCTGGGCCAGATGCGTCTCCACGAGGATCAGGAGGGATTGTAGTCGACTCTTTGTGTGTCCCCTGTGGCCACGTCTGATACAGAAATTTAGAGGAAGTTACAAAAACATAGAAATTCAACTTAACTGGTGCATACATGTCTCTTTCATTGGCAATTACTATATGTTACAGAGAGCTGGACTGCATAGGATACAATCAGGAATATGCACAGTATGAGTGCATATATATTTAAAGGATAACATGTATATGAAAATATTTAGTCTACTCACTTTTTCTGTTTGCACCTTAGGCTGCGAAGCTTGCTAATATGGGAAGATACAAAGAAAGATTACAACACAAAAGTAAAAAGTAAATACATAATACATTTTTTCTCTTATTCATAATATGCTTTTTTTCACAGATTTATTGTCTGTGGGTTTTATTGATGCCTATATCTATTTTGCTATCCTCTTTGCTGCTGCAACAATGCAAATTTCTCCGTTGTGGGACTGACGAAAAATTATCTTATCTAAAAACATGCAGACGAGGCAAATAAACTTCACCTATGGCATCTATTTTAAACGTACCATCTGCACAAGCATGACAAGCAATAAATTAGACTAAAATTTAATAACAGTCTGACTGAACAATGAAACTTATAAGCTGTGACAGGTCTCAGTTGGCAGTGCAGGTACTCTCCAGTTACTTAACACTTATTTATTGATGAAATGACCGAGGTGACGTGATTTCAGCAGTCCACAGCTAAAGCAGACAGACAGCTGCGGTAGATATGGGAGACTGTTGACATTGCATCACAGTCACCCCACATGAATCGACATCCGTAGCTGTATTATAATTAAGTCTTTAGTCATTACAGTCTGCTGCTTCGGCCTTTAACCTCAGTTCACTGTGGCAAAGGGAAGTTTATGTGTACTGAACACTTATTTGCAGACAAATCTTCATAAAAAGCAAGAATGGAATCACAATTGTTGAGCGACACACGTACAAAAGTCGGCTCCTTCTTCGTTTTTTACTTCGTGTCATCTTGCATTCCTCACCTGCAGAGGGAGCTGTGGTCTCTGTGTGGTTCTCTCCAGCGTTTGCTGGCCGTTGTTGGGCTGCAGCACCGCAGTGTTCCTCTGCTGAGGATACCCGTAAGGAGGCACAAAGTAATTGAAGCCCTGTGGATGATAGAAGCCATATAAATCTGCAGTGCGGTGTCTCCATAAACCCATTGAGAATTGCCTACATGTAAATATATTTTACTTCATACCTGCTGTCTAGGGAACTGGGGATATCCGTACGGGAACTGGAAATGTGGAAACATCTGAAAGGCATTCACAAACAATCTTTAGTTTCCCCACATGACCTACGGGAGAGCACTATCACTGTTATCTCCATCCTGCTTTGTTGTACCTGAACAGGGCTTTGGGCCTGCTGAGGGACATTAGCAGAGTTGGGGTCCTGCGGAGGCCCGAACTGCTCTTGCTGGCCATTGGGGAAGATCATCGGCGTTAGCTGGCTGCCCTGGTTGGGGAATATCAGCTGGGGCCCCTGGGGGCCATAGGGACCAGCCATTTGAGGGTTCAAGTTCACCATTTGTGGAGTGAGCAGGACGTCGGGCTGCTGCTGCAGAACAAACTGGGGTAGTAGTGAAGACGCCTGGAGAAGAAGGCACTCAGTTCAGTTTGCATTTTAATTTTTACTTTTTTGCGCACATATTATTCATGTTAAAATACTTCCAGTACCTGTGCTTGTCCAAGTGCCGCAAGAGTCAATCCATTCAGTCTCAGGATCTGAGCACACAAATATGGTTGCATTAAATTTGGTAATAATATTCCTGGAGTTTCACTTTGCAACCACAAACATGAACGTTAAAACAGCTATCTTTACCTCGTTACTGTTGCTCGCAAGAATTCCAATTTGAACCTGCAAAACAAACATTAAAACGTAAGACATCTAACTCATCTCAGCCATTTGAAAAGGTATAAGAATCATGTATTTTAGCAAGACTTACTGGAAGAGCAAAGCTTGTCCTGAATAGACAGACCAACAGAAGGGCAGTCTGGAGCTTCATGATGTCCTACAGGTTGTAAAGGAAAAAAAATAAGCTCCACGAATTCATATACTTTCATCAAATTTTGGAAAATGCATTTTATCATTTCACCTCACCGAAAAAACGAGCATTAGAAAATGATTTTTACCGTTTTCTTTGCTTCTTGCTTTCACTGTCTGCCTGCCTCCTCACCTTGTCCGGGTCCCTTTTAAACCCTGTCCATGTGAGCTGTTGTAGTCCACAGCCAACCGATCCAGACAATGTGTGGTCAGTGTGACAGACGTTTCTCATGGCAACAGACTCAGACACTTACAACACAGAGCGGCTAAGTATGTCATTAGGCGTAAGTCATGTCTCTAAACGCCGTGACACGGTCTGCGTCAAGTCATTAACACATCTCTGAAGAATATGAATTTAGAACATTCTGGGTGAAAGACGTCAATAAAACGCCAGATTTTCATTGACTGTTTTGCTTTTAATGGACCAGAACTCAGAACTGAATCCAGTGTAGGAGGCCTGTGCACATATTTCACTCTTTATATCTGTGCTTAAGTAAACTTTATGTGTGTATGTCAGTGCAGTGTTTCAGGGTGTAATTACAGACATTGAGGCCAACAGGATTTTTGTCTCTGTCATGAAAAAAAAAAAAAAGGCGAAACAGGAGCTGAGAGCTTATAAGCAGACATTTGTCACGACTTGTTTATCTTGCTCTGACTAATGTTGGCATCTAATTGGTCAGTCACTGCGCCTAATTGTTTAATGAGTTAGGATTGATGCTGAAGGGAAAAAATGGAAAGCTGTTTGTTTTTGAGTCTGTCTGAAGAAATTGGACAGATTGTGCAAATCTATGACAGACAGCACTTTATTTTGAAAAGGAATTTTGGGGCAATCCCTTTTTTATGCACCTATGCACTTGATGATTTTCTTTTTCATGTGCTTGCTTGCCCTTGTTTTTAAACCAGAATTGTGACCCAATAGACATTTTTCCCAGCAGATATTTTTTTGTAACTGAAATTCATGCAGGTCTGCTATCAGTGAAAGAGCCAATAAGGCAAGAATCTCTATATAAAAAAGAAATGCAGTTACTCAAATACAGCGCTGTAAAAAGAATCCAAGTCATAGTTAAGTAAGAGTAAAGACATCATGGTTAAATATGCCTTTGATAAAAGTTAATGTCATGCATATAATAATAATGATAATATTAATAACGATATAATAATAATGATAATAACAACATGACAACAATAATATAATCTTTATGTATATAGCACATTTCTTAACAAGGTTACAAAGTGATTGTCTAGATATATGCAATTCAATACAGATAAGTCAAAAGGCAGTTAAGCCAACATAATGCAAAATACATGATACAATTCATATGTATACTACTTGATCAAAGTATCTGACATTAAATGTACTGCATAAGTATCAAAAGTAATTTTCTGGCATCAAAGAAACTTACGTATCAAAAGTACATGTAATAATAAATGACCGATTAAAGAATCCCATATTCAGCATTTTTTAATGCTATCAATGTATTTTTGCTAAATCTGATTTCTTATAAAATAAATACATTTAAAAACGGGCCTCTTCGGCTCTGATACAGCATCGCATGTGCAAACTTGCTAAAATGATTAGATAAATGTAGTGGAGCAAAAGTACATGTGCTTAGTCACATTCCATCACTGCTCAAATACCACAGTTGATAACGACACAACACAAGAATGCAACATAGATTAAACATAAAGACTGAGACAAGTAGAGGCTTAAGAAACAGTTTGTTATGCCTACTTTTTTTACAACAGGTACAACCACCAGTTTGCAAATCCTCTTTGACATATGCTCTTATTGTATAAAGAAAATATATTTAATGCTTTACCTCATCAACTTAATAGATTTTGGTACATTTTGCTGTTTCTGATGTAACGACACCAACAAGTTGGGACAGGAGCAATAACAGACTGGGAAAGTTGTGAGTGCTCAAAATACACCTGTTTGAAACATTCCACAGGTAAACAGGTTCATTACTAACGGGCAGCAGACTGGCACCCCACCACATACAGCTGGTGCCCTGTAATGTTTTTCGCCCCCGCCCCTCAAATATCCTGAGTCTGCCACTAATGACGGTTCCACTCCACTATTCCAGTGTCCCAGGAACCCCCAGCAACAGTTATTACACCTTTTCCTACTGTGACATGTCAAAATTTCTTTCCCAAAGAAAAGATTTATATCTGACAGATTTTTCATGTCGCAACAGCGCAGCCCACATCTGTCCTCAGCCTGCCTCATGAGAGAGGAATTCACTTCAGCTGAAGTGAGTGACAGCCAGAAAAGCTCCTGTTGCTTTAGATATTTCAGCCCAGTGATCCAGAAAATGTGTTTTTATTGCATCCTCTTTATGAAAAAAGTGGTTTCATGTTGTTTTGTTATGTGTGTTTTTATACACATTAGCCTTTAGATGGCAGCAGAGGTCCACTATAAATCACAAAGATGATTTTATTCAGTGTAGTGACTGAAAGAAACGTTAATTTTCAATCTGTATCTTTCTTCAAATTTATTTATTGGACAAACAACACACAGTTAATCAAGAGTTTAGTACTGAGATTTATTCTAAAGTGAGTTTCAAAATCATACAAAACACACAAAGCTTCCACAATCATCGAGTTTCATTATCGCTGATAATTCCTCCATATTTGCTTCGGTGCTGTTTGTAACGGCGCCATCTTAATTGGCTGCCTGGCGACCTTCTTCGTCACAGGGAGTTGGTGTCGTGACTTCAGTGGGAGCTGGGATCTGAGGGGGAACATGTGTGAGCAGCGAGTGAATAAATAAGCCCTCACACACTAATATCAGACAGTGTTGACGTTGTTAGCGATCCTATTACCTGAGTATCCACGGGGGTCTTCAAGGTGTCGCCCTGAGTCATAGTTTGACGCTGCAGAGTCAAAGAACAACAGTTATTCAGTCATCAGTATTCGCAGACAGTAGATGTAAATTATGGTTTACTTACCCGGAATCTTCTCAGTGGATCGGGCTGAGCAGGAGGCTGCTGCTGGGCGATGCCACCTGGGACTCCCTGAACAAAGACACCAAGCTTTAGCGATTCATGATCTGTTTCTACAAATCATCACGTTATCTGTAATAAAAGTTTGTTGTAGGCTGAAAATCTTTGATGAAGGTAAGAGATTACCATGGGAGGCTGCTGAGGAGGGTTCACTGGGGCCATTTGAGGGAGTCCCATGAAAGGAACCTGCCAAAAGAACAAGCAAGACAGACATCAGTTGTTTTTTTATGTGGCAAACAATATATAACGAGTTTTAAAGTTCAACACTAACCATGTTCACTGCAGGGACAGCGTACACATTGGGAACAGGGGCCGGTACAGCGTAAGCAGGAAGTCTGGGAACAAACTTTGAGAGGGAGAGGGAGGGTGTAAATGTGGCTGTGCACATCAAAGGTTATTGTAGTTTAGTATAGAAATCTTCATCATTTGCAGTGTAGATTGTTTAATGTGAAAGATCTGATCAAATATTTTGAATTTTATGTTTTTTTAGAATAGTTTAGTATTTGTCATTGCTTTTTTCATTTAGTTTCAAGAGTGGGTTTAGTTTTTTGAGTTTAGTTTTTATTATGTAAACTGGCAAAAGACATTTTTTGTTTGCTTTAGCTTATCATTATCAAGTAAATGTTCATTGCATAACATGATGGATATAAAACAATCTGTCTAGATTAGTTCCCTATAAACCTCGATTTCATGATGCAATTTTGTTTTTCACTGGATTCAAAAGTCAGTCAGGCTAGAAACCTGGCACCATTTCTAGCAGCATTACAAACTAAATAATTGATTAAACTCGTGTTAATTTTTATTCATTCCAGTATTTGTTTTATTTTGTTGTTTTAGTTAGTTTTAATTTTTGCCAAAGTTTATTCATTTTTTTTTCTTTTTGTTTCTAAAATGTGTTTCACACCCATTTCTGTTTTCAGTTTTAGTTGGCTTTAATTACTTCGGCGTAATTATTATTATCTGTCTTAACAGAAATCAAAAGGTGAAAGTATTTTCTATCTGCTAATGATGAAGATTTCAGGGACCAGCAGCAGGAGAGCACCATCTTGTGGTGTGAATTAGCACTCAGAGAAAATAAGCAATCTTCACCAAAGTAATATAAAGTACATACTGTACTTTTTGTGAATGAATAGTGCTCTTTTTTTGTCACAATGTCAAGTTGTTCTTTCTGGTTTTATGCCCAGTTTTAATGTTGGTTCACATAATAACCTATGATTAATGCAGAGCTGTATGAAAACACACTTCATTAGTTTGTTACACTATGTTGAGATCTACTATGTATTTTTCTTTTTTTAAATCGAGGCATTCAAAATGACATTCTGATACTGACCTGAGCAAACTGCGGCTGCCCAAAGATACCTGCCCCGCCGCCAGCTACCATGGGTGGGTTCAGGCCTCCAGCCATCATCCCAGGGATTACAGCATTTGGCAGTCCTCCGTTCATACCTGCCAATCCTCCGTTCATACCTGCCAATCCTCCATTTAAACCAGCCAATCCTCCGTTCATACCAGCCAATCCTGCCATCGGCGCTCCATTACCTCCCAACAGTCCTGCGGCTGCCAACAACCTCAGTGTCTCCGTGAAAAGGGGAGGAAGAGCATTTGTTATAAACCATGATTTAATTCAAAGTGATGCACTAATCATACATGATGATTCGAGTAAATGGTTCTTACCTTGCCTCCTGCATTGACCTGCAATAAGTAAAGACAGCAGAATTTACATGGTTTGTATTTAAGATAGATAGATAGATAGATAGATAGATAGATAGATAGATAGATAGATAGATAGATAGATAGATAGATAGATAGATAGATAGATAGATAGATAGATAGATAGACTGTACTCACATGGCAGACAGTTGCAACAATTGCTGTAAGGAGGAGAAGCTTCATTTTGCAGCCTGGAGCCTGAACCTGTTCTTCTTTCAAGTATGTGCCAAGGTGGACTATACTGTAGTTGCTCTCTGAATTTAGAGCACCTTTTATCAGTCCCAGAGATTATTATGAGCCAATTAGAGCGAAGAACACCGGTCCGTTCAAATCCTATATTTGTCACACAGGTGTCATGGTACCTTCTGATGTGACATCTTCTTTTTTTCGGCTGTTTTTCTAAGATTTGAAGAAATGTAAAATGGTGAGTTGCTCGTTTTTCCAAAGACTCCTGACCCCATTTAACCTTCTGACATTGTTCTCAACAAAGCCGAGCGGCCACAAACAATAACAGAGTGATTCAGTGTCTTGGGGAGGGTTTGCGGAGGCTTCTGGGAGCTACTGACTAAAAAACCCGCGTGTGAAACATCTGAGTGTTGCGGGTTGTGGTCAAGGGGGGAAAACAAGTGACTTCAGCGTCAAGTGCTTTGGTGGAGAAATCAGGAAAAACATGTATGCAGCTTCAGCCTAATTAAACACTGACAGAGGAAGCTGTCCAGTGCGTACGAGAAGATGGTTGTTACTTAAAAAAAAACAGCTAAGTGAGAATGACAGCTTCTGATTTGTTTGTGTCTGTGTTTTTCTGCTTCTATATTATCATACAAAGTTAAAATACTCACCTCGGGCATGTCTGGAGGCCTTACTGTAATTTGCGATGACTCTGTATTTGTCTCAGGCTGATTTTTGCTCACACCAGGCCTAAAGTAACCACTCATGAAACAACTCGTGACTTACAAAATGTCTTTTTATTGGTAAAAAAAAAAACCTCAGATTTTACAAGTGAACAGGAACAGATATTTGTCTGTCATGTTTCCTCAGCATATTTTTTCAAGATGTTTAAAGCGATTACATTGTGGCTTGCTGGATATGCCGTCACACAGGCTGTCTGTTTTTTTGGCTGCTGACTGGGCAGCCCACAGACAACCAGGTAAACACCCTCTGTGGAAGTCTGGTCTGGAGCTTTGTGCTAATGACACACTGTCATGCTGCTCAAATTAGGCAACATTTTCTTCCTGTTTGCCATTTAATGTTGTGGCGAATGACATTTCCCAATGTAATTATGTATACGTGTTTCTATTTGTCTGACTCGTAGATTTATAGAGATTGATCTTTTTTTTACAGGCTTTATAAACAAGAATCTGTTACTCCAGGAATTGGGCCTTGACATGAGTGATGTATGAGGGATGTTTTTCATATTTAGAGAGCCAAATCACTGTGTTGTAAGTAGTTGCAAGCAGTGTTCTGTAAATAGATATGTGTGCATATTTCTACCAGTCTCTTACACAAACATAAAACCTTTCAGAGGAGCCACACCCATGACCCTAGCTGATGTTTTTTAAGGGACATATTTTGGGCTCCAGATGACGATTCAGACATGTTTTGTATTGTTTTGTTGGAACAAAGAGTCAGCAAAGATTCAGCATTTGACTTCAATCATTTATTGGTTATTAGATGGGATAACAATTATTCATAAAGGTGACATTTGAGCATTAACAGCTAATAATGAGACATTAATCATGATATCTGCGATGTCGTCTCATTTGGATTGCTTCTCCTCCGGCTCCATCCCAGAGCACTCTTCCTCCTCTTCAGCTGCCATCACCTTCTTCACCGGAGCCTGTGTCCTCCTGAGGCGAGCTGCCACTGAACGCTGAAACCTCAGTCTGGCGGCTACCTGACCACCAGTGGCAGCGATGCCCGCCTGTTGCGGGCTGTTCAGCCCAGCCAGCGAGATCAGATGCACTTGGCCGGGAGTCAACAGGGCGCCCTGTGGGTTCACTCCAGCCACTGTCTGTGGCAGCACAGCATACACTGAGGCACCCTGAGTCAACGCCCCCTGTGCCCCGCCTGTCTGCCCCACAAGAAATGCCCCAGGTTGTTGGAGAGCTCCGACGGGAATCAGCTGCTGCAGGGGAAGCTGACCTGCTTGGTTCCCGATTGGCTGGAGAAAAAATGAGCCACCAAGTTGGACTAAACGTACCACAAGAGGTTCACCGTTTAGTGGGAGCCCATTTTGAGCCCCAGCATTGGCATTGTTGCCAGCTGCTCCTCCATTATTATTCGCTCCCCCATTGGCCTCAGCACTCCCCGAGGACATACCGCCCTCCACCACAACAGCCAAAATCTGAAAGATAATGCACAGTGTGCAGAACATGTTTGATCTCAGCCACAGCAGACACACGACAGGTGAACGGCTGCGTCTTCGCTGCGCTTATATAGAGAGCATCAACGATCGCCAAGAGAGGTCCAATCAGAGCCAAGCACTTTCTCTCAAAACAACAAGTGACCGTAATCATCATGACCCTGCGAGCTGCAAGCTATTTTTTGCTTTGTTACTTTACAGAGGGCCATTATTCAGGATTATGTGGCAAACCAGGTGCGAGTGACTTGCATTCTCACAGCCGTCGTTGCAGAGGTCATATTTTCATGTCACGGTGGCACCAGGAAACTTGACCAAGGGATCAAACATGATATTAGAGCATGAACTGATGTCTCCCAGAGCCATTTTGGGGTCGACTGGAATCCACCAATATGATGCAACGACTTTATTTCAGGACTGTGAAGAATCATCAGCTTTAACATGACGGTGCAGTAAAATATTCTCTGTCATGATATATTGTGAAGTCATTAAAGCTTTAATGAAACATAGGATGCCAAGACAAACATTTACAGCATGTTAAGAAACATGCTGTAACATGCTCAGATAAGAAACACAGGTATTGTTTTACATTTTCCTACAATAGCACAAGTGTGTGAAATCATCTACTTAGCGTTGATTTAAAGAGTAATTCTGCACTAAATCACTCTAACATACAAACCACAGTTCTATATACAACACCTTTTCTACCAATGAGCTGATGTAAACTTTCCCCCCGGTTTGGAATGCATTAGAAAACAGTTTCTGGATAAAACCAGCTAAAAATAAACTCCTTCATATACTCTAGTAAAAATTACTCTAACAGTTTAATCTAAATAACAGAGCAAAGATCCAAATGTCTGAGCTTAGCCTGACACAAAAACAACAGCACTGACCGCCAACACTTGCCCTCTACAGCGGGTGGTAAAGTGAGTTTCTGTACGTGTCAGAGTTCTTTATATTACAGAGGTTCATGGAGGCTTCCTGCATCAACGAGCTCGTGTAGGAGAGGAGGAACAAAATGAAGCTCAGAATAACTGGTTGACATCCATATCCTCTGTGGAGAAAAATAAAAAGCAAGGATTGATATGATGAAAATTAAATCAATGAATAAAATAAAAACAGTATAATTACTGGACGACAGTCAGAAGATTGTTGTAAAGAATTAAGTTTAAAATAATGACGCGTTAAAATAAAAATGTGCCTGAATAGTTATTCCTCTTTTGAAAAATCATCAAATACATCTGAGATATTTGACGTCAAGAGAGACAGTCTCACTCAGGTTGTCATGTCAGACAGCTGAAAATGTTCCAAGCTCTGTGATTAAACTGAACACGTTTATTATAGCACTATTCACACAGGGATGATAACGAAATTAAGGCGTAAAGGTTAAAGCCAATGCTGAGAGACGTGTTTGAAGTACAGTAAGTGTGTGTTGGTTGGAAGCTGTTGCTCTTACCATTCTTGATGCCAAAACAGGAAGTCCACTCTTTAAAGGACACTTGCTTGTCCTTGTCGGCGTCACACTCTTGGAAGAAGCGGGAGGTGCAGTGCTCCATCGGGACCAGAGGCACTCGAAGTGGGGCAAGCTCTGAGTGGGACAAGAACCTGCAAAAGGATGGATGAAGATCAAATTTCTATAACTGCGCACTCATGAATAGGTTTTAAAATATACCCTGTGAGAGCTGGTTGGAGTTTGATTTGATCTTAGCCAATCCTTTTCATCTAACACCAGCATGACACAGGTTCATCCAGGATCAGAACTTTATATGACATCATATCCAAAAAATGCTCTCTCTGTTGTTAGTATTCATACTCTTCAATGTAATATATCCAATCATTTTAAATGCAGATTGGTCACCCTTTTCTGTTTATGTGGGTTAAAAGAAATAAATGGCTACTGACTCATAAATATTTCTGTTGCACATTATAATTTTGAGGCAAAAGTTAAATATATACAAAATGAACACCATTTGTATAAATACTGGCTATCTGTGACTTCAGTGTATATAGCGTAGTATTGGCTTCCAAACCCATACTATTAAACACCTATAAGAAGTACTCTATGAGCAAAAATGTACCTGTCAGAGGGATGCTGGTCCAGTTGAGCAAACTGCCAGTGCACTGGGTAGATGTACATGTTGTAGTTCTTCTCAAAGTCCTGCGCAAGCAGCTCAACAGAGTGATCACCAGCATGAAGACGCCTCTCGCTCTCAAAGATTTTCTTTACCTACGGAAAGCAGAAGACCACACTTTGATTAAAAACATACAGTTCATGTAATTTGTTCTTTTCCCAAAGATACTATGTGACTTTCTTGGCAGACCTGGCTGAATGGATACAAATAACACAGCAAACTGTAGAGAAATAATATTACTTTAAAGGCGACCTGTGAGGTTTTCTTGTTAACAGTTGCTGAAGCTCTGCATTGTGCATCATCAAGACATGACAAAGCTGTTGAATTACTATGCCTCCTATATTCACATTCATGTTTGCAAGCTGGAAGTTTTTGCTGCATTTTTTGCCTATTGCTACATTAATATTCACATAACCGCAGCCAATAACGTACAAAAACAGGCAGGAATGCTTCTTGAATCAACCCAATGTTCATGCCTGTGCACAAAACTTAAACACAATTGGGGTTTGATGGTGTTGCTTTGTAGCACTATTATTAGTCAAAAACTGCACAGGGTACCTTTAACTTGTCAAAATTACACAGTTATTTCAGATGAAGATTACAATATTATTGTAGGAAGCCTGAAAATCCCAGTTTTATCAATACAATGTCAGCACATCTTACTCTAAAACGCTGTTTAGGGGTGAGGAAGCCAGGAGACATGGAGTCATGTTCGTAGAGCTGCAGCAGCACATTCTTCAGCCAGTCCCTCATTCGTAGAGGGAACTGGACCAGCTCAGTGTCCACACACGCAGGTATTACTGAGAGAGAAACAGGGACAAAGATCAGGGCCAAACAAATATTTCCTGAACCATAGGTCAACTAAAATGTTGGTTTTAATTTATGAGCCCTGTACAGTGGTTAACTCTCACGTTTGCATGGCCCGGTGTAGTCCAGATGAAGCCTGTGTCCTCTCTTTGTGCCCTCCAGGTTGCATTTAGTAGCAAAGAGTTCACATGACGTGTCATATGTTTTGTTGTCTGTCCCACAAACCTACAAAACAACAAAAACATTAATGCAACGATCAAATGCAAGCCATAGTTAAAAACTAGATCGTCCGTACTTACGTGATCAAACTCGTTCACACTGGAAGGACATTCTGACGGCACTTGACACACACAGGCTGGCTTACTGTCTGAGCCAAGTTTACACGTCTTTCCACGTTTGCAGGGGAAGTTATCACACGGATCTGTGAGAAAACACAGGCACTGTGATGACCTTTGACTCAAACTTAAAACCAGTGATCAAGAATCATGTTCACGACTAGTTTGTTTTTTTTTATTTTATAGTGCGATAGCTGGAAACCATGACACACCACCCCTTACATTCCACCGCCATTTGAGTTTGCACAGTGATTAAATTCAACTTGATCTCTATTATTCACTCCTTAAGCCCGCAGAGCTGTGTTTTGGTAGTGGCTGTGAAGCAGAGTGACACTATTCATGCGGAAGTTTCAGCAAAATGAGCCAGTCAGCAGATTCCCCTGCGAGGCTGTTGGCATAGAGCATTAGTCGGTATGGTGACTAACCAGCAGGGGATTCTGGGTGGTGTACGCCTCCACCAAGAGAGGACCTGGAACTGGGGTAGAGATCCACCGTGGCTCTGATCTGCACTGGGTTCATCCCGACTAAAGGACCCTGGAAATGTACACAGGAAGCATTAAAAGGCAATTACTTGAGATATGGGGGACACAGTGCAATAACAGATATTTGGCCACTTGGGGGCAGCAGAAAGTTAGATTAGGGCTGACTTTAATTTGGAAAGGCTAACTTGTTACCATCTGTTGCCTGTTTACCTGAACGTCCTCAAAATATAAATGATCGTACAGGCCGTTTGTGCTGGTGGCTTATAACGACTCATATATACGTTTAAGGTTAAGGTGGTTGCCAGGGAGCAAAGGAGGAAGTCAGGCTGGGTGGATGAATTAGTCAAACACATCTAGACTTTCACAAAAGAAACTGCTGTTTGTGTACTTTTTTTATATTTCATGCAACTTCTGTCACTAAAATTCTCTCAATCAAAACTCTGAAATCAAAAAAATGTATGCCATAAAATAGCGCGCCACAATTGCAGATGAAAATCTATCTGCCTTGACCCGAGCTGAAATGTTACCAAATCAAACGCACCATGACCTTGAGTAAAATGACATATTTTGAGAGTTAACCAAAACAATCAAGTTCTGGGCCCTAAAACCACCACGTAAAATACATGTAATCTATTGTTAATGTAAAAAATATTATAGCTGCTTTGAAAAGAGTAATTGGACAGATTACCCATTTTCCTGCCCTTCTCCTCTTTGCCTTGTGGACTGTATTGTCGATGCTGCTGCCCTCAGACTCAGTGGGCTCCTGCTGACTCTGTTCCTGTCCAGATGGTGTCTCCTCACTCTGTGGAGAGTGCTTCCTTGCCCTCTGGTTCTTCTTTTGCTTCCTTGTCTTTCCCTTGCTGTGACTTCCGCTGTTGTTCTTACTCTTCTCTTCCTCCTTCTCAGCTGCCCTGGACCCTGATTCAAGCTCTATTGGTTCTTGCGGTTCATCGTTTGCTTCGGTTTCTTTCTTATCGACACTCACCTCTTTGGACTTGGCCTCTGAATCTTTGTCCTTGTCCTGATCAGACACTTCGTCGCTGTCCATTGCCTGAGTGTTTTGTACATCTTGGTCATAGTCATCTGCGATGGTTGGAAGTTCTTTCTCGCTGGTTTCCTTCTCTTTAACATCTGTTTTTAAGAGAGGCTGTGCGTCTGCAGCAGTGTGGGAGTGTTTTTTAGCGGATGCAATCCTCAGAGGTTGTAGGATGCCACTATCAGCTGCATAGTCAAGGTCAACAGGGATCTCTGAGTCCGTGCTACCATCTGTTTCCTCCAGCAGTGGCCCCTGCTCCTCCCTCTCTGCTATTTTACCAACTGATTTTTCCTCCTTTCCCTCGAGTGGCATCTGTTCCACCACCACCTCTTCTTTCTCCAGCATTTCAGCATCTTCGGCACCCTCCTCCTTCACCTCTTCTCCCTCATGTGTCACCTCTTTAGAGTCTTCCTCTGTTTCTGGTTTGTCATCCAACTTCTTCCCTTCCACCTCAGCCTCCTCATCCTCAGCAATCACACCGGACTCCATCTTGCCTTTCTGCGCTTGCGCTTCTTCTTCTTCTTTTTCTTCCTCCATCGCTCTTTCCTCTGCTTCCTGCTCTTCTTCCGCTTCTTTCTTCAGCAGGTCCACCAGTTCTTCCTCACTCAGCAGGACTGCGGTGCTTTTGTCACCCTTTTCAGACACCTCAAACTCTCCCTCTTCCTTGTTAGCGTTAGCATTGCCTTCAGAGCTCAGTTCCTCATCTTCCTGCTCGTGGCTGCTGGCCTCAAACGGCACTAAA
Source organism: Diplodus puntazzo (assembly GCA_963678695.2). Classification (NCBI taxonomy): domain Eukaryota; kingdom Metazoa; phylum Chordata; class Actinopteri; order Spariformes; family Sparidae; genus Diplodus; species Diplodus puntazzo. Next base: position 14,573,490 of record OZ023156.1, on the reverse strand, counting down.
GTGGGTATGACCTGTGGCTTGTTGGCCTCCTCTGTGATGATGTCCTTGTTCAGAGGAAAAGAAGAATCTTCATTTTACAACATGAAATCACTTTAACTTTTCCAATACATTTGAAAGAGTCCTGTAGTACCTTTTCTTTGGCTGTGTGTGGAGTCTTACGCAATCCATGATGTTTTCCATGATGATGTTTACTTTTTACCTAAACATAATGGGGATACTTAATAACGTACATGCTTTCAGTTAATGCCAAAATTGCAGCCAACACATGTCACATCACATCTTTTGTTTGGGAGGTCTCTCATGGTAAAGTTCCGTGTCAATTAAGATGAATATAAACGGCTTTGCTACTCACAGACAGGGCAAATGTTGCTGCCAGTAAGCACAGGAATACTAAGCAGGCCCTCATATCTGAAACGTTGAAATCAAAAAAGCAAAGATTAATTGCATGTGCTAATTTGCATGAAAATTGATTTCACAGAAAGGACTGAAAAAACCTCCTAAAACAATCAGCACATTATAATCTGACTTCTAACTGGTCACAACAGAGACGTGAACTTGGCACATCTTTCAAAGTCAAAAACAGATGAGAGCTGCTGCCAACGCTTTCATGACAGGCAGAGCAGCGGGATTGGCCTCTGCCGTTGTCAAGGTTACGGGCCTCTGAGATGCGCCTCTCTCTCTCAAAAGTCACATTCAGAGCTAAAGTAAACATCAGAAGCTACCAGACTGGAAAAAAGTTGACTAAGTCCACAAACTTGTCTCCCTGGACGGAAACAAAACAGACTCTACTGAGCCTGTCCAGCGGAACAATAGCTCACTGGTTCAGACCAGTAAACCCCAGATAGGTGCAGACTGAGGGAGGGGGGGTGCATGAAAGTTCATCAAAGGCAATTAATCAGACATTTTTTTTTAGATTTTTACAATACCGAGGATGAATTAAGCATTTTGATTTTAGATAATCCTTTAAGTTAATACCCATGTAACATTATAGTCAAAAATGTAGCTTTCAAAACAAACTATTTGTGTCTCTTATGAGGTTATTTCACAACGATAAAGTATATGCTGTAATATAAATTATGCATAGCTGTCAGTAAGCAACATTTGAATGTGCCTGTCATTTACGGTGTACATCATAGTATAGACAGAATATTTATATTCACTATCACTCTTTATTTATAGAAAGTAATTAAGTCATCAACATTAGCATGGAGCGTCTAGGCAACGTTTTTGCTATATATCACAAAAGAGGCTGCAGGATAACCAAGCCAACTGTCCACACAACAAGTTCAAGTGAAGACTAAATCAGAAAGCAAGACGCCACACACATTTCTGTTTCATCAATGACAAATAATCCTTCAAAACAATTAACAGGCCAGAGTAATTAGGATTTTTTTACCTGAGGCTGGCGGTTGCAAGAGAAATGAGAATCCCGCACAAACACCAGTACGACGTGCCTGTGTTGAACCTGTGAAGATTTCCTTTTGTATTCCCAACACCGCTCACACTGTCCACACAAACACACACACACACACACACACAGTTTTTTTCTGGGTCTCTGGTGCCAGTGCTTTTCTAACGTTGGGAGGGTCTCTGTGGGCTGCAGAGTGTGGTGGGAATTATTGTGTTTCTTCGCTGAGAATGAATAAAAGGTGAATCAACAAAAGGTTGTATTATTTAACAGAATGATAAAATAAAGAATAACAGAGTCAATGTATTTCAGCTGAGAGGACAGAGCTCAGTGCACTTGGTGAGTCTCACACAGACGTACAGACTATTTTATTCAATAAAGTGATAAAAAATAGGAAAGGGAGAGCTGGGAAGGACAACTGTTAGATGGCATTGAGCACGATCACAACACCTGCTTTGAGCTGATAAGTTTCATGAGAATCTGTCGGCCCACGCAGCAGAGCAAGTTTCTCACACACAAACAAAATGTACCAGGACACCAGTTAACTTCAGGTCAGATGAAAACTTACACAAGCACATCTAAGATGATGATAAATTCTGCTTCTACAGAGAGAGGGAGAGAAACACTGAACCTCATGGGTGCTCTGTCCTTAAAAAAACTTTAATATCTAAAAGAAAGCAGCAAATAATCAACTTGTGAATTCTATTCATACTAATTTTATGACATTTATCCTGACAACACATTTAATCACATTATAGAGAATACCCGTATAATAGACCCATAGTATCTTCATACATGGATGATATTGGACTTGAGGAAGGAGTAGTCTATGGGTAATGGAATAAAAAAGATAATTAAGGTTGCTTTATTGCTGCTTATACTTATACTATACCTATACTTCTCAGTACAGTCTGTCATCCTGGATGATTTTTTTGTTTTTGCCTTTTCTTTATTTTCAGGAATATCTGAACATGTATATTATGTGTAGGTTGTTTAAATGTTGGTAAGGGTTAAAACTGAACCTCTGTGTGATACTTGTCACTTGAAACATGGTTTTATGGACAGAAATAATGTGTACACTTGGCCACTAGATGTCTCTCTGTCCCAAGTCTTAAAACCACTGATAAAACGTGTTGAATGTGTTAATACTCTTGGTGCAAACTCTGTCCACTGATTAAGATTATATGGTATGACTGAAAGCTCCAGAAGCAGTTACTAAATGGACCTTGAGGTGAGATTGTTTATCACCTGCTGGCTCTTAACTACGATTCGTGATATATATCAATGCCACAATGGCTTTTTAGTGATAGCAGAATATACCTGTCATCTTTTATACATCAGTTTATAACAATTGTACCAATGTTAGCACTTTGTACTTTTCAGGGTTTCAAAATATATTCCAATACAGTTAATAATTATCTTTTGAAAGAAGAGGTCAGTAACCTAATCCATAAAGTATATCACAATATTAAAGTAATGGCACTTTTTTTTTTGTTTTACTAAATGTATCTGTTTCCTGTTTTATTTTGTAAATTGCATCCTCATGTGTCATCCTTTCCTGTCTTTTTGTCTCTATTCAAACCCCTGCTTGCCTGTGTTCCATTAGCTATCAGCCCCGATTATTTATTATATAGATCTGTGTTTTCCATTCACATTCCATCTTCCTGTTTTTTCCTAAGTTAATTTTTATTGAGTTTGTGGTTTGTTTGTTTTTTCGCTCATGGATTACTTTCGTTTTGTTGTCAGCCTTTGGTTGCTTGCATTTTGGATTATGGATGTATGGACTACAGCTTCTAGTTAAAACTCGCTTTTTTTTCTCTTGCTTTTGGGTTTCTTTTTGTGTAAAGTCTGACATACAGTCACCTATTTTGGTATCTAAATGACATAATCCCATTACATTTATTCCATTACTCCACAAGCATGGTTATATTCAAGTGAATATGGATTGTTTTAACCAATGTAAAGGTGTTAATTTAACAATGTAGAAACACTCTGTTACAAGTCCTGCATTCATAACTTTACATGAGTAAAAGCACTGAAGTATTTGCAGCAGAATGTATTTTAAGTAACAAGTGTACTCAAGTACTCATAATGTAGACTGGCCCATTTCAGAAAAATACACATATAATGGGATTATAATTATTGATGCATAATGTGTAAGCATCACTTTAATTCAAGATCCCTGGGCAGTTATTTTGGACTAACAAGACCAACCCCCGGCATAATTTATGTGGAGAGAGACGGAACTTATATAGTCAACTGTTAACATAAAAACAACATAATCACCAGTTAAATCTGACAAAAACTGCTTTAAAAGTTCGGTGACTTTGCCCCAAAACAAGGATTAGAATGTCTTTTTCCCACACAGCTTATACTTCTACTTCTTCTACTATTTTATATACCTCTGAATAGCACCTAACATGTAGATCATGATCAATGTTGTTGATTGGGCTATTGCTATAATCTAGTAACCATGTGAATCTACAAAGCAACTAGTAACTAAACTTATGCAATAGTAGTGGGGTAAGAAGTATAATACTTCTACACTCTGAAATGTAGTGAAGTAGAGGAACAAAGAAGCTTTAAATGGATAAAGCCAAATCAAATACACAACGATTGTTCAGTATTTGAGTAAATGTACTTTACCGCACTATATAGCTGAGGTCAAAAAACTTTGTCCTGCAGGTTTCTGTTCCTCATTGATTAGATAATCAATAATTGGCCCAGTTGCTGGGCTTTAATCAGGCTCTTGCAGATCAGATTACTTATTGTGCTTCTGTAAATGGTCAGTCACATTAAAGAAAACCGATAAGATGCACCAGAATCCTGTCTGAGAGGGTCCATCCGTCATAAAACTTAAGTAACCTGAGGGCAGGCGCTGTTGACTGGCGGTCTGTGAGGCCACAACAAGCATCAATCGTCCTCTCCTCCTTCCTCCCCCGTTCTAAAGCAGGAACTTACAACAACTGGTAGCTGTGGCTTTGGCAAACAGCTCCAGACTGGTGAACATCCAGTCTAATTATATGTTGCTTTTGTATGGTTGAAATCCGAAGTGAGGTTGAACAAGAAATTCTCTCATCTTATTCTGGGCCCGACCATATATGGACATCCTGGAAGCAATTACAAGGCTCGGGGAGGAAATACAGAAGTCTTTATTTAGGATTTCTACTGTACATGCCCTATTTTTCCAAGAATGAGCCCTGTTTCCAACAACAGCATGTAACTCTGAGGACGAAAAGTTGCACAATGTGGTTTTCTTTTATTGTTTTTTGATTGTCTCATTATTGTATTGACCCTTAAGCTTATAGGTCAATTTTTTCAAAAAACTTGATTCCCAACTCGTCAGTTGAGACCCAAAAAACAACTTTTCTTACAAACAGGACCTATAATGTGTGACTACAGTTGTCACAAGCTTCCTTGTCATTAAGATACGTTCATCTTTCAACTTGATGTTCTCCAGACAAGTAGGCTATTTGGAGGGAGCAAGGTACCACCCATAACTCCTTTTAAATGAATTATTATCCAACAATCAAACTCTGATTATTTGTTGACTAGACAGTAAAGAAAACATCCATCTCACCGGAAACAAGCATGACCCTGTCTGGCCCTCCTTTCTCTCTGAGTGGGCGCGAGTTTGTTTTTTCACGAGGCCACAAACCCTATGGTTTAGTGTGCTGAACTATATTTCACTGAAGACATGAGAGGGGGTGGAGGAAATTCAGTGACTGAATGAAACAACTGTATGTGTGTATGTGTGTGTATGTGTGTGTGTGTGTGTGTGTGTGTGTGTGTGTGTGTGTGTGTGTGTGTGCGTGCGTGCGTGTGTGTGTGTGCGTGTATGTGTGTGGGTATTTGTGGTGCATGTGTTCAATCATTATCATGCCAGAGTGTGTTTGTTTTGGTCTCTACCTCTCGGGAAAAAAAAAAAAAAATACACCTTGGCGTGTCGACAGCAGAGACACTCCGGAAGGAAGTGATGCAATCATTTCAATTAAGATGACTTATATACAGTCGTGCTGGGAGTTTCCTACAGCATATCCACACATCGAGCTCCTACAGCCTCAACTCCCAGCTTCCACCCGTGGCTCGGAATAGACTCCAGGTTCTCCTGTTTGCCTCTGCAGTCACTGAACGAAGACCACCGACAGAAGATTTTTGTCACATTATCTCTGACACTAACGGACAAGAAGGTAACTGATCATATGTTGACTGATTTGTTATTTAACTCCATGCTTTGACTCATAACTTTTCCAGCTTTTCCAGCATGTAGTCTGACTTGATTTTTTTTTCACATTATTCCAAACTTTAATTGCTATTGTGCTTCAAGTGAAAAAAGTTTTTGCATAGAAAGTTAATCCTAGATAACTTCTATATAAATTGAGCTGCTATTTACATAAACATGTTTTGCATTTTTTACAGTGTGTATTCATCTTGGGTGTCATTTTTTGTGTTTTCATGTTTCATGTTTCATGTTTAAGTCTACCTTAAATTTCCTGTGAGGGATGAAGTGTTTTAAATTGGATTAAACCAATATTAATCACATACTGTATGTCTGTTACAGAATGAAGGTTACCATTACATTTTGCCTGATTGGAGCAATTTTTGCCAACCCAGTAAGTATGAGATGGAGAAAATAAAACTCTTAAGGCGTGCTTATAAATCTATGCATTGTGCAAATTAAAATGCTGGCTTCATTCTGCAGATTAATTCACACGATATGTTAATGGTATATCATGTTGAAGACCCTAACAAGCTAAACAGGATCAGATTCTTTCATTCATTGAACATTGAGATTCATTGAACATTTAGCCAATACTGTCTAGATTTCTGCACTTTTAAAAGCATTGCTGTGAACAATCCTCTTTGTGCTGCTCTCTTTCTTGTAGTTGATTTTAGTTTTATCCTTATTCTGTGATTCCTTTCTTTCAGATTTCCCATAATGTGGTTTTGGAATCAAGCGAGTTTGATCCAAACACGGTGAGTGCTTTTTAGAAATCAGTTCTCCCTTCACACTTCAACACATTTGACTCTTGGTGTTACAATGCACTTGTAACTTTTACACATAAATCATTCGACTGCAGTCAGGTTGAGTTCCTTCGGACACAGTCAGCAAAAAAAATCCAACAATAGGTGCGGTTACTCAAAGTCTCTCCAGACCTCAAGAGCATTTCAGACTGTTGTTTACTATACTCTGTGTCTGGAGTCATTCACGAAGCAAAGGCTTGCCCAGGCAATGGTTGCCAGAATCTTAAATCAATGTGATGATTGCTGGTGTCGCAGTCATATGGTGTAATTAAATACCCTGTGGTGTGTTTGCTAACTTGGTTTTTTTTTTTTTTTTACTCTCAGACTGAAAGTATGTCTGTTTCACAATCAGCTGAAAATGACACTTCAGAGATTAAGGTAATATACACATGTCTTCAAGTAATGAAGAAATGGCTGTTTTATGATGCCTTGACGACTTTTTGCGTCACTTTTGATTGCTGATTTTTATCTAAATGGCTGTTTATATTTCTATTTCTATTTCACAGAGCTCTGAAGAAAATTCCTCACAACAAGTAAATTATTTGGTGACTTACTGAAAATATCTATGAAAATGTAATGATGTGCTGTCGATGTGTCTAAATTCCCTTTTTTTTCTTTTTTCTCTTTACAGAGTCAGAGTTCAGAGTCAGAATCTGTAGAAAACACATCAGAGGACACGGTGGGTTTTATCATCATTATCATCTCTTTTAAAAATGTTTTATCGTTCATAAACCGTGTAGTGTAAAACTGAATAATAAACAGTGAAGAAACAGAAGTAAGTAAAAGAAAGAATGACAGAATGAAAGATAAAAACACATCCTTGGTTCAGAGAAGCCTAATAAGAATTCAGATTGACAAAACAAAAGAAATACTCTAGTGTACTTGTCCTTTTATAAGCTTGTCACTGAATCAAGGGTGGCCATTGGGAAGGCAAGGGAGTAATAAGTGGTCTACTTTGAACTAAAACTCAAACTAAAATTTGGGCAAAATGGTCAGCGGGACTTTCATGGGACCTTCAAAATTGTTTAGTCCCCCAAAGCTCCCCTAACAAGTAATCACAAGTACATGATTCATTTGAAAGTGTACTTGTGTGCTCAGTATTATTTTAAAGGAATGTATTCGGTTGTTGATGCACATTAGAGAAAAAAGGGTTTGCACTTGTACTTTACGGAACGACAGGACTCCACTGTTCGTATTTCATGGCACACGTTCCTTTGTGGATAGCATGGATCGATACTCACACTCCAACATGGATGACTAGAGAGAAATGGCTACGTTAAATGCTCACTGCACATACCTGTTGCTGCATTTCACTGTTGTAGAGATAAAGCTGCAAACACGGCATCATTTTATAAAAGGCTGTGATTCTTTTCCACAAACAGACTTCCGAGGAGAGTGACAGTCAATCAGTTGAGGATGACAAGGTAAGACCAATGAAATCAAGTACTTTATCAGACCCATAATGTTTTCCATCTCTTAATGTGTGCACAACATCCCTCTGTTCCCCACTTAGCTCTTGTATTCTCTGTATTTCCACAGACAGACTTGTTGGCTGAAACCAGAGACGACAGCATGGGCAGTGAGGAGAACATCAGAAAGGTGAGATAAACATTTTTGCACTTTAAACTGTCCTGCTTTCACTTGGACGACAGCTTTAATGACAATATCTGCTTATTCTCTGCATCAGAGTTGGGTTCGAGTGTTTGCAAGTGTCATCAAGGCCCTGAGTGCAGAGGACAACAGCAGCACGGAGGTCACCGGAGGTCAGTCGGACGGACTCCCTGAGAAGCAGCCCACTCAAACCTCCACCGCCTCCCATGGTGACAGGAACCTTCAGCTGGTGGACAAACCCGCCGCCAGCAGCGACACCACCAGCGAGAGCGCGGAAACCGGTGAAGTTACTGCTGTAGCAGCTGCCACCAGTGACAGCAGTGAGAGCAACAGCAGCGAGAGCAGCGAGGCCAGTGATAGCAGTGATGCCAGCGAGAGCGCCGAGGACAGTAACGCCAGTGACAGCATGGAGCTAGAACAACTCAAAACCCCGGGCTGTGTGAACGGAACTGAGAGCTGTGAAAGTGAAGAGTATTTCTTCCAGGACATAGGAGACGACGGTCATCATCACTCAGTGGACAATCTGATGGTGCCAGATGAGGATGAAAGGGAGTTATTTCTAAGGAGATGATGACCTGCTCTTGTGCAGCTCCACTATGAACTACAGCAACATTAAAATGACGTTCCTGATGAGCTCAGGATGACAGATTTGCTCTTGCCCATCACTTCTGAATGCTGATTTGGGCATTATAATGTTACCTGCAGCTGAATTTTTTTTTTGTGTGTGTGTGTGTGTGTGTGTGTGTGTGTGTGAGATTATTACTGTGATGAATATAGCCTCAGCATTTACACTGTTTTTGGAAATAATAATAAAATACTATAACCATGATATCAGGTGCCTGTGTGTTTTTTTAATATAATCACTCAGACCAAGGGAGCATTGGAAAGTATCAAGTACATCTACTTAATTACTTAAAGGGTAATTCAGTCATCTACTCGGTCAATCTCACCTCTGTGCTTATGGAAATTGGGGTGACGTCTGTGTCCATGAAACATTTCTGGAGCTTTCCTGAACAAAGTATTCTCCTAAACAACTGAAGAAAATGGGGGCTTGTTTTAAAATGTACAAAATCAACCAGAAAAAATCCAATGTAAAATGGCTTCATGCAGTTGTCTGGCCTAACCCAGAGATTCTAAATGATTCACCCTTTTTAAAGCTGCAATCTTCACAGTAGCTGCTTAGCTAAGAGCCTTGCGTCTGAAGAGGGTGCATGAATTCAACCGTGACTTGAGGGTGCAAATAAACTCTTTAATTAATGTAATTATAGCTTCCGAACATTGGGGTTTGCCAGACAAGCTGTATGGAACCATTTTATGTGTCTTTTCTGCTGTTTTTACGTTTTGAAACAAGTCCCCACCTACTTCATTTGTTTGGGAGAATGCTGCAGAGCTGTTTTGCTGCTCCAGAAAATGTTTTGTGGACTATGAAACTTCACCTGCCTTACCATCGGTAAGTAAATAATGACTGAATTTTCATTTTTGGGTTAATTTATCCTTTATCCCAGTTTTCTAACATTTGGTGTCTACAGCATGCCAAAGGGTAAGCTAAAATCCAAAGGAACATCTGTATAGTATACATAAAAAATGGCCTCCATTACACGTGTTACCTGATCACTTTGGAAACATTCATTTTTAGTTCCCTGAGGGTTTTTTAAAGGAGGATATAGATGTTGCCTGTGTATTGGGAAGTAAACACATGATATAGTAATATATAATAATCAAAAACGATTCATTGCTAGTTGGACGGTTGTATACTGTAATAATAATCTACGGTTGCAGAAAATTCCAAAGGCACATCTGGACATGCCTTGCCACAACACTCGAAAATCTGAATTCGGCTGAGCTATTTCTACGTTTCTATTCTACTGTTAAACATGGCCGGTTAGCTCAGTTGGTTAGAGCGTGGTGCTAATAACGCCAAGGTCGCGGGTTCGATCCCCGTACGGGCCAACCCGTAATTTTTTTTTTTTTTTTTTAAATTAATTTTTTCATTTATTCAAGTACTGTGCAACACATAATATTATAAGGGAACACTTTAAGCGGGAACATATGGTTGGACATCAATCTCTGGAGCTTTATTCATGTAGGTCTGCTTGTTTTTATAAATAATAAACAAAGAAAACACTAGATGGCGACAAAGTCGCCAGATCTTGCTGCAGTGTTTACTGATTCATGCATACCCTCCCTGGTGTTTGCCCTTATTCTGCATGATTAGACCACTCTCCTCTTCTTCAAATTAATTACATGGGAATTGGGAACATTTGGAATTACTTAATGTCATAAAAATCATAAAGTTCAACTTGCACTGTCCTAACATAACAAAACATAAGGGAGATGTAAACACCCACACAGACCAGTCCAATAAGTAATGCTAAGAGTGTGGGTGGGCTATGGGTGTACAGGGGTTTCTCTCTATCTTCCCCATAACATTATGGACAGATTCAACCTCTGTTAATCTTTGGCAGTCAGTCAGTTAGCTATCATTAGGTAAAAGCTGTACTTGTTTATTATATTATAAGCAGTCTTTGACACTTGTAAATGTCTTAAATTCTATTTTGTTTTTCAAAGCATCATATCTGACAGCGAAAAAGAACAATACGGATGATCTTCAAAGCATCCCACTCAGTAAACACACTAACTAATTGTCCCTGACGTAATTACACAAGTTTTGTTGTTGCCGCCTGCAACCCCTGCTTGCTAACCCCGCCATGCTTTTGAAATAAAGACAACTAATCTGGTGCTGCTGCTATTTGATGAAGGCCATTTCATCATCAATATAGGTGGCTCCTTTGCTGCTGTAGTTTTGCTAGAGGACAGAGCTCATACTGCTGCAACAAATAAGAGTATCATAATAATCTTCCATACAAGCAAAAAAATGTATACACATATTACTGGATCAAAGGTATGTTAAAGGAAACACCGTTTTTTTACGATCAGGGAAGATATTCAAGAATTTTCAATGAAAAAATAAATCAGTATTTAGTTTTTAGAAAAAATTTAATACAAGATATTAAAACATGGTTGATAATGTTGGAACAATAGATGCAATGAGACATTTTCCCAATCCTGTAGTTTTAAAATAACAAAAAAACAAATGAAGTCAAAGTTGCATCTACATGGTGAACCGCCTCTTAAATCTACTAACAAAGGACGAGCTGAAATGCTTTCGGTCGCATTATCTTTTTTTTTTTTTATTGAAACCAGTTTAATGAATTCATAAATCAGAAGTAACAGGCAAAAACAATGCCCAACACACTATAGTCCTATGTTGAACCCATAAACATCTGCGGTATCCACTTTGAGGTCACTTGGGAAAGTGAGACTTGAGGTGTTCCTTCAGAGCCGGTATTGTGGGAAGTTCTCTGAGACACACGTGACAACGGAGAGGTAGTTTCAACAACTCGCTGGTTCCATCTTTGACGCTGACCCTTCCATCTCTTTCAAGCATCTCAATCACATCTGCAGATAAGAAAAAAGAGAATGAAAACTACAAATTAGCAGTGAGTGACACTATGCAATACTGCGGAACTTCAAGTTAAAACACATGACAAAAACATGAAATTTGCTCTCACCATGAGACTCAATGAAATAGTCCGTTGTGAATGAGTTCCAGTGCTTTTTGTTCTTCAGACAGGGAGAGTCAAAGTCTTGGCTGATCACATGGAGGTGAACATGACTGGAAAAAAAAAAAATACATGTATAATTGCTATTACTTGTGTATCTACATCCAATAAATGTTGATCCTCCTCATGAACGAGATTGACTTTGTGTCATACTGCCAGAGTTTATTTGCATTTACCAATCAATGTATTGTAAATTGCGTATACTTTACATTGCTGCCAACCATTTGTCAAAGCGTTTTGTTCATTGGACCTTTGAGTTTATTTTTGTTATATATTAAAGTTGTGCACCATCCACACAGTGATTACCTACCTCATACTGGGGATAGCGTGGTACCCTGAGCGGAAACGTAGTGAGCTAGCATCCGGACACTGCTGAACCATCTGGTCGCCGACTTCCTGCATGTGTTTCAGCAGGTCACAGTGCTCCTCGCGCAAGGCCTTCAGGCTGGAAATGGACTGCCACGGGAGGACGAGCCAGTGGTAGCGAGCTTTAGGGTATTTATCTTTGATTACGACTACTTTATCGTCCTTGTACACCTAGAAAAAAGGAGACAATGTGTCACATCCATGATTCAGATCAAGCATCACACCAACTGTCTATTCTTTTTGTCAACCGCTACCTGCATTTTTGGGTCTTGCATTGAGGCCTTGAGACCTTGGCTCCAATGTCCAAAATTGTCCTGCAACAAATTTAAGGTGACAAGTTTTTTATCTGATCTAATAATACTCACACCAGCGCTACAGAAAATCCATACAAGAGAAAAACATGTGGAATTCATAAAAACAACATCTTAAATACATGCAATCCCTTTTTCTTTCATCTCTTACACTGGGTTTTGTTGTTTCTTCAGGGCTGACTGACACAGACACCTTTTCTGTCTGTTTGGCCGCTTTCATACTCGAAGCCTCTCTGTGGCTCTCTCTGTCCTCTGAAGTTGGTTCTCGCGGTCTTTTGATGCCGCCGCGGTCCCCGGTGGGATCCTCCTTGAACTGTACAGTGTATGAGTAGAGCTGATTGACAATATGAAGCTGCTGTCCTGGCTTCATTTTGACCTCATTGTCCTTCCCCACCACAACAGAGTCTACAGAGGTGGGGTTCAAGCCCAGCTTTGGAATTAAGACAGGAGATGAGACAGTGTCACAAAAAAACAGTAGTTGCACATTCAGAGATCAACGCTGCAGGGAGGCTTAACAGAGTACTTCTTCAATTCAATAGCAGATTAGATTGCAGTTATTTAAATCAATGTTCTTTATGTTTTTTACCTGTTTAACTTTGACATAACCTTTGTTGCATTCTGCTTTCAGTTCAACTGGTTGAAAAGGGATCACATTAGCACAGGTTAAAGTATGTGTGCAACAATTTAAGACGTTACTTTACTGTAAAATTGTTTCAACTTCAAAACAAAATCTATGAAAAATATTCAAACACAGATAAAAAAAAAAAAAAAAGAAGAACAGTCCAGTTTAAGCAACAATAGGACAAAATAAACTGCCGGGGGGAACTATAATTTAGACCAATCAAAACTATAATCATACAGACAAATATGGTATGTATGTAATAAGGATTTTGTTAATAAACTGAACTGCAGCAGCTCTAATGTAAGGTTTGAATTCCTTAACAATAATAAGACAGGCTTAAAATAAAAACAGTACACTATGGTAGTACTAACAGAAATGACTCCATGAAAAATACATCTAGAACCTATATAAATGCAATAGATATCAAAAGTGTAAAGTATAAAATGTGTGCAATATATGAAAATAACTTCTGCTTCTGGCCAGATTGTGATTTTGAATCGGACTGGATGTACATAGACAGAAGATAAATAATATTATATAGTATACTAACTTAATGTTCACTGTTCAGTCATTTTATTTTAGAAGCAGTTTATAAGATGATCTCCATTGTTCTCTTTCTTTTGGTCACCATTTTCTTTTTCAAGGCTTTTCCAACAAACATATTTACATAATTACGTTATCTTATTATACGTAACTGGATATTTATAAATAAACTTTTGTGCCATTTTCGAGTATGATCCCTTTTTGACGTCGGAGGCTACTTTGCTAACGCAGCCAGTGTAAGAAACAGAGAGGTATCGTTGTATTACCTTGCTGCCGAGAGCATTTTTTGTCTTTAATAGTCGTTTCTGGACCTCGACCCAGGACAACTGTCTGTAGGTGAGGCAGTCGGATGGGTTTGTGATTGCCCTCCTCGCTGATAAGCCAGCAAATTGGCATTTTATCATGTTATGAGGCTATTTTAACCAACAGAGGTGCAAAACGTGTCGCAGCCCACGCTTTTGTTTTGGTTGACTCCTCGTCGCAGGAGATTGACGTCACTGTAGCAGGTTTTTGCCCCTGGTAGAGGCGGGTTAGAAGATTCTGGAAGAGTCAGCCGGGGTTTTGCTCTGAACTTGTGAGGATTCAAAATATCGTCTTCATATAACGTTACGGTAAGAAACTGATAATTCGACTGTACAGGTTTTGTTTTTACCCGTGTCATATTTGTTTTTTTAGCTTCACGTTAAAAGAAACATCCTAGCTAGCATCTTAGCATTATGCAGGCTAGCAGCGGTTTAGCTAACGTTTACTAACGCTAGCTAAAGTACGTAGGGCCTCATAGAAACGAAACACTTCTGTTTTCATCATGAGCAGGGTAACAGGTAGTTGCTAACATATTAGCATCCTCGTGTCAACCAAGATTAGGTCGGTGGTGGTCGTTTACTTCGTGTTTGTATGTAATTAAAACAAGTAAACAAAGCAAACAAGGCGTGTAACCGTGGAAGGCATACATTTCATCCTCGTTATATGATTATTTTCCCGTGTAAATGTTACACTTCTCATGGTCTGGTCTCATGGTCCAAATTTAAAATCAACAAGATAAAGTAAACTTAAAGAAATGAACTATGTCGGAATCTAGCCTTGTACCGGTACTTGTGGTATTTGTAGTTTACTTCGTGTTTCTGTTATATGCTGGTTTACACTTCTCCTTCACTACATTTCAGAGGGAAATATGAGCTACTTTTTAATGTTATATTTATCTGACAGTAATAAATAGTAGTTACATTTCGGCTCAAAGCTGTACAGAAAGTATAAGAATATTTAACTAGTTTCTAAAACATGACTTGTCATATATGAAAGTAGTGGTAACACTAGTTGTTACCTCTGCCATGTCAACATCAAGATGCTGAGTGATAAGATAGTAATGAATCAGGAATAACATGCCGATAACAAATATTTATTAAATGTGACTTTGAATGGGGCCATTTTGCATAATGAGGACTTTTCCTTTCAAAACTGAAAAACATACAGGCTTTAAAAAAAAGATCCAAGCTTCTAATAAACAGTGAATGCAACATTCTTGATCATTTTAATGATAATTACCCTAAAAATCCTTTCTTGTTTTACTCTGATGTGTCTTTCAGCGACGATCTTCATTATACTTCTTCATGTCGGTCTTTTTTTTAACTAACAGTTTCATTTCTTTTGATGCTGATAAACTATTTGATCCAGTAAACTATCAGCATCAGTAACAGTGGTTTCAGTTTTAATTCACTGTCAGTATTCTGACGTGGAGGGGCGGGGGCAAAGAGC
This sequence comes from Diplodus puntazzo, assembly GCA_963678695.2. Taxonomy (NCBI): domain Eukaryota; kingdom Metazoa; phylum Chordata; class Actinopteri; order Spariformes; family Sparidae; genus Diplodus; species Diplodus puntazzo. The sequence goes on along the minus strand of OZ023156.1, from coordinate 14,558,229 downwards.
AGGCTGGCCTCATAACCTGCGCACTAAAGAGAGTAAGTCACTCTTCCTGAACCTGATCAAGGAACCTATAATATATTATTGGTTCCTTGAACTTGTCATCTACGAAGCCTCTGACGTGACCACACATGTATGACAGTGGCTTTCATGAGTTCACCTGGAACACCTAGACCGCAAATATGTGAAAACGCAAATATTAGCTTGGAGTTCCAGTTGAACTTGTGTAAGTTGCTGAAGGACATAAAGGATGGGATCATAAGATTGCCAGCGGAAAAACACATCAGAATCCCAAAGATATCAACATAAAAAGCAATAAGATTGTTAGAGTGTCGTCAAATATAACAAGTGTGTTACAATCATGTTTGAGATTTCATTTTTTGTATTTATTTTTTTTAATGGTCACCATGTTTATTGTGCCGATACAACTTTTCATTCCTTTTACAGTGCCTGTTTTACAGATAAAGACTGCTCTCACAGTTAAATCACATGATGATACGCTTTATTTTTGGATTTAATTTGCTCTATTTTCTGTGGTGACGTGGTTAATATTCATATTCACTGAGCAACACACTCAATTTCATGTAAATCACCTCTAACTTTAGAGACTGCTAAGCAAGGCCATTCTGTTCATTTCTATTTGGTAGATTTTGGTGTTTAAAAGCTGATAAAGTTAAATATTGAAATACGGATGTGATTTACTTTTCTTTTTCTTTTCTAAGGTTATCTGTCAAAGGCAAACATGGTTAAAGAAACAGGCTTTTATGACACATTGGGTGTGAAACCCAGTGCAACTCCTGACGAACTGAAAAGAGCCTATCGCAAACTAGCCTTGAAATATCACCCTGACAAAAATCCAACAGAGGGAGAGAAGGTGAGCTCTTCCATAACACTCATAAACATTGATATGAGCCAGTGTATTTAATTTTCCTTATAAATAGCTAATTTTGTGACAGAAGTTTTCTGACCTGATGAAATGGATTATATTTATAGTAAAATTACAATTTTAGTTCTTACATAAGTATGTGTTTTTGTTTCTTCTCTGTGTAGTTCAAGCAGATCTCACAAGCATATGAGGTGCTGTCAGATGCCAAGAAGAGAGAGGTCTATGACCGTGGAGGTGAAAAGGCTATAAAGGAGGGAGGAACTGGTGGCGGTGGTGGAGGCGGTGGGGGCTTTGCCTCACCCATGGACATCTTTGACCTGTTTTTTGGTGGCGGCAGTCGGATGCACAGAGAGAGAAAAGGTACAGAAATATTAGAGAAATAATCCCTAAACTGAAATAATGTGTGAGGTGTGTAAAGTCTGATTGAGTTACACAAAGAAAGAGCCAGAGTTCTGTCGATGAGGAAGTTGCTGTGTTGAACATTTAGTCATGGCAGTAGGGCTGCATCTAGCTATTGTTCCCTTTTGTGATTAGTATGTTACCTGTTATCTCTGAGCAAAAGTCCACCGAACAAAAATTTAATTTATTGTAACATAAGACCAAGAAAAGCACAAAAGTCTCATTTGAGAACCTGGAGTCAACAAATGTTTGTCAGTTTTGCTTGAAAATGATCAATAATCAACTAATCAGTGCTGCTCTTCTAAAACCCCCTTATATTAGCTCATTGAAGATATCGATGTAGTGTTATCAGCCAATAAATGTACCATCATTTTGTTTTTCTTTGGGGTTATTTTGTTTTGTTTTTAGTTGAGCTTGACTGTCAACAGCAGTGTTGCAGTTAAAGATCTTGTATGCATTTGGTTGTAAGCTCTGCTGTGCATCATGTTTGAAACTGGCCTGTCATTTTCGTTTTCTCCCTGCAGAGAACAAAACATGATTTTCTTATGCTGTAATAAATTGGCTTCTCATTCTTGCTGCAGCTGGTGTTTGTTAGCAAACACATTAAAGCAACATACAGACGAGACTGTCAAACAAGCTTGACAAATGTTTGAGAGATCATGTTTTTCCTGGCTGTATATCAAGAGTCTCATTTGTGACTTTGCAGTTTGGCTAGAGAGGAAAACTATTCTGAGCCTCAAGTAAAGATGTAAACACACAGCTGATACAGCCCAGTGTCATCTTCCAGCTTCCATGTTTTTTTATGTGATTTAGGATTTGTTAGCAGAAGTTTAGGCTTGTTTATTTCAACATGTATAGTATGTAATATGAGAGGACCCTGGTATAAAAAGGAATCAAAGATGTCTATTGATTTCCTACTTTATTGCAAAAAACAGTACTGTTAAAATCTGCAGGGTTCGTACGGGTGCTTGAAATCCTTGAAAGTGCTTGAATTTCAATGTTGTGTTTTCAAGGTCTGAAAAGTGCTTGGATTTTAGTTTAAGTGCTTGAAAGTGCTTGACTTTATTATTAACTTTAATTTCTAAAGTTTTTGCTATTATGAAACATAATTATAGATGTTTACAGCATAATACAATGTACATAATTGTGATAAAAAGTGAAAAAAAAAAATCATGAGTATATGTATTCCTGTAGATACGTATTGTACCCCAGCGATAAGGTGCTGGAAAATGTTGAAAATTACCCTTAAAAGTGCTTGAAAAGTGCTTGAATTCGACCTTGAAAAATGTGTACAAACCCTGAATCTGTGATTTGTCTCACCTCAGGTAAGAACATCGTTCATCAGATTTCAGTGACGTTGGAAGATCTTTATAACGGAGCTACAAGAAAACTTGCTCTCCAGAAGAACATTATTTGTGAGAGATGTGAAGGTACGTGTTTTGATGTGCAAGTTATTTTTTACATGCTCTTGTTAGCGTCCGTCACTGGACTGGTTAAGTAATCCGAGCAGGCTTTTCAGCACACAGGTCATGAAAAGGCTCTTTGTCTGATAAAAAAATTAATCTGTCTTGTAAATGTTATCCAGTCCGTGCTCCCACAATTTATATAACAAGCCAAATGTAAAACAAAAATAGCTTCTTGGTTAACGGATTGCTGACCATTGATTGTTCTTGGCAGGTCGTGGGAGTCGGAAAGGAGCTGCGCAGATGTGCATGACCTGCCATGGCACAGGCATGCAGGTCCGCATGCACCAGCTAGTACCAGGTATGGTGCAGCAAGTGTCCACAGTGTGCCACAGCTGTCAGGGCCAAGGACAGAGAATCAGCCACAAGGACCGCTGCAAAGGATGTGGGGGCAGAAAGATCCTGCGGCAGAAGAAGATTTTGGAGGTCCACATTGACAAAGGTGAAAGCGACTGGAGAGTTTATCTAAATGCATGTATGGCCTGGTCAAGACTGAACCAGAAGACCAAAGATTGTCCATGAATCACCTGTTCACTTACCTGCTACAGGAATGAGAGATGGCCAGAAGATCGTTTTCCACGGAGAGGGAGACCAGGAGCCAGGAATAGAGCCAGGTGACATCATCATCGTCTTAGACCAGCGAGAACACCCACATTTCACCAGGTAATAAACATGTTCTCTGTTATCAAGTATCTTTAGACAACGTACAGTGTATATGGTGAATATATTGTCTTTCATAGGATATTTAAGTGGTACATGAGCTAAAGTAGAAGCACCAATTCTGGTCACTAGAGGGCAATACAAATCTAAATAATTACCTCACGTCCTATTTGACTTTGCACCCTGTTGATTGAATTTTTACTAGGAGTATTATACTTCATTAAATCCTCTCTGCATTTCTTGTCCTTACTCTTGTCCTCAGGAGAGGAGAAGACCTTGTCAGGTCAATGGAGTTGCAGCTGGTCGAGGCTCTGTGTGGTTTCAAGAAGCCCATTACGACACTGGACGACAGAACTCTCCTCATCATCTCACATCCAGGTAAATCAAGTTATTAAACGCACAGATATATCTTAAAATGTCAAATGTTTATTTGGCGTTCACACCTTTCATACCAAAAAATCCCCAATGTTGTTGTGTGTGAGGTGTTGTTGGGCTTCATGAGTGTTGCACACTACACACTGATCCCATGTGGACGCTCACTGTACTTTTGCTGTACTGATGATTTAGAATGTGTGTATTTCACCCCTTGTTTTAATGTTCTTTTAATTCAGTAAACATTTGCACTGATAAACTTCTGCATACGAATTGAGAAACAAAGAATGTTATGATCCAGTATGTTACGAAGAGAGAATAGATATTATGTTTCTATAAATGCAATAAAATGTGTTTGGTATAAATTTTTATTTACTACCAGAAAACAAATGACTTTAAGGTGCTAAGTTTATTTTTAAAAAGTCATTTTTAAGTAAATGAATAAATAAATGATCACCCAAGTCCCTAGGTTTTTACTTGACATTGGCCAGATTATTTCAAACAAGAGGATGTAGAATTTAATTTTAATTTTTTCAAATCACTAAGATGACATATTTTTTCATCATCTTTTAGGGGAATTGATCAAACCCGGAGACACAAAGTGCGTCTTGAATGAGGGGATGCCCATGCATCGCAGGCCGTTTGAGAAGGGACGCCTTATTATTCACTTCTCGGTAAGATGTTTTTCAGTATCCACTCCTTTTTAATGTTTGTTTATTTTTGTTTATGTTTATCACTTATCTATTCTGTTTCTACCATGCACACACATTCTTCTCTGTAAAGGAAAAACAATCTAGTCTTTGTAATGTTAAATGTATTAGATCGCCTTTTATGTTTTGTTCTGCTTCACCTAAAAATTGACACCAAAAAAAAGCAGACGGCAGCACTTTTGCACATGATCACCAAATTGATACACTGACACAGTCACATTGCAGGGTGCTGAATTGTTAAATGGTTGTTGAAATCCGTGTGTTTCTTTTAGGTGGTGTTCCCACAACCCAACTTCCTCCCCGAGCAGAAGCTGAAGGAGCTGGAGCGCTACCTCCCAGGAAAGCTGGAGGCCGAGCAGCCAGACGCAATGGATGAAGACCTGTACATCTACGCCAACTTGGAGGAGTGTGACTTTGAGAACAGAAGGAGAGGCAACCATCAGTACTACTACATGGATGAAGACGACTGCACTGGGGGGGTTCAATGTCAGACGTCTTAAATAACACCTGTCCTGTTCTTACACCCTCATCTCTTAAAGCATCTTTGTTTTGAGTTTTGTGCACTTTTTTATTTAATTACTACTCTTTTTGATTTTTGATTTTTTTTCTTCTTTTAAGCTGAATCTTAAAACTGTCCCGACATCCTCCTGATTTATTCTAATACATTTTTTGAACAGATTAACTTTTAAGTTACAGGACTAAACTTGGATCTGAGTGAATGGGATGCCTTGTCATCTTTGGGACCTTTTTTTTTTTCCAAGATTTTGTTTTTATTTTTCCAGTGACACTGTGATGAGAGATGAGAGGGCTGGTTCTACAGGGGCTTCATAAGAAAGAAAAACTTCTTTGTCTAAGCAAAGACTGCCTGCTTTTACATGCAGTAACACTAAAACAGATGCCAATGTTAATATGAAAATAACCTTTTTTATAGTGTTACTAAATCAGCTGTTGTTGTGGACCACTTGTTGGTGACTTGTTCAATATGTTGTGTGTGTGTGTGAAGACCTAGTGTTCAGGTAGGCGTGGAGAGGCTTGTGCATTTAGACTTGAGTTTAAACATTTCTGCTGTTTTACCCTTTCAAGGGCTATTTTTTAGACATTCTAAAACAATCATTAAAATGTGACAAAGATGATGATGATGCAGGCGTGGCGGTACATAGGTTTAAGCCACTAAATTGTAGAGCATTCAAACTTATATTTATATGTAGTTTATTATGTTGCTGCAATCAGTTTTCTGTGGTGGTGCCGCACATTTCATTATGTTTTGGAAACCTCATGTGGAACATTTTATGTATATACAGCACAGTCCGATATAGGCAGGTATTCACAAACAAAAGGTCAAAGATGGGTAAGAAGGCACTTTATTTTGGAACAGTTAACAGATCGGGGAGGGTTTAGAAGAACTTAACATGATTTTATAATTCTGTCTTAATGCGGTTTTGAGTTTTATTTAAAGTTATTCGGAGAAATCGGTAAACCTGCTTGTTGTAACAGGCCATTAATGCCTTGATGCTTTCCCTCTCTTTAAGAAGTGCCAAGCTGCACCCAAGTTATATACACAAACAGAGTGGCTTATGTCCAAGGTGTTGTTGTAAAGGTTGAATCGACTACTTCAGGTATGTGATTTTAAAATCTTTAGAATAATTTAGAGTTGCGTTATTTAGATTTTCAACTACAAATTTTAATCAATTTGCAAGATAAACTCGTTGATGGGTTTTTGCTCGTGTTGGCCAACAAGCTATTAATGGTGTCTTTTGTCATGCTTTATATTTCGTAATTGTCAAATGCCAAATGGGTCGTTGGGAGGTTATGGAGGGACTTAAAATCGCCACACCTGATACCTCATAGAAGTGTCTGCCTGTTTGAAGGCCTTATCATGACTTTAACTTGATGCTACGTTTCTTTCTATGGTGACTTTGCCTTTGTTTATTGTAAGGAGAGAAAGAAAGAAAAAAACACAACTATGCTCAGCAGAAGTGAGATCCCTGGAAAAGTTGGACAGCTGTTCTTGATGCAAAGTTATGGGTACTCATAATGTCAGGGGAACTCAACTCGAAGTTCAGCTCAAATAAGTCTTGTCAAGTTCTTAATTTGACTGTATGCCTGTTAGGACCAATGATCTACTTGTTCATGCTCATGTTTTCTAATTAAATTGTGTTTTATGGTCTCTGTAAGTTGCCGAATGACTTTGTGTGATTGATGTTTATTTTTCTAAGCACTGATATTTTAAAAACATTTAAGAGCAGCGTTACAGATGAAGATGGAAGCGTCTTTGGTTTTACCTGCTCCTGATGATGCCGGCAACCTCTACCTTTTCTTTCGTAAAAACAGTCGGATTTTAATGTCAAGCAGGCTTTTATTTTGCACTAGGATGTTAATTATCTCAAATGTAAAAAAAAAAAATACTGCTGTAATTCTAAAACATTGACCCACAGGTGGTCTTCTGCTGGCTTTCAGCCATGCCACAGGACATTCGACAAATCTCGTCTCTTTTTTACTGGTTTTCACATTCTCACTGAGAGAATGTGAATACATACAGTACAAGTGAGTGTATGTGCAGCAGTGAGTGAGTAGGAGCTATCACTGTGGTTGCAGAGCTCAACAAGGTGACAGCTGAGGGGAAGAAAGCGTTCCATGAGCCTGCGATGGTCCCGGAACACAGAGTCTTGTGCTCATAGTTTGAGAACACGAGATGTGACAGTACGTGAGAACTGTCAGCCATCTTACCTTCTTACCGTGGTGTTGTTGTATGCCAGTGATCTTTGGGTTTTGGACTGTTGGTTGGACAAAATAACACTTTGAAAACATCACTTTCGGACATTGTTGACTATTGACCAGACGGTCAACAACTTTAGATGAATAAATATAAAAAAAAAAATTATTGGTTACAGATGAAGTCTGCAAAATAAATGCATATGCAGCTGAAATAGTAATGTCTGGAGGTTAATGTTGTACAAAAGGTTGTCAATAACTTCTTGATTTACATATTCCAGTTTGTGTATAGATGTTGTGATGTTGACTAAATTTAGAAATATCTCATATTTTAATGTAAAGAAAAATGTTTTGTTTCAGATTTCATACTTTTTCAGTCACTCACTTTTTGGAACCCCAAGTGAAATATTTATTTGTTGTTAGTAGTGAACTGTGGAAGCGTGTTGCTGCCACACCAGGAAGAGAGAAACGGGTCACTATCACGTGATAACATGACATTTTTATAATTAAAAAAAATCACTTTCAGGTTCTATCAAGACATGTTCACATTATATCAAGATATTTTCAGGTTTTTACGACATACAACTTTTCTTGGGATTACAGTATTGTCTTTTTTTTACGTTAAATCTTTTTCGATACAGGTGAAAATAATCCTGTTACAACAATAATATTTTGTGAGACATTTGTTTGTTTTTCCTGTGTGGCAGCAATATGCTTCCATAGAGAACAGTACTGTTACTTACTCTATAATAGCACACACACACACTGGCAACCGGAAAAGGTTTTTGATTTTATTTATAATCATGTATGACATGACTGGCAATATATACAACATAATGAATATAGAAAATATAGAGTAATGTCTTAACATCATTTTTTGCAACAGTGATATATGGATGACAGGTGAAAGGTGGTACCAGATACTGTTGTACAAATAATAAATAGTTCTCCTTCTTGCAGGCATACACGTCCTACTGATGCACGGGAACATTTATTACAGTCAGTGCAACAAACTAACAATAATGTAACCACGTTAAAACACACTTATTGTATACGCACAGGATACAGAATGTGTCACTGGAGCTCCACTGAGGTTTAACTTTAGTCATCATGCATATTTTTAGGGAGTACTAAAATTATTATAGAGCCACATTTAGACAGTGCACTGAGGTAGCATGCAGGGGACGAAGAGGACAACACAGAATCATCACATCTGAATCATAGTCATTGAATCAAAGTTACAAAAGTATTATTATAAACCAAAGCTGACCAATCATATATACCTGATATTGTTTGTTTTATGCCCAAACAAGAGGCGCTGTTTATTATAAATATTTTCACTACAGTTCACCATCATGCATTTTCATGTCTAATAAAGACAGAAGAGATGAAAATGGGGATTCAAACTGCACTGGTGAAGCTGGATCCATGAGGAAGTGTGTTTTTATTGTATGAAGGACCAAGACAGCCCTGCAAAAGTTTATAAAGCAAAGAGCTTACGGATTCATTATTTAAAAAAATATAATTTATAAATGATTTATATTAAAAAATAGATTAGCCTGATTAAAACCCAATTATATTGAGTTTTTAAATGAGATTAACAATATGCTTTATTTATTTCTTGTTGTCAAGAAATTCAGAGACACAACACTGTATTGATGCCGCTACCAAGTTCTGGAACTTGGGAAGTATAGTTGGTTGTTTTCCTTTAATGAGATTTAGTGAATATAGAATATTAAAACAAAAACAGCCTTTTTCGTTACCTTTTTTTTTTCTTATTTTTCCTTTTTTGATTTACCAGCCTGCCTCTGTTTCACTCCTACATTTGCCAACTGCATTATTTTTCTCACAATGTAGCAAAATCTATGTAACCACAAACGCCCACCTGAACTTGCTGAAATGTTCAAATGACCTGCACAAATTACAATAATAATCCACTGAAAAAGACCAATTAGTTCCAGCGTTTCTGAGTGTACACTTGACCTTCAAAAGCTGTGGAACAGTAAAAAAAAAAAATGTCACCCAGGCTCCATTTAGCAGTTCTTTCTGTTAGGTGTTGTATGTATTGATTGTTTTCTTGCCAACATTGACAAGAAGTCCTTACAGAGCTCTGATCCAGCTCTGATTTGATGAAGCTTAGACCCGTCTGCTGATGACGTTATTTGACCTAAAGCTTCAGAACACCTACTCAATTGACCGTGTGATAAGATTGTTCTCTCAATCAGTTAACTGTTTCAGAATATACTGATGGATTACTGTATCCACTTGAAAAGGTGTTCTATTGATCCATGTATATTTATTACATAGAAATAAATGAATTGCTTTGTAACCATGCGTAGGGCTCTCTGGGTCCTCCATGCTGCGTTGCAGGCGACAGTTCACGGTTTCCATAGCCTTAGGAGGCCATCCTCGCTGTATGTGGCAATCAGGTTCTCATGTGGGTGGTGAGCGATGCCAATTACATCTTTCTCATGAACCTGTGGGTGCAGAATAACACAGATCACCACACATTCTCGGTTTCTCATCAGCCATACCGTTACCTTGTTAGCCCCCGCCAAGATTGCTACGCAGCAGCAGCAACGTAGTCAGAGTGTCAAGTGAGGCAAAAACAACTTGATAAATTACTCAGTGTTTTTTAAATGAATCACACTTCGCAGACTGACGCCTCTCACAGACTTGACAAGGAGCGAATATTAGCAGCAGAGCTTACGGTCAGCGTTTTCTGCAGCCTTCCCGTCGTGTAGTTGAAGCAGTAGAGCACTAAGTCCTCTCCCACACAGTAGATCCACTCCCCGCGGGGTGACAGGGTGCAACACACAAAGTCGGCTGCCTCCTTTCTGTCTGAGCTGAATGTCTTCACAGTCTGAGGTCGAAGAGGAGAAGACATTTTAGCCGAATACAAAGGTGTTCAGGCATTGTGTTGGTGTTCTCACTAAAATACAACAAAATAAAAGGTAAAAATGGTGGAATGAACAATGAAAGTTGGCGCCAAGGATGGCAGGTATTGGTTGATCACTCGTTTGGTCGACCACTTTGCTCCAGGCTGAATTATCTCAGCAGCTTTCTTACAGTCTATCCTTTCATTCATGGTCTCCAGAGGATGATCTCCTTGGACTCTGGTGACATTTTCTCTAGCAATACCATAATGGTTGACATTTTTAAGGTGGATAAGTTTTGTGTGAGCAATTTCGACAGTTATTGGATGTATTGCATTGAAATTCGGTACATGTATTCATGTTCCTCACGGGATAAGCTGTATTAAATCTGGCTGTATTTTGAGATCAATATTTAAATTTGTCCAATACTGTGGAAACTAATGACATTCCCTAATGAGCTAATTAGTGAACGTCACGCTTACACACTAAACTAAAGTTGTGAACATGGTAAACATACCACCTGCTAAACATAGGCAGGTTAGCATTGTTATTTTGAGCATGTTAGCATGCTGATGTTAGCAGTTAGCTTAAGACCACTCACAGGGCTGCTGGCATGATGTAGACGCTTACTTTTGTTTTGTTATTAATGGTATAAATTTAACACATATAGCAGATTCTAGCCTATAAAAATCCTGATATAGAAGTACCAGATGTTCATTAGATAAGACTGATACGCCAGAGAGCTCTCACCTGACCGTGCATGTTCATGACGACCACCGTGTTCGAGTGGTTACAAACCACAAAGTGCTCTGGATTTTGGGGCAGGGGAATCACATTGTTGACGGGGACTTCTGATGTCCTGGACAGAGATTTGAATGTGTTGATGCATTCGCCAGATTTTGTGTTCCAAATCTGAAATATGACATAAAAACAAAAAAATATTATAAAATAGATAAATATTGCAGAACTTGCAGCACAGCCATATCATTTGCTCATTGTACCTTGACTGTGCCATCAGAAGAAGCACTGATGATGTGAAGTCCGTCTTCAGTGAAAGATGCATCATTTACAAACGACGAATGGCCATTTAACTCCTTTAGTGTCTTGCCTGACCTCAGTTCATGGATTCTGAAAATGAAATCATTGAAAATTTGAAAAGTTGTAAAAAAAACAAAACAAAAAAAACAACTAAAGAGCAGCCATGACTCATCAATAAGTCTACGTTTATTAAGCTAAAGAGGAGATTTTCGTTGACAGCAGATGAGGCGTGTTACTGAGAAGCCTGTCAGGACTGCTGCTGGCAGGATAATACTGAGGAAGGACACAAATGCAGATGACAGAGGTGGATGTGACGCAGTTCAGGGATTTAATGCACAGGTGTGGGGATGGGAGGGGCAGTCAGGTGATGAGAGGTGGAGGGAAAGTCCGTGGACATCGGCTTGAGGAGCGCAGGTTTAAGGAGTTGAAGGAAAGCACATGGCATGAGAGAAGTGGGGCTGGTGACAGGGGCCGAGAGCAACTGAGGAGGGGGGCGCTAGGGATGAGAAAGTGGTTGAAAAGGGGAACCGAGGAGCGGATTATGACACAGCCGACATGTTATTTTTAGCTCCCGTGCAGTGACTGGGCGCAGATTAGCTAAAGCGTGACAAAACGGCTACTGCTCACTGATTCACTCTGTCTCTGGGAGGATAAAATTGCGTATGTAAACAAGTTCGACTCCCGGCTCGTGGAATCGCAAGTGAAGAAACACGTTGCAGCTTTGTGCCCAAGCACATGGTCTCTCTCAGTAACACCCACGCAGCACATGTGCTTCCAATACAGCAGAGAGGCTCAGCCCACACCCCCCAGGAGTCAGAAATAGATATTCAACTCCTCAGCTATGATGGGGATTCTGTGCATGTGTGTGTGTGTGAGAAAGAGAGAGACAGACAGACATCCTTGATTCAACATATTTACATTCAGGTGCACCACTTGCACCAACTGTTGATGACTAATATCTGCGTTGAACTATGAGCCTTTTTCAACGGTTTAAAAAGCAATAAAGGAACAAAATAAACAGCAGAATTTGACAGCGCAGCTCACGATAGTCCCTTTTCTTCTAACAAAATGCCTATTTTATTTATAACAGACCTCCGTTTTATGATCACGAGCCTCTAATTTTTGGTATTTCGATTTACGGCAAAAATATCACTCTAAATTTACCCAAATAATCTTTGGATTTTCATTTCAAATCTTCTATGAGTTTCTCAAGACTTGTACTGTTTTTCATGGTGGACGCCTAAGTGCATCATGGGGATTTTTTTCGGTTTAAGTGCAACTAATTTTGCTGCAGATATATCAGTAACTGTAATGCGCTCTGGCTGCTGAGAGAGCTACTAAATAACGAAACACAATAAAAAGAACAGAAAGGTGCAATAAACAGTAATCTTTTTGTGTGGTTCCGTTGCCAACTCCCTTTTTCCCATCTGCTTTGCTATAAGACAGTGCTGTTATTATTTATTCGGCTTGTTGTGGCAACATTTTGCTAATTCAACGTGGGCTGTAAAAAGCCTTCGCCACCTCCCAGCTGAACTCACATTCATGTGTGCGCGTTTGAAACTTTTATGAATCATGTCCAAGGTCAGTAGGCGCTCTCACTTCCACCTCCCACAGTAGACAAACAATGTTTTTGCAACAACAAGGCTCCCACCATGTTGTTTCTCTTTTAAAACGACTGGTGCAGCCTTAACTTCACATATTTAAAGACCAAGAATGAATTTACTGTATCAGGTATCAATCTAGTTCAAGTCACTTGTTTATTCAGTTTGTTTCCCCCCCATGTATAAATCTATTTATAATGAAGCACTTATCTATACATTGATTTATTTATTCTTAGACTTTCATCGATCTTATAGTTCAATCCATTTCAATGTCTTGTAATTTTTTCTGTTTGCAAAGCATTCAGGGTCATACATTACTTATATACGTTATATTATATGAATAATCTTACTAGTGTTGATATCAGTAGGTGTCAGTGTGTCAGCCAACCACAATTTCCTTCCTCAACAGCTGCAGCAGCCTGCAGTGTGTTCGGTGTGTGCATGAGAGTGTTACATCCCACCTGATGGTTTGGTTGAAGGAGGCGCTGAGGACCTGGTTGTTGTCCTTGGAGAAGCTCAGACAGGTCACGCCTTTGCTGTGGGCGTGCTCGAACCTGCGCAGGCACAAGCCGCTCTGGATCTTCCACACCTTCCGCAACAACGCACACATTTTTCAGGAGGTGAGATGATGAGACTTCGACTTGAATAACACTATTCACTCGTATGTCAACACGTATTATTGTAAGACAGTATTTAAAGATCCCACCTTTATTTTGCCATTCTGAGCTCCAGTTGCCAGCAGATCTGTATCCTGACTGAAGCACATGCACAGCACGGCTTCATCCATCATCATAAAGCTGTCCTGGGCCTGGTACTTCAGATCCTGATTCATCCATGCAGACACACAAGTGTACACACATAGATAAGAAAGGCCAAGATGGCACTGTTAATCAAGCAACATTAACAGACTTCATGCAATTAAAATTCTCCGCAATATTGCTGACAAACAGAACCCAGAGAAGAAAACAAAAAAAAACTGATGAAGTTAAAACATCCAAATTAAAGTAAAAACAATACATTTGAAATGTAAAGAATATAAGAAGGGTCATGATATAGAATATGCTTACCTTACTGATTTTTCCAGTGTTAAAGTTCCACACCTCAATGAACCCGTCCACCGACCCAGTGATTAAGTACTTGCCATCGGGCGAGAAACGGGCGCACTCCACGTGTGACCGCCGTCCAAACTGCGGAGACACACAGCAACTCTTCATTAACATAACCTCCCTCACCTCACATGCTCACCTATTTGGTTCACTGCCTTTTTATCCAGATGCACAGAGAACTAAAGCGCAAAGTAACATCAGGCAACCTCAGGGAGGCATTAATATTTCCAGCGTGCTGCAGTCTGAAGTTCTTTAGGCCGACCGTTTTAACCTCGGGCAGAAAAAAAAAGCAAGGACGAGCATCTCTTGGCAGCTCCATCTGGATACAAGTGATGAAAGCACAGCCAGAGACTAACACAAGTGCCTTCAGGTGAGTAAAGTAATTAGTTTTGTGTATGTGCGTGCGTGGGTGTGTGTGTGCAAGCGTTACCTTGCCAGCGTGCATTTGCTTTGAGCTTTATCAAAGGAGAAGAAGACACCTTGGCACGTCGACAGTATAAAAATATCCATAAGATCACTTATGAACGCACTCCTAAATTTGGATTCATTAATAAAAGGAGAAGAGTCTTTTATGCTGTAAATAAACTGTAATGTGCTGCCAATTTTACCTCGACTCATAATTACCAAACCAAACTCTGGATGTGCAAAACACCTACGGCCTTAACATTGTTGTAGAGAGTGTACACAGCAAATTGGTGGACTGAGAATGTAGATTTTTACTCAAGCAACTGTATCAATATCACAATGTGAAAATACTCTCTAGACAGTAAAATGGTCCCTGTTCGTGTTTTTAATTTTCATAACATATGATGATTTAGGATTAATATTACTGCGGCATTAATGTGTATGTTGGATTTTACTGCTGTACGTGTTAAGATGTTAGAAGTTTGAGGTTATTTTAACTACTTTATATGATGTTGGGTAGTTTAATCTGCAGCTTCTAACTAATCCAAGATGGTTTTTGATTAGTTTATTTATGTAAAAAATGAACACTTCATCCTTCAGTTTATCAGGACAAATCAAATGGTACTGTAATCTGAGAAGTAACTTGTACCTTAAGCTGTCAGACAAATATAGTGGGGTAAAAATTACGGTTTTTGCAATATGTGCGATTTAGTGGAGTAGAAATGAAATTGTGTAAAATGGAAGTTTGAATACCTCAAATGTGTACCTGACTAAATGTAACTTCGTTACATCCCACACCGACAGTGTACTTGTGTAATTCTGTGTTAATCAGAACCTGGGTTGGTCCACTGTACCTTGATGTGGCGGTACAGCTGGGTTGGAAAGTTCTCTTTCTCCAAAAGTCTCTTGGTGCCAGAAGTCTCAATGGTCATATCAGGGGAGAGCTGATCAGGAAACTGCTGTATTCTCATAGACTGTGAAACAGACAAGATCAGCAGAAAACATAAAGAAATTGTAGCTATTTCACTCCATCGATGTCAAGGACCAAATAAAATAAAAAATGCTATGAAGTGTCAACTTGAATATTCAAGCCAATTCTGTCACTTTATACATTTCACTGGCTGCATAAACAACGTGGGCATCACCAGAAACCTTTCCATAAAGCAAATTAATGCCTCTCTTAATACCAAAATAAAGGAAAATTAATTTCTTTTTTGGAATCACTGCATTGACAGTCACATGTTTAGTATTAAATGCACGGCCACACAAGAAACTGATCATTGGTTCCTTTTTCAAACCCAAACACCCGACGAAATAGCTAATAATAAAATATTAAAAACAAATGAAATTGATGGTTTAGGACTCATTTCCTGACAGGATTTTCCTTCTAATGTGCTGCTCCATTCAATTAAGAATTTAAGGGACAGCAATAAAACTTTAAAGCGCCTGAAAACTTGATTTCAGATCCTAAGAAATTCTCTTTATGATTAAATATTCATAGTAAATGAGCAAAATTCTAAGTTAAGCTTCAGAAAGAGAAATGTCCTCAGTTATTATTATATAAGAATTTAACTCGGCTTAAACTCCCCTAGTCAGCTTCGTCTGGTTGTGTGGGTGTGGTTTCATCTTGAAGTTTCTATGCACATTTAGTGCAGAATAGAGAATTTTCAGCTTAAGTGTGTTTCCATCCACTACCACGATGCAAAAATAAGGAGTTGGGTGCATTGAGATGAACAGTAGGTGGTGCTAGTTCTCCAGTCAGGTGCATTAGATCACTACAGAAGAACAGGTGATTCAAACAGTGCCCGTCAAACATCTGATGAAACAAAACTGTGATAAAAATATGACATTGTGCGTTTTGTTGTTTGATGTTTTTATTATTATTATTATTATTTATTTATAGGAAAAAACACAACAGGGCTGTTTTTTGTTATGAGTCAGAAGTGACCACATTTGGACAAGAGGGTGAAGCTGGGGAAGATATCCTGATTGGATACGCTGTCGTAGCGACTTCTCAATCACAAGGTGGCCCCCCCGAAATCATACCCTACTTTATCGTCTATTTTACTCTAAATGGGACCATAACTTACAAAATCAACATCACGCTGTGTTAAAGAAGACTTGAAACTAGAGATTGAGACCAAAAACTCGTTAGAAAACTGTTCACTGAGGTAATAAATCAAGAGAGAAGTACAGTCCTTTTCTCATTAGCTTACACACAATTCTTTTTGAAACCAGTGGAGTCGCCCCCTGCTGGCCATTAGAAATAATGCAGAAGAACTCAAATTAAAATATAAAATACAGAAAATCTCTCCTGGGATTGAATCAAAACTTCTCTATTCCTCTCTATTCCTTTGGCAGAAACATGTGTGTTCATGTGTGACATCATCACCATGAAGCTGATTTATAAATGAGATGTTTTCAGGTGAGAATTGAGGGAGATCGTTAGTGTATCTTTCATTCATAATGACAGAGTGCTATATTGATTAGTCGGCTTCCCTTGTCACATAATTAGAGCGAGTTTTGAGAGGGGATATTGATTGTATACTCACGCCGACTTGTTCCAGGAGCCCCATGAGGCGAGAAGGTGGCACCACGCTGACCTCCCTCACCAGTGCCTCGGCTATCGCTCTGCGCCGCTTCTCCTTGCTGCTGCCTTTAGGGTACGCCTGCGACGAGAAGCAGAGGAAGTTACTTTATAAAGCGCTTACTGGTCCAGTTGTTTTTAAACTAGAAAGGGTCATCGTCTCACCTCACGAGGGTCAAAGTAGGAGCATGTTAGCAGGTTCTCCAGGTGGATGTATCTCTCCGGCTGCGTCTGCTTCAACATGATCATGGGGTCGGTTTGTCTGAGGAGAGAGCGAGCCGCTCCCACCTCCCTCATTTCAATGAGCTCCATTACGACCTGTTAAAGAGATTAGTGCTCATGAGACGCTGCTAATTAAAAACTCAAGCCAAGAAACAGCACTGAGGCAAAAGCTCACCTGCTCATAAAGATCAATGAGTGTGTTGTCGGGCAACTTGAGGGCGTCGATGGCCAGCAGGACGGAGTCCCAGTGGCCGTTCTTTATGTCTGCAATGAAACTGTCGATGCTTTCCACCGTGTTTAGTGACACCGTGGTTTCCTCCTGTAGGGTGGTCAGCGTTCGGTAGAGGTTGTTCTCCTTCAGGTACTGCATGATCAGGCGGATCACACTAGAGAAGAAGGTTAGAGCAAAATTTAGTAAATGCTCTCTATGACTTGTTTCTGCTCTGTGTAACTTCAGCGAGGGGGTAGGATCACAGCGTTACATACATGTTTACTTCAAGATACATGTTTTCAGCACATGACATTCTTATGTTGTTATGAGTTTTGTTTTTTCGACAGCACCTACATCACATCTGACAAACTGTTACAGACCTGGAATTTGTATTTACAGCAGTGGAGTTGCACTCAGACACTGCAGGGGGCGCCAGATCACACACAATGCTAATTCCTACATAATGTTTCTTTGAAACACTGATGGAATGTAACTAAGTGCATTTACTTAAGTACCATTTTGAACTATTTAAGTATTTCCACCTTCTGCTGCTTTATACTTTCACTCCACTTGACTACATTTATTAGATAGCTTTAGCCACTCGTTGCTTTGCCGACTGCACCAGAGCACATTTTTCAGATTCATTTATTCTATCAGCAGATAAAACATAGAAATTAAAAAAAAAACATCTTCAGAAAAATGCTCATAGTGTACAGTTTATATAAACAAATGTATTTACTTTTAAGATTAAAAAAATACTTTCCATACTGAAAGATGCACAATGTAGTTTTTGTGAGAGAAATTTTAACCAGAAGGATCGTGACTGAATAAAGTGAATGAACAAACCAACCTTAAAGGACAACACAATGTCATACGGTTTAACTTTGTTTATATTTTAACATATTTTTACTTTCTAGCTTCAAACAGTGTTCTGGGGACCTTATCCTCCTCTGAGAACAGCTTGTTTATTCAGTCATGGGAAAAAAACAAAAACATGTGAGTTTGTATTATGACCTCAGAAATACTCTAATTGTTAAAATAATCAGTTTGAATCCCTTCTCTAAAACTACATAGTGCCCCTTTAAGTACATTCAATACCAGACACTTTAAGACTTTGTACGCAGGTGCTGTTCAAACCTTTACTGCAGTAGTGTTATAACATTTACTTTGACTGAAGTAGGACTTTTGGTTGTACAACACTGCCCTTAATGCAATTGTAAAACGTTTTCGATGTCTTACATTCAGTGTATTTCTGCGCTCCAGTAAAGCACTCTGTGCCTGAATGATGCTGTATAAATAAACATTCCTTGCCATTGTCTCCGTGACAGTTAAATCACCAGCTGCAGTTAACATTTCTCTGTGGATGTGACTCCGTGTTAGTGCGTCTCCTCTGGCGTATCTTGATCTCAGAGAGGAAAATGTCAGCGTTTATCACTTCTGCGACACTCTACTGATTCTGAGCGACCAACTGGATTTTCAAAAATGCTGCCACAGATTTGACTTTTTGCTCCCCCTCAAAACAAGAATCCCGCTTTATGTGGAGGTTTCTGTCCCAGAGCTGAGCCACGTGCAGGTCCCTTTTATTTTTTTAACAACTCTCTGTTGCATCCCACCTTCCCATCTGTTGTCACTCCATCAGAAATCAAGCTGCAGGAAAGTTTGGTGATCTGTTTTCACATGCGCCTTTGTCCACAGACATGGTGACTGGATAAACATCACCCATTGACTCTCCATATATGCTACAGTTTCACCTCCCACCATGAGAAGGTGAGTTTGACAACAAATGTGTAGGCTACGTCCATCCCCACGTTTCCCCACAGGAGGACTGAACATTCAACCAATGGAAAAGGGGCTCGGGCGCATCCGAGCGAGGGGGAGGAGAGCCTATTAAATCAACAGGGACATGTGGATGAAACAGAGACGCTGTGTGTGTGTGTGTGTGTGTGTGTGTGTGTGTGTGTGTGTGTGTGTGTGTAGAGGCATGCGAAAACAGCCCGGACCCGCCTAATCAGCGAGAACAGCGGGTTAAATGGCTCCAAGCGAGTCGTTTGAGCAGCCTCACGGGGGACACTTGGCCATATGTGCGGCAGTATATTAAAAATTAAAGAGGCTGCACAGACGATTAAACAAAACGCCACATGGGTGCAGAAAAAAAGCGTGCGCACAACATAAATAACAGCAGGAGTAGTGGAAGAAGAAGAAGACGACAGATTTACAGGCTGCGTTGGTGCGCGTTGGTGTTGTTTATGTCTTTAAATGACACACTCAGGCACACATGACGTATTCTAAGGAATGCTGTGATTTTATTATAAGAAGGAACTTTGAGAAAGATGCAAAAAATAGCGGCAAAAATCCCATTAAAATGAACATCATGCAGTCTCCCAGGTGAATGCGTAATTTACAACTCAGTCATCATAACAGACCGTCTCATTCAGCAGAACTGATGTTTTCCCTTTAAATCACACAGGTGGTCATATCATCAGTATCGCTTTTGTGTTCTATATCTATCATTACACTTGTTAATTGCAATTAGAAATGGAAAAAAAACACACAAAAAGGAAAAGCGCACTTACTCCGAGGGTTCCATGTCTGCAGCCATGCTGATGTTGTCTCCTGCTGTTGCAGCGCCGGACTGACGGCTCGGCGGCTCGGGCTCCGGCTCTGAGCTCGCTAGAGCCACGTGAAAGTCGTCTGCTGAGGACCACCCACTACACGTGCTCTCTCCTGTCTCTCTCTTTTTTTTTCTCCTTTTTTTTTTTTTTTTTTTTTTTGCGGCGGGCAGCAAACCCAAACTTGTGACTGCCGCCGCCACACAAACGTCTTGGCGCTACACACCCCCACACTCCCCTTCCCCTCTCCTGACGCATGCCGATATATGGAGGGAACATTTGTGGGCACGTTGCGCGCAGGAGACGAGATGCTGCAGCCACGACATCAGCATCAGCAGCAGCATCAGCACCACGGACAGGAGCTCGTGGCTCAGAGCGTGCTCGCCTATAGGAGCCATTGTGCACGAGCCAAAACATCGCTGCGCTCCCGGTGCTCATCAATATGCACATCCTAAGCTGGTAGGGTCTGCGTATTCATCCCCGTGATTACCGCCCATCAACGTCCTTCCTGTAATCACGCACTGCGGGTAGTGCGGTGCCGGAGCCGCACTCAGCGGGCTGGGAGCGTTAATGAGCTGAGATGTTTGACCCTTCAGTCAGAGCGAGTGTTTAATCTGAGGCCCACACGAGCAAATAAACCTGTTGGTACGGTCGTTAATCCAGAACAGAGGTTTCATCACTGTGCAACGACCTTGTAAAGGCTTTATTACTACCCTCCACGGTGCTGCATGGTCTATATTTAGGCGTAGCTACAGAATCAATACAATAACGACTAATAACACATACAAGATTTCAAAAAGAGTCATTAATCGTCTTAATAAATAACAAAATCTGACAATATTATATTCATGTAAAGGTTGGTTTGATGGTTAATACTCTCTCATCGTGAATGTTTAAAATCCTCTCACAGATCAGCAGCAGCAGCAGCAGAGCACCTACAGGAGGATTTATTTGACCCCTGTGCTTCATTGATTCCAACATCAGAATCAGACATCATCACTTCTTAAAGGCGCTGCAGGAATCACACGCAGTTCGGCGGCCAGTGTTGTCTGATGGAGGGAAGGTCTGGGTTTGGTGTTCCTGACATGTATGAAGACACAGCACGCTGATTTCACTACCGGAAGCCCCCCGTGATCAGATGTAAAGTCTAAATGAACAGAATCAAGACTAAGAAGCGTTTGTAAGTGAGTGTCCGTGTTATTCATCTCGACCTTCAGAGCTGTGATGGCCGAGTGGTTAAGGCGTTGGATTCGAAATCCAATGGGGATTCCCCGCGCAGGTTCAAATCCTGCTCACAGCGATGAAGCCAGCTTTAATCAATGTATATGACCAAAACAGCGATATCTGAAGGAAATAAACAGTCTGCTTGGAAAATTCAACGTGCCATAAATACGTGCTAAACCAGTGACAACCGTACATTATTATATAGAGATACTACTGTCTGAAATGAAAGGCCTCAGTAAAAAAAGAAAAAAATGTTCATGCAGTAATTATTTATTAAATACATCTGTTAACGAATCCTTGAATTCACAACAGTTTATAAATAGTTTGGGATCATATGTAGAAAAGTATGTACTTTGGTAGCCTATTAATTATAAGGAAAATATTGTTTAATTAATGACAATTAATATAATATCTAATATTATTATATTCCAATTCATTGCAGGAATAACCAAGAGAGTATTTCAGTCATTGCTAACAGGTCAGCTAAGCGTGCAATGCATGTGAAATGTGCTAACAGAAACTTTAAAGAATATATGCAGAGTACATTTATGAAACTAGTATCAGTTGAGCACTCAAAGCTCCTGAGTCCTGATGTAAGTGTACATGATGCTGACTGATAAAAAAAATAAAATAAAAAAGAAATAAAAGTAAAAATGAAGATAGAAATGAAAATAAATAAGCTCTCTGACTGAACGTTACAGCAGCTGCGTTGAGATCTCGCGAGATCAGCCCGAGAGCTTCTGAGCGGTGTTCAGCACAGGTGAGCGCTAATTGACGACGCGACCACGTGATGTGAGGAGACAGGTAACTTCTTACCCTTCTCTGCAGGGTGAGTGTTGTCTGTGTTTTCAAATACAGTCTACCAAACGTTTACTCATGTTAAGGGTTTTTTTTTTTTTAATTCCAGTTTAGGAAACATGCCGATGAACAACAACCAGGTGAGAACAATCCAGCTGGATTACCTGTACAAGCGACACATCAACACGTCCTCAGCGACTTCTAGTCTTTCTCCTGTTTGTACTCACTGTGTTTCTACAAATGAATTCACTTGTAAACGGCCTGGATGGCAGATTCTTATCAATTGAACTTCCCCTACATCATATATTTTGGATTTTTGGGCTTCAGATTATGTATTTGCTGAAAAAAAAACACATAATACAGAATAACTGTGCGTCAAGTAAAACTGTTAATGAATAAAATGGACTGTGTCAGTAACTCTTTGTTTCTTCTGATTTCTCAGAAGGGACAGAGTGTAGCTGCCAGACTGGCCAAGCTGCCAGTGGTTCGCTCAGCCTGTATAAGGCTGTCAGTGTTGTACAGGGACACTAAGTGCAGCCACCCCAGCCTGATGTCTGTGTGTGAGGGCCTGGAGACACGAGTGACAGCTCTGGCTTCACCTGTCATTGTTAAACTGGAGCCACACAGTAAGTTCAGTCAGGGCTCACATGTTAGACGGCACTGTCACACTGGTACAGGCCTGCACCCTGCGTCTGTTTCCAGTCTGGACTCAAACTGTGAAACAAAAAAGTTGATAACTGGAAAAAAAGAAAGATTGCTGCAGGAGAACCCACACAATAGACGTGTGAGGTGTAAATACTGTAATCTCCTCTTTGATAATCCTCTTAGAATGCTGAGTTTATATTTGCTCAAAATCCACTGCTAAAGGGAAATAAAGTTGTGTTTTATAGGGGCAACATCTCCTGCTAAATGACTGCAGGCATTTAATGCAGACAACTTTTCACAAACTGCTTCACGGCCTAGATTATTTCCACAGTTTCCATTGCAAATGACGTTGCATGTAAAAGTCTTGACTGGCTGGAGACGAGGTTCCCAGTGCTGCACACACCCACAGAGCAGGTGCATTTTCTTTTTTTTTTCTTTTTTTCAGATCTAAATGAGCCTCATAAATCTTTCCGTCAACCATCTACTGGCTTTGGTCTGTTTTATCCAGATCGTTGCCACTGCCAAGACCAAGATGCACGAGATCCAGGATGTGGTGAGCATTGCAGCTAATGGGACTGTGGACTGTGTGACGTGGCTGATGGACATGATGCAGCAGGGTGGTGACCGGGCTGACCAGCCGCTTGTGGACAGAGCCATCAGTGTGGCCTGTATGGGACTGGACTCTGCACTGATCACGTCGGAGGCTCTGATGGACCGAGTGCTTCCTCCCACTGAGGAAGATAAAGGTGCGTGGCTCAATGAAGAGTTACCTGATGTAAAACAAGTCACTCAGAACCTTAATGTCTTGTCACTTAAATGATCTTCTTGCTGTCTTTGTAGCAGTAGAAGCTCACTTGCTGGAGGGTTTTGATGTGGCGACACCGAGGAGAAGTTACCCTGTGCGGCTGGTTTCACTCACTGCCAAGCTGTGCAGGAGGACCTGCCACATGGTGGGGTCCAGGATTCAATCTGTTCAGGTGTGCTGTGAGTAGTTTATCACGCATGTTAGAAAGTATGGGAACCATCAACACCTCTCTAATATGTTGATTAATCTATAATGACCCAGCACCTGGTATGTTACTGAAAAGCCTCTAATCTGTCTGTTAGAGATAGACACACATTTTGCTACTGAGACTTTCAAGACTTGAGGCTACACATGAAAACACTCAAAGACTTCAAAGTAAGAAAGCTGATCACACTGGTGGTTTTACATTCATTTGCATGTTAGGATGAAATGTCACTTCACAAATCCGTTTGACTTGTTTTTTCTTAGCTTGAGAGAAGTCAGTCTGTTGTCCTCTACTCAACAGATCATGGAGAACTTGTCCATGTCTTCAGGTCTGGTTCAGGACCTTCAGACCACATGGCAGACCTTGGCCTGCAGAATCCAGGGGCTGCCTCAGTACGTGCAGCATCAGCTTGTGTCTGCTTTGTTCTTTATCTGCCAGATGTATAACTTGAGCTGCCCGCCGTCCCAACAACACCAGCCGAACCAAGAGAGACGTTGTCTCAATGCTGCTGAGCCCTCAACTCACAAGGACGTGGTCCAGGTTTACCATCGAGCGACGCCGCCAGCCGTCCGAATGAGGTGGCCGACTAAGGCATCTCCATTTGATAACGGGTGTAATGTTAAAGGATGTGTTGGTCGCTGATGGAACATATGATAGTGTGCTGAATTCACTTCCCACTTTCAGGTCCTGCTGGAAATTGGCCTAAAATAAAAGTTGAACATTCATGAACTTTGATTCTTGTTGTGCTTTAAATCTGGTAGCTGTTCAGGCAGACAAGCCACCACAATTAGGCAATGTGTACTTGGTGCAAAAAAACAGGGGGGGGGGGCAGCATTGTTAATCATATAATTATAGAACAAAACACCTTCAATGTTGAATTTGTTTAAACTCTGTGTAGCCGGAGGGTTTTCATAAGTGTCTCCACCATCATCCCCATCCCCAAAAAGCCAGGGGACACAGGACTGAATGACTACAGATGCATCGCCCTGAAGTCTGTGGTTATGAAGTCATTTGAGCTTTGTGCTGTCCCACCTCAAATCCTTAACCAAGCCACTCCTGGACCCTCTGCAGTCCGCCTACAGAGCCAACAGGTCTGTAGATGTAAACATGGCTCTGCACTACACTCATCAGCATCTAGACAGGATCACATGCCAGGATCCTGCTTCAGCTTTGCTTTCAACACTGTCCTCCCGGCTCTGCTACAGGACAAGCTCTCTCAGCTCCATGTGCCTGACTCCACCTGCAGGTGGATCACAGATTTCCTGTCTGACAGGAAGCAGCACGTGAAGCTGGGGAAACATGTCTCTGAATCCCAGACCATCAGCACTGGATCAAATCCTGCTCACAGCGATGAAGCCAGCTTTAACCAATGTATATGACCAAAACAGCGATATCCGAAGGAATATGTTTGGTTGTGTTTGGAAAATTCAACGTGCCATTAATATGTGCTAAACCAGTGACAACTGTACATTATAATATAAAGATACTACTGTCTGAAATGAAAGGCCTCAGTAAAAAAAGAAAAAAATGTTCATGCAGTAATTATTTATTAAATACACCCGTTAACGAATCCTTGAATTCACAACAGTTTATAGTTTGGGATCCTATTTAGGAAAGTATGTACTTTGGTAGCCTATTAATTATAAGGAAAATATTGTTTAATTAATGACAATTAATATAATTATATTCCAATTCATTGCAGGAATAACCAAGAGAGTATTTCAGTCATTGATAACAGGTCAGCTAAGCGTGCAATACATGTGAAATGTGCTAACAGAAACTTTAAAGAATATATGCAAGTACATTTATGAAACTAGTATCAGTTGAGCACTCAAAGCTCCTGAGTCCTGATGTAAGTGTACATAATGCTGACTGATAAAAAAAATAAAATGAACAAGAAATAAAAGTAAAAATGAAGATAGAAATGAAAATAAATATTTCTCTGACTGAACGTTACCGCAGCTGCGTTGAGATCTCGTGAGATCAGCCCGAGAGCTTCTGAGCGGTGTTCAGCACAGGTGAACTGGATCCCCCAAAGCTGTGTTCTTTCTCCCCTGCTTTTCTCCCTGTACACCAACGGTTGCACCTCCAGTCCTTAAAGTTCCTGAATTTGGCAGACGTCAAGAGCTGACTGCAGTGTATGATACGCTCTGCTGAGAAGGTGATTAGCTGCAACCTTCCATCCCCCCAGGACCTGCACAGCTCCAGGGCTCTGAAGCATGCAGGTATTGTGGCTGACCCCTCCCATCCCAGTCACAGACTTTTTCGAAACTCTCCCCTCTGACAGGAGGCTGCGGTCCATCAGGACCAAAACCTCCCGCCTCATGAACAGTGTCTTCCCCTTGGGAAGACACTGGGACCCCCACTGATACTGACACTTGCACTCAAACCCACCACCGCCCCTCAATCTTATAACGCAGAATTTGTAATTTTTTAAATAACTCTTTTGCACATTCCTGTACAGGTCTTCTGTCTTTATCATCACACACTTTGTCTCTTATATTGCATATATTAAAGTCACTGCTTGTCTTCAATGTATGCACCTTATTATTCAAGAAAAATTCCTTGGTGTAAAATCCTTCATGGTAATAAATCTAATAAGCTCGAAAAAATCATATTTTTACAGTATGACTCTGTCATTGCAACCTACTGACTTTATCAGACCACCCCTTAGTCATTTCACATGTTAGTCATTATTGCCTTCTATAATTCAAATGGAAGCTGTGGCTCAGCGGTAGAGTGAACATTGTATCAGAAGGATGGGGGTATGATTCCCCGGTCTGCATGTCCAAGTGTCCTTGGGCAAGATATTGAATCCCAAACTGGCCCTGATGTGCTGGTTGGCACCTTACATGGCAGCCACCACCAGCAGTGTATGAAATACTGTAAGTTGCTTTGGACAAAAGCCTCTCCTAAATTTAAATGTCCAATTATACCTCTCAAATGTTGAGTCTATGGGACTCACTGTATTAAAAAAAACAAATTACAAAAGGAATTTCAGCAAAACATGTGTTTATTTGACTTTTTGATTTCACTTCTGGCTGGACTCTGACTTGGATGTGGATGCTCTCAGAGAAGAAAGGCGGCGCCTCTTGGCGATCTGTTCCTGGCGCTTCTCCTTGGCCTCCTGTTAACAGGAACAAGACGTGTGTCAGTAAAATGTTTCAATACAAACAAGCAGCCATTTAAGTCAAGACCTCCACTGCACAGCAACATCACAGGGGAATCCTTTAACCTGAGGCCTTCACAATATCTGTTTACTGCTGAAGGCAATTCTTTGAAAAGCTAACCAACTAATGAAACACACTGCCCTATCAAGGATTTGACTTTTAAGATTAATTTTGTTTTAACAATTGTAACAACTTTCTAATCAAAATCCAAATCATATTAACAAAAAACTAACCCTAAACTTTTAAAATGAGGAATCCCAACAAAATGACAATCCTACTAACTCAACATGTATAACAGCACAGAAAATGTAGCAAAGATGACCTTTATGAAACTAACATTTCAGTGCAGCAATGAATCTTAAACTTCAATCTAATAAGTTTCCCAATGTGAAGGATTTTTCCACCATGAAACTGGAAAGTTCACATCAATATATGATGCAATCTAGAGCTAACAAAATTACCTTCATCCTCTTGGCCAGCAGCTTGGCGTACTCAGAGGCCTCCTCCTTGTTCTTCTGGGTGCGCTGTCTCTTCAGGGCAATGCGGCGGCGCTTGTGCTGCAGCACACGGGGCGTCACCAGTCTCTGGATCCTGGGAGCCTTAGTTCTGGGCTTCTTGCCTATCAGACAGATGACATCCAGTTATTATAATAAACAAATGCCAAATGTGGTAGATTGAGTTGGGTGGTGGTGCATGATATTCCCATTCACTCCAATAGCTGAAGTGCAGGAAAAGTGCCAATATGATGAGCATCATCAAGACCGAAACTTCATTGGAACCAAAAAGAAACAACTTCTACATTTTATGTTTCCACATATGCTCTTTTTTAAAAATCCCATTTAACAGCGATTCCATTCCTACAATCACATTCAGCACCAACCAACTATACTGTGAGACCACAAAGCTCTAAATAGAAGTTTCTGCTGTTTTTGTTTTCCTGACTCAAGTTTAGTAGCCAGTAGGTTCCTGATCTTAGCTTGTACAGCAGACTTTATACAATCAGAACAAACAATTTTCTTCACCATCCTCAGTGATGAAAGCTCCATCTCTACAAAATGCATAGTAAGTAGAGCAGCTGACTTTAACACTGCACACATGTATTGTTGTACTGACGCAGCTGTACTTAACTTTGTGATGTACAGAAGTGAAACCGGCTTCAAAGCTCTAAGCAGGACTCATTTTCCAGAACACATGCTGATGAAGCCGAAAAATAAAAGGGCTTTTACTCTGGCATAGCATCAGCTCGTCACCAACAGCCAGTGTATGTTCTCTACTTAACATTCAGCGTAATGGTAATTTAAGGATGCCGTAGACCAACATACTTGTCTCCATCATTACACCTGCATTGTCACTAATGTTTGCATGCACCGTTTAGAGTTCAGGTAGGGGCTATCCTTAACCACCATTTTCATTTGAAATGATAAATGCATCATTCCATTCCCCAGGTTCTTTTGTGTGTATGGTCAATGATTTTTTTTTCTTTTTTTCCCACTCAAAAAGTAAACCCAGACAAAAGAGGCAGAGGAGCAGCAAGAAAGATTAATGTTCTTGGTGAAGTTTTATCTGGAAAGGAACTACTCAGCCTCTGACTGCATCATAACACTGAATTTTAAGAAAGAGGGTAATAACTACATGTGTATACATCTAGTACACTGCTAAACAGTTAAGCTGAAAATTGGTGCAGTTATCACACAAGCAAAAGGCTTAAGACACCAAGCCTTGCAATATTACACCTATATAATATATAAAAAAATTGTATTCACACTGCTTTAAGGTCATCCCAATTATTGTAAATCATTATTTTAGCCTAAGTCGTATATACCTGGTCCCCATTTTTTTAACTTGAAGGAACCAGCTTTCCCCATTAACTCATGTTTAACTGGCACATAGTCTCATTCAAGCTTCATTGACAGTTAAATCAAGACCCAGTGAAGAGCTACACTCTGATCACTAGGATGCTAAAGTACAACTGGCAGTGGGAAACAGCTCTATTCTTACCTTCTTTAGTCAGGGGTCTCCTCACAACATACTGCCTAACGTCATCCTCCTTGGCCAGGTTGAAGAGCTTGCGGATCTTGCTGGCCCTCTTGGGACCAAGACGGCGAGGGACGGTGCTGTCGGTCAGCCCGGGAATGTCCTTCTCACCTGAGGGTAACCAGACCAGGAGAAGATGGGTCAATCAAGATGATTAAGGTCAAGTTCATTTTATAAAATTGCACTGCGTACATCAAGTACTTGCATAAATTATCATGAACAAATTAAGTCATAAAGCACAAAAAAAGTCCAGGGTACAGACATAAACACGGCAGCCTGCCACTTCAGAATGACAAGAGACTGTACACTTTGTGGAAAATCTGGCCACGCTTAACGGCATCTCATGAGTGCCAGATTCAGTTTAACAGGAAACTAAACCAGTGTTAATAAATTCTCTGCCTCATCTTGGTCGTATTATAACAGAGCAACAGCTCTAGTGTCAGTCTGATACTGGTGTAGGCAAGTCAATGACAGAGCAATGCAGTTCAACCATCCACGGTTCCAGGCCCTGGTTGCATCTGGTAGAGCAGCTCCACAGTTACTTTGGCAACACGCTGTCCCCCCTTAATGACTACAGACCAGTCAAAAAGGGTCTACTGGTGTGCAATAAACAGAAATTCCAACCAACAATTTGTCAGTGGAAACAAGTCTACAAGTAGCCTGTGTAGCCTACAAGAATTAACTGCGGATTAACTTTCTGAGTCAGATGTTCTGTATCATAATTTAGTCCTTATACGCCAGCTGGAGAACGTTACCTTTCTTGACAATGACCAAGTTGAGAACGCTGAGATTGGCATCAACGATGCAACCACGGACAGACTTGCGCTTGCGCTCGCCAGTCCTGCGGGGACGGTAGCAGGAGTGTCCCTTGCTGAGCAGCAGGCGCACACGGCCGTGGGTCAGCACACCCTGCTTCATGGGGAAGCCCTGCTTGTCGTTGCCTCCGCTGATGCGCACCACATAACCCTGTAAGAGCAGAGAAACCCAGCTATTACTCCTCTGCTTTTCTGTTTAAGATACCTGCCACACAGATGGCTTCTGAGTATGCCAACTTCTGCTCCCTTGCATCCTCTCTCATCCCATGACCTGGAAATTACAATCACTGACAACCTTTAAATCTATTAAATGCACAGAGAAGAGAGGAGCTTGGGGAGGAGGACATTTTAAGGTATGGATGCGAGGACAAACAAAACTTTTTTTAGTCATCATAGGAGAAAATCAGCTCGAGTGTCTGATAGTATACACACATTGAATGAGAGAGCATTGCAGTTCAACCATCCACTGACCCAGGCCCTGGTTGCATCTGGTAAAGCAGCTCCACAGTTACTTTGGCAACACGCTGTCCCCCCTTAATGACTACAGACCAGTCAAAAAGGGTCTACTGGTGTGCCACAGTCTGCATCATGAGTACATCCCACTCACAGCAAGGAATATTTAAATGTACACTAGCAAGGTCACATCATGTATAAAGACATCAAAGAGTGAATATCGCTACATACCTTCCACTCATCTCCCAGAGGGTCAGCGGACACCTCAGTGGCCATACGCTTCTCGTAGAAAGTACGCAGCTTTCGCTCATCATCGACTTCAATCAGCTTCTGGCAGCCAGTAGCGGGGAATGAGATGTTCAGCTGAAAGAGAGATACAATGACAATGTTACTGCATGTACTTCAACATGTTGGGGTACACACAGGTCATGGCAGGTTACCAATAGTCCTCATCGAGGCAGGTGTAGCTGGTAATGCTAGCTGAGAGCTGTGAGAACAACATCTGACATTACTGGGGAACCTGTGAGACTTGATTAAACCTCTGACTCGTAACTGTAGTAATTATAGATTAGCGTATTTGAGCTAAAGCTAGACTTAGAGATTCAATGGCTCGGAGGCCTGTTAGCTTCTCTGCCGGCTAACCGATAGCCCGCTAACATTAGCCGTCAGTACACCGCTAGCATTAATATAACCATTGAAACTGCGTAAATTGACAACGCGGATAACAAAGAAAGTTTAAATTGAGTCAGCTAAAAAAAGTATTGAAGCTCTTTAATGCAGTTAACTGAGACTGGAGCTCGCTGCACATTGCGCTCAGTGTGCGGCCATGTTTCTACAACCACTAGCCGACAGAATCCTCAGCGCTGGATGCTATCACAATCAAAGCTCATCCTTCGTGTCAGATCCGTGAATGTAATATTTAACTACTCCGCTTTGAAGTGCAGAACCATGTCATCTACAACACGGGAGTATTTTAACGAAAACAGCCTCAAATGGTGATTTACAGTTAGGGAAACATTGTACCTTCATTTTGCCAAACCGGCCCTACGACGGTCCGCCACGGAAAAGAGAACGGATATCCGCTCCGTGGTCTCACATAGGCCTGAAATGTTCTCGCGATAACTGGCTCACTGTAACGTTCTCATCAGACTCCAGCTGAAGGTTATTAAACAAATTCAAACCAAAGAAGCTCCAGCGAGATAACAAAAATGCATTCAACGATTACCAAATTATACATGTATATTCTCATCTTTAATTTAAATATCTGTGTTATTAAAAGGTAAGTTTCACCTGAAAAGAGACCCATTCCAGTATTGTTGTCAAAATAATTTGCTTCTTAAAAAACATATCTGGGTTATCTCGTTTATTTATTTATGTATTTATTTATTTACTTGTTTCATCTTCTTTACATTAGAAACATGACGGAATAAAGCTAACCTCCGCTCATGAGTGTGAAACTTAAGAAGACTTGTATTCCTCTGAAATCTCACAGCAAGATAAATTAATTACATAGTCAAACTGATCACAATCATCGATGGTTATGATCATGTAAGTAGCCTAAATTACATCAACACAATAAGGGCATTATGGAGTCACTGAGCATGCGTCGGCCAGAGAGTATCTGAGCAGCTGTGAGGTCAAGATAATAACCAGTCCAGTCAGAGAGAAACCCTGCACAAGTAATGTCTAAATGTACACACCACTTTGAGTCTTTAGCAGTTCACTGATGCAGAACTGATGACATGTCATACGCTACTGTTGAACAAAGTTTCTCATTTTACAGTGTGAGAAACATACCAAAAATAACTTCTTCCCATAATTATGTTTCCTTTTAGAATGAATTCTGGAAAACTGAATGACAAGTTGATTTGTTTTTACATTATTACCCAGACGTATAAGTATTATCAGTAAAAAAAAAAAAAAAAAAAAAATATGTGAGTGGCCCCTGTAAGTGGTACAAAATATATCATAGTATCTTATTATTATTGATGCATAAACATGTATGCAGTATTTTAACAATCCTGGTCGAGATGGAGCTTATTATCTTACTACTCTCAATACCACTGGTTATCTTAATTTACTGTAAAACAAAGAATTGTTTTTTTTTATATACTCATGTAGGGGCTTAGAATCTGAAAATCAGCTGCTGAATAAATGTACTAAAGAGGGCAAAGAAATCCAATTAAGTAAAAGTGTGAAATATCTCATGGAGATAAGATGAGATAACCGTTATTTATCCCCTGCCAAATTGTTGTGCACAATAGATATAAGTATAATTTGTATAAACATACATTTAAAACTCATATATAACTAAATAGATGTCCAAAAAATTCAAAATGTACACAATACAAAGAAAATAAACAAAGATTATAAGTTCCTCATATTTCAAGATGCTTCTCAGTGAGGTGTGTAGTTATTTAGTGTCTGTCAAGTGGCATTCAACTATGTATGTACAGTAATATGTCTCTATAAGAAGCACATTGTATTGTACATGTATTTGTTATTCAAAATACTAAAGTAAAGAACAAAAAAAAAAAAATCCCAATATCCCCCACTCAGTTTGACTAGTGTACTTAGTTACTCTACACCGCTAAAAACATGCTATTGTGTTATTGTAACAAAACTAGCAGAATGCACTAAAGTGAAAACAAAAGCATGTTGTTAAATGAATCCCGGATGTAAAATTGTGTTTAACGTGTTTAATCATTACGTTTAAAAAAAAAAAAAAAAAAAAAAAAAAAAGCTAATCAATCACGTCTAATGCTGTTGGTTTGTTTAGGTTAAATAAATAAATAAATAAATAAATAAATAAATAAATAAATAAATAAATAAATAAATAAATGAGGACTTCCGGAGTCGAGGCCGCTGTGGTGTCATTTCACCGAAGACGGAAGCAAACGGGAGTAAACTCTCTCGCCGCGCTCGAACGCTCTTTGGCCAGAGACGGAGCAGCTGTCAATGCACAGCACAGAGCGTCACGACAGGCAGGACAGGACGCTTTGTGGTCGGACCGACGCTTTAAAAATGCAACTCAGCGACAATTTATGTACTCTGTCACACTGGTGGATGTGCAATACGTGTCAGGTCTCAAACGATAACATCTAGCGGAGGCTACTGACTTTTCCTCCTCGAGTGTTTTTTTTGTCCTCTTCTTTCTTCTTCTTCTAGTCTTCGCAGTGTTGTCGTCTGCTCGGCTCTCACTGGTCCATCCGACAGAAACTAGTCAAGACATGAGTAACGTTAATCTGATTTTTTGGGACCAGTTGCAGGCTGGCAGCTCCGAGGTGGACTGGTGCGAAGGCAATTACCTGATATACCCCAGCATCGCAGAATTTTACAACACGGTCGGTGTGAAGGTCTCGTTGTGATTGTTTTTGTTTACAGCTAGACAAACCCGCAGCTTCTCTGGCTTTGTGTCTGTTCTTCAGTGATGCACTGCTTTTCTTATATAGCTTTGTATACGACTCCCCTTGTTAGCCACAGCTAGCTTTTAAGTTACACCGTCACCATGATGTTTTTAAACTGTTAGCTTCTGGTTGCAGATCCTCCCTTTTTTTTTCTTCAATTTTATTTGCTCTGGCTGACAGTTTGTTATAAAACACTGATCAACTTCTGACAAGCACGTTGTCACTGAGCCCACACGATCAGTCCAGGTGTGATGTAATGTTTTTTTTTTTGGTTGTTTTTTTTTTTGCTCATAGCTTTTCCTTTTGTTTTATCATTTCAGATCAGCAACATTTTGTTTTTTGTTTTGCCGCCCATATTAATGTGCTTGTTCCGCCAATATGCAACACATTTCAACAGTGGGATCTACCTCATATGGATTCTGCTGGTTGTGGTTGGTAAGTTGGCTGTCTGTCTGTTTGGTGACCTTTTTAACCTTTCACGTTTCTGTTCACTTGTCCTAACTTCACTTCAGCTCAACAGACAGAAAACAATAACTAGTGCTCATCCATGTCTATGTGAAATGTTTATATTTTGTTAAAGGTGCACTGTGTAGTTTTGGGGAAGAAATGTTCAGTCAAAAGAGGAAAATCTTCATTGACTATATATATATGTTCTTTAATGCAAACTAAAACAAACTCTTTGTTTTCATGACTGAATAAACAAACTGACCTTAAAGAACAACTGTTTTACTTTTCTACCAAAATTAGCAGGTCTACGCTTTTTTTTTTTAAAAAAGCGGGTCAATCTGCTAAAAATCGCCATAGGCAAGGCAGCCGCATCTGTGACGTGTGATGCGTCATGTTGTGCGCCGGGTTGTTCTCCATAGCTTCCACATTGTTCGGAAACTTCCACTGACCGAACCGAATAACTTCCTGTTTAGTGCCCGGCTAACTTGAATGAGGATACAGTGATTGGACTGTGTGGCTCTTCTAGACTTTCCAAATGTTATTGGACTGAATAGCTCAGATTATGACAGTGAAACGAGTCATCTTTGCGAAGGTTGTGACGCTCAAAAAAATGTATCCATCCTTTTACAGACGTTTTTCTCACAATGTTAGCCTGTGGGCCGCAGGGCATCAGTTTACGTTGTAGTTACACGGTTTGGCCACTACGAAAATTGGCCTCAACCCTGAACCACTTCCTGGTGTCTTGAATAGACCACAGGAGACCGCATCCCAAATTCCTTCCTAAATTACATGCCACCGCAGGATGTCGATAATGCGTCATCACTTCACACCGAGGTATTTGACCCGGGTGTAAATGCAGAGTGCACACATTCCCATTGTACACCCAAAATCTTAGCAGGTTTAAGTGGGAATTTTGACCAGTGGAAAAGTGGTATATGTTTATATGTGGCAGACCCTGCCACCTCTCTAGCTTCAAACTGTATTCTGGGGACTTTATTTTCCTCAGAGAACAGCTTTTCTTCTCCTTAAAAACTGCATAGTGCCCCTTTTAAAGCTGCTATTTGTAAAAAAGAAAAAGGTTGATTTCTTTCTTACAAATGCCACCTTTGAATGTTGAGCTAGTATAACATGTGTTGTATATATGACTGTGAATCTAATATTAAAACATGTTTTATATCTGCTGTAGGCTTAAATATACAAAGAATGTGTCAGTGTGAGGTCTGTCATAAGAAAAGAAAAGAGAAAATGTGCTACTGCCTGTTAGATTAATCAATTGGACATAATTATCTAGGTCTCAATCTTCATTTTATTACATTGAAGCAACAAGTGGCTGGTTTTAGCTTCTAAAATGTGAAAATTTGGTGGTTTTCTTGGTCTTCTATGCAAGTAAACTTCATATTTGGGAGGTTTTGCTAGTTGCTTGCGGTTACATTATATCAGCTTGGGCTGTGGATTTTGTGAAGAGCAGTTTGATCAATTAATTGAGAAAATAATCTGCGGATCACTTATGATCACTTGATAATGAAAATAATCTGGAAGAGTACATTGTAGCTGCTGTGAATGTAATTGATTAGTTTTCAGCTGTTACATTAACCGCTATTTTGATCATGTTTGTAATCAGTTTGAGCAATTCTTTCAAAAGAATTAGCGCCCTAGAAGGAGTTCAATCAAGTAGGACCCCTGGAAATGTCCAACAATACGCAAACTTTTCACAAGACATTAAAAATACCTGACTTCTAAAATGATTTTATGGACTTTTGTGGGCATGTTTGCAAAGTTTTGTGAGTCTTCAGGCCATCAAAATTGTGATTTTGTTAGAAAAACTTGTGAAACAACATCTTAAAAATACTTAGATGTGAATATTTCCTGCTGTCTTTACTCCTCTCTGACAGTAAACTGAATATCTTTAAGTTGTGAACAAAACAAGACTTTAGTGGAAACACTGCTTGATATTTTTCACCATTTTCAAAAATTTTAGAGACAAAACAACCATTCAATTACACCAAACATACTGTAAGTTGCATGTAAGTGCACTGCTGGGACTCATTGGCCTCCGTCACTGTTCTCAGTTGTAGCTTTAGGGTACCCTGAATCATTTTACCCTCTTGTACAGACTATGACTGGGCTCATTCATTGGCGGGATGAATAAGCCCATTGCCGAATGTTTTATTTGATTGGACACAGTAAATTCAGTCTTAAATGGCGCTGCTGTATGTAAATGACAGTCCTGAGGAGATTACAGTTGTTCCCTCACTGCTGTTACGAAAACAGTCGGAGCTGCAGCGTCAGCAGAGATAACCTGACAGACCTCCCTCTGTTCCTGACAGGTGACCTCAGCAGGCCGCGGAAAACAACTGCAGCCCATTTGCATAGCCGAGTTAGCCACAAGAACTCGAACAATGGGTCACATGTGAGAGAGGTCATTAACTGCACGGTGTGATGTTGTATTAGTCTTGTCTTTTCACATGACTAAGTGCACCAACTGAGGGGAAATGAAAGCAGCCCTCTAATTTCAGTGGTTCTCGTTCCATAACATGACAGCTCTGAATACATTTTCAGGGATCTGAAGGCGGGTTAAAACTTCAAAACGCAGCTTGCAAGGGTTTACATAGTTTCATCTCTCCTCCCCTGTCTCTGCAGTCGGGATGAACTTCGACATGAGCAGAAAAACAAACCTATATGTTCTCGTATGACGACACCATTCAGCCTCTTTTCTTTGGTTTTGGCCTCAGCTGTGTGTGTCTCTCACACAGTTCGGGATGACTGTGTTACCTTGTTATGTTCTCTCATAATTCAATAGTTTGGTTTCTAAAATGTCAGAAAGTTGTGAAGAAAAGGTCACAGCGTCCCGGTCCAAACGGTCCAAAAATCCCAAATATTTGGTTTAGACTAAGAAAAAGCAGCTAATATTTACACTTCAGATCTTGGAACCAATTAATGTTTGGCATTTTTTGGTTGACAAAATGACTCTAACTTCCATGAGAAAGTTAAGAGTCTATATGTTCGGTCCCTTTTTTTTTTTTTAGAAAAAGAAGTTTGTGCAACTGTAGGAATCTCCTGCAGAGCCTGTTCTCAAAACAGATTGTGCTGATAACAGAGGGTCTGTTGGACCGTGATAGCAAACGGGCACCGACTGATCCGTCCCTCCGCAGCACTTTAAAACTCACAGTAACACCGCTTCCTATTTTTAACTATCTGTAAAGGTTTTGTGTTGTTCTCTGCCAAAAAACTGCAGGTGTTTCTCAGTGTTAGAGGCACAAAGCGAGTAACTTTACAGAAGGCTGCCGGTCAGGCCTTACGTCCCTCAAGTTTGTCACTTGTTACTTCCAATGGAAACATGGAAACATGTCAGCTGTGCATTTCGTAAAATAAACACAGTTGTGCAGTTTTTTAGTTCCTGACACAAAGTTCATAAGGTTACAGGGTTCATTTGTTTATCATTTCACAACATTGAAGTTGCAAAACTAAAACAATTGTGTCCTTTTAAGCTACATTTTTTTGGACACAATCTCTTTGACCTTCCGTTGCTTTCTTTAAAAAGTGACATTTATAAAAAAAAATTTAAAAGGACACAATCTCATAAACACACCGATGACATCTCTCTTTTCTGACAAACGTTCTCTTGCTTCTGCCTCTCTGTCTTTCAGGCATCGGATCGACGTATTTTCACGCCACCCTGAGCTTCCTCGGCCAGATGCTGGATGAATTGGCGATTCTCTGGGTGCTGATGTGTGCCATCGCCATGTGGTTTCCCAAGAGATACCTGCCCAGGATGTTCAGGAGGGATCGGTATGTTGACCAGTGTAACGCGCCGTCCGAATAATTACCTTCTGAGGCTTAAAGGTTCACCCTAAAATCAAAAATGCACGTTTTTCCTCTTACCTTTAGAGTCTTTTTTTAATCCATCCATTGTTTTGGTGTGAGTTGTTTTGGAGATAAAGGCTATAAAGATGTCTGCCGTCCTTTTAATGTAATGGGACTAGATAGCACTCAGCATGTGGTGCTCAAAGTGCTAAAAAAATACATTTGAAAAACTCAATCCTTTTTCTAGAAACCCTGACCTGGTTAGTCAAGATAATCCACAAACCTTGTTGGGAGCAGTTTTGTAGGATGTAGGATGAGAAGTAAGCTAAGAGGCTAACAGCCGTGCTCGCAAATCACGTTCATTTTCAAGAGCCAACACCAGACATTTGCTGTCCCGATCCTGTCAGGAAGTAAATTAAACCAGACAGCATAGACCAAGACCGCTTTTTTAAAAAAAATCATCTTATTAAATCTAATTGTATGTATGTGCAAATAAAGTAAATACAAAAAAAGCTTAGTTCCATTTTATACAAGAGATGGTAGACATCACTGTAGCTGATGTCTGCAAAGGTGGACGACTTGCACCAAAACAATCTAGATTGATAAACTGGTTTACAGATAAGAGGAAAAAAGTATAATTTAGATTTCTGGGGTGAACTGTCCCTTTAAAACTGGCATATGCATGTGGGTTTTCATTCAATTGCAGTTGGTTTACAGGCCTTCAACTGATCAGTGAACTCAGGAGGAAACTCTCTCTGCATTGTGTGACTTTTCTCTAGTATTTCCGGTGGACATACAGGATGTTCTCACATGTGAGTGCTGAGCAGGTTTGTCTGTGCAGCTCACTGTTGGCCACTGAGTTGTCATGTGACGTTTCCACTGTCATGACTGCCTGTTTAATAATAGGCCCGTCTGAGATAGCTGACACCAGTAAAAGCTGCATCACATGTCTTTACTTCTCTTTCCATTGTCGCAGAGTCGTAGTGGCTGCTCTTTCACTTCAGTCTGCCACTTCAAATATTCCCCATGTTTTTTTTATTGTTATATCTGGTTAGGGTGTTAAAGTGCTTTCTGTCTAAGCCAACATTCCATCTGAATTTCACCACAGAGGGCAAAACTCTGTTCTGACATTTTATTATTTTTTTTTGGCTCTTGGATCCAGGTCAAGGTTCAAAGTGGTCATCGGCATCTTGTCAGGGATCACCACTGGGCTGGCCTTCGTCAAACCCGTCGTCAACTCGTTGTCACTCATGACCCTGGGCATCCCGTGCACCGCACTGCTCATCACTGAGCTGAAAAGGTTCGTGAACATGTTTTTTTTTGGATAATAACACCAGTGATTGAGGTCAGGTCCGTGATCTGTCATACTATGTAAGCACCCACGTTTCTTCGTCACTTCAAGGGTGGCGCAGGATTTTGTCCTCACTCACCAGCTTGACTCAAGTTCTGAGATACAATCTTAAGTGTTGTTTAATTAACTTTAATGAAAAAGCCCTTTCTCAGTTTGAGTAACTTTTCCATTTGATGTTTTTATGTACCCACCTCTAGTTTTGATCAAGGTTCAGGACTGTGGGATGATTGATTGTCTGCATGTTTAAGCAACACAGTTTATTCAACAAGAGTGGGTTGCACCACTATTTTGAAATCCATTGCAATTTGTGTTCAAAGTCCCTCCAAAGTTTGTTGAAGCTTCAAGTTTAATTTGAAGTCTAAACTCAAGCTTGCCTTGATTAGCCATAGAGCCTGTGAAAGAAGACCGTGGGATGTGGCCTTTTGTGACAACCTTAACAAGTGACCTTCGAGTTGAGAATCTTTATCACAGTATGTGTGTTCCTTAAACCGCTAGTTAGTGATGCACTAAATCAGGCTACATTAAAATTTAAGAAATGTCTTGGGAAAGACTTTAGTAAAAGAAATAAATCACTTGCTATCAGGAAAATCCAAAGCATGTCCAATCAAATGCAATCAACTCTGGTGCTCTGTAGCTCCATAGGCTGCAAAATAACTTTCTAAGATAAATAGTTTCAGGAGACAAATGATAAATTGTAACTTACCACATGACTTTTTGTAAATGTAAGCATGACTTTGTCTTCTTTTAATGTTTGCTTTATTGGTTTATTGGCTCTTTTTTCTGTTACCGATTGTACTCCATACAGGTTACGTGTATTCGCAAGCATGGCCGCGGGAAGTGGGGGTGCTGGGGGTGCTGCAGCACCCCCTAGTGGCGAAAGGGAGATTTTTTGTAAAATGTATTAAAAATATTTTGCACAATTATAAATTCCTTATGAATATTTTGGGAAATGATTCTGACACACGTAGGCTATTACATGTATTTTGGATTTTAAATTTAATCACTTTTAGGCCTAATCTACACAGGTTCACGGAAGTTACGTTGTCAACGTCAGGCAGGCTAGTGGTCGCTGCGGCGCACAGACCGCCTTGAACTCCCCTCAAAATGCTTGGGCCAAGCATCGCCAAGCAGCTTGCCAATGTCACAAAAGACAGAGGGTCTAAGTGTGTCACAGTCCAAGATGTAGCATCAAGTTTGACAAAACTCCAGCCACAAACAAGAGCTGAAAACTGATCGAGTTATGTCTGTGCCTATCCATGTCCGTGGCCTCATCCGAGCACACCTTCTCCGCCTTGCGTCTTTTGAAGACATGGGTACACTACGCAGCACCATGTCCTAGAAAAGACTCACACACTTTTCGCTGATGCATGCGCACACAGACATTCCGAACTCCCTGGACATTCGTCCCCTCATGAGAGACTTTATCTCCAAGACCCCAGGGCGCACCTCGACATTTTGACACCTGTAACCAGGGCACCCGGCCTGCAGCTCAAAGTAAGAGCCTGGTGCCGCCACGCACCTTCATATATTCATGCAGTTTAACGTCACATTATAGTATTTTTGCAAGGTGGTGGGGATGGAGATGGAGAGCGTTTTGATCGTGTGTTCTGTGCGTAACGGATGTGGAGAACTGTTAAATAACGTTTAAACAGTCGGAGATGATTTCCTTGTGGTGTGCGTAAAAAGGTTGGAGATGGAGACGGAAAGTGTTATTTTGTGCGTGTGATCTTTGCGTAATGGATGTGAAGAGCTGTTCAATAACGTGCTAATAGTCAGAGATTATTTCCTTGTGGTGTGCGTAAAAGGATTTTGGAGCTAATAGAGTCGCGTGTGACATAAACGTAGATGGTGCAGTGACCCAGTTCATGCCAGCTGACCAAATCTATTGCATTGTTATAGCGTTATTGTGAAGTTTAATTAATAGCACATATTCTTTTGAGAACTGATAATGTCTGTGTGTTACAGACCCTGGCTGTGTGCACTGAAGTGTATATGACAATAAGGAAGTGATAATCAATCTGTTTATTTATTTTTAAAATGTATTTTAAATAGGCCTATAGGCTCATTGGTTTTTTGTCCCAAAAATTTTTTTTTTCACAGCACCCCCTGTTCAAAATCACTTCCAGCGGCACTGTTCGCAAGTTAACATGAGCTGTAGTTAACAATAGCATCAGCAGCAGTTAGTGTTTCTTATTGTTTCCTGACAACTAAACTCTTCATAAGAATGCAATGCGTTTTACTTTACCGATGCTTAAATCTCTACCATCTAAACATTCATGCTGTACTACCCTACGCTGGACTCACAGTGACACAGCAGCAGATATTGACCATATCTGTGTTTCAGAGTCGTCTAGTCATTTAGAAATCAGCTGCTGTGATGTTAATTTGTCAAGCAATAAA
This sequence comes from Diplodus puntazzo, assembly GCA_963678695.2. Classification (NCBI taxonomy): domain Eukaryota; kingdom Metazoa; phylum Chordata; class Actinopteri; order Spariformes; family Sparidae; genus Diplodus; species Diplodus puntazzo. The sequence goes on along the minus strand of OZ023156.1, from coordinate 14,516,820 downwards.
AAGAAAACCGTGTCAGGATGCAGTCTCTCTGGTCAACGGTACATTAATACGCCACCTTTGCCCCTTTGTACCCCCAGTGTCTGATGACATGTTGCCTGTTCCTAGCTAATTATAGGGCGTCATGATGTGAAAGAATGTTCCTGAAAACACACAACAAACCTCTCATGCCCTTTTTTTGTGTGCGTGCCTCTGAAGCCTTCTTTCGTCACAGTAATGTGGAGCTGCTCCTTTGTTTTTCCTTTCCCACAACCCTCCTCACCGCCCGTCACTCTTTTAACCTTCAGTCATCTATTGTTCAACCTGTTAGCAATTCTTGACATTTCTGCAAGTGCCAGTCATCTACAGAGGCTGCCTGTTTTTGTTCCACTAAGTGGGAGAGAATTCCCGTGGCCCTTGGCTGATGGACTTTTGCCCTTAGAAACGGCGGACTGCTTTGTTGTTGTTGTTTTTTTTTTTACAGTACGCCTGTTGGCACCCATTCAAGTCACTTCCAGTTGGACAAAAACAGGCTGTCTTATGTACAGGACATCCATTACAAAGATTACATATATTAGTATTACTGGGAAGTGTTGAACCAATAATACCAGTCACAGTTTTGCAATAATAGCTGAGCTATTTATGGAGGTCAGGTAGCAGCCGAATGTGGTTATGTCTGAAAAATGAGTCAGAGTCAGAGCAAAGTTCACCTTCACACAGCGAAACTAATGGCTGGATACCATCCACAGCCTGTATCATACCAGCTGTGTAATATTTAAAGCTTTAATTGAAACAACAGATGTTATCCTTGACTGAAGTCCCGCTCATGTTTTAACCCTTTGCTGTCTCGCAGGGCTTTAAAAATACACAACTTGATAAGAAGTAGCCCCAAAGTACAAACAAATGCATAAAGAATACTGTATCTAAAATTATATCTAGTGGAAAAGACTTGTATATCCTTTCATTAGTATTCCTTTTGTATGGTTTATTACTACGTCCCATTTTCTTAGTTTTTTCCACTGTTTCCTGTCTGCACCAACAACAGTGTACATTGTAAATGTTATTTTTTTGCAGCGTCACTGGTTCAATACTCACAGAGGTCCTTTCTTATTTAACATTTTCTTTAATGTGACCTATAGAAGTACATATACTTGTGTAAATAAAAGACTCTGGTGAAAGTAAAAGTACTGATTCACTTCTTAAGTAAAGGTAAGAAGGTACTGGCTTTGAAATTTACTCAAAGTATAAATGTAAAAAAGTATCCCTGTTAAGGACATTTCTTTCGGACATTTCTGTGTAAAGCTAACTGAACCACACGTCATATTAATATTATTGTAATAATATTATTCTTGATGTCAAATACCGACATCTTGAGTTGGTAAAGCCTCCTGCGCCCAGCAACAAATAAAGAAAATGAGAAAATCCAGGCAGACGGCTGCATGGTCTCTGCAGTCACAAGTCACTAACACGTCTTTTATCTCCCTCTCTGTCTGTTTTTGTCGTGTTACATCATTTTGTCTCGTTACGCCTGCCAGGCGTCAGGACACTGATGGGTTGAAATCAGCCCTGTGATGTTGGGAAGTCGGCATTCAATGAGGGAAAATGAAAATAATTGATAATTCCCCTCAATGCATTAAAACAATGAAAAAGAAAATAGGTTTGTTACTTAAGTAAAGTGCAGATACCTGAAAAAAATGTAAAAAGTACAATAATAAAGTATTTGTACGATATGCTTATGCTCACTTAACCTAAATAAACCTAAAGTAATTTAGATAATGTGGCTTGTTTACATCCAGTCTGATTGCCTGACGTCTCATTTCCTGCCCTGTCAGACTTACATCACCATGTTTACACTTTCAAATTATCGACGATACTGTAAGATGTGCTGTGATTGATTAATCCAGTCTGACATTCTTTAATAGAGTGTAGACGTCTAGTATGTATCTATGCCTTTACAGCATTGAAACCAGTGCATGAAGACTTATCTCCTGTGTCTTTGATAAAAATTTGACTGATCTCGTGGGGCCTCTTCCTCTCTTCTCACCGGAATGAGAGAAGCCTCTCAGCAGTGCCTCACCTCAGATAGACAGACCGGCCTTTCCTTCACTTATCTTTGCCTCCAACAGTCAAACTCTCCATCGCGTTGCGTCTCTCAGGAGAAGTCTTGGTTTCACATCATGTTTCTTATCTGCCACGCTTCTGTTTGAGCTGATAGGCTCAGTATCCCAGATATCCGGCCACATGGTGATGGTTCTGTCGGTTGACGTTTGTTAACAGGAAGGGGTGTTGACCAGCTTATGGCAGCTGTACTGTATGTACAGTACATTAAAGCAGATACTGAGCCTATAGCTCACTTAGTCCTGTACTTTATTCATCTTCAGGATTTGCTGCCACTGGAAAATAATGGATCGAAATACTTACAGTATCATATAATATTGATGACAATTTAATGGCCCATTTCCCTCTGGGAGGACCTATCACTGGCCATCTATTATTGTACTTCCTGTTGCCCGTGAGCAGCCTTGACACCAGTTTTTCTGTCTCTACTCCCTTTCTGGACCAATTATGTAACATACTGTACAATTTGCTAGTTTGATTCATTAATTGACATAGCGTGATCCTGTAATAACAACAGGCAGCCACAGCAAAAGTCACATAAGCTAGCTTTAAAAGTGGTCTTTACGTATAAGATTTCCATGGCGTCTCCAGCTGAGTGATGCTCTTTATCTGAATATTATGGCGTTGTTATTGTTGTTGGGCTGTAGTCCTTTCTAGAAACACTTTGTTTCATCCCAACATTCTTGTCTCCCTGAAACAATAGCAACCCAAATTAAGTGCTTGTAAGCTGGTATGACTTTATCAAATGTTCTGACCTAAGGGAAGGTGACAAATTGTAACAGTGACTGCGTCATCGTGAGTTTCATCGTCATCACAGTTTAGTCAGGCTTCCTTCCCCCCGTCTTTGTTTTGGCACCCGGTGTTTGCCAGTCAGCTGCACGGCTGTGTCTGTGTGTCTTAGGAGGACAAGACTAAGAATAGTTTATCAGCAGCAGTCCGGATTAGCACATGTCTCTGTAGGTCAGTGGTGTGTCCAGACGGAGAACAGAATACTCGTTGTCACTGTTCTGTTGGGTCCCAAAAATAAGGAAGGTTAAAAAAAATGCGTGCACCAACAATCCTAACAACATACTGGTATGGACATTGAAGGTGTGAATGTAAAAGCACTGACCTGGAGTGACGAACACAGCCTGTTAAACACAAAGCCCAGTGTATTCTGAAAAAGACCTTCCACAAAAAATTCTTCCCAATCCAATTAACATTTTACAGTAATAAGTAATTGTGGTTATTTCAAGTACTTTTTTTTAATTTACTTTTCATTTTTTCCATGCCCCGCCGTTGTATCAACTGGTACTATTAATTCAGAACTTCCCTATGTGTCTTTGTTTCTACAACACAAGATTGTGTTAGGCTGCTATTTTAGTAATGAAATAATCACAATCCTCAACTTGTACTTTCACGACGGATTTACAAAATGTGATGGATCTTAAATTATTACAATAAATATGTTTATATTGACAAAGGATTAGATAACTGTGACTGTGTAAAGGGTTGACTTCTGCAGTTCCTCTCAGCCCTACAGACCGTTTGAGCGTCTTTAGCTAACAGCAGCTGAATGTATAGAGGCAGCTGTTTGCCAACAAGTTCACCCTATCAGTTTAAAAGGGTGATAATGTTGTGTTTACACTGCCAGATAGTGGCCTCAAGTAAAAAAGGAACAAAATAAGTAAATTTGAATAACATGTCTTTCCGGTTTTAGTGTCAAGTGCAAGTCTTGTGTCTCATAAATTGCTTTTGTTTGGGATATTTTGTTGTTTTGTATTTGCACAGATCCTACACATAAGCACATTTAATGAATCAAATGTAAAAATACAGAAAAACAGCTGCTGTTGGTCTGATGATAATGTTACTTTGCAATAAGGAACAACGTTGTAGGTCACAGTGTATTTATGTGTGTGTTTTCACAGCTGTACACATTTGTCAGTGCTGTGTTCGGTCGTTGCAGGTGTGAAAACCCCCGCGTGTTCAAGCTCGGCCTGGTCTCAGGGATCTGGTGGGCACTGGCTCTGCTCTGTTGGATCAGTGACAGGATATTCTGCGAAATGTGGTCATCGGTCAACTTTCCCTACTTACACTGTGCTTGGTAAGATCAAACACAACTCAGAGGCAGTCCTGTCTGAACTGTTGTTAAGTTTATTTATTTTTATGCGCAGTTAATGCACCATTGTGACATTAAAGTGAAATGATTAATATTAAAACTTAGACACTACATAACATATACATCTTATGAGTACTAAAAGTATATTCATCTTTCAATTTTAATGCAATTTGATTCATTTTAAAATAAGTCAAACAAAATCCACAGATGTATTGAGATGATTTCAACTTGCTGCCATTAGAATCAGTCAGTCATTGGAAAAAAAAAATATATCGGTAAAACATGTGAAAAATATACAAACAAATATGTAAAATAAATGTTTTAAAAAGAGCTGTTCAGTGTTTGAATTGAAGCGATGGACTGTCTCACCAATGGATGTGCAAATTTCACAGCACAAAGTATAAAGCATATGTTTGTTGGTTCATTCTAACTCCTCTCTCTCTCTCTCACAGGCACATCCTCATTTGTCTGGCTTCCTACCTGGGCTGCGTTTGCTTCGCGTACTTTGACGTCGCGACCGAAGCCCCGGAGCGAGGACCCGTCATCATGTTCTGGCCCAACGAGAAATGGGCCTTCATCGGCGTGCCCTACGTTTCCTTACTCTGCGTCCACAAGAAATCTGCCATCAAGGTGACTTAAGCCTGCTGCTGAACGCTTTCCCACCAGGATGTGTCGAAGCAGTCGGGCTGTGTCCACCGGTGCTCTTGTGACTGGGTGATGTAGCACGTAGGTCTAAACGTGAGGATTTATCTTTTCCTTTTTCTGTCCCTGGTCTGGTTCTCACTACACAACAGTGTTTATGCAACTCTGTCATAGAACAAATGGTGTCATAAATTTGTCTAACACGACACCGAGTGGCTTTTTAAATAGCCACAGTATCAAAGCCAAGAAAACCTTTACAGTGTACTCAGGCTTTCCACAGGCGATCTTGTCAGTATTAGTATTATGCATCAGGCTTCTCTAAAGAGAAGATTTTGTACATTTTGTACTAATTGAAAAAACCTCATTATAAAAGCATTGTACTGCCTTTATAAACGTAAGAAAAAACAGCATCTCATAGGTGCAGTCTGGCCATCATGAAACCAGAAACAACAAAGCACTGGATTCATTAACTGTGATCAATGCGTTAAATATCAAAGCTTCATGTTGTGTTGCTTGTCCGACCTTACTATGCTCAACACGGAGGTTTATGTTAAAGTAGTGTTATAAGAAGGTATTTAACACCAAGCTTTATGTGTTTTAAAGAAATACATAATGGAGTCATTTAATTTAAACCCCCAGAAACACTATAGGCTTCTTTGTGTCATGGGTGTGCCGTGTTCCACTCCCAGCATGCCGTTGTGATTGTTCAAGATAGTATATGAGAAATGTGTTTAATATATTCCTGTATATATTTAGTAAACTAACAATGTAATATGCAGTTTATTTTCTGTATCATTCATATGTTATTGAATGAATAAGGTACCCTTTGATATTGGCCAAAACCAAAAGTAAAAAAAAAACACAGAATGTGAAATTAAGATGCGTTGAAATATTCAAGGAAATAATTACTTATTTTGCACAAAATGAAGAATGGTTCGCAAAAAGCCTTTGGCTGAATACGTGCTGCGCAGCATTTCAGAACATGATGAGTGCAATTATAACTCAAATATCTGCTTGTTTATGTACGGCTTTTAATGCTTCATTTTTTTTCTCTCACCCAGGCGTCTCAACTCTCAAAGGATAAGTTCATCCCGAAAATGAGAAATCAGTCATTATCTACTCACCTTCATGCTGATGGGAAGTCGGGTAAAGGTTTGTAGTCCGGTGAAGGTTTCTGAAGTTTCACAGCAAAACAGCGACGCAGCGTTCTCCTATAAAAGAGAAGCAACACAAAACAGAAAACAACACAAAAATAAAACATAAATGGCTCGTTACAGCTTGTCCGGCATAATCCAGGTCTCAAGAAGCTTCGGGGTCTCATATTGATTTGATAAAAAGACGTTATTAACACCCGTTTCTAAGCCAAATTCTTCACTGTAACTGCTAAATTACAAGCGTTAGTGTGCACCCCGTCTGAAGTGTGCATGAGCTCAACCACACATGAACCACATTTGGGCTCTTGGTTGTTCTGGAGAATTTTATTTTGCCAGACAAACTGTATGGAGCCATTTTATATATATATTTTGTAAACAAGTCCCCGTCTACTTCAGTTGTTTAGAAGATTGCTGCAATGCTGTTTCACTGTGAAGCTCCAGAAATGTCTTGTGGACTCACAAACTTCTCCATCGCAATGAGGGTTAGAAGTAAATGACTGAATTTTCATTTTTGGATGACCTTGCGCTTTGAATTTCTATCAGGGTTATTTATTTTAGGTTCAGTGCTTTTGTGCTAAACATCATCAAAACTATAAAAACTGTGCAAAAAGCCTTAATCAAACGGGACTGTGGACTTCATAAGCAAAAGAAAAGGAGGTTGTATCCTTGTGTGATGTGTCATAAAAGGGGAAATGCAGTGTAATAATTGCATTAGATAACAAATAGAAAAAACAGGTTCATGGTTGTGGTTGCGGGGCAGATTAGGTTTGATTACTGTGTTCATGACACTGAAACAAACAGAAATTCTGCGTGCAGAATATAAAAAGGGAAGTTTGTTGCAAAGCTAAACAAGACAAGGAGCACCAAAGCTTTTTTTCACCGCAAACCATTGTTGTAGATGTTCTCGAAAACTGCCTCAAGCTGTTTGGCTAATATTGTTTTACTCGTGTCCTCGTGCAGAGGCTTCTGGGAACTTAAACTGCTAAAATAACTCATGAAGGGTCAAATGAAAGATCATGATTTACAAAGAAGTAAAACAAATATTTTTTTTTTTCTGTGATTCTGAAGTGGTATTTTTTAAGAACATGAAGTATTTTGTGAAATCCAAAAACCATTTATATTTTTGTAAATGACGTGTAGCCAAATTTGAAGAATGATTTTTGATATTGCATGATTACTACCTTTGTATCGCCACACATTCTTTAATTTTTTTTATTTTTATTTTTTTATGTTGTCTTCAGGAGAAAATACAGACAGTATTGACAATGTGAACAAAAGTGTTGCTGTGCTCAAGAATGCTTACATTGTGCTGCAAATCCTATTGAATCATGTGTCTGATCCATGATGATGGATTGTTGGTATGAATTCATTGAGTCATCCTCAGATTGAAGGAGTGTGTGTGAACAGGACAGCCGGGTCTGAGGGCAGCGCCTCTGCATCGTGATATTTGTCTTGGCATGAGGTTTGATTATGATCTCATAACAGTGAGTAATGTCCTATTTATGGACTTACATGTGTATATTAATCTCAGTTTGTTTTTTCTCTGCTTGCATTGACAATACAGACAAACTGCACAGAGGTATTTATTTTCATAATTTATCCTGTTTTGTAAACCAATGTTTGTAATAGATTAGAACATTAGTACTTTATTTTATTTTATGCAATAAACCAAGTTAATGCTCAAAGTGATCACTGGTGTTTATTTTACATAAAAGATACATTGAAAATGTTTTCTCCCGGTCAGTGGTGAAAGTAATTTCACTGAAGTATAACTTTATGTTACTTCTATGATGCATTGTTGTAGCTGAAAGACCGTTCATGCTGTCGAATGTGTTTCCAGTTGTGAGTCTGATTGAACCCACTCAGGATGGAAAACCCCAGCATTCATAAAATAATTATTTGTCATCTTGTTGCACACAATCGACAATTTTACATTGAGTACATTTATGTAACTGGTACTACTGATCTGTACTTTTACTCCAGTAGAAGTTCAACTGCAGAACTTTTACTTGTATTTCTATTGACACTTTTGCTTATGATAAGGACTTGAGTACTTCTTCCACACTGTACACATTCATGACCTCATATTTTATAGCTCTGTGTCTTATATGCGTGAGCAGTCTCAGGACTGACTCCCAATGATGCAGGAGACACATTCTGCCACCAGGAGGCAACATTTTTCCCCATCCACTTCATTTCAAATCTCTCAGCTGTCTCAGAAGTGAGAACGTGAAACTAGTTACTAAAACTTAGAAGACAGCTCTGTCACCGATTAGTGTCTTTGAGATTTTACAAAAAAATGTACAAATGACTATATGTGTGGGCATATGTTAAACAAATAAGACAGTGTATGCATACACTGCTTTAATCATGCTTCTTTATTCCTGTATGCATCATAAAGGGTACAAAAAGCTCAAGTAAGTGTTTCTGTGTAACCAACTTAAGTACTGGTGTTGATACAGTTAATAAAACACAAAAAGGTACAAACAGAAAAATATTCCATTCCTAGGTTTATTCTAGTGTATCATTGTGAAGCATATATTCAAAAATAAATTCATAAATTATAATGTGTGTTGGCTATTATATGAATCAAAGTGTCAGATGTGTTCCACACATATATACGAAGATCACTTGAATTAAATATGTGATGTTACAATTTCACCTCTTAATGCAGACTTATTAGGGGATTGTAAGTGTGTTTAATATTATGAAAATAACCACAACATTATGAAATTATATGAATTAATACAGTAAAATAAATATAACCGCGAAAGTGAAATAACCCAATAACATTTTTATTTTATTTCTATTTTCATTATTATGAAAGGATTCACAATTCGCTATTGCAGATGATTTTTATTTATTTATTTATTTTAATTTAATTTTATACTGAAAGATTTTTTTTAATTTCAAGCTTTCCACTAAAATCACCATGGACAGACATTGTTAGAAAAATACATAGTTAAATCTAAGTGGGGAAAAGAGGATCACTATGAAACACAAATGCAATTTATCATCAATAAATTGTAGAAATAAGAGGGATGAAACAACATTATTGTACATTTTCTTGATGTCTGTGTTAATCCATATTTCCCATAACGTCTAATTGATTCATTAAACACTGACAGCTCTGGGACTCTATATGCCAACACGTCTAATGAGGTGTAATTTCATCACCGTGATGTCTTTGATAAGTCAAATTAATGACTTCATGAAAAATAGATCATAATGGTCATATAAGGGCAGTGACGCCCTCTGCTGAAGGAAGTCCCGCCTCCTGTGACCACCAAAGCCCCCTCATTGGCTCCCGCGCATGCCATTCAAAACAAACAACCATGTCTAGATTATGGGTCAGATAGGAGACTATCGGCTTTAATCTGGTTGACTTCAGCGGGGTTTGTTTCGCCGCCGTACCTTTGTGGAGATCCATATCTGGAATAAACAGACATCTGCAGTGACAGTCCGTGAACGCCTCGTCGCTCCTCTGCGGCTCCTTCTGCGCCTTTTTGTCAGCGGAAACGCGGCAGGATGTTTATAATTAGACGCTGAAACAACTGACGGCGCGTTTGTCGAGCCGTGGAAAAATTAAAAAGAAAAAAAAAAAAGGTGTTTCCACAACCGGTGCTGTCAAACACAAGAGGACCATAGATGTGAGTCTTTCTTACTGCGAGCTTCGACTGAGACAAAAAAAAAACTGAAAGCAAAAAAAAAAGAACATCTTAAAAATGATGTCAGGAAAGCATTTCAAGGCTCATGAAGTCAGCTGCTGCATCAAGTATTTCATCTTCGGATTCAACATCATATTCTGGGTAAGTCCCCCGCATTTATTCGCCGTTACTTCAGGCCCTTGCGATCAGCTTAATGCATTGACATGACAAGGTTTTTATAACACCAACCAGGATATGCTTTGGTTTCCATCGAGGCGTTTTCTTTCTTCTTCTTTGTCACCGCTTTTAATAGCAGACATGGATGATTTCATCCCTGCAATACGCTCCCTGCTCCTGTGCACTTGTTCCCCGCTGTCACCTATCGGCACGCTTTTGTTTTTGTGTCGAGGAGGTCTCTCCTCACTGTGGAATCACTTGTTTACATCGAGCTGTCTGAGGGACATATTACCGTCAGTGTCACGGATGTTTCAGTGCAGTTGTTACCAGAATGGTCATCTTCATCAACCACCATCCTATCAAGTCAAGTTTATTTATAGAGCACATTTAAAAACAACAGATGTTGACCAAGAGCTATACAGCTGTGTGTAGGGAAACAGAACACCTCCTCTTGGGTTTAGTGATGTCTTTCATTAGGGGTTGAAGACCAGGAGATGAAATGACTGTTTGGCTAATCATTTAGTGACTTGAAAGGAAACTAGAGTCGATTCATTGTTTAATTTTCAAGCTAAAAGGCCAAACTTTCAATGGTTCCAGCCAGGGGTGTCATCGCAAGTTTCATCATTATACGATATTACATGGAATCTTTAGACAGCGATATGATATTTGCTGATATCACAAAGTCTGCCACGATATGATTCGATTTGATTCGATACAGGGACCTGCAGTCGATATGATATATCTACTATCTATTCTTTTTAATAAAAAGAAAGCTCTGTTTAGAAAGGAGAAAGGAGGGCATGGACGGACCATGGGAGTTTAAAAATACAGGTGTATCTTAATGATATGAATCAACGTTATCACTTTGGATCAATGCTATTGGATTGATCAATTAATTGATATACTGATCCTGATTGATGAATCGTTACACCCCTAGTTCCAGCCTTACTAATGTGGAAAGCCACTGCGTTTTCCAGCTTCTACATAATGATGAATGCAGTAATTTTTTTTTTTTTTTTTTTTTGGGGGGGGGAGGGTGTTTTCTGATGCTTCACTGACAAAACGTTAATTTCTGATCTGACTACTTGATTTTTTTCGGGGCTGATGATACCGATATTGGGGAGTAAATCAAAAGTCTATTGATAAAGTGGCTGATATTCTCATTTACACAGAATATAATAAACACTTTTTTCTGCCAAGGGCCTTGCTTTCTGTTGAAAAGTGGAAGGGACATAAAAGCTCTGGTGAAAAAAATGCCTTCTAGGTTCATCTTCAGCATATGCCAGGCAATGATCCCTCAGGAGTGGCTGTCAAACACTTGCGGTTAAGATTTGTAAATAATAAAGGCAGGATATTTTACAGTTTAACAATAAACCTCTTTGTCCAAAATGACATCAGAGCACTGAAACAGTTAACTCTACTAGGACTTTATTAACCTTCCCCCAAAAATCTTCTCTGCATTATTTTCTGTAAAAACAAAGAAATTGATATTGAGACATATCGGACAACATATACACGACTGAAATGTGAAAAACAGCCAAACAATATTAAATAAGGTGATAATAAATCATATGGTAGCCATGCATAAAGAAAGGATAAATAGACATATCCCTCCCTGTTTTGAATCCATGGTATGTCCACACATCCGATTTAACATTTCGCTAATGGGCAAGCTGAACCTTCCGCCATGTTGACAGGCTTAGCAGACTGCAGACTCCATGTTGTGGCAGTGTAAAATAAATCAGGAAATTAATATCAGAATGTATGTCAGCGAGCTACACAGCTTTTTTAACTCACTTATGTGAGGATATTCATGATTATCCAGATTCACGATGATCCTGATAATGGAACCACCACGATCTGCTTATCATCTGTGTTTTAATCGAGATCTGTGATACAATCTTTTATCCATATATTCCTCTCCAGATCCAAAAATGTTTCAGTTATCAGAACTGCTTCTAGTTCATTTTCTGTAGATTGACTAATTGATAAATCAACCAAGCGGTGCAGCTCTGATCCTGATGTCAATATGTATCCTGAAAATACATTTACAAAAATAAATTTATATTGACATGACACCTATCGTCATGTCGTCTATCGCTTTTTGAACACTGTTCCACAACTGGAGCCAGTGTGTTTGTGGCCCCTCACTGACCTCGGAGTGATGAAGAGGAAGGCCACCTGTCAGGCCCTGCAGAGGCTCTCAGCCAACCACACAGTCTGTCAGTGACCCCTCTGACCCTAATACGATTCATACATCATCAGAGGAAGTTAGCTGTGTCAAAAGCATCTGTTCATCCTTCCTCTGCAACAGTTTCACTAATAAATTAATCTGCAAAGTGCTTTGGATCTACCAAGGGAAACAATAGCTTAAACTAGGCTCCAATCTTGTAAATGGGTCAAATAAATGGTCTTTGATGTGCACCATTATGTGTCAGTGTTACTTTGTTGTGTTAGTTTGACAAAATATTATGAACACAAAGTCCACTAATGAGATAAGTTTAATATTTTTAAGCAATTGAGTCAATGAATAATTTCACTGAGAGACTTAAGTGTGTGAAGTCAGGGAGTGTCCACTCCACAAAAAGCAAAAAGGTGTCCCTCAAGGTTCAATGTTTGGTCCTGCACTATTTTACCATGTAGACATTTAAGACAATGTCTCATCTTCATTTGTATTCATTCTAATGGTGCATTTATGCAAATAAAAAGATAGTGCTGTTTTTCAGAGACAGAGATATTCGTAATAATAGAATGAATAAATCCACCAAGAAGTTACATGTCAATACCATATAAAATATCTTGTCAGCAAACTTTGCACAAAGTGGCCTCTTTTATGGGAACACACCCACTTCCCTATGATCTGACAAGTAATTTATTTAAATGCTGCTCCTATCATGTAAACCAATAGACACGGTCTGTCATTTTGCCCTCAGATTTATTACCGGTGATAGCTGCGTACTTTCCATTGTATCCTGTATGATAAGGTGGGCAGGTCTTCTTTGACAGAGCGGTGTAATAAATATTGTTTTTTGTTTATCTAACCTACAAAGGCCTGATTGGAGAGCTACCGACTTAAATCTCGATGACACTGGAAATTCGGACGTGATCAAACTCCTTCAACTAACGGGCTCATGCTGGAGATTCCCAGAGCACGGTCTAGATTTGGAACAACATTCAAATTCAAAACTCTTTTTAGCTCTACTTCAATGGACAATTTAAAACCATGATCACCAATGTCTATGCTTCAATGTGAAGCTGTAACTGATTGTTCTTGTTTCTCATCTGCATTTTTATATATGATTTTATTTAGATTTCTCAATATACACCAACAACAACGAGGTAAAGACAAAAAAAATCCTCAATATGTATCTGGTCAACATAAATGAAATATACTGAATATAAATAAACACACATATACGTCATGTATATCTCAAATACCATTCAAAACGATATCATGGAAAAACTGACGCCCTAAAGGCTCTCGAAAATTGCAAAAACCTTCATGAATTAATTCAAATAATTACATGAAATGATGTGTGACCGGCAGATGAGTGTATACAAATGAGGCGTAACCAGCACATTACTATTTTCCATGCCAATTATAATTACAAATCTAATTCTGTTCCTCTTTTTCCAAACACAAGGCTATCAACTGGTTACGAAATGCCGTCAGCGAATGATTACAAAGCCTCTGATTCCCGAAATGTGGTTTTGAACTTTTACACTGGAGGTGGAAACTTGTTCAGTCATAATGTCTTCAAGCTGTTAAAAGATGCTTTCTAATGCGGGAGCCTCTCCTGCTGATACTGCAGCCAGAGAGGAGAAATATTAACTAATGGAGCGCTGCCAGGAAAATCTCTCGGTGGCTTTCTCTCTGGTAGTGCTTCAGTGTGATGACTACATGTTGTAGTCACAGCAAAATAATCCTGCCCTTGTGTCTTTTCTTCTTTGTCTGTCTCGTAGTTCCTTGGTGTGGCGTTCCTCGGCATCGGATTGTGGGCATGGAACGAAAAGGTGAGTTTACTGCTCGCGATAGTGAGCGGAATTAATTTATCGTGTGAATCTTTCCACTAATGGACACCAACAAATAATCCATAAACAAATCTTTTACATTCATCCCCTGTCGTTCACACCCTTCTGTCTGCGCGAAATGCTGCCAGTGACTTTACTGAATCAGAAAGGAATGTCATGCTTTCCGGTGGGACGACCCTCCGAACAATGGACAGAAGAAGGGAATCTGATGTATTTCACAGATTCCTTCATTGAGATCTCGCAGATCAGGGGGTGTCAAAGGGGAGCAGACATACCAGTGAGAGTTCAACTGCTCGACTTTCACATAGAGAACTGGATAGTTCCTATTCATACTTCACATACGGCTGCCGCTAACCATTGTTTTCACTATGTATTAATCTTGATTGATTGTTTGGTCAACGAAATGTCAGAAGATGGCAACAAATGTCCCTCACAGTTTCCTTGGGTAGAGTCTTAAAATATTTTGTCTGACAAAGAGCGAAAAACTCAAAAGAGACTCAGTAGAATTCAGTTTTAAACTTTATTTCAGACTCACAGCAATGAAAAAGCAAATGCAAGAGAATAAAACATACAAGATAAAACCACAAGAGCTCATCCTTCAATTTAAAAAAACAGCTCATATGTAGTCTTCAGTGGATATAAACTGAGAGCAGCTCTTCCTATAGTGTTCGATAGTGGTGCTGTTCTCTGACTCGTCCGAACGACACATGAAATTGTCCGTCATATGTCTTAAAGGAGACCTATTGTGCTTATTTTCGGGTTCATGGTTGTATTTAGGGTCACTACTTGAATAGGTTAACACGCTTCAGTGCTCAAAAACTCAAACTGTCCAGTGCAGCTGCAATGTTCAGCTCACACACGCTTGACCCAGCACTGCTAACAACAACAGAGCAGCTGTGCTCAATCAATTCTTATGTGCCAAACTAGTTGCTGGGTGTAAATTATTCAAATGCGTGACATGGTGACCTAGCGTGATGTCACGGACAACAGCATTAAAGGCAGGACTACTAATGGAGCTTCTGTTGGTGCACACTTTGACCTTGTTTAACTTTTAACTAACTAAAGATGCATGCACAAGAACCTTTGAAACAACTGAAGGAAAAACAAAAAAGCTTATTATGGCCACCTTTTAAGTGTTTCTCACAGAGAGCACAAACAGTTGACTGGCTGACTGTCCTCTCTACTACTTGTTGGTATTAAATTCAGTATCGTAACCTTTGCTGTCTGTGAGCACAGCCTCAGAATTTGCAGCAGCACAGCACACTAAGGGCTAAAAATAACCAGGTCATCAGCATACCTAAGATGATTGATAACAGTTTACACTGCCTGTGTTTCACCAATTCAGATGTTTGCATATGTCATCCATATATACATTGAACAGAACAAGAGACAGAATCCCACCTTGGAGAACACCATCATTTACATTAAAATGTGGCAGGTACAACATTGCCGCATTAAACCCTTGTTGTCTGATGGGCTTAACAGAATATTCTAAGTTTATACTTTGGAACACGTCTAACAAACAGTTTCAGGAATAATTTGTCAATTTACAAAAACAAAGAAGTGGAAATCATCACATGTGCATGGTTAGAACTCGAGAATATTTGGCCTTTTGTTTTGTTTTGATTGTTTTTTATAAATAACCTAAATGGTTAAAGAAGTAATTTAACATTTTGGGAAACGTGCTAATATATGTCCTGCAAATAGTTGGATAAGAAGTTCGATGTTTCTTTCATATTTTTAACATTTATTATGAAGCTTGAACCATCAGCTGGTTACCACACTGGAGACAGGTGGGATCAGCTAGCCTGGCTCTGTTCAAAGCATCTCTAAAGCTCATTAATTACAAGTCATGTCTCATTTTGTTTCATCTGAACACAAACACCAAAATGTTAAAACAACAATTTGCCATTTTACAGGGGTTTATGTGCTGGGAGCGGAGATATCACTGCTACCGCGAAGAAATAATCAAATCCCTCCATTAAATCACAACTTTATTTTACACATTGTTTGTAGTATTTATCAAACGAACAAGATATAACACGTCGATTAGTGAGCTTTAGAAGAGTGGGAAGGTGGATTTTGTTACCTTTGGCAGACTTTCTGCTCCTGTCCTGATTTCGGTCTTTATGCTAATCTAAGCTAATCAGCTGCTGGCTCCAGCTTTATATTTACCTGACAGACTTGACAGAGACGTTGGTGTCCTCATCTGACTCTTGGCAAGAATGTGTGAGACAGCATATTTCCAAAAAATGTCAGACGGTTCCTTTAGGTTTGATCAGGAAATTGTCTCTGCTCATCTCATTATTCAACTTGGGACCTTAGCGAGAGTGCACACTATTGGAAACACGCCAAACGCATTCCCTTACGTAAGATAGATTAGTTTTACTTCCCTTAATGAAGCGCATAGAGACAGTGGACTTCGGTCAGGCTTGAAATGATTTCTCTTGTAATGACTTTTAGCTTCTAACCCCTCACTCTGCTCTCCTAGGGTGTCCTATCCAACATCTCCTCCATCACAGACCTGGGCGGTTTCGACCCGGTCTGGCTCTTCTTGGTGGTGGGCGGTGTGATGTTCATCCTCGGATTCGCTGGTTGCATCGGCGCGCTGCGAGAAAACTCCTTCTTGCTCAAATTTGTGCGTTCACATGATGCTCACTTGGTTTTTAAAGTCCTCCCTCAGTCTCGCAACAACGTTTGTTAAACTCTGTGAATGTTTTTTTTGTATTTCAGTTCTCTGTGTTCCTGGGCATCATCTTCTTCCTGGAGCTGACTGCAGGAGTCCTGGCCTTTGTCTTCAAGGACTGGATCAAGGACCAGCTCAACTTCTTCATTAACAACAACATTCGGGCCTACAGAGATGACATTGATCTTCAGAACCTGATTGATTTCACCCAGGAATATGTGAGCTCCATAGTTCATGCTCTGCAGTTCACGAAAATGTTGTTTTTACCTCGGGTTAGTCATGGTTGCTCATTTCTGTGGGACTTTGTTGACATATATGTGAGTTTATTTTTTTTGGGGGGTCTGTTTCGCCTCACAGTGGGAGTGTTGTGGTGCTTTTGGAGCGGACGACTGGAATCTAAACATCTACTTCAACTGCACCGATTCCAACCCGAGTCGTGAGAAATGTGGCGTGCCCTTTTCCTGCTGCACCAAGGATCCAGCGGTATGTCCTCCATTAAAACGTGCCATGCTTGAGTTATCCTCATTTGCAGCCAATAAATTGGCGTTTACGGTAGAACACAAGCAAATGGGTGTAACTTAGTTTTACAAAGGTCAAGTACAAATTGAGGAGGATGTTTGAACATGCTGTAACCTTTACAGTTCAGGTAGTAAAGAGGAAACTGTGAAGGTCCTCCCTGCGACACATAGCTTGGTTATCTGTGTCCTCCAGAAGGCTGGCTGAAGCTGTCAACTCTCATGGCTGTGTTCCAACAGGACATCCAGGCCTTGGTGTTTAGACTCTGCCAGCACAGCAAAGTCTAGAGGCGGCAGGGAGGGGTTGTCTTGACCGAGGCCTTTTTTTTGGCAAAAAACTGCTGCTCTCTGTGCAAAGCAGTGACAGCTCCCTGTTTGAGCAAAACAGTCTTGCTTCACTTAAACGAAAGTTGCACAAGAGGCTTTTTTCATTTGCTGACCCGGGGACGTGCTGTTCCACCAAGGTCATCCTCTTTGATAGCAACTCTTAGCAACAACAAGTATGAAGATAAAATGGAAGGTGAAAAACATGCCGTGTTCTCAGAGGTTATCTTTTCCACTGAGGGCTGGATTCGCAACTCTTTTCTGTCTTGTAATTACCCAACAAAGAACATGAAACATTTGCAGCCTGAGCCTACAAAATGAGAGCTCTTTATTTTTGGTGATATTAAATAGAACAAGGTAGTAGATCAAACGATGGCGCCCACGAAGTCCAATGAGAATTGCTCGCCGGGTGCACTGCATACACCAGAAGGTTTTCTAGCTTCCAGGTTTACTTCCTGGCTATTTGCCCCACTGAATATGTGCTGTAGATAGCACTTTACATTTTGAGGACATCACAGCTTTCACACAGCTAGTTCCCGGTGCAAAAGGCGTCTCCAGGATCACATTTTGCCACGATGACTCACACAGACTAACAAAGTGAGAACAATTCGAGCCGACACTGTTGCGACTGTTAAATATAGCATATTGCCCGGCGTTCTCCTACAGTTACATTTGCGATAATAATGTCTTTCATGCAAAGGCGCCTGTGTGGCCGTGCGATACTTTTCTGTCACCGTGTGCTTTTAATGTGCTTTTGATTTTAGGTCAGAACATGAGTCAAAGCAGTTAAATCCAAAGTCCCAATTATTGTGACCTCAGTGTGACTCAGATCCGAGTCTCAAGTCCACAGCTCTGGTCTGAGCAGATTTTCTCAGGTTTAGATCAATGTGAGCGATGTTGTCTCATACACATCTGGAGGCCAAACACACTCCAGTGATTCGCTCGACAGCACTGTTCCCCTGATATAACGCTCCAGTATGTTAATCATCGCGGTGACTGGTTAGTTTGAAACAAGCAGCAATAACGCTTTATACATCTTCCAAGAACATAACCGCATTTTCCCTGAACGTCTTGATTTCACCACTTGGGATTAACACGAACCATCTTCTCTCCACAGGAGGATGTCATCAACACTCAGTGTGGCTACGACATCCGAGCAAAAACGGTGAGCTTCTCGCGGAAACTTACCATCTATAGACATTAAAACTCTCCTCTACAAGTTAAAGTCGCTGCAATAAAACAGTAAAGGAGTAGAGGTTGCTCTTGTTATTTTGCCTCATGCATGTTTTCTGGCTGCGTGAGGTCATCAGGTACTCCACCCTGGGCACAATATCCCTCTTTCAGTATGTTTCCCAACTCCTCGCTCTACAAAATACAGCAGCTGGCTCCCCATCAGCACTTCGGGCCGTGTGGTATTACTCACGCCGCAGCAATGCACTGGGAATTTAAAAAACCCCTCCCCCATCATTGGCTTTGGCCTGACTCCATAGTAGCATAATGTAAGGAAAAGGGCTGTATTTGTTTTCTGTGTTTGAAAATGTGAGCAAAAAAAAAAAAAGCCAGAGAGAACTAGTTTTTAATGAGACTCGGGAAAACAGTGGGCTGAGTATGCGTTAACAGCCGGATAACATCGATTCAGAGGGGTTTTATTGTGAAGGGACCACAAGATGAAAAAGGAGAATCATGTGCTTCCATTAAAAACAACCGGGTGATGAAAAAGTAAAGTAAATCCCAACGTGATTTGGGACATAATGAAAGGAAAAAAAAGGCAGAACTTTCTTTTATCTGCACTTGATTGTCAGGCTTTGATATCATTTTTTGTGTTCTGTCAGGACTCTGAGCAGCGAACATTCATCTATATTAAAGGCTGCGTTCCTCAGTTTGAAAAGTGGCTCCAAGACAACCTGACAGTGGTGGCAGGCATCTTTATTGGGATTGCATTACTACAGGTGAGGAACAATGTGAACGGTGTGGTTTACTAGCTGACCTCTGTCTACTTTCACTTCACCTTGTGTGAATTGTGTTTGTTTCTCCTTTTAGATTTTTGGCATCTGTTTAGCACAGAATCTCGTCAGCGACATTGAAGCTGTGAGAGAGAGTTGGTAGGTGGCGACAGTTTGTTCAATTACAGTTATTTACCAGTGATTAAGGTCGGGGAATAGATAAATAATTCATCCTCTGTGAACTTTGAATGGTTGTACTAGATTTTGTGCCAATCCATCCAGTAAATGTTGAGATATTACACAGAATACATTTTAAAAAACCTTTGAAATATGAATGCAGGTTGGCCTGTGGGATGTAAGGTGTGAAAAAAACTAATCAAAAAGTGATATGTACATCAAGTAGTAGTTGCCTGCCATCAGTTCTATACACTACATAAAATGTTTTTGTTAACAGTTATTGAGGAATAAAATCAGGGAGCATATTTGGATGATATAGAAAAATATGGTAAATTAAGATGTATGTAAGCTCAAGTGAGAGGTATGAGACAGAGCACAGGGTTAAAAGTAGAAGTAGTACAACATAATATATAAAGCATTATGTGATACATTATATGCAGTCTACAGCAATATTATATAGAATTAAATGTCAAATTTGATGTAGTAAGTATTGGTATAGAATAGAACTATACAAGTATAATTTCATATATATGGAATATCACAACATATAGCGAGGTATATATTCAGTCCAACAGGCCTGTTGACCTTCTCAACATCCCCTGCTAACATGCTAAACTGATACTGTGAACATGGTAAACATTCTACAAGTATACTTAAATTCTATTGTGAGAATGTTAGCATGCAGAAATCACTGCACCTGTAAGTACAGCTCAAAGGAACGTCTGTCATATTCATAACAATTTCATCATGAGTCGATGCATTTCTTTTGGTGCACCCAGATAGTCCCGCTACATTATCGTCTTATTTTTATCGCACCTGTTCCTAAATCTTTCCTCTTGTCCGTGTGCAGTTTGTTTACCTAAGACCTCCTCAGAATCTCCAAAAGCAAGACGGATGTACCAGGTAAGCACTATTACTAATGTTGGAGCATATAAATATTTATATTTGTATCGATTGATTCTCCACTGTGGACTGACATGTTATTTATCACCCCCCCTGCAGGACTTTGCAGTTTGGACGCAGGCAACGAAGGGAAATAACGAATCAGCTGATGTGTCCAGAACAAAGAGTCTCATTCATATGTACATAGTAAATTTAGAGTTATTTTTAGAGTTATTTGTGGCCCCTACTTTTGAATGAAGCATGGCCTCTAAATAATACTGTAGCTCTCATACAGTACAACGCATATTCTCAACAGTCTATAGCAGCAGATGTGACGGTAAAGTCCCACCTCAGATGAGTCTGTACGCCTGCCAAAGAAGAGTTGAAGGGGTCATAACGTGTAAGCAGGACAGGAGAAGGTAGATCTCATGTTTTATCAGAGGCGGTGCTTCATACAGAAAAAGGGGCCTCAGTTTTTTATGTCTTACAGCTGCAGTTTTTAACACTGCATGTAAGGATTGTGTACAAAGATAAAAAGTGATTCTGGAAATGCACTGCATGCCTTTTGTCTACTGGTAAGGACATTGGCTCTCCTAATTGTGTTTCATTTATGTTAAGTATTTTAAGAATATTTGTAAAATAGTCACTAGTTTAGAGAGGATCGGCTGGTTGGCACTTTGTTGAATGTTTAATGGAATCTACTTAAAGCTACCGAGAATTAACTTTAGATTTATTTTCATCTGTGACATCATGCTTATATACGATTTGTAAGAAGAAGAAGGATGCAGTAACATGAAGGGGCATGACGGATGTTTCGGGCTTTGCAAGGATACAAGTTGTTCATGGTTTTCGGCAGAGACGTTAAAAAAACGTCTAAATATACTGAAAGAAACTGAGAGAAGATGTTGCATTGTAAAACAAAACTCAGCCTTAAGCACTTTAATCTGCAGTTTCCTTCATGACTGTTATTTTAGTCAAGCAGCTGCCACTAGAGGGGGCACTTTTCTTTAAAAACTGCATCTGTAACTCACCATAATTTGTCCCAAGGTAGCTCTACAGAACATGTGTTTCGGCACATTATGAGTGTTGTGCCGTTCCTTGCACATTATCTTATCAGTGTTCATGCATTCATTCATTTCCTGATATATTTTGTAAGTGTTTCCAATGTGTTCCTTTTAATGAAATCTGCCAATATTGTTGTTTGTGTTTTTTTTTTTCATTTTGATCTGTACGTTTTCACTGGAAAATCTGGGATACAAGCATACATATATACTTCAGCACGCTCACACTGCTC
Source organism: Diplodus puntazzo (assembly GCA_963678695.2). Classification (NCBI taxonomy): domain Eukaryota; kingdom Metazoa; phylum Chordata; class Actinopteri; order Spariformes; family Sparidae; genus Diplodus; species Diplodus puntazzo. The sequence goes on along the minus strand of OZ023156.1, from coordinate 14,495,155 downwards.
GAAAGGCACTTAACTAAGCGTGAGAAAGGATTTATAGCCTGCATACATTCATTACTTGAAAGCAGAGCACACAGGCTCTCTCACCAGCATTATTTGAAATGCAAACTTGGAAGCCGACGCACAGCTTAAATGATTTTCTTTCCTAGAGGCGTATTATTTTGAAGAACTACCTTTAATTGAACTGCGCAGCATGAAAGTAAAAACCTCATGTGAAGGCAGCGGGAACCTGCAGCAGAGATTTTTTCCTTTGCAGCCTTGATGAAGTGAGCAGCCTCACACAGAATATATTAGAAAAATGCATTTCTGCATTTTGAAATCTTAAAAAAATGTAATACAGCAGTAGCATGCGGGTCAAATATCCTGTTTTTTCCCTCTAAAAGCTTCATATGATTGTTGTTGACTGATCACACTTTTTCTTACCACTCAGTGCCATATTTGTGATCTCTACTTCTACATACTCTTGATTATTATATTACTTTTGTTTCATCTGTACTCCTGATTCTTGTAAATAACTGGATTGTGACGAGTTGTAAATATATATCTGAATAAATGTGGTAATTTGGTAGACTCTTGTCAAGTTTATTGAGTTTAGCTGGAGTTATTAAAGGTCTTAAAGGTTAAGATGAATACATTTAACCCTCACAAGTGATACACAGTTATTACACTACTTAATTACTACTTAAGAAGACTACCAGCACGTTTGTAAGGTCTCTTCTGACAGTGAGTACACTGTTCTTTTCTGCAGTTGTTAACTCTATGTAGTCTGATAAAGTCATAGAGCTTTCATGGCTCTAAATAACTCAATACCACCACCTAGTGTTTGTTTTTAAATTGATTTTTATCATCGTCGGTAAATAAAAAAATCAAATTTGATGTTCCTTCACTGGAAACAAAAGAGACAATAAGTTTACATTTTCCACACATAGATATTAATTCATGTTTTTACGTGTTGCATTTGATGACATTTGATCTCAATTTTCAGAGTATCTCTGCATTAAAATACCTTATCTGTAGTCTTATCCATCCTGTTTGTTTTGGTGTGATGTGCGGACTGATGTTGTTCCTGCTGGCTCACTGTCACAGTGTCAGATCTCACTGGTATACAAGAATAAATATTTATTTATTCTATGTATTTATATTTTATATATATGGGAGGAGGCATTTCTACGGACAATATCGATACAATATTTTCATTTTGGGGGTGAACTGTACCTTTAAAGAAAACAACAGGAGTTACTCACAACATAAGGATGACTCTCTTTGTGTTTGAGTGTCACAGGTAGACGCGACACTGTGACAGTTAGCCGGCATGCCCATCAACAGGACCCTGAAAATGAAGCAGTTCAATCAAGTACAGCCTTCATTATTTACACCTGCACATTCAGACTGTGACGTCAAAGTCACCTGAGGAATCCATTTATATTTAGCAGGCACTTTTGTTCAAAGCGACCTACAGTAATTCATGCATACACTGGTGGTGGTGGCTGCCATGCAAGGTGCCGGCCAGCACATCAGGAGCAGTTTGGGGTTCAGTATCTTGCCCAAGGACACTTCAACATGCAGACCAGGGGAATTGAACCTGCGACCTACCAATAACAAGACGTTGGCTCTACCCCTGAGCCACAGCCGCCCAACCAGAGACCCTGACCAGAGTGGATATTTCATACTTTCTTTTATTTGTGTTGTTGTTGTTGTTGTTGTTGTTGTTGTTGTTGTTGTTGTTGTTGTTGTACACACACATAAACACACCTAAATCAAACAGACATCAGCTCCAATGACAAGAAGACATTTTTTAAACATGTTTTGAAAATTTCAAAATAATGTCAGGTTTCAATTTCAAGTTCTTGCTTTTCTATACCTTTAAGATGGAGATAGAACCCAGCTATTATATTACACAAAAAACAAAAGAAAAATCTTCATCAGGTGTTATTTCATGCCAGTTTTTGCTATTATGAAAGGAGATGCTCAAGGTCAACATGCTGTCAGATGACCTCCATTCAAGGGAACAGGTCACGATTTTTATAGATATTGAACTGAGGTGCATCTTTTCTGAGAAGTTCTTTTCAACAAGGTCAAAGCATGAACCAGAGGTCAGTGTTGGAGGTCAGAGCAGGGCTTTCGTCTCTGTGCTGTTCAGGTGTTGTCTCAGACTGTTTTCACTCCGCTGACTGTGATTCGTTGATCAAACTGAGGTGGAGCAGTCGGGCCACAGTTAGAGAGGAAAAGTCACATTGCTGTTTCCTCTCTTAAAATAAAACCTCAGAGCAACAGAGATTAGAGGGTTACGCATGAACAAACAGACACATTTCTTTCAACACAACACAGATTATTTGCAATTTAGATACCCGGCTGTGATAAGAAGATCTGTTTGTGGCTTTGTTATCAGGGATTGATTGCAAACCTGTGATCTGACCTTTGGCCAGGAGCCTCAGTGTTACTTTCTTTGCTTTCTAGACTCAGCGGTGAACAACAGCAGAGTCATTCAAACTGATTAAATCAGCCTTTCACTCACTCTCAATTTAATGCCAAAATGCTTTTATTATCACTACTAAATAATTCGTTTTTGTAACAGGACACATGTAATGAGTTGCCAGGAATTTGTTAGTGTGCATCCCAAACTGTAAACCAAGTATATTGCATCCTTTTACTAGCACTAAAAGGTGTTTTAAGTTAAAAGTGAATGTAAAAATCCCTGATTTGAAAGAAAAGGAAGTGACGTTCCTGCAGTGTACCACAGGTCATGACATACTTCCTGTCACTCTATCTGTAGGAAAGGATCTCTGAGCGATAATGAGACCACTGAAGAAGCTCAGCTCCGGACATGACCTGCACATATGAGAGCTTCATAACTGTTGGAGACGTCTATCTTTGGGGACAGTGAAGGAATCATCAGATAAGGAGAGCTGAGTTGTTGTCTGTGTGCTGGAGGAGGATTTCATAACCTCAACCTGAAGACACGAAGGACCCACAAAGTCTTCAGTGCTGACTTGATCTTATGTCTGTTTTCAGTGCCGCTCAGGATTCAGATTCTCCGACAGAAACTCCAAACTTGTGACCAATGAAAGGGCGAGAACAGTTAGCACCAACAGACAAATACTGACACTGTTTCAATGTGTCTGTGCCTCAATCTGAATATTTTTTTCAGTTCAGAGATGGCTAGTTAATGTACTCAAGTAGTGACATAGAACAGAGACATTATCATGTTTTCCATGTGAAATAAAGGCATTGTAATTTTGCAGTTTCTACAGTGTGCCTTGGACTGTTTTTGAAGAAGACTTGCTTTCCATAATATTTTTAATCAAGATATTATTTCACCCAGGCAATGAGCCTTTCAGAAGATGGGATGATAACAGAAAGATTACTTGAACTTCACTTGAAAACTTGAACATACTTCCTTTTCTTTATTATTTTGATGCATAATAAGTCATTTCACTTTGATACTTTGATTTTACTGGTGACACAATATAGACACATTTTTTCTCCAGATGTTGAATGCAGAACAGAGTATTTTATTCTTCTGTTACTACATTTTATGTAATATAATAAAATAAGAAAATAAAAATTTATATTATTGCTTGTTTGCTGTTCTCACTGTCCACATGTATGTGGAAAGGTTGTCAACACAATCAGTCGTTCTTTTCCACTTAATTTGTTTCAGATTACCTAACTTTACAGAGTTAAGGCACCTTTGTTTTTTTATTGGACAAGTGGACTGTTAATCTCATTACATAACTGAATTGCACTTATTTGAGGATCTTACGGTATAATAATAATAATAGTAATATTAATAATAATAATAACAAAGCAGCTTTAAAACAAAATGTTTGACCTGAAGAAAAAGTGAATGTGGATTTATTTACTGTCAAAATCCACAACAATGTAATAGTTTTGATTTGAGTTTTGAGCTTAAATTGAATCCAAATGAAGACAAGAGTGTGACTGTTAAGTAGCCTATTGCTACAGATTAATTAAGATTACCATTGATGGTCTGCCCTCAACCCCCGACACATCCACACACTCACAACCAACACCTTCATCTATTTCTAATATTTAAATTTTACAGACTGAGGTAGCAACTTTTATGATTAGCTGTAACACAGTAATTCACAGGTAAAAGGATAAATTCACTCAAAAATGAACTAATTATCTTCAAAGCCGATGTCAGGGGAAGTTTCGTAGTCCCCAAAATGCAGCATTCTCTAACAAACTGCTGTAGATGGGGATTTGCTTTAAAATGAGAAAAAACAACTAAAAGAAAACATTAAATGGCTCCATAAAAGTCACCTGGAGTCTCATTCCTCATTTTGCCTGATTTTATGTTTTTTCAGCAAATCTGATTCAGGTGTTGAGGAGAGACTGTGTTTAGCTGTGAAGCTCCAGAAAGATTTTGTGGACTAAGAAACTTCCCCTGACTTTCCATCGCATGGGGGAGAGAAGACTGAATCTTCATTATTGGGTGAGTTTATCCTTTAATGCCGTTTGGACTTACCTGGCAGTGGAGTTTGTCAAAAAGATGGCATAACATCCAATTATTATTTGCTTCCCTCTATCTAAACCGGTTCTTCTTACATAAATATATCACACTGAGACTCTTTGTGTCCCCTGAGATGCTGTAATCTGAGCCCCTGGGCTGGTTTCTCTCACAGACTGCCCATTTCCTCCAACCAACACACATCGACAAAGCTCAGCCTGTTCATCCGGAGAAGAAAGGAGGTGAAAGGTGTCGAACATGAGGACGTCTCTCTGCCATGTCTCGGTAAATATACATTTAGATTAATTCTATATGATTATGTTCTGTTGTTGACACGTCAGGGCAGGCAGCAGCAGTGAGTCTCTCTTCTCTCTTGATCAACTGAATCAATCAGGTAATCCCATCTCACTGATCAATCGGTCAAAAGGCCACGCGCAGACTCACCTCCTGCCCCGCTGTATTTAAACCTGAGCGCATCCATCAGCAGCAGAAGTTCCTGTCGAATCTGTGCTGCTCAGGTTAATGATTGTTTGGTTATCTTGTACTTAGTACTTGAGCGTGGAGTTTGGAGTCTGCCCTCCCCTCCGATAAAACATAATAGGAGAAGCCTGGACTCTCTTTGCCTTTCTTTTTGGCCCTTCAGTGCCTCTTCAGCCGCTGACTCCTCTGTTTCTGTGTCAGTTTTTGACTCTTCTGGCTGCAGAGAGAGGACACACAATGTTAACCCTGGTTGTGTTCTTGCTTTGCACGGCCTCCTGTGTCTCAGCTTCTGCCAAAGGTGAGTGGATGAGTTGTTGTTACTTTTGTTATTTCTCATGTGCAGGTATAGTTTGTGGTAGTGGGGTGTTTGGGGCCCTACAGGCAGATTTATCTTATAAATGTTGAATGGATTTGTTTGTGAGGAGAGGAAATGTGTTGACAAGGCTTTATTTGTAACTCAAAATGAAGCTCTGCTGTGCTGTGGAAGCTTCTCATCGGAGGGAAAAGTTGGGGAATTGCTGATGATCAAACACTGTGGTTTTCATTCTGGGGTCCAAGGGTCAACAGGGGTCTGTCAGTTGGTTGTAGGGAGTCCCAAGCAAAAAGTTGAAAAGAATATTTCACATTTTATCACTTTTTTTTGGAAATTGGAACAACAAGACAAGAAAATAAGGTTGGCCATTTTGAGTCATTTACTTAATTTATTAATATTTTGTCTATTTATTTACTGAGAGGTAATTCCTTAAGACACAATCCGGTCATATTTGGGTTCTGTGGTCTAAATCGAATTGTGTAACAGAGACTTTAAAGTCCTCAAATGAATGAATCCTGTCAGGAATCAATGGCCACAGTGTCAGTCTCCTATTCGCTGTCAGTTGAGTGGCTTCAGATAACGCTGCTTGATGACATCACTGATAGATAAGAGTAAAGTCAAAAAGGACGAAAACACAATATTTATTATTTCTGTTGGTGTTTTGCCTCTGATGTTTCAACAGAATCTCAGCCAGTCAGTCAGTTGTTGACCCACAGTGTCTATTTGTTGAATTGAGCTCTTCGTTCCTCTGTGACCGACCGGTGATGAAATCAAATACTGACACGTCAGGCTGTCTTCCCTCGTGGACCTAATGTCATGCTGTCTAACGGAAACGCTTCTCAGTAATAGAGCAGAGGAGGGATGAACACGCCTTGTTAAATGGCTGCTGGATGAATCACCTTAACGCTGTCTGACAGTATCTCCGTGAAGGAAACAAAAAATGAAAGAGGAGCAGTTTTGTTCAGTGGAAGTTGTTCTTTTACTTTTATGACTTTTTGAAAGAGAAAATAAAACCAGACGCAGCAGAGAAAATGAGAGTAAAAGAAGAAAAAGAAGAAATAAAAACAATCAAAGGAATAAGATCAGACACAACAATATGAAAAACAGTATAAATGAGGAAAACATATATAAGGTGGAGGATGCCTCAGACTCAAGTGTCTTTGTCCATTTGTTACAAACACATCGTATTTATATTACTTATTATAATGAATCCAAGTTCTTCTTGTCTTCTCATAAATTACGGTGTGTTTGATGTTTTGTTAACAAAGGTTTAATGCCTCAGGGTGTATTCACCGTGTTCTGTATGTTTTATTATAAAAAAAAGACCTGAATTACAGACATAGACCTTCAGCCATCAAGTCCTTCAGTCTGAGTTCATCTTTAAATGTTAAAGTTACATTATCACTGATAGCAAGGCATTTAAAAGTGTGGTTTGCCTTGAGAGGGTTCCTGTGTGGTGTGTCTGTGTGCTTTTTCCACAATGTTTGCTTGTTCGCAAGACACAATATTTATCTCTTTTTAAAAACAAAAACAAAAAAACACTTGATTATTAGATATCATGATGTTTTTTACCAAATACCTCAATATTGATATTGCAGGAATAACGTAGAGATCACTATTGGGACTTTACGTTGAGATTTCTGATCAATAATCATCAGTAATGTGGATTTAATAAATAAGTTGAGAGTATTAGAACAAAGAGTACAGTCTGGCAAGTTCAGAGTGCAACCAGGAAGAGACAACACTAATGACATATCGATATACAACATCCAAAATCGAAGACACGATATGACAATAACAATATGATTTAGATGAATAGCCCAGTCCCAACTTGGTACTTGGAACAACACCACGTCAAAATGTGAATGAAGATGACAGAAACGTCACTGGGATGCATTACTGTGTCACGTTGCAGGTTTTAACTTGATATTTATAAGACAATAAATACGTTTTTTTTATGTCTGTGACTCTGAATGAAAACTCTTGGCAGTAATGTAAAGCACCCTTCTTCACTCGTTGGCTCACCAGCTGTGTTTCCTGTGTTTCTTCAGGTGGTGCTGCTGGACCCCGGCTGAATAACAACCAGCTGTACAAATTCAGCTACACCACCGAGGTGCTGGTAGACAAGGCCCGGGGGTCAAAGGAGGGCGGCGCCGGATACAAGATCTCCAGCGATGTGGACGTTAACCTCGTCTGGAGAGACCCCAGCAGCAAGGATGACCAACTGATTCAACTGGCGGTATGTCGATCCAATCATAGCATTGAGAATAATCCATATGATATAACTGACTACACACACTTTTGCCTGTAGTAAAGCCTGCATGCCAACTCTTCTGCACAGTAAGCAATGGGGTGTTTGCTCACATGAATTAATCTCTTGTTAACAGATCTCAAACGTGAGGATCGACCCTGCGACCCATCGGTCAGAGAAGAAGAACATACTCCATGGATCCACGGCTGAAAGTGTGTTGGGCAAGACCAAACTAGCAGCTCTGACGAAACCTTTCATGGTGCACCTGAGAAATGGAAAGGTGAGAGTATCAGTACTTAACTCGACTTAACTGCTACTGTAGGCACTTATCATGGGCTTTTCTGTACGTGGATCGTTGCTATTTAACAGTATGCAATTGTCCTATCAGTAGTGCTGCAGGGGTTATTCGATTAGCTGTTTTACTCATGGGTTAATTGCTTCAGTCATTTTTCATGCAAAAAAGGCAAATATGTTTCAGTGCCAGCCTCTAAAATGTGAGGAGTTTCCTGCTTTTGTTTGTCACTGATGATAGTAAATGAAAAGTCTGTGGGTCTTTGACAACTGACACTATTTGTTGACATCACTTTGAGTAATTTTCCCACATTTTTTAAATACAATTTATAGACTAAATTATTAATTGATTAATTTTTAAAAGAATCAGTGACTGTTTTCTCTGTACAACGTCACAGTATCAGGAATTTAGACCTTAACTGACATACATATTAAAAACCCCATTTGTCAAAATTATTTTTGGTTAACATGAACATATTTTATATTCCCTACATGTAATGAATAATAGCGGCAATTCCTTAATGTCAAATGACTTGTTGTTTTTATCCGATTTATAACTGTCAACATGCGAGAGATTCTTATAAATAATTATATAAAGTCAGTAGTTTGCTTTTAGCACTTCCGCTGTTGAAACTTTTTGAGCTTTACCTCCATTATGCTAGAGTGATGATGCTGGCAGGGGAATTACCAGCCAGATGTGTGTGCAAAGGTCAGCACGTTCAGAAGGTCAATAAATTAATGGTGGATAAAGTTCATCATAGGGGCTGCGAGATGAGTTATTGCATCATTATCACATCATCATCACTGTATGCTATCTTATAATGTGTGTGGATTGTTAGATATCTCATTTCAAGTCACGGCGAGACTAAAAGCAAGCGTAAACTATCTCTTTCCACAATATTTCATGTTTTTTATATCCTGTTGGTCCACATATAGACTAAAGGCTTGGGTATCACTTTACAAAGGGTTTATACGATGTAACTTAGGGTTTCATTCATTGGTTCATCAATCATTTACTAATGCTACATAGATCATTATTTTATGACCATTTAACATTTGAAAAGGGCTGCAGAGGATCCAGAGCCCTTAAAATCATCTTATTAAGAAGCTATCAGTCATATATTCCTAGATTTGAACATTTATAATCGTGTTAATATTAAATAAAAAAAGTGAAAAATAGCCAAAAGATTTTCTGCAACCTGGCAATCAAAAGATCTGTTCTAGTTATTGACTTGAAACTGATCCATAAATGCTTTATTAACCATTAATAAGACAATTGGTTACAACTTGAAAACCCTTAATCATGAAGTACTTAACCCTACCACCTTGGTGACCTGGGAGGGAATGGGCCACACAAGATGATAAGCAATAAAAAAGGAAAGATCAGAATGAAGAGGCATCAAATTTTACAGACGTACAGTTATAAGGAGTTAGTAAAAAACAGGGAAGAGCAATGAACGATTGCGGCCCAGTGTATGACGACATGTTTGCCGTTCACACAGGTTTCACATACCGCCAGGACTGCAGTGACATGTTAAGATGTTTAACCAACATTCTTAATGTAACATGTCAGAAAAGTATCTGAAGTGAAGAAAAACTGTAGCTGATTTCTAGAAGAACAGTGGTTCAGTGTGGAGTAAAGGTTGAAAGAATGACCTGGAAGACACTGTGAAACCGGATAGCTTGTTTATACCGATGGCTGGCTGCGGCAGGAAAAACTACACATAGGAGGAGTGGACGGTCTATTTATGGTGGTCCTGGCTGATGTTGTGACTGAGCTCCGCAAATAAATAACATACTGTATAGGAGACAGTGTCGGATGATGTAATCGGCTGCTTTCTCCACTCATGAGCGGGATGCAGAGTACTCCATTGAGCCTCGTTGGAAAACTCTGCGATGTGATATGATATTTCCCGAGATGAGCTAAGCTTATTCGACTGATTGTTTTAATATGACAGCAGTAAACATAAGACTGACTCATCTTTCATGGTGGTCATCACTGTGCACTGATATGTATTCGGGATATAATTAGAGGAAATAAACTGCATGCCAGGTTGAGGTGTTCTTTTTAAACATTTAAAGTGCTAACACCGAGGTATCCTGGCACCGTTTTTGATGTGCACTTCAAAGAATATCTTTTATTTCTGCTTGTAATGTAAATAGTCTCTGATGTCATCACCATGCACACATGGAAAACTGAAACCCTGAAACTCTTTGACCTGCATACACGTTGGTCTTTTAGCTCATCAGCTTCTTTATCCGCCTCGGTATCCTTTGTTCACAAGCATTGTTTGACATGTTGCTTTCTTTTTCCGTATCTGCTGTAGGCAAAAGCATTTTACTCCTTCTGGGCTGAACCTGCAACCATCAAGAACATTAAAAGAGGGCTGGCCAGCTTGCTGCAAGTACAGCTCAGGACTGGGAAGGTTGTAGAGGTAAATGGCGCCAAAGAAACTCCCATTCCATTTATTCATGTTCGTAGTATTTTGTTATATGCTGCTAATGTGACAAACTTAATGTGTGGGAACAGAATGACGTGTCTGGAAGGTGCACAGTCGAGTACGAAGCAGTCCAAGGTCAAGTGACGAGAACCAAGATCCTGGAGACATGTAAGACCGCAGAGAGCGGATTCACCACACACAGTCAGGTATGTCAGCATCCAGACCAACTCACCGTGCTGAAAGATGAATGTTACCGAATCACTATAGAATTATGCGTCATTGTGTCCTCCTTCAGGTCTTGGGCGTGAGCAGGAAGTCCAGTTCTGTTACAGTGTTCACACTTGAAGATGGTTTCATCCGCTCGGCCGTGGCTGAAGAGACGCACTCACTGGCTGTCAACGCCCGCAGATCTGCCGCAGCTAAAGTCATGTCCAGGTAAAGTGAATGCTGTGGCAAAGAGTGAATGCGTGCTGCCATTTCTTTTACGGGCACACTTTAATTTCAGGATTTTCTTCACAGGCAAACCCTCACATTGGTCAGAACAGAGGCCGGACCACTGGAGGCTGCTGGGAAAGATGTGACTGGGGTTGTCAAGTCCATCGATGCCAAATTTGCTGCCGTTGGTATTGTGGCGGAGAAGGTCAAATCCCAGTGCAAAGGATGTCCATCAGTGAGTACCTGTTCACGTTTTCTACCATGACATTATGTACAGGCATGGCCATGGTCTCCAGAGGATAATCCCCTGACCTTTCCTCTGGCACCATGTATAATTTTGTAGTTTTAAGTGAAATATCTCATTATCAGATGGACTGCCATAACATTTAGTGCAGGATGTATCCTACAGACTTCGAATTTCCTTTAGTACCATCATCAGATCAAATTTTCAGTTCATACAATGCAAAAAGTAATTGATGTCTATTCTGGGCTGAGACCCAACCTAAATCCACGTTTTTTGGAAATCTGTTCAGTAGTTTCTGTGTAATCCATCTGACAAACACACCAATCAACCAATGCACGTACAGTCTATGGATGAAAACGTATCTATCCCTGGTGCAGTCTTTGATTCTAATAATTTCCTGGTGGAGAAAATCTGCCAAATATATTCAAGACTGACTAACTTACGTATCCATGAACTTGTACAAGTTCTTATTTCTATGAAACAGGTTAGGAAAACATGTGCAATCCAGCATTTCTTACACAGCTTTATAAAGATCTCTACACTTATTGGATCAGTACAGCTCACATTTCTGAGTAAGAATGTCTGGGGTTCAGTCATTATTACAAAACTGATCCAAATAAAACTGTATTAGTTAACAGATATGGTATATTTTTGTACAGTAATTACCAACTGAAGACGATCTGTCTCCTAATCCCCTCTCCCCTGTGTTTCGCTCGTAGCTTTTCGAACATTGGCAGGCTCAACAGAAGCAGCTGGAGCCAGCGAGCCTGTCCAAAGCCACGGCTCCTCGCAGCTTCCTGGCCTTCATCCAGAGCATTAGGAAGGCGTCCAAGGACGAGATCCTCAAAGTGCTGAAGAGTGCCAGCAAGACAACTCTGTAAGCAGGCTCCTCCTTCTTCCCTACATCTTAATTTACCTACTGGCTCCATCACTCTGCTGGTTCTTTGAATTACTCTTAACTTTTAAGGTTGTGACTATCAGGATCAAATAACATTAACTCACCATCGTGGTATTATTTTACTTTCCGCTGGTTTCAGACCTCAGGTGGTAGATGCTGTGACCTCCTCCCAGACCGAAGCATCTCTGGATGCTATGCTTGAGTTCCTTAACTTCACAGATGCCAAAGGTTTGGTTCTGCAGGAGAGGTTTCTCTATGCATGTGGCTTCTCTTCACATCCCAATGAGAGGATGCTCCAGGCTCTGCTGGTAAGATTATAACAGAACCGGAAACTTTTGGGCTGAACTCACACATTTCACTTCAGCGCTCTCTGACGTCATATGTAATATATTGCTTTTCTATTTCAAATAATGTGTCTTAATTGTTGAATGTTTTGGGTGGATTATAATGACAATGTGTTTCCTTTTCAGGATATTTCAAAGGGAAAGTTCGGCAGCACTGACATTAAGGAGTCTGTGGTGATCATTATGGGAGCCCTGGTCCACAAGCTGTGTCAGAAAGGAGGTTGTAACTTACCGGTAAGTGTCAAAGAAGACGATTAATGTAAAGATACACAAAAATGTAGTGGCTGTTTTAATGCAAAACATGTCAGAAAACATACAAAACTCTGGAAATTGAGCTGAATTTGAGCTGACTCATGATTTTCTGCTGTGTATTTTAACCTCCCAGGCGGTGGTGCAGGCTAAGAAGCTGATTCTAGACGGTCCTGACAGCACACAGGTGGAGTCCGAGGTCCAGATGTACCTTCTGGCTCTAAAGAACTCGATGCTTCCCGAGGCCATTCCCATCTTCTCCAAATTCGCGGAGTCAGAGGAGGGAGCTTACAGCACCATTGCCCTCACAGCTCTGCAGAGATACGACGTCAAGCTCATGACCGATGAGGTAAGCTGTAATTCAAACAACACTTCATTTGAGCTGACGCTCTGTGGAGCTGATGAATCTGAAACCAACCATTTATGTCATTCGTAGGTTAAGCAGACAGTGAACAGGGTTTACCACCAGAACCGACGGATCTATGAGAAAAACGTGAGAGCTGCCGCAGCTGACGTCATCCTCAGTAGCAACCCGTCATACATAGAGGTCAAAAATCTGCTGCTGTCTATTGGAAACCTGCCTCATGAGATGAACAAGTACATGCTGTCCAAGATCCAGGACATCGTCCGCTTCCAGCTGCCTGCCAGGTTTGTCATGGAACTGAAATGGCTTCTAAACTTCTTAGTCGAACACTCAGAACAAGGAGTGTTTTGTGTAACAGAACATAAATACTCATATGCAGCCATTTATTGAACAATATTTGTTTTTCATTTTTCAGCAAAGTTATACAAAGAGCTATGAAGGACATGAATTCGGCCAACTACGACCGTTTCTCAAAAGTTGGGTCGTCGTCTGCGTACTCAGGATTCATGGCGCGTGAGTAATGAATTTTGAGTTTCATTTTTATTTGGCTTTTTAGCAAAAATATAAATAACATCCCAACAGTTACGTGCATGTTATGTGTCGACTGAGCACTTTAAAATCCCCATTCCTGCAGAATCTGCCGATGTGACCTCCACATACAGTTTGGACATCCTGTATTCAGGCTCTGGGATCTTGAGGAGAAGCAACATGAACATTTACGGTGCTAGTAAAGGAGCGATGCTACATGGACTACAGGTCAGGAAACCAACGAGAAAAAAGACATTTTTGTAATATATATAAAACAAGCTTTGCAAGGCTGTTGCAGGAAAAGGAATTTAGATGTTTTTACATGTTTTACTGTCTTTATTTTTAACACATAGCACTTTGAATCATTAATAATTTGAATGTCCTTATCTTCCAGGTTGCGATTGAAGCCCAGGGTTTGGAGTCACTCATTGCTGCCACGCCCGATGAGGGAGAGGAAAACCTGGAGTCGTTTGCTGGGATGTCGGCTTTGCTCTTTGACGTCCAGCTGCGGCCCGTCACCTTCTTCAAGGGTTACAGTGACCTCATGTCCAAAATGTTCTCCATGACAGGGGAGCCCATGAATGTGGTGAAGGGTCTGATCCTGCTGACTGATCATTCTGAGGTAATTAGTTACTACTGTTTACCACGTCAGTGCCACATTTACACCACACCTTGAAAACAACATTATGTAGAAAATGGCTTTTCATATGATTTGCGCCCCAACAGTTTCTGAGTGCAACACCAATGTTGTAAATGCAAATCCTGGGTCCTTTACAAATTTACAGACGTACCGTAGGTGCTGACTACAAACAAACTCATCATATCATAGCAAGGCTATGTGTTGAAACAAGTGATGGGGGGAAGAGTGGCTGAGAAAGAGACCCCATTCATCCCGTTAGAAGTCTCTGTACCATCAAAATGATTTCGAAGCTGTTATTTTGATTTGTTTATTCTTAAATTACAGGCTGACAACAGCAGCACGGGTACAAGAATGGTTAAATCATTTATCATTAGTGAAAACAGCTCGAAAAAGAACTACTGTACATAAACTACAGCTGAAGAAGTGTGATGTGCTGCTACATTATATTCCCACAAAAGGACTTGTTTAGTTGGTCAGATGCATACAGTCTGTGAGCACAGCCACAGATAGCGAGTGACTCAAGTTTACAACATCAGTCGTTAAGCTTAGTGAGTGTGAAAAGGGTCTAAATGTGAACAGCTGACACGAGGATTTAGCATTTATTATGCCTTAAACAGTTGCTATGGTGAAAGTGCTTTGGCGGTTTATGAAACGTTTGCTTCATGATAAAAGAATTCAAAGTCTTTCGAGGTGTGATTTATTTGTTTTTTGGTCTTCTTTCCTGCTCCTTTCCGGTCCTCCAGGTGATCACACTTCAGTCTGGTCTGAAGGCAAATGCGGAGTTCCAGGGAGGGTTAGCCATCGACATCTCTGGAGGCATGGAGATCAGTCTGTGGTACAGGGAGTCCAAGACCAGCGTCAACAACAGGTACAGCCAAGAGACAATACACTAACTGATATAAGAGCATCAGCAGAGCTTTTTTACACAAGTTTAGTGTCATGTATATAGGTCACAGCCTCACGTACAACCAAGGAGTGATACATTATCTCTCTGTTTGTAAAGAACTGTATGTACTGTATGACGTAATACACTCGCAGGGCAAAGGCCATTGTCAAAAGGCAGAGAATTCCTAGAAAACAACCTTTATGACACAAAGGAAAGTCGTTCCAGACGTCCGAGCCATGTCAACGCACTGCAAATAGATCTCTGTTGATGTTGGATTCATGTGAACTTTAGATGGTCTATAAGTGTTGCCTGAATCATTTGTTCCACCGCTGCGCTGGACATGCTCCAGCATTGTGCCTCACGCACGTCTCATTTTCAGGTTTGTGTGGCCATGATGTCAGGTCTGTCTGGTTCTCTATTTTAAAACATTACAGTCGACGTGCAACAGTAGCTGCTCAAAATGGAGCATATCATCATGCTCGTATTGCTTAGCCTGCGGCATCTGGTGATGAAACAGGATTTAAAGTCCAATGCCACAAAATAAATGCGTCTGCCATTGCACAACCATAACAGGAAGAAGCGTCATTTTATAGGTTCACCAGGTATAGGGGATGGCGACCAGCGACCCTATAAGAAGGCGAAGATGGACAGTGATAGAAACCGGGGTACAACAAAAGTGAACTGACGGGCATTCACTCAATGGACGGCATCGGTGCTGTATCAAAGTCTGTTCCCCTGCTGATATGTGTTTCCCCGTAGCACTGGGACTTCACTCTTTCTACTAGATCAGAAAGTAACGAAACTTGCTGTTTTCTAAATACAACCAGGTGTTTTACTCTGTCTTTTCATAGCGACGAGATCAGGGTTCCAAGCTGATTCTTAGGGTTGTTTTTTGCCTTGTGCAGTAGCAAGGCTGCTAGCGGTAGCCATGTTGCTAATGCAGGGAAAGGCTGGGGAAAGTTAAAAAGTTGTCTTTTTCCATAGACAAGCAGTACCAACCACATTTTGTCCATGACAGTAAAGTCCAGACACAAAAGTCAAGTCTTCCTGCCTTTTTTTTGTGACAGTTAAGGGGCACATCTTGAATTCGGTCTTCAGGATGATTTTGACCCATGTGTGGAGGGGAATGGCAGAGGCAGGTGAATGGATCAGCATAGTTGTACATCGTCCACTCTGATAATAGACTGGCAGGCTATCTATAGAAGCAGAACAAACCACACTGGCATCTTTGCCAAGGCATGTCTCCACGGGCAAAGTTACAGAGGTTGGATGTTCAACTAGTTGGCACACACTGTGATTTGAAACATAAGGGGAAGTTGTTTCACAGTAGTTAAACTGTACTTGTTAGTGTGTGAGCTTTACTGTGTGTTTGAGCCCCCGATACAAACTGTGTGATACAAATACACAAAACTTTTCCCATAGTGGTTATGACAAGGCTAAAGAGCATAATCGTTTCCTCACTGGCTGGAAACTGTCTGTTATAATCGTATACTTAACAAGATTTATTTTATCTTTTGGTAAGTTGCTGTGTTGTATAATACTGCTGCTAGGTCATAATGTAGAAAAGTATGGATTTCTACAATAATAATGATTTTCCTTTTTTTTTTACCCCCTCATCCCACTTGAAGGAAGCAGATGTGAATTTACAAACCCATGTCTATAATATGCAGAACACATCTTAAAATTGAAAAAAATCACAAATACTCAAGTGTCTTTGGGACATTTCGTATGTAATACGTTCACATGAAATGTAAGACATTACATGTATACAAATGTACAACAAATTTAACAAGTAATATTGTATGATTAACTCCATTTCACAGCGGCTGTATTGACATGGAATTAAACTCAAAATGTTTTGGGGCCATTTACCATGTAAAATACTGTTATTTATAAATGAAATAATGAAATGTTATATTTCAAATGTAAACTATAAGACATCACATGTAAAGAAAACAAGGTCGTAATGACGTGTAACTCAACTGAAATGAAATTCAAACAACAATGTAATTTTGGACATGAAATTAACTGATGTAATATTGTACTGATATTAATATTGTGAAATTTAAGACATCAAATGTAAAAACAAGACATTTCACACATAATATGATAACAATAATAATAATAATGGCATTTTCATATGGACTTTATCTACATATAATATTTCACATGAGAAAACATATATTTTGATATACTCTTCTACGTATTTTGGGCACATTTTCAATGCTTTCCCTTGCTTACTTGTTTTCAGGGGAGCGTTAGTGGTCACTGGGAACATTACAGTGGACATGGACTTCATGAGAGCGGGTGTGGAGGTCAGCTTTGAAACAGAGGCATCGCTGGACTTCATCACCACTGTCCAGTTTTCCGAATATCCCTTCCTGGTGTGCATGCAGATGGACAAAGCTACCTTTCCATTCAGGTATTGTGAGATTCTTCCTCGAAAAAGAAAAGAATTTAACGCTATTTGGTGTTTTTTTGTTAAATCCGCGTATGCCAACCCTAATCCCTTGATTGCCCGCTTTCAGTGAGCACCTGACCAAGTATGAGAGCTTGTCATCGGGAAAGAGCATTGTGTCACGCAAGAGCAAGAAGCAGCTCGTCCTCGGCTCTGAGTTCCCTCTTCACCAGGAGAACTCAAACATGTGCAAGAAGGTTTTTGACTCCAACTGGTAGGAGAGACATCATAATCCATCCAGGAACGAGTCGTCATTTCTTATTGTCACTCAAAGTGGGTTTTATTGCATTCAGGGACAGCTATCACACCTCAGCCTCACGTCAGTGAAAGACTGTAAGAGAGAAAAGTGGTGAATGTTTTTTTTTTTTTTTTTTAACAACACATGCAGTGTTTACTTTCCTGTGAGTATTTAAGTCATTTTAATTTGACATTTTGTTTTTGAAATCAGGAATTCTGCAATTGTATTTTTACGGATTTCCTTGAAGATTTATTTATGAAGGGCACGCGCAGGATGTATGTTTTATTTGATAGGTGATACTCCGCTGAGAAAATACCACTGCAATTTTCCCAACACAGTTATAGTAAAGATGTACATGTAAATATCAACAGTGGAGACAGTGGACTAACTTCCCCCTTTAATAGAAACGCTCCTTTCTGTCAACATTCCTGTTTTTTAATTAAATGTGTTTACTAAGGAGCAGCAGTTTGTTTTATGTCACTGTTCCCACACTTGAAATAACTTATTAAGCCAAGTAATATCAATTAATTCATAGTAATTTTTGGTGATGTTTAATATTCCTTACAGAAACTATGAGTGTTCATTGTGTTTACTTTGTTTTTGCAAGATTTAAGCTGGAAATTGAATCACCCAAAATGAATCCATCAATACTTGAATATATTTTTTGTACATGGGTGTAATGGCTCTGTTTGTCTGAAAACGTTTTGGTAGTTTGAAGATTTTTTAACTACTTTGAACTTGTGTTTCCATGTTTAGGGAGCAGATTGTTAGATCTGTAATTGACTGACAATAAATGTGCACTGGAAACACTTTTGACTCTGTTTATGGATTTAGATTCAACAAAAAGTTGTGTATACACGTTTACTATGTTCACAACAGAACTGGATTTAAACTGCTGGGGGTAGAAAAACATGTGGGCCTTTAAAGGGCCACTTTACTAATTTTACATGTCGGTTAATGTCTGAGAAACACATCACCTTAGCTTAGCTTAAAGACTACAGATTTACATTTGGACGGATCATAATGTACTCTGATAAACTCAAAAGTCAGATTATCTCATCCTCTGCTACTTTGATACTGACCAATCTTTACCCTGCATATGAGCCCTCCAAATTTATGAAAGTACAACAAAGTTTTTTAGGAATGCTTATCATGCTCATCACGAACACATATGGCATATTCATAATATTTTGCTTGTGACTAACTGGTGCTCCCATTCTAGGATACTGTCCTGTCGTGTGTCCACAGTGTGTCATTTAGTTTGGGGACATTTGATTAAACACAAATGTATTAGGTATATGCACCATGTAAGTAAACATAAGACCACAAGACAAGACCTCAACATTAGGTTGAGATGAAGAAGCATTCTTGAGGCCCTAATTTTGCTGGGGTACCATTTATTTTAATGCATATCTCCTTCCTTCCCACAAAGTTAATGCCAAATGTCGGGGTTCAGGGACCCTGAATGCCTACATGTGACATGAGTAACAATGCAGCTGCAGTCATAACACTCCTCTATGGATGAAAATGTCAGTCTGTCTGCCATTTGGGTCCAATCATGGTTACCAGAGGATGAATCCTTATGATTTTGGTAAACCACTGACATTTCCTCTAGTGGTGCCACAAGGTTGACATTTTGTCATTATCAGTATTGTTTGTCTAATACTTTGGTTTATGATCAAACACTTGCAATTTAAACACATTCTCATACTTTGTGTTGTATATTAAGCTTATCAGCTTAAGTTTCACTTTCCAACAAAAATAGCTATGTGAATATACCAATAGCTAAACTAGGTGAACATGATGACACAGACAAGATGTTTACCCATATTGTATATGTATCTGCTAAGCTAAACATCTACATGACTTTATTATCACTGTGTTAGCATCCTAACACTTAACTAAAAGCATTGGTGTGCCTCCGTGCCACCTCAGAGAGCCACTAGCTTTGTCTTACCAGTTTGAACCATGAAAATTCAACTACCATCATTCATGATGGCAAAGTTCTGAATTTGAAACTATATTCACTATAAAGGTAAGATAAGGCTTTTCCACTTCCTACTGTGTAGGTTGACTTCACATCAGCATGTATTTTCTAAGGTGCACTGTCCAAAGTGAATAATGTACCCTAGTATCCTAAAGTAAATTACACATGTTGATCCAGGTGAAGCAATAGATCATGACTTTTCTTGTGTCACAGCTGTGACATCAGAGCCCTTACTGGCATCTAAATACAACAACTGGGCCTTAATGTAGATTCTTCAGAAACCACCGAGAGCAGCTGGGGGGAAAACCAGTGTCTGCCAGTCTCGCTGCATCCACGGCAACCGAGTAAACACAGCAGCAAACTGTCAGGTTAAACTTAAGCCTCGGCCCGGGTGATGTTTCAGTGTCACCAGAAAGCTAACCTCGCACGCTGGCAGATGCCAAATGTGTACTTGTGTTGGCATAAATCTGTTTGATTCCCTTTGACCCTTGTCATTTATCTTTCTGTATGTTTTTAGTTGCGAAACTTTTATCAAATGCAGAAGGACAGCCACGGTAAACAGGTCATGGATATAGAAAGAATTCAAATATAGCACACAAATATAAAGTACAAATATACAAAAATATCTGAGGAAGAATATTAACCAAAGCACGAGTAGTGTTGAACACTGCACGTCATTTCAGTCAGTAACTGAGGAAAACACTCTATAAAAATCTTGACCATTTTATGGTAAGATTTTCTAATAAATCACCATTTATAAAGGGTTTTATAATTTGCAACTATGATAATTTATGATTATTAAATAAATTTGTAATACTGATTGATTGAAAAGTATTAATAAGAACATTTTCAATTCATCAAGGACTTTCGCGAAAAGTTTTTTTTCTTTTTTTTTATACCGTGTCATTAAATTGGTTATCTGGTTTTTGTTTAAGAGATGGAAATAGAAAAAATGGCCCTAAATTTGTTTTTCGATTTCCGTTTCAAAAGTGGAAATAGAATGAACGGAAGGTACACGGTCCGTGTATGTTTTGGTCATTCGATTTCCCTGTCAGAAACGGGTATTAAAAAACAAAAAACGAGTGGTTATTTGATTTTCGTTTTAAAATACCAAAATTAAAGTTGAAATACAAGGCGATTTTCTTTTTATGGTCAAAAGGGGTTGAGCGAAATTTAAAAAATGATTCGATTTTCATTTTCTATTTCATGTAACAAAAATTAAAATCACTCGAAAACAGAAACGGAAAAAAGGCCTGTTTTTTCATATTCTGAGACCGGATGTTGTCATTTAAAGGACGGTGCTGTCCACGACAGGCAACGACCGTTACACTTAGACATGAACTGCGGTCAAGCCGGCCGTCACGCTCCGTGGTCAAATCAGCCGCTCTTAAATTTCGAGTGTAGCCTACTCTCAACAGTACGGTAAATGCGGAGAAACAGTATTTACTTTCGGTTTTCAAAATAAAGGTATTATGAACAGTAAGCTATTATCCGAACCTACATTTAAAATGCAACATGTTACATTAAACCCACAAACGTAATAAAAATCTGCAGCATTTAATGTGATAAACCCAACAATGTAATACATTTTCCACAAACGTAAGAGCCGCTTCCTACTACAAACGTAACATGCTATTTCCTACACATGTAATAACTATTACATTTGCAATGATTTATTTGTGGGGACGTGAACATCTTTATCGTAATAACTTCCCACAAATGTAATAATACAATGAATGGTTGGGGTTGTTGTTTGTTTGTTTGCGTATCCACCTAATACTACTGACCGTGGGTGCAAAATCCAGCTGCTGACTCTCCGCTGTCACACAACAGATCCCCCCGTGACCAAAGTGTCAGTTGGACTTCAGAAGGGCCAGAATTCAAAACTACTAGAACGGCCGTAAGCGGTCATTTGGACCGCTAGATTTAAACTCTGTCATCTGTCATGTAAATACCCAACTGAGTGATGAATGCGTTCATTGTGTCATGATATTTTTAGAAAAAAACAAAAAAATGAAATAACCCCAAAATGACTTATTTGAATATGAAACATTTTAACACTTAATATATAATAAAACAATAATAATAATCGAAAAAGCTGGAAACGAGCTGATCTAAAACAAAGAGCCGTTGTGATCACACTCTACAGATTACCTCCGCTCTCCTCACACAGTCACCACACACGGGCTTGTGGCATTTCAAGGGTCCGATGTTTGGTTCCGTTTGCAGCTCTTTTGGACCGGCACTGCCTCCGTGTCTGTGTCAGCGAAGATGGCCAGTGGCGGTCTTCTATAACATCCTCGACCTGGCTGGGATCAATGCCCGCATCTTATTCAAGGAGTGCTCAAAGTGATCGAAACTGCTGTTTTTATTTGTTTTTAGATCAGCTCGTTTCCAGCTTTTTCGATTATTATTATTTATTTTATTATATATTACGTGTTACAATAAAATGTTTCATAATCAAATAAGTTACTTTTAATTGTTAATGTTCTTGTTCTGAGTTTTCTCTATTAAAATCTTGCGTACATAGCAATAATTACGGTTTACTATGATATCGATAAATATATAATTAAACTTGTTAAAACACTTTGGTGTTATTTTGTTTTTAAAAAAAAATATCATGACGCAATGAATGCATTCATCACTCAGTTGGGTATTTACATGAGACATTATAGGGTTTAAATCACGCGGTCCAAATGACCGCTTACGGCCATTCTAGTGTTGAACTTAATGTTGAATTCTGGCCCCTCTGAAGTCCAACTGACACTTTGGTCCAATCAGAAATATATAACTTGACCCGATCTAACTCTAAGGTCGTGGAAAGCGTGCTGTTATACCTTAACCAAGTTATCGATCATTGAGCTTAACTGGCTCAGATCTGACTGGAATTAACCTGGTAAACTGATTCAATTCACTCCCCAGCACACAAATTCACCCGCATTTTGGCGAGTGGCGGGTTTAATTTCCATCCCTGCTATAAACGCTGCAATGGCACTAAACAGTAGGGGGGAAGAATAACACTGATGTTGAATTTGCAACAAATTATTCTGACTCTGCCCATATATGCCATGAGGAAAGCCAGGCCAGCTTCTGCGCAATTTGCGCAGAATTTATCATTTGTGGCTGCTGGCCGTTCGACATGCAACCACATAAAAACCTTTCACCATTAGGCAATTATATTTGATTTTTTTTTTCAAGGCACAGAGAGCCGGGGCTATTCCCAAAATATCCGGGGCTGTAGCCCCGAATGCCCAGGTCTAACGATGCGCCCACTTCTACACATCTGAGACTACAACTGTACTTGATATCAAGCATTTTTACTGCACTAATGTGCACTAATTGAGCAATGTGGTTTTACAGCACCTAAATATGGGACTATTATTTTGGCATTCCTCATGGTGCAGTAAAGATTCTTGATATCAAGTGTTTCTTTATTCATCATGGGTGCATGAAACACTTTAATGTAACATGTTGAATTTTAAATGTAGGTTCGGATAATAGCTTACTGTTCATAATACCTTTATTTTGAAAACCGACAGTAAATACGCTGTTTCTCCGCATTTACCATACTGCTGAAAATACTTGTATACTGGAAATTTAAGTGCGGCTGATTTGACCACGGAGCGTGACGGCCGGCTTGACCGCAGTTCATGTCCATGTGTCACGGTAGATTACCCCGCCGTAGCCTGCTGTTTGTTCTGCACAGCACCATCCTGTAAATGACAACATCCGGTCTCAGATATGAAAAAACAGGCCTTTTTCCCGTTTCTGTTTTCGAGTGATTTTATTTTTTGTTATATGAAATAGAAAATGAAAATCGAATCATTTTTTAAATTTCGCTCAACCCCTTTTGACCATGAAAATGAAAATCGCCTTGTATTTCAATTTTAATTTTGGTATTTTAAAACGAAAATCAAATAACCACTCGTTTTTTGTTTTTTTATGCCCGTTTCTGACAGGGAAATCGAATGACCAAAAGATACACGGACCGTACACGGACCCTGTTCAACAAGCCAAATGTATTTTCAAGACATGGCAGCCTCAAACAAATCTTTGAGGTAATCACATTTAATTGTTAAATCTTTGATGCAAAACATAGTTTAAAAGAAATAATTTGTATTTTCTATATATTTCCAGTAAATTCATTTCTACAGTTAGTGTTCCAGGTTTTCCTCAAGTATCTTGTATTCGGTCATAACAAATCCTCATTTTATTTTGTCTTACAACTTAAGTGCAACACTAGAACAAATGCTTTTTTTTTTTTTTTTACTATAATGGCATCCTTGTAACTTGTACAATAGCTTATCACAAACAAAAGATTTGTTTGCATATTTGCTTTTAATTTCTCCACAAATTTCATCTATGTTTTTTGACGGGTTACATTACAGGCATCAGCAAAATATTATAAAATATATATCACAGACACAAACATGTTCAGTAGCTTGCATTTTGAATTTATTGAAAACATATGTAGGCTTGTCAGTCTACATTACACTCATTCATCATGTTCATTACTTTCAAGCTTGTAAGTGCGAGCGCAGCACACACTTCTCCTTTCAAGGTATCTCTCTGCTGTCATCCTGACCGCTGTCTTTTTCTGGGGCAGCCACACGACCCCCGGTGAAATCAGGCACAAAACATAACCAGTGCCATGGCCATTAAGGTGTTTCATTCAAATATGTGCCCTTTTTCTGTGACCATTCATAAATGCACTTATCTCAGACCATCTCACCTTCGATTAACCCCTTCCCTTCATACAAAAGCAAGCTTTGATACAGTCAGTTTTCCACATTGAACCTCAAAGTCAGCAGGTTTACTGAAGGACATCTGGAAGAATGTTTTTATGATAACGATCAATATTACAGTGCATATTTGGGTATAATTCGCCATTAATGATTAACAATGTACATTGTACAATGTTCATTTTAAAATGTCCATGTCATGCCACTGCTAACAGCAGTATTCACAGCCAGTAACTGCTGTCAGTGTTGGTGACAAAATAATGACAATCCAAGTGCATTAAGTACATTATTATTATTCACATATAAAGGTCATACAAGAAACTAATAAAATGCATGTGGGAGTTTTGAAATAGCTGGTTTATTGGAGCTTACAAATTATATGCATCTTATTTATTTATGAGGGTTTCAAAATGATATGTAATAGTGAAACTAATGAAATATGATTTCATTATCTTCCATCTTGCTGATTGAACACATACTTTTAAAACTCTGTAAAGAGGTAGTATGTCATATTTCTCAATTTGGACTTGTTCATAGTTCAAAAGCTTCTTTGGTAAGTTCTCTTTCATTATATACTTTTACATTTTTACACAACATATTTAGAATTTCAAAGAAAATAACATTTAAAACTTGCACTGCCCTCAACTGCCTCAGGGGCACATTCATTTGATAATTAAAATACTATCATTAAGTACACTTCATGAATCAAATGTACAAATTTAAGTACAATTTAACCTCAAAATGCATTTTCAAACATCAGGTTGCTCTAAAGAGCAAATCATGTCCAAACTACTGCACAGTCAAAACCAAGTCTTCCAATCAATTCAGATCACTTGTAATGAATTCAACTCAAAGGGCAATTTATATTAAGTCTGTTTTCACAGAGGCATTGCAACATACTTTACAGAATCAAGGTACATAGACTGACCAGCAGCTCCAAATACCTTTAATATGTGTTTAGATTTAAAACATGCTAAAAATAGCCATCTACAGTTCGCATCAATTCTCCATGGGATGCTGATATAACTGAGTCAAGTATAGCACAGTGACCTACAATGCCCTACTGCATATTTAAAAGGAAACATGACAGACAAAAGACAATAAAGCAGTAATAAAATGTGTTGATGCCATCAGTTAATGTATTATTTAAATAAATATTTATAGATATTTTAACTAAAGAGGCCAATGTGTTCAAACAGGAGAATCTGACAGTGCTGTGTGTAAAGTGTAAAGACTCACCAAACGCATGTACAGTCTGAACGCTCTGTCTACAGTGAAGTAACATGACTCCTTGTTGTACGCTCACAGAATGCTGAAATGCCATACGTCACTCACAGCCACATACACAAACACATTCAGATGCACACAACTTCCATCTCATTACACAAAAGTGTAAAATAAACCAACAGCAATAGAGGAAGTTATCCCCTAAATGTCTCAGCTGGCTCTGACTCATTTGGCCCAACATTACTTAGGTCATACTAAGTAAACTGTTAAACCAGGGCGTCACTCAGCTTCACTTAATCTCAGCAACACACTCAGTGTGTTTCTTTATTTCTTCTCACAGTAACAACCAAGGTGAGTGCTTTAAACATTTTAAACATACACCACTTACATACTGCATATCAGTTTTGCAGGTATTAGCAGCATTTTGTGAGTCATGACATAGAAGTTACACGTATTCTTCAAGTAGAACATAAGGCACAGACTCCTAAAAAACATGGAAATGTTATTGTGAATGTGGAAAACTGGTGTTGGAGAGTAGCAATGTGACACAGCAATGTCAGATATTTATCATCGACTTGAGAGATCTTTAAAAAATATTATTTTGAAATATATTCATTTTTAATTCCTTATTTCTAAACTAAAATTGGGTGATCCAACATCACCCCTTAATCTGCAGAGCTTTTCTTAATTCAGTGCAGACAAATGGTCCCTGTTCTCAGAAAACCGTGTAAAAAATACATATTAAGGCCTTTTCAGACAAAACGTGATTTGAGCTGGGCTCCATGTGCCGCTTTGCTTGACACGACAGAAAGCCATCATGGCACGGTGTGAGCCACTGGAAATAGTTGTGTCTTTGTCACTTTGTGACAATAGGCCTAGGACCTTTATTGGTTGTTTTTACTGCAGGTTGTTTTCTTATTGTGTAAACTAAAGCAAGGCTACGTAACTTTTGATTAAGAGCGGCCACAAGCATCAATTACAGGACAAAGATGCATCAAATCCCTGTTCATCTACCAAAGCATGGGAGAGTCTTTTGTTAATTTGATGTCAATCCATCCATCCATCCATCCATCCATCCATCCATCCATCCATCCATCAATCCATCCATCCAACCATCCATCCATTCATCCATTTCCCATTACTGAGCTCAGTCTGGATCAGGCTGGCAGCAGGCTAGGCAGGGTAGCCCATATATCATTCTCGCCACGTCCTCCACCTCTTTTCTTGGAGATTCATGTGTTACTCCCAGGCCACATGACATATGTAACCCCTCCAGCATAGTGTGGGTGTGCCCATCCAGGAGGAATCCATATCAACTGCTCACACTTCTCAACACGAAAGAGAAGCAGTTCTACTCTGAGGTAAGGAAAAGCTCGACTTGTAAATCAACAGCATCGCTTTCAGGCTTAGCAATCTCTTCATCGCAACAGTCCGGTACAGCGTTGGCACTCCTGCTAACATAGCACCAATCTGCCTGTTGATCTCACTCCATTGTACCCTCACTCATGTACAAGACTCCAAAATGCTTGTAGTCCTTGAAGTCCTTCGCTTCAGGTAGTGACTCACTCACATTTCGAAAGGAGAAATCAATCATTTTCCAGTAGGGTACCATGGCCTCAGGCTTGGAAGTGCTGACTTTTGTCCTTGCCGCTTTACCCCTGGCCAGAAACTCAGGAAGGTTAAGCAACGTGATACTCAAATAGCTGGAGTTTACCCTCCAGTTCCCCATTTTAAAAATGTGGACCACCACTACAGCCTGCATGTCCACTTTCCCTGTCCCTAACCAACGTATGACATTGAAGTGGCATGTCAAGACCTATCGACAATGTCCAGAGCCTTCAGCATTCTCGGGGCAACTCTCATCCACCCCTGGCGTCTGGCAACTGTGGAGCTTTTTGACCAACCTTGTGACCATCGCTAGTGAAATGGATAAAGACTTTCCTGAGCCTTCATGCTCTGCCTCCTTTAAGGGAGATGTGTCAGTCAGGATCAGGAGTTCCTCAAAGTGTTTCAACTGTCTTACAATATTGTTAGTCTGAGACAGCGGTTTTAATCCCAAGCGGATAACAGCTGGGACTAAGCCCTCCAGACTTACCAGACAGTTTGGCAGAACCTCTTTGAGGCTGATCTAAAATCATTCTCCATGACCTCCTTGAATTCCTCCCACATCCAGGTTTTGCATCCTTGATCACAGAAGCTTCAGTCCTTCTGGATTCCTAATACCTGTCTGCAGCTCTAGGGATCCTGTCGGCTAAACAAGTCAGAAAGGACCCCTTTCTCAATTTAACAGCCTCCTTTACTACCGATGTTCACCAACAGGTTCTTTGGTTGCCGCCACGACAAGCACAGATGACCTTCTGATGCAAGCTCTGAGAACTCACTTGGAGGCTTTAAACATTCAATGGCCCCAGCAGTCCACTGGATGCAGGAACAATTCTTGTCTGACTGATCTTGACTGATGTCTCTTAAATACAGACAATCTACAGGGAGATTACTTTTTTGGCCTATTGGGGATTTTTTTTTTTTTACCACATTCGGCCACTAGGATTGACTGGGAACAAAGGTTTTCTTGCTGTAATGAGTGTTATGAGACCATCATTGCGGTCGCACATTAGTATCTATGAAGCTTTCTAACAGTAGCTAACATTGTCATACGAAACCAAAAAAAGGTTGTAGCAGCAAGGTTGTGTTTTATTTCTTGAGTTCGCCTTTCATTTGCAAAAGGCAGGTGTGTTTCCTTTCAAAAGTTACATAGTCTCACTTAAAACACATGGTAACATTCAAGTCATAATAATAAAATGGTGGCTTGGCCGATAGTGTAACTAACTATAATAGAAGACCTGCCTTTGTTTCCTTTTGAATAGACATGTTGCAGGGCTCAAACAGCATTTCAAGAGTTCTAGACAGCAGCTGAATGGAAAGTCTTAAAAAGCAGATTCATACAGCAATATGATGGAAGGACGGGGCTGAATGCATTAAAACCTACAAAGTGCTGCAATGCATCCAGATTACAGTAATGTCTGCTGCAAGGATTACGAACACAATAAAGTGGGGAGAGAAATTGTTGATGGAAATTGTCCTGGGAAGTAGATCACAGATAGGGTGGATACCGCACTTTCGGTGAATGAAGAGCAGACTCTTCAGTGGAGAAGTCTAGAGGTGACAAAGAAAGACATACAATCTGTGTTAAACTCAGATAGATGCAATGAGAACAAGGTGAGATTATAGAGGAGAACACATTATTGTTTTTTTTAGAAGTCATTAACCTGAGCCTCTGTCAGCTGGTTGAGTTCCTGCTTTCTGAACCAGCTGACCAGATTCAGCAAAATGACTGCCTGTTGCACGCTACTCAATTTGTTTACGTAGGAGTGCTGGAGGTCGACAGTGCTCTCCACCTCCTTCTCCCCGTTTAGGAAAAAGGCAGAGGGGGAGGGGGCTATAAAAAGTTGACCCCATCTCAGCCCTGCAGACTCGCTTCCAAGCTGGAGCTGCAGCAGCATCTGATCTCTCCGAGCAGCTGTCCTCTCCCTGCATCAGCATAACAAATACTTTACATTGCCTGACCTTTTCCTCCTGCATCACTATCTCAGCCATGCCCCCGCGTCCCCCACGCAGCCAACACCACCACCAGTTACACACACACACACACACACACACACACACACACACACACACACACACACACACACACACACACCCTGTATTCCTCTTCACACCACTACTCAACCCCATGCTAGGCCCCTGCTTGCCACGCACCCAGCTGACATGTATCCCTCATGCTCATGCAGTTGTATTATTTCTCTGACACATTAGCTGAGAATGGACTGTGACTAGTTGTGTGTATATATGAGAAACTGAGAAGTTTTTAACAGTCAGGCAGCAGAAGTGATTTACTCCGTCTGTGTTTTTGGACTACATATTTGACATCTAAAGTTACTAGTTACTTTTCTGATTCAGATTGTTATCACAAAATATAAATCAACTCAAACCATGGATTAAGCCACCCAGCAGTAGATAAAGCCGGTGGAATTAGCCTCTCCTTTACCAGCTGCGACTTTAGCGATACACCTCATATCTATATATATATATTTTCAAATGACCCCTTCTGCATAATGAGTGGGCTCTTTTTACTTGAGTACTACATGATGGACTATCTTGTTTTGTATTAAGTAGAAGATCTAAATACTTCCTCTGCCACTATCAACTTGTACTGCTTATGGGGCCAAGAGCAAACATGATGAAGCAACATTAGTAATGCTTCGCACACAGGGACAGATAGGAAGTGTTTTCTGATCATTTGACTGATTCATTTTCTCCGTTCCACTTGAAATTAAATCAGTTCTATTATCCTTCTCATTATTTTTTACATTTTATTTATGGTGCACATTTTAAATGAGCAAAATGTAGTTTTAGGGAAGAAATTTAACAACACATTTTTAATATTTATAATATTAATGAGTTAAAGTTACAAAGTCATAAATATTTATTTTGTGAAGTGAATACACAAGCTGTTCTCAGAGGAAAATAAGGTCACTAGATAACAGTTAGAAGCTAGAAAGGTGGCAGGGTCCGTCTTTAGGGTCAGTTTGTTTATTCAGTCATGAAAACAAAGAGAATGTGTTTGTTAGTTTGTTGGGACATTAAAAAAGTGAAGTGAAGATCTTTCTCTTCTGATTAAAATGTCTTCCCCAAAACTACATAGTGCACCTTTAACTGCCATTAATAGAAGGAAAAGTGCAGGTTAAATAAATGATAAACATTGATAATGATTGAATTGCATGCAGGTCACCGGCTGATTGAGACATGCATGAAATAAGCTGCCATCATTAACATTACTAGTTACACCTGTGTTTTGTGAAAAAAGGCCTTTTGAGTTTTACTCGGAACTACACACTAAAACTTTATGATGGAATATAAAACGTCACAATTATTGTTAGCTGTGTGTAAATTAATTTGGAAACGTGAGCTTGAAAACAACAACAGCAATGTAAGGCTTCACTTGAGTGAAGTAGGCTAAAAAATGCACAATACACAATAGTCAAATGGATGTACCTTTGTTGTGTATGCATAAAATGTATTATTAGAAGCAAGTTATAAAAATCCATTAGCGTGGAATAGTGATGCAAGCTTGGTTAATGTGAAAGGCTATATGTAAATATGTTAGCATGCTAACAGTAAGCACTGCAAGCTAACAAGCTAGCATCCAGGTCACAGCTGAGGGTGATGCAGTGCAGCTAAAGGTTGACCTCCTCTTTCTAGGAAAAAGAGAGATTTGTCCTGCTCAATAACCTTTATCAGTGAAAACATATAATTTGAAAGTATATAATAATAATATTCACTGAAAACACTTCTGCTAATTACAGATGCGGAATGATGTGTTTTTATGTTTTTTAAAGACAGGACCCCCCCATATGCCTCACAGTGGTTTGGTCCACTGCACCTCACGCACCTGTCTGTGGAGCTGCTTTGAGTGTGGTGCTGGAGGTGCTGGCAGATTATAGTAAGTAGATATTTTGCAAAAGTTAACTTCAGAGAAAGGGGCTATTTTTCTCTCGTCAACAAAGTTTTAGCTTTAAGCACAAGAAAAAATGAAGTGTTTAGGCCTGAAAAAAGCTCCCTGTGTCAGTCATCACAACCAGATGTCCTGAGGGTTCACTGAAAAACGCCTGGTTTTGTTGCAACAAACAGGAAACAAAAATTGTCCTTGAAGCATTCAGGGGTGTCCTATTCAGGAATTGCTCTTAAGAATGTTTTCTGTTCATTGCCCCCCCCCCCAACAGTGAAGTGAAATACCCGCCCTCGTACATCAGTTAAGTTGAACTGCATTTGTTTAGTGGTTCTCAAACTTAACAGCAATTTCTCTTTACAGAAGCAAGACCACCAACAGAACCAGCTGTGCTTTTACTTAATTATAAGTTAGAAGAAGTTCTTAAATAAATCTATTGACTGCAAGGTTTGTCCAATATACAGTACCAATAACTAGAAAACTGTAAACTTTCTGGAAAGAGAAACTACAGTTGTGTTAATGTCTCCCTTATTCTGTACAATTCAAGTTCAGCTTTTGTTGAGAAAGGAACTGTCACTTGTTAGAAATTATTGAAAACATTACAGCAGTGTAACAGCAGTATAATTGTTTCTTAACTGTGGCCAAATGGTTAGCATGATAACACAATAAGGACTCTTCCAACTCTTCCAGCCAGTAGAAAGTTTCGTGAAATGTCACGAACGAGGAACGAACACATTAATGGATTGTAATGCAATCCGAGTAATTAAAGCTTTTATAACAGTGATTAAGAATAACTCGATGTAAGGTGTCACTGACTGGAATAGTTTCCTGTGACACCTTCCAACCCTGAGAATAAGCCATGTAAACAAACTCGTCTCGCACTATTGAAATAGCCCGACGATGTGTAATGCCGAGAAAAGGGAACTCACTCTGGACCGCGGCTGAAAATCCAGTCTCCCAGCAAGTCGCGCCGCCGCTCAGTGGAGTCAGGTTACCTGTCATGAAGCTACTGCATGTCTATTAACACTGACATTCCTCTGCTGAGGCAGCCAAGCTCCACCACTGCTTCACCAACACAGAAATTATGTAAAACCTCATGTAGCGCATCAGCTGCTTCAGGCTGGTCCACTTAGCTCATACAGATAAGAGACCACATGGCTCAGCATCAAAATAACTTCAATATATCAAACTCTAGAAATCTCACTGCCAAGTTAGGGCAGGGATGCCCAAAGTGGGGTCCGAGGGCCTAAGTTGGCCTTGCCATGGGGTTCGACAGATGTTTCTAACTCAAGCGGTATACGGTTTTTTAAAGGTTTTAAAGACGTGAAAATTGACGATATTCATAGTGGATACATTTGTTTGTCTACAGTGTTGAATCCTATCATATTGAACATTTAGATTTCAAGTTTATGTCAAGTTTCATGTCCGTCAGAATGAAGCATTTTGTGAAATTATAATAAAGTTCATCCAAAAAACCCTTCTGCTTTCTTTCTGTTAAGGCTCACTGTGACTTTAGAATTATAATACTTGTATAATACCATCAAATACGATACTGTGAAACTGATATTATCTGAATCATGTTGAGGGGAATGAAAGTATGGGGCCACTGTGACAGTCATCCACAGGCAGACTGCCACTCTGAACAAACATGTGGGATAAGAGCAGACTTACATGTGTGATGAGGCGCTTCCTTGGTCACCGATGCTCCACTACAAAACTCATCGTTGTTCCATCGAAGGAGGGCGGGGCGATTATTCTTGGACCTTGTGGCGTTGTGATGCTGATGACTGGCTTCCTGTCCGAGCTCACTGCTCCTCCTCTGGCTGTCACGTGTCCCGAGCTCACAGGTAGGTGCAGCGGAGCCTCACCTGTCGCGCTGTAATACGCGCTCTCGCCGGCTGTCGCGTTAGTTTCTGCTCTTGGGCTTCTCGCGCTTTTCACCTTTTCTCCACCTGCGTCCTCAGAGTGACACGGCGACTGCGGCAACACCGCCTGGGCTGCCAGCGTGGGCGAGGGGATGAAGCCCGGGTAGATCATGTAGGTGGGGGCGTAGGCTCCTGGGCTCAGTGCCAGGGGGGACAAAGAGAGAGGCACGGGGGTGACGGGGGTGACGGGTGCCACGGGGGAATGGGGCATGGGTACATCCACGTACTGACCCGTCTCGGGGTCAAACAGTCTCTTGGTGGCGGCGTGTATGGGAGTGTCCACCAGGTAGTAGTGTCCTGTAGTGGGGTCCAGGAGCATCTTGCGCTGGGTCTCTCCGGCAGAAGGTGTGGGCGACACAGCCGGGATGGAGGGGGAGAAGCACAGTACCTGCTGCTGAGCTGGAGGCCCCGTTGTCACCCCTGGCTGATGGTAGATGCTCGAGGCGGGGTACTCCATGATTAACGGAGACTTCTTCTGCTCCGGTGTCTTGATATCCCTCGAAACCGGCTCTCGGTTCAGCAGCTTGATTTCATTCGTGTACCCCAGCCCCGGTATGGTCAAATAGTTCTCAGAGTCTGCTACAGTGGGATTACTGGGAATTATTCTGACCTTCCCCTGCTCCACCTGGCCATTTTTTTTCGAGGGCTCTATTTTCACCGACAGCGGAGCCACGGGCGCGTTGCAGCTTTTCACAGCCGGTGACGCCTGCAGCTTGGAGCCCTGTGGACCGGAGCTGCTGACCGAGCTGATGCTGACGCGCGCCTTGTCGCCAAAATGAAGGACGCTCTTGTTGCTAAACGTCTGACTCTGCGGGGACTGTGTTTTGAACGCGTCGTTGTTATAGGGGACGTGTATGATATTCAGAGCCCCTCTGTCTTCCTGCGGTTTGCCCGCGGTGACCCTGTCAGCTTCCGGCTCCTCTGCGCCCTGCTCCTCGCGCGCAATCAATGACAGCACGTGGCTGTCGGTGACTGGCTGCGGCGCCTGAGTTTTACGCTTCCACTCGTTTCTGTCAAAAACGTAAAGCTGCTCCATCGTTTTGACGGCAGCCTTGAGCTTCTCTAGCGCGGCCTGTTTCGGTATGGTGGGCTCGTTTCTCCTCTCGGCCGTCTCGCCCGCAAATTTCTGTTTCGTCGGTTTGGCGTCGGCGCTGGGCTGAACGTCTGACGGGTCGGGGTTGAGCTGCTTGGACGCATTCGGCGCCCTGATTGTCGTGATGTCACTGTGAGATGTTTCTGACGCCTCTGGCTGTTTCTGCGACGCCTCAGCCGCCTGCTGTTTCATGTTCGTTTTCACGGAGTGACATTTAATGACAATAGGAGATGGCAGTACGTGCTTTACCGGCTCCTTTGCGGCCTTTTCTTCGGGTTTATCAGCGGCTGTGGAACATTTACCGTCGCTATTATCCAAAGAAACAAAACGATATGAACTCTTCACCAACTTTCTGACATCTCTGACGTGATAAATCGGCGTTTGGAACTTGCATTTTGTATCTCGTATGTCTCTAACGGTGAAGTTTGGGGTTTTATCTGACGCAGACACGATGTGGCACTTGGCATCGCCCGCTGCCCTGAATGTGTTGACAGTGTTGAAACTTATTTTAGGGGTTAACAGGTTGGCGATATTCAGCGTGCAGCCTTTGTTTTCCTTCACGCTTCTCAGGCATATTTTGATCTCAGGGGTTTTTCCGCCTTTCTCGTCTTCCTGTTTACCTATTATGTTTCCATTGTTGCCCGTTTTTAACTCCTTTTCACATTTCTGTGGAGCAGCAGGTGCGCAGCCTGGCACGTCCTCTGTTAAATCCTTCTCTTTTGAAAGGAGCTGGCAGCTTGGAACAAAAAGGAGTTTGGTCAACATGCTGCTGGTGTCTAATCCCTCTTTAGCTGCTGAACATGTGTGCTCAGACTCCTTCACAGGTGCTGGCTCATCTTCTTTCACCGAATTGAATGCGCTGCTCCGACTGTGGCCAAGCGGAGCTTTTTCAGGCTCAACCTGTGGCTTTTGTGAATTGTCTGCTGCGTTGTCGCTCTTCTGCTCCTCTGCAGGCTCACAGGAAGCGGGTCTGCTGCCCTCCAGGTGTTGATCGTCAGAGGAGTTAACGGTGAATGCCGAGCCAGATTCTGATGTCTGTCTCTGCAAGCCTCTCCCCTGACTCCTCTCTTGATCTTTGAACTGAAACGACGGGGAGAGCGCTGGGTGCGTGTCACGGATTTCGCCCCTCTCCATTTTGCGCTCCTGTTCAAACTGCATCTTTTTGGAAATCACGTTTTTCAAAAGACTTGATGCAAAAACCGCTCTTTTGTGCGTGTCCCCCGAACTTTCTGTGTGATGATACTGCATCTCACACCCTGACCCGGCCAACACAGTCCCACTGACCTCACTGGATCGTGCCTTTTTGGTGCATTTCGGACGTCTGGCGCCTTCAGGCGCGACAACATTACAACGGAAATTCAGCGTGACTCCGCGCTGCTTTGGCTGAGCGAGATCTGTCAGCTCGATATTTTTGCTGGAAGAGGAAGATTGCTGAGAAGTCGACCTCCTGTTCAGTGCGTACATTTTTGTTTGTGGCGTTTTCATGCCGGCATTAGACTTACCATGCCTCTTACTGTCCACAGTCTTATTCATTTCCACAGTTGCGCTGGAAGTCTTGTGCGCAATTACGCTCCGCTCTCTCCCCCGAGATATGTTTCCATAATTCCAGTCCACATAAGCTGACCATTTATTTAGCCCATATTCCG
Source organism: Diplodus puntazzo (assembly GCA_963678695.2). Classification (NCBI taxonomy): domain Eukaryota; kingdom Metazoa; phylum Chordata; class Actinopteri; order Spariformes; family Sparidae; genus Diplodus; species Diplodus puntazzo. The sequence goes on along the minus strand of OZ023156.1, from coordinate 14,459,498 downwards.
ACATGGAGGACTCGCTGGAGGTGCTAAGATTAATGGCATCGAAGTATGGACATGCCAAGCTCCGGAAAGACTTGGCGGTTAGATTACGCACCTCTTTATCAGCGTCATCCAGCTCGCTGATGGAGCTGGACGCTCCGCTGGAATACTCATTAATATCTTTCCGTCTGAGTTTGGTTGCAAGGTGCTGACGGCCCGGAGCAGGGATGAAATACTGGGTTCTGTCGCACAGGGGCCCCGCTCTGGCGCCAGAGCTCACAAAAGAGAAGTGGCTCCTGTCTCCAAAGTGTTTTGTGTGGCCACAGGTGCTGTTGTCAAAGCTGCTGACAGGCTCGCTCAGCGCCCTGGACGACGTTTTGATCGATAGATGAATCTTTCCCGCATTTGCGTCTCCGCTGTGGTTTTTAAACACGCTCTCATCGGAGCTGGCGCACTTGTCCGAGTCACAGAGATCACTGTCCTCCTGCTCGGTGCTGACAAGCGCTCCACCGAGATTAGACTGCACTTTCGCCTTGCTCCTGCCCTCCAGTATCAGAGTCCCCTCCTGCGTGTCATCGCTCTCAAAAGATGCGTAATCCACAAACGAGTAGACCAGGTTGTTGTCTTCAAAGTCCCAGCAGGTCCCGCGGCCCAGGTCGTAATCGACGTCGTGATCGAGCTCGGTCAGCTGGATCTCGTGCGTCGTGATATAGTGAGACTCGTCCTCCACCGTGTCGGAGCCGCAGTGGTCGGACAGCACCGCGCTGGCACCATCATCCGACTCCGTCTTGCTGTTCAGATACATGTCGGTGTACTGGAGCTCCTCGCTCTCACTGCACACGTGTTCGCTGCACTCGCTCGCCTCGAGCTGCGTCTCATTCTCCAAGTCCAGATCGGTGTTGGGGAGTTTTGTCAGAGTTTCCAAAGGAGACTCACCCGACACGGGCTCGTCCTCTAACTGCTCTTCTGAAATGATCCCCCCCTCCTTGTCCTGCACCCCGTGTTTTGAACCGTCGCCCTTCACCACAGACAGCTGGTTCCCCTCGCCCGTGAAAGTTACTTTCACGGTTTTTGCGCCGTCCGGCTTCATGTCCAGATCCACATAGTTGGACTCGGCAGCGCGGCCCTTACCGTCCGCGGTGTCCTTATCCTTGTCCTCTGGGAGCAGCTTCCTGTGAAGTCCGGTGACATCTCGGTAAGTGAGAGTTTCCTCCGCTGCTTCCATTTAGTCCGGTCGTACCGTCAGGTGGTCCTCGTTTACGATGTTATCCCGACACAGGACGGAAAACTCTGCGGGCTGGAGGGACGGGAGGAGGGTGAGTGGGTGAGCGAGGGAGAGAGAGAGAGAGAGAGAGAGAGAGAGAGAGAGAGATGGGGGGAGTCCCGAGGAAAATCCCACGATGGTTTCTCTCAGGGTGGAGAGGTCATGTGTAGCATTTTACATTTTCAAATGTTTACTGCCCAACTTTGCCTACAAGACGCACAAAGCTTCAAGATTCAGCACCTTTTCCTGAGGAACAGCTCCCCTCCACGAAGTTTTCAGAATAGGTTAAAGGTGCATTATGTAGTTGTTTTTTTTTTTTTATCAAAAGAGAAAAATCTTCATTTATTTCAGGACTGAATAAACTGAATAAGCACAGGACAACACCTCTCTTTTCTGACTTCACACAGTGTCCTGGGCACCTCATTTCCATCGAGGACATCTTGTTTATTTACTTATGGAAATACCTTATGTCAAATAAAATCCCTGAAGTTTGTGTTATTATTCCACTGTAAACGTTACATTACTGTTTTAATTCCTTTTCTAAAACTATGTAACTACACCTTTAAGCACATTTTCTGTATGGTGGAAGAATTGCTCAGATAATTTACTTAAAGTGAAACTCTCGCCAAAATGCAACCTAGGCTTTTTTGTGATTGTATTTGAGACAAACCTTCGTGTAAAAGCATAATTACGACAAAAGAGGCACTTTTAAGATTGACCGTATTTTCGTTTTCGGCTGAAACTCATTTTCAATGGGAGTGCATGGGACACTTTGACGCTAGTATCAAAATCGCTATTTTTAAAACACTAAGAACGCTTGACACAACATGAAACTTTGCTCGTAGTATCACCAGGGTCTCTGCACATGACCACGAGCATTGAGAACATTGTTTGTGTACACAGAGTTTACTGAAAAGAAAGTTTTTGAACAAGTCACGTTAGCAGTAGCTTCTTCCTCTTGCCGTCGTCATGGCAGCCCAGACGTCCTCGGGGATCGACACGTCTGGGTAGAGTGTATGTGGTTCAGTTGAGCCATGTGTAGAGACCCTGGTGATACTATGAGAAAAGTTTCATGTTGTGTCGAGCCTTCTTAGTGTTTTAAAAATAGCGATTTTGATGCTAGCGTAAAAGTGCCCGATGCACTCCCATTGATGCCTTTAAACGACCTACATTAGTCGACAAGACCATCAGTGAGAAGATTTACTTTTCCTAGTTTTTCTTAACGCTTGCCACCAGGCTGGAAGAGCCTCTGTTTACATTATCCCCGGCAAGTTACAGTAAGTGGTACGTGAGCCAGTTGAAAAGACACAGGTGGAGATTTTTCTTTAGATCCTTCTATTCTTAAGATTATATTTTGTAGTTTTGACGGTGAAAACTGTCACGCTTTTCTCCACAGGGGCCTCCAAAATCAACAAACTATCAAAGCTACATAATGGTATAGGTAGCGATCGAGTGCTGAAGTCTTGAATTGTACCATGAGCTACACATGTGATGTTTGTCAATTTAAAAAAAAAGTCAAGAAAGTCGCAGTTTCGTCTTAATTAAAGTAAAATATCATCTAGCTTTGCATTAAACCGCTACATAGTCTCACAACGCACGTCACCAACACCAACATGGCCGTCAACTGGGCACCGAAAAGGTTCTAAAAAAAAGATGAAAATCACAATTAAACTTGTCATATTGATAACTGCAGTTATGTGAAAGGGTAGTGTGTCCGTTCTGTGAGCTGCTAATAAACAGGACCAACTATGCAACGTTTAAGTTGCAGGTTTTGGTGACAGTTTGACGAGATGATGTCACTAATACGACTGTTGGCTGTCTAGTCTTTCACAGTCTCATATTTCATTTGTTTTATGACAAACTGTGACTTTATTGATCTAGAAGAAGTAGAATTACCTAAATGACCTCAGCACTCTAAACTACAGTGTGAAAAAAAAGTTCCAAATGTGAAAGTACTATGTGTATATAAATATATATATATATATACACACACATATATACAGATAGATAGATAGATAGATAGATAGATAGATAGATAGATAGATAGATAGATAGATAGATAGATAGATAGATAGATACATACATACATACATACATACATACATACATACATACATACATACATACATACATTCATTTGTATTTAGTAAACATTCATTTAAACATAATTTCAATGTTTAAGCTGGTAAAGGTTTTATTTGCTTGATGTAGGCCCATTACTGTGCAGGTTCACCCATAATGACATATCATATTTTATGAATTATGATTTAGTATTGTTAATCTTGATCTGAAAACTAGGCTGAATAACTAATTCTATCAACAAATGCATGAGAGAGAAAAGTCCAATAATTGCTTCTGAGATGTAATGTAGTTGATATATAAAATAGCATAAACTTGAAATAGTCAATTTAAGTACCGTAAAACTGTAAATTAAGAGCAGCACTTGAATATTTAGTTACATTCCACCACTGGTTGTTTGTGCAAGTATATGCATCTGGCTGTAGAAGATATTTCACCTTTTGCAGGACAAATGAGGTTTTGTATACTCTACAGGATAACATCTTAAAGTTACACAGTGTATATATAAACACACATTTATTTCATTGATATGATCCCTCAAATGTGGTAATCAATACAGGCAGGATCAATTACAGTTCAACATTAAACAGTTGTCTAAAATGACATCAGAGCACTGAAACTTTACATTTCCCCAAAGCATTTTTTTCTGCATTATGTTTTGTAAAAACAACAAAAACAACAACAAACAAAAGTCACATTGGTACAGAAATATCAATGTTAGGACAATACTGGCTGGTAAAATAAGCAATGTCTCTTTTGAAGGCATAAATCATTTATAAATTACTTTATCCAGTGGTGTGCATTTCAATGCTATTTATTGATAACTTCCTTAATTTATTATGCAACAACCAAATCACGTCTCTTGACAGCTTGAGAGCAGAATACTCTTAATTACAATGTGGTCTTATTATATAAGAATCTAACCCCATTATCCACTTTTGTTTAAACATAAAACAAATTGACTGCTGTTCTTTATGGTAGCCGAGAACTGCCAAACTTGTAATATTTTTTTTAAAATGAGGTTATCTCAGAAAATAAGCTTTGTTCTGTGGCAAAAACAAAATGATTGACTCTCAAGATGACAGCATTAGATAATTGCAGGCATGGCCTTTCTCAGCCTCTGTGTTTCGCAGTAGCTCCTCAATGTCAAGGATCTGTGTGTACATTCATAAAGCTTAACAAAAAAAAGTAAACAACGTAAACATGTCAAATTGTTACGCTACATACAGGGTTTGTGTCTGTGCTTACGTAAATATGAAGCGTGAGAAAGCAAATACTAAGTCGCTCAAAAATATTGTTACTAATGATATTTGTGGGTCTGAGAATGCCATCAGCGCTCTGCCTTCCCACTGAAACAGCTGCAGAAAAATATTCCCCACCAGCTGGTGCCAGTCAGCTCAAAGAATTTACTATAAGTTCATCCATTCATGTGTCGATGCAGGTCGAGATCTGTGCGACTCTAATCTGTCATTCCCTCTGTCGCCACTGGGCCATGCAGGAACCACGGGCGACTGGACTGAATCTAAACGAAGGAGACGGTGTTGTGTTTGTTAATAGGAATGTTTGCCACCAGGGACAATGCTGAATAATGCTATCTTGTATGGTAATGATCCAGTTATTAGAGCTCTGTCTAAGTGTTGAAGACACAACTGTTGTTTCTGGACGGGGCCCCAGATTGGTGGTATGCAGGAGCGGGGAGGGGTCGGGCCAACAGTTGCTCCATGTGGAGGGCACACTGACAGCAGTATCAAGGACAGAGGGCACCAGTATAAAGACTTTGTCACCCCTTAGAGCCCAATTTTACCCTCGGCGTCATTAATGTGGTGCAGCCTCTTAGAAATCATCTGTTTTCAGAGCTGTTGTGAAAACAAACTGAGTACTTTACTCAAGTCCTGCACTTAGGTAAAGTTTTGAGGTACTTGTGGTTCACTTGAATGTTTTCATCTTACTTTTCAGAATTAGATGTTGTACTTTTTATTCTACTACATTAATTTGTCAGCTGCAGTAACTACTTACTATTTACATTAAAGGGACAGTTCACCCCCCTCCCCCAAAAGAAAACACTTTTCCTTTTACCTGTAGTGCTATTCATCCATTTTGTTCACCGAGATAACGAAGGGTAACAGAAACTCAACAGAAAACATTTCAGAAACTCAACAGCAAGATCTCTCTCCAGAAATCATGGCCCAGTTACCTTAGACAGCAGGTGTTGTGAGCTGTTTCATGCAGGAAGTATTTTCTTTTTACTACCCACCAAACGTGTCACCATGGAGAAGTAAGCTACGTCCAGTAATGGACAAGATGGTCTTGCTTGTGGCAGCATGGGATGTAAACATTACTGTTAACTGTTAGCTTGCTTAGACAGCTCAGTCAGCTAGCCCCTGAAGCAGTGTAGATGGATAGATAGCCGTATATCTAGGGGGGGAAACGTGTTAAATATCTCTTTATTCCAACAGTAAATACCGTTATTGGGTCAGGCACCATCTCTCTCTTCCCCCCAGCTCAAGAAGTAAAAGATAAAACACATTTTCTGGTGTTCCTGCCCACTTTATCCACTCAGGACAGAGTACTCCATAAAGAGGTGGTGCTGTCTGCGTGTGCACATGTGGAGAGCTGGATCATCCTGTTTGCTGCTGTCTGGCCATTACTGCTGTGCGTTCATGTTCTGACGTAGAGAGGCGGGAGGAGATTGCTGGCTGCAAAACAGACAGGAAGTCAGCTGTTGCCCATACACACAGTAGCTTTAAGTTTATGAAATGTTAACATTAAGTCAGTGTTTTCCAACCTTTTTGACCCGTGTACCCTCACAAAAGAGAAGTTTCTTGGGTCCCAATGTCACGTTTCAGATGTCCGTTGTATGCAGTTCCACCAAAGATACATTTCCTTTCAAAATGTTCCTTTCTTGGTTTCATTTAAAGAACTGTCCCAAGCCTTAAAAAAATGTAATATTATGCAGTGTTTCACCCCCCAAAAAAGGAAAGATTAAACACAAAAAGAGAATCATCTCATTAATCATCTCGTGACCTCTCAGAATTTTCTTGCCACCCTTTTTAGGGGTCCAATTTTACTTAAGTGTAAATTTAATCCAGGACTTGTACTTGTAGTAGCTTTACTACATGAGTGTTTTGCTATTTTTACTTCAGTAAAGGATCTTACTCTTTCTCCCCGACTGTTTTTGCAGCATTTTACAGATGGGTGAAGCCTGTTTATCTGTTTGTGTAAGTTCGTGTGAGTGCTTCTCCTGCCGTGCAAAGACAAACAGCAGTAAACTACTAAAGGTCAAGACTCAAGCTTAGATTTCACATCACCAGATTAGACCTTTAATTGCTTTAAAATTACATAACAGTGATCAAATACTGCTTAATGTTTAATTCGGTTTGCAGACCCTCTTCTCAGTTGTATGTTTGAATGTTACATATCAAACTATTCGATAAAGTATACAGGGGGTGATAACCACCCTCCTGTATACTTAAAAAAAAAAATGATGGTATACTCTCGTAGTATATCTCATGTGGAAAACATGCACGTGAGCTCTGTATTTGCCTCAGGTCTGAGCTATTTAAGATTTGATTCTCCCTTTCTGTGCCAAAACACGAACGCACTCGCAGTTTGAACTGACCTCCACAAAGCTGATAAATTTAGGCAGCTATTTAAAATGGGGACACCGCTCACGCAAGCGTGTTGAGATCAGTTTCTTACAGTGGCTACATTAAAACAGCAGGTGTTAAATCATGAGCGCCATTAATCAACGTCAGCAGCAGTCCATGTGAAGACCCTCGCTCCGGCCCTTAGACTTCAGATGTTGATACAGAATACACAATATGTACCTGCTCTAAAAATAAACGCTGGAGCGTGAAGGATAGGTTGAACAGTAATACAGCAAATCTTCCAGTGTTAACAAGTGTTGATTTTACAGTGACACATTTTCAGAGTTGACAAGTGTCGGTGGGACAGTTGCTTGTCCAGTCACAGAGCCGACAGGGGCTCGACATCGGCTGCTTCAAAGCATCGGGTGAACTCTGATAAACGTGTACTTATGGAGCTTGGAATAAACCGCTTGTAGATTTTTTAAAATTATTGAAATTGGTCCAATCCAAAGGAGCTCTGACTGGTTAGACTCCCACAGACAAACAACAGATGACCAGTTGATCAAGAAATAGAAACATTAAAGGTGAAAGTGGGAAACAAACAAGTCCTGAGATGGAATACAGTTTATACAGATTGTAGGCAGGTGCATTAGTAAATGGAATAAGACCAAGAAAAAGAAGAAAAAGAAAAAGCCCTTCAATTTATAATTCTTTGTTAAAAATTGGAATTAATAAAGAAAAATATTCACTATTTTTTAAAAGATTTTTCTTCAGTTTTAAAAAACTTCCCTCTCCATGCACAATATGGACCTACATATTTAAATTCCTTCAGATCGATGTGATGTGATAGTCCATTATCCAATCAATTAACCATTTTTATCATATCATTATTTATTAATGAAATAGCCTGTTAGGCATCAATAGATTATAAGATTCACTCTTGATTGAATGATTGCATTCTGATGAAACAAACCTTTTTAAAATGATTTTTGATCAACATTATTACAATAATGATTGCAATCTTAATGCTGCAGTATTCTATACAATCGAAGCATTGGTGTTTTAATGATTACTGGTCATGATATGGAAAAAAAAGCAGTTTTTTATAAATAAACCTCACTGACTGATCATTTCCTGGGGAGGAAGATGATTCTATTCTTACTTCCTTACTTTCACCAAACATTAAAGATACTCCATTACTATTGTAAAAGTCCTGTGTTGAAAATGTTACCTGAGTAAAAGTACAATGTATTTTTAGTAACATGCTCTTATAGTCCCAGCCTAATATCCTTGTGTTTCCTGCGGGATTGTGCCGTCCAGCAGCACCGGTGAGTTTCTGATTCTGACCGCTGAGTGTTCTGTAGCTCCTGAGTGGGAACTGGAGAAGTTTTAGAGCTTGAACACCTGCTGTGAAGCAGTCACCGGCAGCCAGACACCGCACTCCTCCAGGTTGCCCCCTCCGAAACCTCAAGGGTTTCATAGTTCAAAGGGTAAAAGGTCATCTTTGGATTTGAAAGTGTCATATGTGAGCTAGTTTAGTGGATGTAAGGGATTAAAGTGCTACTCTAAACCAACGATAATGACAATTCACTTCAGGAGGAAAAATGATCTCTGCGAGTATTTAGGTCACTTTCACTGACCGACCGGTGCTGAAGGGTTAGGTCAGTTTACTGATTTATAATGAGCAACGCATTTATATTAAAATGTAGCTTTGAAGAGTGCTAAAGGTTTTTCTTTGAATTCATAAAGATAATAATAATTCAAAACTACTGGTTGACACCCTTTATAGATGACTTATATTGTAATGCATGGTTTATTCAGAGTTAATAAATGCTTTGCTGATTATTTATAGGTCGTTAATAAGGCGCTATTTGGAACAACTTCTGTGTTGCCAAGTTGTAAAAGAACTGGAGTTTATCCTCCTTCAGCATAGCACCTAATATGTTTGTGGTTTGCTCCTCAGTTCATCATGAAAAACCCCTTCAGTGGACCTTTTGACCCACGTGAAAAGAGCCGGTGTGTCTTTAGAATTAAATTCCTAAAATGAGCACTTTATTATCATTTGTAACTGCAGACTTCTTTAAAAGTACAAACTCTGTGAATACAAATTAATTACAAACATTTGTATTATGATTGAATAGAAAGTATAAACACCACCAAAGTGTTTTTTTATTACAATGTTAATTTAGTTAATACATTATAATTGATCTATAAATTATGAGTAAATTACTCATATCATTATATTTAGTTAAGATATTGTTCCACACAATAACCTCATTAGAAGTTGTACCAATTAACTTCATCGTATGACCATCAGATGGCACCACAGTAAAATAAAATAAAAATCCTGCACCTAGGGGCTTTAAGAGCCGACATGAGAGGTGAATAGGGTGTAAACTTAAACTAATAGATACATCCATGGATCTACCCCGCTGATTACTTATATAAAGACAATTATTTTTAGAATTACAAGTTTCTAGATCTGATTAAGTTTGTGTTAATTTACATGAATGCCCAGAACAAACTTGACAACTTCTTGTGAAGGCAAATTATTCCAAAATCTCCAATAAGTGGCCGTACTAATTTGTTCTGACTATTCTTATTGATCTTATATTCTTGTACTTTTTCATATTTTCATCTGTAGTGTAGTATAAATAAATTACACGTAAATATACGGAGAAAACATTACATAAACAGTCATGATATTAACTCAAATTGTCAGTGTTGTACGAACAGACTTAATTATAAAAGTACAGTTAAAATAATTATTGCTAGATAAACTTAAAGATTGTGTGTTTATTTGTGTGTTTGGTCTGCAGAGTTTTTTTTTAAAGTGTGTTTTATGCTTTGTGTCTTAAGAATCTGCACTCTCTAGAATAAGTTTAGTTTTTCCGACAAGGAACGATGCCACAGATGTCATCTGCAAATTTATCTCTTCTTTAGTCTATAAAATGTCAGAAGACGAATATTAAAAATGCTCAGCAAAGTTTCCCAGAGCCCAAAGTGAAGTCTTCAGCTAGCTTCTTTTGTCCAACCAACAGTCTAAATCACCACGACTCTTCATTTACTACCATAACAGACAAAGAAAAGCTGCAAACCCTCACATTTAAGAAGCTGGAATGGGAAAATGATTGACATGATTCATTTTCTCTCAAATGTAATCAACTAGTCGACTGATCCTGGCAGCTCTGACTCGGCGCCCTGTTGCATTTGACACAGAATCTATCACATGACTGTGTATAAGAACAAACGAAGATGGTCTTTAGTGTTCCAGCTCTTTTTAAGTGTATTTGATATTTTTCTGATCAGCCTGTCCATCATTGTCAGATGCTGCTGTGTGATTTGTGAGCTAGGGAAGCTAAAGCCAAAGAAAACAAGTTCATTTCATTGAGTTCATAAAGTTGCACAAACATCCAAAACATGAACAAAATGTAATAATACGACATTTACTGTGTCAGAGGTCATGAGACGCAGGCATCTCATCATGTTTGTGGGAGACAAATGGACGGGGCTCATATGATTTGTCTGTATCTAACAGAGACAAAATGTCAAAACAACTCAAACTTACCGACAGGATTTCTTCAGTTCTTTGATCACATCTCGGTGGTTGTCTAGAAAGTAACAGCAAAGAGATGTTTGCTGTGGCATCATCTAGTTTCAGCCTGCACGTGTCCTGAGTGTTTCAGGGATACTCTAGCCTAAAAACAGCAATGAGAGATGAGAGCTGTCATGAATTATGCCAGCAATGGCAGACATGCACGGTTGCTCCCTTCTGGCAATGGGTATTTGGTTTCACTCGTGCTCATAAACTACTGGTCCTCCGGCAAAGGTCAGCACCTTGTTAGGGCCTGCTGCGACAACTAACAACCCTATTGTTGAGTGAATTCCTCTCTCTATGAACAGTGTGTGGGCAAACATAATGTAGAGGAAAAGTTACATTTATAGCTTGAAGGCTACGATTGAGTGTAACTATGACTGCTGCGAGGAAAAATGACTTCTGTGACCGATTAGATTACGGAACAGACAAATGTTAAGATAGTGGTTAGGTAGTAAAACCGACAGACATTCTTCTGGTTATTTGGGAAAGAATAAAAGTAACTTTGGACAAAAGCATCTGCCAGATGTTTATTATCAATGTTTTTAAAGCAAATAAAACACATTCAATAAGAAACAATTAGTATTTATTGTTTGTTTGTTCATCATTTTTATCACAATGACATCAGTTACTACATAAAGCTCCATCATGCATTTAGTTGTATAATTATGTAATATGAAAAAATAACTGTAAAAAAAGGGGAACAAGGGAAAGAAAAACAAGTGTTCTTCCTGCATCTTTTTAGCTATCATAGCTTCAGTCACAGTTGTTAACCTATATCTTATATTCCAGCAGATACTGTATATATAGAACTTATATTATGTTGAATTATATATATATAATTCATATATATATAATTTATAACATATATATATAATTTATAATATATATATATTGTATATATTTTATTGTACGTGTGTGTAGTTGTGTAAACAAATAGAGATGGGTAAAAATAATAATTAAACAATAAATATCATCTATTCTCTCTCTATTCTCATCTATCTATCATAGCTTCAGTCACAGTTGTTAACCTATATCTTATATTCCAGCAGATACTGTATATATAGAACTTATATTATGTTGAATTATGTATATATATATAATTCATATATATATATATAATTTATAATATATGTATAATTTATAAAATATATATATTGTATATATTTTATTGTACGTGTGTGTAGTTGTGTAAACAAATAGAGATGGGTAAAAATAATAATCAAACAATAAATGCAAATGTATAGTTAATACCTATTTTAGAGTTAACACACAATAAAATGGCGTTATAAACCATTTATTAAGAAATTGTTGCAACTGCTGTTTATAAACCTTCACACTGGCTTGATAAATGGCTTATGAATGGCTTATTTCACTGTATTTTACCAGTGAAATAATTATTAACTAATGTTGAATCAACTATCATTTTTAAATATAATTGTTTTTTTTTATTGACCATTTATTAAAAATGGTTGTTATAAAGTTTTACCCATTTTTCTACAAATGAAAAAAATGTATCCTGGGACCATGATCACATTCAAACTCCAGACGTGATGCTTTTAACCTGTTTAAAATCCGACGAGAAAAACGTGAAAACTACAAAAGACAGCAGAATAAATCTTCCATTTGTTTGGAAAACCAACAAAACTTGTTCAGACCTCGAGTTTTTTTTTTTTCCTTTGGTTATCAGCAGCTGCCCCCTAGTGGTGAAATCATGTTACAGCAGAACACATGGCTGCAGGGCTCTCATCACAGACAGATCAGCTCTCTGTTGTTTCTCTAAGATCATAGCATCAGTTATATCAATCCCAATCAAGCAGTCTGGATTAAGTATTGTGAAGAGAAGATTTTTGATATATGCATCATGATCTATGGCCTCCAACCCCACAGCTCCAATAAACTCAACACCCCCATTCATGTATTTTCTGCATGTTATTTGATTGTCATTTATATAAAAGTGTACATGAATCATGGATGTTACAACATTTTCATACAATCAAATATGTCAGTGTTAAATTTGCTCGAGTTTTGATTTGTAGGCCGAGCTCAACCAAATGAGGTGGCAAAAGCTGGAGGTTTTGACCATTTAATTATGTTTATCACAAATCTTATCTACATTCTTTTTATGTCATTTGTTACTTTCAGCCAACTATCAATTGCAATAACGCCTGGATTCATTGTAATGGCTGACTCAATGTGGGTTTCTAAATCAAATGAATTTGACCCAAACAACCCCCCTCTGGTGACAGCTAGATGAATCCCCCGGTGCACAAACACTCACTGGCCTGCAGCCTGCCTCCATGTATGGAGCTGCTGTTTCCCTTGTTGATGCACTCTCCTCTCTGTGGGACATTAAGTTAAGTGCTGAGGTATGCAGAACGCGTCACGTGACCACGCCTGCACGTGAGTCCGAGACATCGTTAACTCTCCATGGTGCTGAAATAACCTCAATTCTGTGTGTTTCAGTCTGCTTTTTGCTGTTTGTGTTGACCTCCACCAGCCCGAAAATCACTTTTATTTTATTTTTTAAATGACGTTTTCTGTTATAAACACAAATAGATATCAAATACATGTCCACGCGTTAATTTATTGTAGAGCCTTCCCCCTTACTACTGTGATTATTGATCAGTCGATGTTTTTTTTTGTTTTTTTCCCTCCCCTGTCCGAAACTGAAGCAGCCTTCCGGGACGCAGCTGCAGCCGTATCAGCCTGTGTCAGGGCTTTCCTCTGTTCTGCTGCATTTTGATGTCGCCCAGGCGGGTAAAAGCTGCTGCCGGCGCCGACCTCCGTCTCATTTACTGTTATTAATGTCCAAGAGGCAACATGGCACATGCACAGCAGTGGCTTCTGGCCGGGATCGCGCTTCTGTTTATTTCTGGAGCGGCTGAATCTAAAAGGATTTTCAAATGTCCTTCAGGATGCTCCTGTACCAAGGAGACCATCATCTGCGTCGGCACCTCACACATCCCGCGGACTATACCGAACGAGATCAGTTCCCTGTGAGTAACCAGTCGGTGTTTGTTTTGGATTATCTCATCAATAAAGCACAGGGCAATCAATGCTGCGTTCAAGGAGACGTTTTTTTTTTCTTCCTCGCTGCTCCGTGCCTCCCTGCAGAGTTGGCACTTGATGTGTCTGGTATAGAGTGTGTGCATGTCCCGCTCCTAGTTAAGACTCTGATTTATGTGTTTCTTCCAACAGGAGCATAGTAAATGGATCTATCTCTGAAGTCACAGAGGGAATGTTTGCACTCATGCCCTCTCTTCAGCTGCTGTAAGTGCACGTGAAACTCTCGTTAATCAAATCGGTTGATCAGCAGTTGACATTTCAGGGCTGGGTTGTACAGATGAAAACTTCAAGTAAAGTCAATCATGCACAGATTCTCAGTCAGAAAAAAGGCTAAAGTGCCAAAGATAGAAGTCTGAATGTTCACGTTGAATCAGTTGTCAAGGTTTGTTTTTTTTCTTTACAGACTTCTAAATGCAAATTCTTTGACCACAATCAAAGATGACGCCTTTTCTGGCCTTCCACACCTGGAATATCTGTGAGTATTGTCTGATTACTTGACTGCTTTATTTATGTAACATAATGCAACATAACTACGTAATGTTTTGTGGTTTTCTTCATAATTAATTATCATAAATATATTCACAATTAATTGCATGACAGCTGACTTGATTGCACCACATAATACCTAATAAGTATGTTGAATAAATGCACTACATCATGTTGTTTATCTCAGTCTGATCTCACCAGCCCCATGGGCCTGAAATAATAGTGATAAGCATAATATTCTGACATGCTCAACTAACAAAAGCTACAGATATACATCCTCCTGAGTTGATAAAGTGTGTGACGTGTTCGTATTGACGATCCCATTTGTTGACTCACTGAACAGATTCATTGAAGGGAACAAGATCGAGACGATCACCAAGAACGCCTTCCGCGGCCTGCGAGATTTGACTCATCTGTGAGTCTGCTGTCATCCTCTCCACCGTCCACGCAGCAATCTGTAGCACCGACACCTTATTATCACAGAGACAGACTCGTGTTACAAGTTGGGGGAAAAAAAGGCTAAAAGATGACAGTAATGTGCATCTCTCTGGTCTCTCTCTCCGTGTCTCTGGTTTAGATCACTTGCCAACAACAAGATGAGGTTTCTGCCAAGAGATCTGTTTTTTGACTTGGATTCGTTGCTGGAACTGTGAGTAAGCAGTTGTGGTGTCAGCAGTGTGTGTGTGTGTGTGTGTGTGTGTGCGTGTGTGTGTGTGTGTGTGTGTGTGTGTGTGTGTGTGTGTGTGTGTGTGTGTGTGTGTGTGTGTGTGTCTTTTTCCATACTGCATTCCTAAGTGAAGCTGACTCAGGCTGTGTTTTGTGTTTGGCAGCATTAAACCCCACAAGAGTGATATTGTGGATTTCATTAATATTAAGATTGTGACTCTCTCCTCCTCACATCTACAAATGATTTTTATTTGCTGATAGAATTGTTGTTTTATTTGTCACGTAAGATACATTTTTATTAAGAAACAATGCACAAATTGTTGCCGGTAAACAATAGTCAGCGATAAACTGTAAATTGTAATGGTTTATAATCAGGCTGAACCAATATATACTTTTTTCTGCAGAACTAAAACTTTGTTTTTTAGCGTGCATTTATATAATTTAGATCATCATAATGGGTTTAGACCATCATGGAGCAGATATAAGATTGAATTTGACTTTGTATTTAACACATGAACACCATTAATGACTCACTGCCCCGCCTCAAGCTCTAAATAAACCATATTACATTTTTGTGTGTGCACTTGACGTGTCCAAACTGATATTGCAGATACTGATGATCCCCTCTGTCTTATATTAAGGGATCTGCGAGGCAACTCTTTCCAGTGCAACTGCGAGAACAAGTGGCTGATGACATGGCTGAAAAACACAAACGCCACAGTATCAGATGTCTTCTGCGCAGGTCCCAGTGACATGAAGGGCAAGCGGCTCAATGACCTTCCTATTCCGCCGGGTGGCTGCATCTCCACAGGTGAAATGAGAAGCATGCTATTCAAAATCAATTTTCATGAGTCATAGGCTGAACGCCGAATGTGTCATGTTAATAAAGACAAAAAAAGGAGAGGAAAGGAAGAAAGAAAGAAATCAGTAAAACTGTTAAATAATTCAACAAGACACTAGCGTGTGCTGCTCTGCACTCAGAAACAAATGTTTCATGATTACCTCTGAAGACGCCCATGCATAATTAAGCTACACACACTCTCAAACAGCAAGACTGAGAAACAATAAGAGTCCACAGCGCCACACCAGCGCCTCTGTGAGACACAGGAGGGCTTTCAGCTAAGCGCTAACGTCAGCCTAAACTACGTTCACCATCTTGGTTTTGCAGGTACCACGCTAACATCTGCTAATTAGCACTAAACAGGAAGAACAGCTGAGGCTGATGAGAATGCCATTAGTTTTGAAGGTACGTCATAAATGATCGGACAGCTACACTTGGACCTGATGAGGGGCATGTGAGGAGATGTCAGAGGATGACTGAAGTTAATTCAGTTTATCCTGCAGGCGAACATGAATGTGTGCAGTAAATTTCATGGCAACCAAAGTAACAAATCTCATCCTCATGGAGAGGTTGTGAAAAAGTCACCAGAGTAAATTGGATTTGTCCTCTGAGCATCAGATATCTGGAACAAACATCAGATTTTTTGTTGCAGATTTTTCTGTGTGGACAAAAATGCTGCTAACATGGCTAAAGAGATAGATACTAAGATAAAAAAAAACGGAAGAAATCTCAGTTATTAATCTTCAGCATAAGATTGTTATTAGTAAATAGAAAACAGAATGTATTTCCATGTATGTGTCATATAAAATAATACGTATTATTACTTCGTTGTAAAAGCCTATGAGGATCAAAACTAGTTTATTTCTGTAAAAAGCAATGAAGGTTCAGTCAGAAAATGAGAAAAACACATATATCACAAAACAAGTGTTATTTTCACAGTTGTCCCATCTCTGTTTATTTCATAACCATGGACAGAACAATGATCAATGCACTGTGAACGGACAAGGAACACCTTTCCATTATACTGACTTAGCTCACAAGAATAGCATTAAAAGGTATGCTGTATGAAAAACCAGTTATTAAACAGAAACTATGATATCCATAACTCTGCACAGAGTCATCCAGAAGCTTTTCACAGCATGAAAAATGTAATCTAAGCAGCGAGGATCTAAACGTCGCCTCTTTCACTTTGTCAGCAGGTCTAGCAGTTTCTGTTTTTGTCTGCGTTTCACAGACTTTGTGCGTCATCAGTCTATTCCCATTCAGTCCATGTCAGCGGACATCTTCTCGTTCAAAGAGGACATCTACGTGGCGATGGCTGCCCCCAACTCTAACAGCTGTGTGGTGATGGAGTGGGATCACATCGAAATGAATTTCAGGAAATTTGACAATATCACAGGTTTGACAACACATATCCCACGTCTTCTTTTTTAAAAGACAAGTCTGGTGATATTTTATATTTTTTCTTACAGTCAGATAATCTAGCAGTGAGTTTATCCTTCAAATTGCCTGATGCAGGTTATTCCCCATAGTCATTACCAAAAACACATAACGCTTCATCAAAATGAACTGAATGGACTTATTTAAGCAAATCCCAAAAACAAGGTACTGGTGCTGTAAATACTGTCCCCTACAAAAGTATTGCTTAAGCTGTTCATGGAAGTAATTTAACCCTTTTTGTTTCTTTAAATGAAGTCATAAACTTATGATGTGTTTTTAAACATGTCCATCTTCAGTTGTAACCAGTGGGCACGAGGTAGAGAAAAACTGGCAGGGGAAGTTAACTCATTGTTGGTTTTGGTCTTTTCACAGGATTTGTTGACAATAGCAAAAATTAAGTGTAATGTCACCCTTATAAGGACTATTCGGGAGAACAGCTTTGTGTTATTGTTTTTTGAGTCAGTTAAAGGAACAATTTACTTAAAAACTGGTGAAGTTTCACTGAATTAGATGGAGATTTGAAATATAAAAAACAAATTAAATGGCTCCATTCAGCTTGTCTGATGTGATCGAAGTCTCCGGAAGCTACGAAATCCCAAATTGAGTTGAAAGGACATAACTTACCTTTACCTTAAGCAGAAATTTTACCTGTAGATACCTGAAGTGGATGCACAAGCTCGAGGTTGGATTGATTCAAAAATAGTCTTTTTAAATCAGTTTTGGATTCAGGGCTCCCGGATGCTAAGACCATCTGGACGAGCTTTATGAAGACAGTTTATGTTTATTATTATCTTTTTCCGTACACTTAACATGCTTCTGGTAAGGAGTAAACAGAGATGTTTTGCGGACAATTAAATTTCACCTGACTTTCCATTCCAGCATTGGTGTGAGTAGATAAAGATAGAATTTTCAGTTTTGGGTGAAGCGTTCCTTTAATGATCCACTCAAATTTGATTTTCTGTGTTGTGACAACTTTTTTATCCTCGCAGGGAAGTCTGTTGTTGGATGCAAGTCGGTTCTGATCGACAACCACGTCTTGATAATTGTCACGCAGCTCTTCGGAGGCTCCCATATTTACAAGTTTGACGATCAGCAAAACAAGTTCACAAAGTTTCAAACTATCGAGGTCTTCAACATCTCGAAGCCAAATGACATTGAGGTCTTCCAAATGGACGGTGGATGGTACTTTGTGATTGTGGACAGCTCCAAGGCGGGTTTGTCTACTCTGTACAAGTGGACTGACCAACCAGACCGAAATGAAACTGGTTTCTACTCGTACCAGTTCCTCCACGAGTGGTTTCGGGATACAGATGCTGAGTTTGTCGAGGTGGACGGGAAGTCCTACCTCATCATAGCCAGTCGCTCTCAGCCGCCTGTCATCTTTCTGTGGAACAAAAGCACCCTGAAGTTCATACTTCACGGTGAAATCCCGCAAGTCGACGACGTGGTGGCGGTCAAAGCGTTCCGAGTGGAGAACGAGCTGTATCTGGCCATGACATGCTACATCGGTGACTCCAAAGTCCTCAAGTGGGCCAATAAGGTGTTCACTGAGGTGCAGGCTCTGCCCTCTCGAGGAGCGATGATCCTCCAACCTTTCACCTTCACAGACAGGCACTACCTTGCTCTCGGCAGCGATTATTCCTTCACACAGATCTATCTCTGGGATGTGGAGACCAAAGAGTTTCACAAGTTCAAGGACATTTATGTGCAGTCGCCCCGTACATTTACAGCAGTGACCACCGACCGGAGGAATTTCATCTTCTCCTCCAGCTTCAAGGGCAAATCCATGGTTTTCGAGCATATTATTGTAGATTTAAGCTTATAATGCGTCACAAAATGATGACTAATCAATTTATCAGTGGGTCATTTTCATCACTATTGCGTGTATGCTACAAAGGAGTCTCAATGCTGTGTATCTTCCTTATGCAAGTAGATATATCTTTCTTGTTTTGAGATAAACTCCTTTCTGCAACTAATGTGCTTTTCTAGAAATATGGAGGTATGGTTTATGATAGACCCCAAGACGTTTGCTGAAAAATTGAAGGTTGACTGAAATATAAAACAATGCCAAACTTAGCATGACAAGACTTTGATTTAATGCTAGATATTTTCTTTAAAGTGTTGGCTAATTCTGTCAAGCAAACAACGGACAAGCTGAGGGATGTCCATCGCCTCACAGTAGGCTCTAGCCTGGCCTGAAATGTAAAGATATAGAAGAGTGACTAAAGTAGTTGTGTGAAAACTAAAAAAGAGAGCTCAAGCTCCTCTGACATTCACATTTCCCCACACCTTGCTAAATTGCTCGTGGAGAAGGTTATTGTTGGATTATCAGCTTCGGAAAATTACAGAAGTTGACAGATGTAGAGCAAAAAATGGGTGTTGAAACGATGTTGGGAGGTTGAGGTTTGAGACGCTCAGCCTGGCCATCCAAAATGAAATCCAAAATGATTTTTTTTAAAGGAGACATATTAAGATAATATTCAGGTTCATAATTTATTTTAAGGTTGCTTCTAGAACAGGTTTACATGTGTTACTGCTCAAAAAACACATCAGTTTCCTCATACTGTCCAGTGCTGCAGCGCTGTATTCCCCATTAGTCTGAAACGCTCTGACTAAACTCCTGTGTCTTTAAGGCCCAAACCTTAATACTCAGTCAGAGTGCTCTGATTGGTCGGCTCACACAAGTCTGAGCCAGCACTGCTAACAGTGTCTCCAGTCAGTTCTGTCCTGTTTTCAGCTTCTAGTTAGCTTCACTTGTATCGTGAATATCAACAAATATTATGCAAATGTTTGACAAGGTGACGTAGTGATGTCACAAAGTCCCAGAATTAAAGGTGGGTCTACTGGCGAGGCATTTCAGGAACAGTGTTTTCCGTGAGAGAGAGGAACTCTTTTAAACTTTCAAAAACTTTGACATGAAAAAAGCCTATATTACACACTAAAAGAAGGGAAAAAGCATAATCTGTCTCCTTTAAGAGAACTTGGATTTTGACTTTCTTAGCAGCCAGTCAAGATTATGATGACATTTCATCTCCGTAACTGTCATAACTGGTGATTTAAACGTGCATGAAACAGGTTTTCTTAAACTTCTTTTACAGCAGAATGTATCAGCTAACTTACTATCATGAGCTTTAAGCCTAACTGTACAATATTTATAGCTAGCTATGGATGAACAGAGTGCCTGATTAGTGGCAAAACAAAATGTAATTTTCCCCTGATTCCTATGCAAACTGCATAATACTGAATGTTGCTCTGAATTACAATCATGAGGTTAATTGTGTGCTGCTATCTAACTTTTGAATGGCCTTTACTTGGTCCTAGGACACAAATGTGTGCTCTTTTCTTTACTGTTCCTTTGATATTTTTCATGTATTGTACAAATTTATTCACAGAGTCTTGAAATGAACTTTTCTCACACACACACCAATGGCATGATTGGCTTTTTTATCAGCTGAATATAACAAAATGCTAACAAAATCTAGCATCGGCAATATGTTTTTGCTACCAGGTCAGATTTCTTTAAAAACAAAATACATTATTGCACTTATAGCTTACCTTGTGTCCTGCCTAGCAATGCTGTAAATCTTTTCCACTCTACTAACATAAACTAATCATTAAGAGCTGATCTTTTACAAAAACGCTTCACCAACAACCTTAAGGCTTATAATAGAATGGGTTTGTTCAATTGCATTAAAGACGATTAAACTACACGTGTTGTCTTCACTCTGTCTTCCAGTCTTGGCACATGCACAGGCTGTGAAACGTGACCATAAAGCAAAGACAAAGTGCCTCAGCCAGCAGGTCTGAAATTGATAGTCATGTCAGCGTCTGGCATCTGAGACAGCAATTTCTTTCAACTACAACAATAGACGTAATTATATGGTTTACTTAAGAGGACGGGAGAGGAAGGTTTTTACTTGCTGGTAACACAGTATGTTGTGATTCAGTCTGTCGCGAGAGGATATTCCTGTTCAATATCACATGGACTCTTTTAAGACAGAGTCTGTTGTTGTCATTCAGTGTTGAACTATAAAGTGATCGATGTGAAAGTAAAAGCCTCTAGAGGTAAAGCCTCGGTATATATTTACCATCCATTGTGTCCCATCGACAATAGCAATTCTTTACAGAACAGGCAGGATGTGTATACTCTCAAGTTTCACCACATTCTGGAAGAACGTCTAATGCACAAACAGCATGATTGTATCCATTGTCAAATATGAATGACATGGAAAAAGCCCAATGTTACAGCTTGTTGTTCATTCTTGTGCACACTATGAGACAATCAAACACTTCATGCTCGGACATGCACACTGTCTCATGGCTGCACATGACACACAGTACGCAGGTAATTCTCACAGCACAGTGACACAACAAACATATGATTATTCTATAATATATGATGCACTGCTGTTGATTAAACCTTTCAGTAGTATGTAATATTACTAAAAAGAGCTCAACCTTACATGTTTGCAGTGAAATACAACAAACACATTAATGCAGCAGTAATATTAATCCAAATACATCATGTATAAGAAACACCAACAAGGAACAATTTTGAATTTCTGTCTTTCTGACTGATAATACTAAAACTTTTTTATTTAAGCATGCTCTTGGTTTTTAAATAATTAAAACAATGCTTCTTCCACAACTGATGCAATATTATTTCATCCTGCTCTTTTTCACAGCAACAGAGTTAATTATCCATTATAAATGTTTAGGCTAATTAGCCTCATTATTGAACTTTGAAACAACAGGTAAGCACATACAGGTATAGATTTAGTCTGTATTTGATCAACGGTTAACTAATTTCATATTGATTTTTTAATTTGATAACATGAGTGTGGCTCATGTCTACATCGAGTAGTTCTACACAGGTGCAGCAGTTTGGTGCTATGAGCGTGACAACAGTGTGTTTTTTCTTCTTCTATGTTTATTGGCTGCTCACAAAACAAAACTGTAAAGATGCACACCACCACCTACTGTGTGTATGCTGCACTTGTTAAGTCAGCAAAAGCCATTTGGCTTTGAATTATTGGTTCCATTGATCAGCTATGATTGCCTTATCTGCCGATAACCGATAACGTAAATTTTCCATTGATCTGTCCGTTGTTAGACATCAAAAAGAAGATTTCAATTTGTAATTGTAAATGCTCATAGTCCTTATGGCTTTCTGATTTGTCAGTCCTTTTAGTGTTTCAAAGTACAATTTCACATCATGTTTGAACTGGTGAATATTGGGAGGCCTCTAATTCTCCTTGCATTTATGGATACAAAAAAGCAATACAAATATGGATTTCAAATAAATGCAGTTCTTTCTAGATTGTTTTCATCATAAAGGAAGATGATATCTATTTTCTTCAAGCTAATCTTGGTCCCAGATAACATCAATCCAAAAAAAAAAGACTTGACATAAATGAATCCAGAAAAGAGTTCCCAGTTTAACGAGGGTTCCCAAATGCGTCGTGACGCGTCTCTGGCGTCACGACGGGCGGAAGTGATGCAGACGGTGATTTCCTCCATCGTCTAATCCGTTTTGATGATGCGAAATGTCTGGAAACCTGACCAGCGAAAACCGACATGGTGATGCTTGTTTGAGACTCACTTTGCGTCATTTTTAATAAAACATTATTTATTTTTTTTAATTGTTCGTGCGGAGATGGATCCGACCAGGAGGAGCGAGAGTGACTGGCAGGGGCTGCTAAACGAGGTGAGACTGTGGAGACCTTTAGAGAGGATAATTATCATCAGTGACGACCTGCTCAGGTTGTGCTCCATCAGCTGTAGATGTGCTTGTCTATAAATCTCCTGTTTCGGTCTCCGGTCTGGAGCTGCAGACGAGTTTACAGTGTGGTTCAGATGAGACAAAGTCAACAGGATTAACTGTTAAACCTGCTTTGGTGTCAACAGCCTGAAGGGAATGTAGATGAGGAAGTAGGTTTGTTTTTCTTTCCTTCCTGCAGCAGAGACCTGTGAAACAATAACAATGTGTACCACACTGCAGGATTGCTGTCTGTTCACTGCGTATTACTGATAATCTGTCACAATCAATACATTTAGACGACAGCTGATGATAGGTTAACAGCATATCCAATATAATGTAATAAAGGCAAAGTACAACGTTTTATTGTCTGAATTAAACCCCTTTTTTTTCTACCAGAATGATTCTTAAACTCGGCCTATTACTCAGGTGTGAGTCACACATGATTAATCAATTCGTGGACACTTGAATTTACACCAGCCCTGATAATTTGATTAATCATGTAATTAGTTTATGGAGCCAAATGGCCAAACCTCCACTTGTTTCAGGTCTTTAAATGTGAGGATCAGCTGTGCTTTCCTTTATTTTATATACACTGAGAACATATGGTGTATTTCTAAATGTTTCCAACATTTGTCAGGCTTTACAACTAATCAAATACATTGTTTAAAGATTAATCAATAAGGAAAATAATCAGCTGTTGCCACTTTAACCTGACAAGAACTAGCCTCTGTTTGAGGTCGCTGCTGGAAAATGACTTGCCCACAATTAACAGAGAATATCTCTGCAACTACAAGGTCTATCTGAATGATCAAAGTATCATAGTGAAGGGAACACTTGAGCGATATGTTCAGATGTGTCAGTGTAAGTGCATACGTCACTGGGTCTGAGTGAATGAAGTTGGCACAAAGCATAAACAAATGGTTTTGTTTCAGCTGAAAAACAATTGCAGTTTTGGAATGAATATCCCTGAGGAATGATGCACCTGAACATCTGAACATTACCTCTGCCGACTTTCATGCTAATAAAGTGAATCAGAGCAAAATATAGAGAGCACTCAGGCAGAAGCTCTGGTAATAAACTTTTATATTTCACTTATTTGGTACCAGGTAACAACAGGTTAATCAAGGCCATGACAAATGTCAATATTTATCAGAAGCAGGTCCATGTGGTTATTTTATTATAACTTGTCTATTATAACTATCTTTTTGTTATGTATATAACTGTGTATTTTTTTTTATGCTTATTTTTATTTGCACACCTCCCATGAAGCTTGATATGAATGTCTCTTTGGTGAAAGTAAAGTGACAGACAACACTTTTATTAATTCCTCTAATTTATCTATTTTATTTGTCTGCTTTTGTGAATCTTGTGAATCATCTGTGAAGACTACAGTTAACCCATTACTAGCATCAAAAAACCTTAAAGGTGTTTTCACAATGAGTGGAGCAATTTCAACAAAACTAAGCTTCAACTTTTCAGTTTCACAGCCAAGTTCTCTCCTAGTGCTCCAGGACTAATGCATGCCTCATTGCACAGACAGCTCAGATTGCCCTGCAAATTTAGATACAGAACACATGGCTGTCATGCTACATGCAATTACTGTTAAAAGAAGAGTAAAAATCAGCCTTAGACGCCAGAGGGTTAATAAACAACAAATAAATTAATGTGAAGTTTTTCAGCTTTGGGAGATTTCTTTGCCTGTATATTCTTCTAACAATGCCTTTAACTTTCTTCTCTTTCTCCTTCTTACACGCAGTTCGTAATATGTAAGCGGAAGTTGGAGAGTAAGAAAGAAGCTCTGCTGATTCTGTCCAAAGAGTTGGACACCTGCCAGCAGGAGAGAGATCAGTACAAACTGATGGCCAACCAGCTCCGAGAGCGACACCAAGGACTCAAGAAGAAGTACAGAGAACTCATTGTAAGCCATCCCTGTGCCTCCTAAAGATGCTTTGTTGCCGTTATAATAGAAGAAGCAGAACAGAGAATATAAATGGTCTTTGTCTGTTGTCCACATTTAATGACAGCTTCCCTTGTTTGTATGACTAATAGGACGGAGATCCCTCGCTGCCTCCCGAGAAAAGGAATCAGGTAGGTGGATTTTAACCTGCAGATGTTTTTTTTTTTTAGATTAAAAGAAAGGGGGGAGCATATTTACATAAAACCCTTGTTGTTTGTAGCTTTAAATGTCAGTCATTAAGCCTGTGTGGTCTCGCCATATGTGACCTCATATCTATGTGTCGTGCAGGTGAATTTAGCTCAGCTGCTGAGAGACTCCAGAGAGAAAAGCAGTCAACTGTCTGAGGAGGTGAGGGAGCTGAAACAACGACTGGCCGAAGCTCAGGGTGATAACAAGGTACCGCGTCACGCTGTGCATCATACTGAATACAGTTGAATCAGGTTGTATGTTTATGACGTGTTGCATGTTTCTCCCAACAGCTTCTACGAATGACCATCACCAAACAGAGGCTGGGAGACGAGGAGGTCGGCGCTCGACACTTTCCCGCACACGAGCGGGAGGATCTGGTCAAACAGTTGGAGAGAGCTCGAGAACAGGTCAGAACAGCTTCCTGTTGATATACAACTTCTGCTCTAATTTTATAGACTGTTACACATTTGAATCTGTAATAAAACACCATATTGAATTATATATATTTAGAGTAAGTAACTAACACAAGGTTTTCTACATGTGAGGTCTGTTTGAGTCCATCATGAGCCTCTTTATGAGTCACCAGGGCAAACCAACATACTGAGCAACAATCGGGACAATCAAATTGTTTTAATTTAAACTTTCTTCAGAGAATTTGTCATGTCGACCATATTTCTTTTAAAGTTCATTTGTGTTTCAGGCGTCTGTTTTTACATTGAACTCAAAACCTATTTAAGTCAAATGCTGTGCCAGCCGTGAAAGATTCACTGTCCCTGAGATAAGTACAGAAAGGCTCCCTCAGAAGCACAGCTTAATGTGATGTATGACTTATTAATGATTTATAAGTGAAAAGCCTGTCAAATATTGTGTTAGGTCACATTATATGGAGGACAGAATGAAACCACAAGCAATTCAGGTGATATTTTTCTTCAAAATTGTCACAAAAATATAGAAATACAAGCTGACACTGTACGATAACAATCAAGACGAACCTGTATCATTATTAGATGAAATCGCAGCTCGCACACTAACGCGGTGTGTTTTGCGTTGCTGTAGAACGAGGTTCTGGAGCACAGCGTGAAGTCGCTCACAGACGAGCTGCAGGACGTTCGGGCAGAGCGCGACGTGTTCCAGCAGAAGGCTCATCGCCTCAACGTGGAGATGAACCACATCGTGGGCAACGATGAGATACGGGTATTAGACATCGACGCTCTCTGCATGGAGAACAGGTCCGTCACTTTTTGAAATATTAAAGTGTCTGCAGCAATGTCCACAGTCAAAGGAACAACTTCCAAGTTCTGCATATGCTGTTGAAACACTTGTCCCTCTACAACATGACTAGCTCAATAAAATAAATTATATATTCATGTCAGTATTCAAGTACTGTATAGCTATAACATAAAAGAGATCACTACGTATTTTAACTTTATGGAGTCATAACTGCGAAGGCTTGGAACTGATAACATTTAACAATCTTTCAGGTATTTGCATCAACGGTTCAGTCAGCTGCAAGAAGAAATCAACCTACTCAAGACGAATCTCATGAAGTACAAGGTAGCCTCATTTTTATTCTTTTTCTGTAATTTTTTTCTTTTTAACTTTGTTCCTTTCTCAATTCCATGAAAACATTACCACTTATAGTTTCTCTAAATGTTTGAGAATGTGGATTTATTATAAAGACAGTTGCACTGTTAGATTATCAGAAACAGAAACCTCTGATGCTCATTTATGTTTTTTTCAGAGCGCCCTGGAGTGCAGGAAAAACTCTAAAATCGGTGGGAAAGCCAACAGTAGTGCACTGACTGGAGTGCTCTCCGCTAAACAAGGTCAGAGGGTGTAAAACCTCTTACAGTTTATTGTGGTGGAGTAAGAGTGCAATGTGTGTACTTATACTGTGACTGATGGTGTGTCTGCAGTGAAGGAGTTGCTACTGTCTGAAGAAAACGGCTGCAGTCTGCCGGTGACTCCTCAGTCCATCTCGGACCTCAAGTCTCTCGCCACGGCTCTGCTGGAAACCATCCATGAGAAGAACATGGTGATTCAGCACCAACGCCAGATCAACAAGTACTCCCTCTCATTGCTCACGCTCTTTCTGTATACTCCCTTTTTTCTCGGCTCTGATTTTGGACGCATCAGTGAGAAGACGGACGTTCATTGTTTATTTGTTGTTTCAGGATTCTGGGAACTCGAGTAGCAGAGCTGGAGAAGAAATTAAAAACATTAGAAATGTCTGGATTGTGGAGCCTGCCAGGTAAAAATAGGAATACATTGAAACTATTGCTTTTCATTGAAGCCTGTTTTCTACATGCTGTTTACAATAACTTGATGTCTGTATGCTTTTCTTCTTCTGTCCTTTTCTTTCTTGCTATCTGGAGGCCTGACTTATAATGTGTCTCTGGGAATATATGGAAGTATGTTCCTCGCATAATCATCCACTTTTTAACCTTTGAACTTCATCTTCTTCCATCATCTCTCATATCGGCACAAGTTTCATTTAATTATTTCTTTCCCATCCAGCAGTTTTTAGTATTGACGTTGTGACACGACAACATTTAGACTGACTTTGGATAACGTTTTGTTACATTAGGGGGAAAAGACAGCATCATCCTGAATCCTCAGCTGGAGGAGTCCACACTGTCACCTGAACAAGAAGGTGAATATTCAAAAGGTGGGTTTAAGTTCAGCTGTTTTAATGCAATTTTTTTTAAATTTGTGCATAAAAGATTACTCGCTTGAGGAGGTGGAAAAGTTGCTGACAAAAAAATGCAACAAAGTTCAACATAAACAGCGAATTAATGCTGTCTTACATAAAGCATGTGACTTCAGGTTGAGCTCCACTTGAGATGTCCTCTTCAAATGAATACACACTACAAGCATACATACTTATATACCTTATTTACATCATGTTTTTCCTACAATTTGCAAAAATGATAACAGTAGTAATTGGATTCTTGAAGTTCCCGTATTGTAGAAAGGGAGATTTAAGCAGGTTTAATTGCTGTACAAATACTGTAACAGTATACAATCCTTTTTAAACAAGCAGTCAGGACTTTCGTGAGGTTGTTCTCAGTACGGCCCTGGTCGCAAAAACACCAGATGATGCAGAAAAACAGTAGGTGGTGCCTACTCAGACCTACGTTCAGACAAAGGATGAATATAGGTGCTGCAGTAGTGAACTCTATCAGAACAAGTATGCATTTTTTTAGCATTAAAGCATGTAAACATTTTCTATTCCTTCACCTTGAATAAAAGTACAAACCTGAAAAATTGGACATGAAAATCTTCCATTCTTACAGGTGACGAAGGGACCGAAAAACTAGCTGTCGATCAGCAGAGCTCCATAGAAGTCCCAAACCAAGAGACCGGACCGGCAGCTGTGTCAGGTGGTGGAGAGGAACTGAGCGAGGAGGAGCCATCACCGTCCAGTGAGGGGACGTGCCAGCAGAACTCCTCCTACCAGTCAGCTGAGGAAGAGCCGCAGACGCCGGACAGCGAAGTGTTCAACGACAGCGATCGATCACAGGACACGATCGATTTAACGGCTTTAACGAGTCACCCGTCGAAAGAAGAGGAGTGTCTGAGCAATTGTCCTCCCACAGCGCCCGATGTGAGCACACAACACCTGTCAGACCTCAGCCACTTACAGGAAACTTCAGAGAACTCAGGAGGAGGAGAGGGGGAGTCAGACAAATGCACTGATGGGGTGGAAACTGTCGAGACGGAGTGCATTATTACAGAGGAAAATACTGATATTGCTGCACCCACCGCTGCTGCTGCTGCTGCTGCTGCTGCTGCTGCCGTGAGTTCTCCTGAAGAGCAAGAGGACGTCCAGTCACACCAGGAGACAGAGCTTTCGGAGGAGACAGATGTTTGTGTTCGTCAGGAAATCTTAGAATAAAGGGATGAACGACACATTTACAATATGATGCCACTTTATTCATTTTTAGGTATAAAGAAAATTATCTGGAGAAATGGACACTACATTACACAACAATGTACTGTAAATCCAGCAAATATGAAAAACAATTACCGGGACGCTTTATTTATGCTTTAGTGGGATTATTCTCATTAATCAACCTGGTAAAGTAGGAAGAATGACTCGTAACACGCCTAAAAAAATCTTAGTGTTTACTGTCTGATAACTGGGTATCTAACTTGTGCCCTCACTTTTTAAGAGCCTCATGTAGATTAACCTGTTAAACGGATAAACGGCCCAAAGTATGTGGACACCAGAACATAGCACAATGTAAAATAATGTGATTGTTTAACATGAACATGCTGCTACAACAGCCAGCACTCTGCTGGGATTGCTCTTACACAAAAAATGGTAAGAAGTCAGACGTGCAGATCAGTCAAGTTCCTCCAAACCAAACTGGGGGGAAACATTTCCTTCACTGTCATGTTAAAAACAGGAGAGCGCCAAACACAAACCACTGGACACTAAACACTGTGGATGTGTCAGAGTAGTAGATACGGTGGTTTGCAGTGATTTAAAAGTAGCAGAAAAGGGCTTTGGACTGTAGCTGACGTGGCTGTGATGATTGGGTTTTTCTTCCTTTCAGTCTTCGATCTTTTCCCACAACTTAACAGTGAAGGAGAATGTGATAAGTTCTACATTTCTGCTGTTGACTATTGAGAAAGACACTCCTTCCAGCTTTGTTTCATATAGAAATGAATTCAAGATTAAGAAGGACAAAGTGCAGTTGATGCCAGCAGAAACATTGTCCTTTATCTTCCTACCTCTGTCCACGCTCTCCCCCTTTGACTTTAAAGAAACCTACCAACCATACTGTATTGATCACTACATCAACAAATAGACATTCAATTGTTGTAAATATCTAAGTTTAGCAGCAGCTTTATAATCCCAACATTTTCAAACAGCTTCTTTTATTCTCAGTAAATTTACCCATCATGTTTTTCTTTGCCAGAAGATTTTGTCCAGGAGCTGCTGTCATTTAGTTTAAGACGACACAACCTGATAAGAGTTTTTATTTTTAATCACAACAACACAATATTATAAAAGATGTATAAAATGCTGCATGACGATTGTACAGATCATTGATTTTAAAAAATGATTGGTTTATTCCATGCTTTTATTTCATTTTTTGACAGGCAGACAAACGTTTGGCACTTTACCAGAATATGTCAGTTGAACCAAAAGATCTTAGGTAAGAATACATCTACAGCTACAGCTATTAGTCTGTCACACAACGAGGCCACAACCTCTAGACTTACCAGCACTGATGTGTGTTTGTGTTGAAAAATATTATCCGCTCACCAGATAGAAATGACATAGAGCCATGTGTGTTTCTGTGTTCAGTGTGCGGAAATGTGTACAAAATGTATTTATTTCTGCAAAATAAATAATTTTCAACTACTGGTTTTGTTGTATGTGATGCAGGTTCTTGAAGCTAAATGCTAATATCAGCATGCTAACATGTTTGCAGTGACAATGGTCACATTCTGGTGATGCGTGCATATGTAGTACATGATAACAAACGTTAAACGGAGTACAGCTGAGGATGATGGAAAATGACATTTTTGCAGGTATAAACTAAACTAAGTATTGGACAAATTCAAAGCAACATTATGTACCTTTTTAATTAAAATAACAGATTAAAAATCATGTTGATGGTACAGTGTCTTGAAACAGGGTGAATAGTGTCTCTGTCGCAGCTATCACTTATTTCTGCTCTTTGTAACTGAGAGGGTAGAATCACATTGGTACGAACATATTTACTTTAAGGTACCTGTTTTCAAGACTTAACATAGTTATGATGTGATGAGTTCTGTTTGTAATCAACAACTACATTACATCTGACAAATTGTTACACACACAAAATGCCTATTTCTACAAAATGTTGCTTTAACTTTTGACCCTTAATAGCACTATGGGAAGAATCAGTGACTCAATAGGTCAGTAGCAATCATCCTCTAGGAATCATAATTTTCTACACAAACGTATGCAGAAAGATGTTGAGATATTGAGTCTGTAAAAAAGTTGTGGAAAACTTGAAACTGGCCCGGACCAATTCTGTCTGCAACCCAGTCGCCAGAGTAAATGTTGGCAATGCACAGTATGTTTTGGAAACCTCAGATTTATTAAAACTTTACCCTTCTTTTTATTGTAACTTTCAATTTTTTCTTGTGACAAAGCTGTGCTCATGTTCTGGTTCAGTTTAGGCATAAAAATCACTTGGTTAGGGGTCATAAACGATCATGATTATTCTTAAAATACCTGTTTTTGTTGCCACAATGGTGACGCAATCTCCTTAAAAATATCCAGTGGTGTCACACTTATAAAATGTTGAAACAGCTGCAATCACTGGCATCCCTTAAACCTCTGAAGTCAGGCCATGAACATGTAGTGTCAACGTGATTATGATACATTTTGTAGAAATATGAGTACGGTACATATGACACCCTGTTACGACCCTAGAGGTCATGTGTTTCTATTTGTCCGTTTTTAACATCCCTCTTTTACATGTGAGTATGTGTGTGAGTGAGAGAGCGGTTGCAGGTGTGTCTGATTGATTGTAGGTTGCCCTGTGGCGCTGATTGGTTCCTGCCTGAAGACAAGAGTTTAAAGGCCGGCTCTGCCCAGTTCCTGTGGGCTCTCCTCTGCTGTCCCAGACTGCCAGCATTGTGTGATTGTGAAAAATATGTTGTTTTGAATAAACTATGTTAAAAACGCTTGCTGCTGGTGGTGTTTGGAGGATGGGAAGAGGGGAGTCTCATTCTCTTGTTGCACCAGGGTTTCCCCTAGGCCCTGGTCGTAACACACCCACAAATGTGAAAGTATCTGTCACTTGCAGAGATGTTAGATGCCAACATTTTATCCTGAAGACTGGGCTGTCAATTCTTACTGCAAGTTCCTGCATTAATTTTGAGAAACCACTGTTGAATGTCTGAGACAGCTATTTGATTGAGTCACTGATTTAGCTCTTGTTATCAGACAAGAAATACAATGTGTACGATGAATGAATGAAATCAAAGGAAAAATCTTTTCGCTGGCCTGCAGTTATACCACTGTTGTGAAATTAGTTACTCCTCAACCTCCTGGTATACAGTTTCTGGTGTGTATTCCAGAGTTTGGGGGAAGAAATCCCAATGATGCAGCAGCCGAGCCTCCTTCCTGCGTTCCCATGCAGCAGACTCCCGGCATCCCCACCGCGCCCCAAGTCATCTATCTTCTCATGGACCACCACTGCTCGTCCAATCACAGACATCCCTCCAAACATTGTTGCCTCTGATTCCATCATGGCGTTGATTTTCCCTTGCTGGGCCTCAAAGTTGCCAAAGTCTCCGGGGTGGTTGGGGTGATGCACACCATGTGGGTTGTAGTGGCCCCCAGTGGAGTCACAGCCCTGGCTCAGGTCTCCGTACTGATGGATGTGCACCGCTCTGGGCTGAGGATCGCCTTCTGTGGGGAAGCCGTTGAACCGAAGCAGGACTTTGAGTTTTCCCTGAGGATAATCCTGCTTAAACAGCGCCTGACCGTACACTTTGGGCAGACCCTCAGCTAGTGAGGTGCTGGGTCTCATTTTGCAGGCTGCATACAGAGTGCCATTGTGCTGCGAGACCTCTGGTGGAGCCAAAGTGTCAGTGGTAGCCGAGACACATTGTTGACCTCCTGCCAGCAAAACCAACAGTGCTCCCAATATACTCATTGACCTGAAAGATATAAAACTTATTAGGAGAGTTCTTTATTTATTTCTTTTACACAAAAGGGTCAATTTTCCACATCAAAGTGTGTTTACAGCTGTTTGAAAGTACATCTATGTACGTGAAAAAAACATAATATAAAGCCACTCCAAAGGGTGCTGCACATAATCTGATAGATTGCCTCGAGTGATGTCACTCAATGGCTGGATTGCATGGTGGGTAATGTAGGCAGACGGTCTTGAAAAGCAGTCTGCTGCTCTATCATTGCACTCCCTGTGACACTGTTGGACTCATTAGGAACAGTTTCAAAACAAATTATCAAAAAATCCACACGGCAGAGACATCGCCTTTTTTTAAAACCACACATTCTTCTTTTTCAAAACCTGCATCCTACATTACCCACAATGCAACTCAGCCACTGAGTGACATCACTGGCTAAGTTTCCTCTGGAGCCACAAAGGGCTTTATACAACTTTTTGTATAACCTAAAAGTTACAGTTTAGGTAAAATTAACACTACACGAGAATACTACCTTGTTACAGGTTAGAGCTGTCGGAATCTCACAATATTCAAGATAACCATGATTTTAAACATTAAGTATTGATTTTTAGGGTAATTTATTTGCCAGAAAAGAGACACACACCCACACTACAACACATTTAAAAAGGAATTTGATTGCCATCATTTATTTTATTTCCATAGACATCGTGATATTCATGCAGTGAAACGCTGCATTGGAATCATCGTCAGAAAAACGTACAGAAGTTATCAGTATACAGAATAACTCTTTCTTTGTTATTATCTGAGAGGATCAGTTTGTGAAGACCATCATAATTTAGTTGTGTGTTTTGCGTAGATTATTCATCTATGAAGTGCGGAGCAGCACAACAACAATGATCAACTTAAAGTAAATCCGTCAGATGTGGTTTGTGACTTTCCCTTTACTGTAAACATAAAGTTGCACAAGTGTTATGTAATGCTGCCTCAGAAATGGCCCGCGGCGCAGTGACTGAGTTGGTTTTCAGCTGAAATTGTCCTCCCGTTGTCACAAAGGGTAGAAACTCCTGTTACGCACACAACGTTACGCAGTGGCCATGTAGCGTTTACCTCTTGGAGGAGAATAAGGGATAAAGAAGGGCACAGTCTGCTCTCATCACTGCACAAACGTGATGTCGCAGTGTTTTTCATCCTGCAAAAGAAAGTTAAACAGCGCGGACGCAGAGCAGAGGCGCACTCACCCGTGTGGACGCATGATCACCAAGAACCCTCTCCCTGCGGATCGTCTGACGGAGTCGAGATGAGATGTTTCATAAAGTCTTGTGTAAGCGTGTCTGGAGGCGTCGTTTAAAGAGGGTGGAGCTGAGATGATCACACACAAGGGGTACCGGGGATGTCAGCTGGTTGTAATTTCATGGTTTAAGACGTCAGCTGCTGTTTATTTATTTTTTATTTTTTTATTTACAGATGAATCTTATAATATTGAGCCCCTTGTCGCACTTTAATCCTCGATTAAGTCCCTAAAACATGCAGACCCGCAGTCGTCGTGTTGTTGATCAGGCTCCATCTGACGCACAAACATTCTCCAAACAGCTGATGCATCCACAAACTAGGAGGACTTTGTTTACTCTAGTGTTAGCCCTCAGGTCGTTCCCCTTCTGGCTGTCCTGGTAAAATGGAAATGTTATGTTTATGTATAAGTAAAAGCCTGCTACTAACACTAAAAGATCAGTATATAATAGGCTAGCAGTGCCAATAGAGGTGGAACAAAGCAGGCAGTTCGATTCAGACTTGTATTGTGCCTTTAAAATCTGTCTGACAGAAGTGGGTAAAAGCAAACACAACATGCAAGAGGACACAACAGCATAACAACCCAAAGAAGAGTTTAACCTCAATGCAACTGTTGATATATCTTGTGTTTGGATCATTTTGGTAATGCATGTCGCATACATTTTGGCAAAGGTGTTCCTTTGTTTTTCTTTTAAATTTCAACCTCAGCTCATATAATATGTCTATAAGACACTGTGTACATGTTATAATAGACTTTATTCATACAGCGCCTTTTAAAAACAGAGTTTACAAAGTGCTCTGACAATCTAGCCAAAGCAGGAAACTCAGGAGGAAGACAACATCATGGAGCAAACACTCAATAGTTGAGCTAAACACAAGGAAGCCTGGGAAGAACATCTTGTTGAAGGTGTACCATTAAAAATCAATATGAGTCATTACCAAAGGAATAACAGTAATAAAACAGGCACAAATCACAGAAAAAGAAAGAAAGAGGGAAAGAGAAAAAAAAGTTGTGCAAAAATAGAAATAAATAAAGAATAGAATCAATGAAGGACGATAGGAAGACGACATCCAATATAGGGCAGATAAAAAGATTATTATCTATTTAAAAGAATGAGGACAACACATTAATTAAAGGTAACAAATAAAAGCAGTAAAGGACAGTTAAGGGGGAATAAAAAACAGACAAATAGACTAAGATTAAGAGCAGTAAAAATAATTGTATAACAATATTATGTGCCTTTAAAACCCATTAAAACTTTACTGTTATTATTATTACAGTATAACATCATGCATCCATGTCATCAGACTTTCATTCTGTGGTCCTGGATGAGTTTCAGTCATTTTTTTAAAAACTATTTTTCACTAGATGGGGCAATTTGCCTGTATTTACCCATGTCAAAAACCGCCATAAAATAATATATGCTAAGATATGGAAAATCATATTTTTTGTATTTTGTTTTATTTTTTTCATGAAAAAAAGCAGTGGCATCACAAAAACGATCTGGTGTTTAAAGGGTAAAAATCTTGAAAATTAATGAATATTTGGTTGTTATTATGGTCGACTGATGTTGGTTGAAAGATGTAACCCAATGAAAGTTGAAAGTAATATTAATGTGACGTATTTTCATGGCAGTTTTTGACATGGAACATTTTTTGTACTAAATGTGGGGAGCCTGTATCTCCAACCAGGTAGGAGGAGAACAATTCCTCCCTGCTCAGAGCTAATGTTGGAATGACAACACACACAGACATGGATAAGTGGAGTGTAGTCAGTGTGTGTATGATAAAGAGGCGTTAGATGATAATCTTGCAATGTTTCATTTGTTGCAGAATCAATCAAAATCATATGGGTTACTCTGTGATTCACACTCCAAATATGCTAAATTCTGGACGTGGCCTTAAAGAATTTTAGGTATCTTGTAATCGTATGCAGGATGGGTACACATGTTATGTGTTGAATAATTCAAATTCGGCACACATTTTCATTGATCTGATCACTAACACAGCCCGTTCTTCTACAGCACTTGTTGGTGTAAATGCCAGAACGCCCTCCAGGCCAGCAGGGGGCGGTGACGCGTTCTGCGCAGCCGCTGTGAAACAGATTTGAACGGAGGCAAACAGAAGATCCTCACAGGAAACTGGAAACCAAGTTACTTCCATATTACCCGGTAGAACAGTGTTCACGTTAATAGATTAAACATAAGCTACATTTTCCCCTAAAGATGTCCAAAAGACATCGCCTGGATTTGGGCGATGACTATTCCACCAGTAAGAAGAGATCTGACGGGTAGGTGAAGCTCTGAAGTGAACATGTCTGCTTTAACCGTTAGATACTAGCTAGCTAACTGCTAGCTGGTGCTAGCCATTTTGGCTAACAGCCACTACGGATGTATCAGATGAACCGAGACAATATAACCATAAGCTGTGGTTCTGGTTCAAGCCGGTGTTCCTCAACTCCACCCGAGTGTCCTCTGATACATTACTATAAATGTATAACGTTCAGCCGCATTGTGATAATAACCTCATTTAGCCATTTGGGACGACTCTGGCTAACAAACGAAGCATCTACGTTACCCTCACTATTGAGGCACGTGTGTGGCTAACGTTAACTCAGCGAAATGCTAACAACCTTTGCTAGCGAGCTGAAGTTGACTTAGCCAGCTAACCTTTGGTATACACTCAAAGGCAGACATGTCATGTGTAAAAGCAAACTTTCAAAAGAAATAATGTTATGTAATTCTTACACTCATATCATTATCATACTATTGTCACCCAGCAGACCTTGTGCTAGCGCTAGCCTGCATGCTTACCAAAACTTTAAGTGTAACTTTAATCTTGTTTAGTTAATCAACATTTCAGCAAGAACTAACGTTACTGTTTTGCCCTGCAATTAATACTATTCGGTGGAGGTTTTAGTTGAAACCGTTTTTAATAAGGTGTTCATTCAGTCTTGCTGTTGTTTTGGGGGTGTTGAAGTTTAACTTATTGCATCGTATTGAGATGTGAGTCTAAGAGAGTGGGCTCTCTGTGCTGAAGTATCAGGTATGGCCTGGTTGAACAACAGGTTAAACAAAATAAATATGAAATGAATAAATATAAAAACCTTTATAATGGTGGGATGAGTTGCAGGACTGTTTTAGCTAGCTTAGTCTAATGAACTGACTGCCCAGTGTGTGTGTGTTTGTGTGTTAGCTAAGATTAGCAATGCAGATATGTCAACATCTTTGATTATGTTGCTCATTAGATTTTAAGGTAATCTAGAATCAGTGCCACCATTGAATAATGGTTCCAACAGGAAGCACTGTCGAGTCAGTGGCCCCTGAAGGGAGAAGAAGGGAATACAGATAAACGTTGGTAGCTGCAGATGTAGCAGTTCTTACCAAAGCTAGCACAGGATGAATCTCTTTAGGATCTCTTTAGGATATTTAAAAAAAAAAACTGTGTTGAAGCAGTATGTCCTGACCTACTCATATTATGATGATACTTATTATAATGTGTTTTCTCTGGGTGTTCTTCTTGCTGTGACAACCTCTCATCTGCACAACAAATTTGCAATAAATCCAACTGACAGTACGGTCTTAATCCTTTAAAAACAAATGTAGGGGTACTTTTTTAAAGAAGAATATGATAGACAGCGTTATTATTGTGGGAACTTTTGTAAAACTCATATCAGTATCAGTGTAAGCCTCCTAAGAACTATTATCAGATGGGCTAGAAGTGTTCATTTCATAGTAGTATAGGCAGAAAATCACAAAATGACTGCATGAGGATTTACTCTACATTGTTATATATTTATATTGATGTCCTACTCTGATGTTGACAGGAGGGAGAGGGACCGTGACAGGGACCGTGAGGACCGCTCCAGGGACAGGGACCGAGATAGGGACCGGGACAGGGACAGAGACCGGGACAGAGACCCGAAGCCTACTCCTGCCCCGTCGAACAGCACAGCAGCAGTGCCATGCATGCCAACAATCAAGCAGATGGCCATGCAGCAGCAGATCAACCCATTCACCAACCTGCCGCACACGCCGCGCTACTACGAGATCCTGAAGAAGAGGTTGCAGCTACCAGTGTGGGAGTACAAGGAAAGCTTCAGTGACATCATCACGCGTCATCAGAGCTTTGTCCTTGTCGGAGAGACTGGTTCTGGAAAGACAACACAGGTGTGAAAACTTTAAATCCACCCATCTCTAATGTGCTTGACTGAATACTTGTGTAACTGTAGCTTTTGAAGTTTCATCATAGTCAATATGATGGCAGAGTGTTGCCGTGTCCCAAAATAGGAATGATTTGATACTCTCCTCTTAAACAATTTTATCTGAATAAACTGCAAACTTTGCTTCAACCACCAGATCCCACAGTGGTGTGTGGACATGGTGCGGGGCCAGCCTGGTCCTAAGCGGGCGGTTGCCTGTACTCAGCCCAGGAGAGTGGCGGCTATGAGCGTGGCTCAGAGGGTGGCTGACGAAATGGACGTCATGCTTGGACAGGAAGTTGGTTATTCCATCCGATTTGAGGACTGTAGCTCTGCCAAGACTATTCTCAAGTAAGTGATTGTGGTCATAGTGGTTTCTAATGCACAAAAACGGCTTTTTTTGTAGGCACAGTGCAATCAGTCCAGAAGATCTGAATCTTACAAAGCATGTCTGTCATTTGTTTAGGTACATGACAGACGGTATGTTACTAAGAGAAGCTATGAACGACCCGCTGCTGGAACGGTATGGTGTGATCATTCTGGACGAGGCCCACGAGCGTACTCTGGCCACAGATATCTTGATGGGAGTACTCAAGGAGGTAGTGCGCCAAAGACCGGATCTCAAGGTATTATTTTTTCATTAACTGCTGTTATTTGCTTGCTTTTGTCACGGTATATGTATTCATTTGCTAGAACCAGGTGCTTTGCTTCATGCTTGGAAACACAACATATACAGAAACGTTTTTCGTTTGTGCGCAGGTGATCGTCATGAGCGCCACGCTAGATGCCGGTAAGTTCCAGGTTTACTTTGACAACTGTCCTCTCCTGACGATTCCTGGACGTACACACCCTGTCGAGATTTTCTACACACCCGAACCGGAGCGAGACTACCTTGAAGCAGCAATCCGCACCGTCATCCAGATACACATGTGTGAGGAAGAAGAAGGTGACTGCCTTCTCTTCCTCACTGGACAAGAGGTAAGACTTGTGGACAGTGGATTTTTCATTATGGCTGCATTGTTGTTTCTCCTGAATACACAAACTGAAATCTTCATTTTTCTTTCAGGAAATTGATGAGGCCTGCAAACGGATCAAGCGTGAGGTCGATGACCTTGGGCCTGAAGTTGGAGACATCAAAATCATTCCACTGTATTCCACATTGCCACCACAGCAGCAGCAACGGATCTTTGAGCCGCCTCCTCCAAGAAAGCCCAACGGTGCAATAGGAAGAAAGGTATGTTGTAAATAATGGAACAGAGAAATTTTAAAAGAACTTTTAAGGGACTAGATTAGGACTAAATGATGCATCTGTAGATGCCAACATGTGTCCATTGATGATGGGTATCTGACCACCTGTTGTTCATCCTCAGGTTGTGGTTTCGACAAACATTGCTGAGACCTCTCTGACAATTGATGGTGTTGTGTTCGTCATCGATCCTGGATTTGCAAAGCAAAAGGTGGGCGGAGCATAACTCGCTTCACTGGAATTTTGGTGCATTTACTCCTATGTGTAAAATGCTTACAGTTGGACGATCCTGAAAAACTCATACATATAAATGCTGATACAAAATGCTCAGGTGTTTCAACAAACCATGCTTCCAAATCTGTGTTTTAGGTTTACAATCCCCGTATCAGAGTTGAGTCCTTGCTCGTCACGGCCATCAGTAAAGCTTCTGCCCAGCAGAGGGCGGGACGAGCCGGCAGAACACGTCCAGGGAAATGTTTCCGCCTCTACACAGAGAAGGCCTACAAAACAGAGATGCAGGCAAGTGACGATTACAAAGACTTGTCATCATCTTTAAAGCTAATGAGATATGGAGGTTATTAGTTTTTTTTAAAGATAACTGCACAGTCATGACTGTCTTTTGTTGCTTATTAACATTGTAAACACCCTCATCTTAGGATAACACATACCCTGAGATTCTTCGATCCAACCTGGGATCTGTTGTGCTGCAGCTGAAAAAGCTGGGTATTGATGATCTTGTGCACTTTGACTTCATGGATCCACCAGGTGAGTTGTTTTGCGCTTGTTAAATTGAGCGATAAAGTGTTTTTTAAAGCTTCACCTAAGTTTCTGAAATGTAAAATTAAAATCATGAACAGAGCACATCACAATTTCACACAACCCAAAGTGACATCTTCAGATTACTGCTTTTAAATGACAGAAAGACAACAGAGCCTTCGATTTTTAATCATCCTGAACCAGCAAATGTTTGTTTTGAAAAAGTACTGAAATGATTAGTCGACTGTCAAAATGGTTTTGGATTACATTTCTTTTGATTGACTGATTAATCAACTAATTGTTAGAGCTCTGAATTTATGAATCTCTGCTGAGGTGTGACTTTCTGACCTTTCCCTCTCTTCCTCTGCAGCTCCTGAGACACTGATGAGGGCCCTCGAGCTGCTGAATTACCTGGCGGCTCTCAACGACGACGGCGACCTGACAGAGCTGGGCTCCATGATGGCAGAGTTCCCTTTGGACCCCCAGCTGGCTAAGATGGTCATTGCCAGCTGCGAGTTTAACTGCTCTAACGAGATCCTTTCCATTACTGCCATGTTGTCAGGTAATGCCCAGGACTGGGCTGACATCTTCCTTGCCTTCTGTGGGCCAATTCTCTTGAGGGTTAAACACACCACTACTCGCGGGTGGTATTTGGAGAAGAAAAAAAAAAGTTTCCAACCAAGATCATAGCTTGTGCATAGCATTATGGAACAAATGAAGGCAGGACTATTAATCATTCATACGTACATGTTTAATTTCGTGTAACTGTGATTTCCCCCCCCCCCCCGTGTTTGAGTCCCATAAAAATGTAGCAAACATAATATTTGCTTAATGTCATTTGAACAGGCTTATGAATGTAATTCTACTATATTAGTGTGAACCAGCAAGTGACAATCATTAAGTATATCAAGCTCTCTTAATCTTAATTGTATTTATATAAATTATATGAGAATATTTGAATATAAAAAAATTATGATTATTTTTTTCTGATTGAGAATGCACACAGAGCTGTAGCTTTAATAGAACTTTGTTTTTTTGTTGTTTTTTTTAAAAAGACATTGAGTTGCAGAACCATTTATCATA
Organism: Diplodus puntazzo; assembly: GCA_963678695.2. Taxonomy (NCBI): domain Eukaryota; kingdom Metazoa; phylum Chordata; class Actinopteri; order Spariformes; family Sparidae; genus Diplodus; species Diplodus puntazzo. The sequence goes on along the minus strand of OZ023156.1, from coordinate 14,418,350 downwards.
ATGTGTTTGATTCTCCAAGCATTTTGGGGGCATATTTTTTTTTTTATCTGAAGATGACAGAATAATTGACTCAAGGATTTTCTCGGGGAAGAAAACTTATTGCAACCACGGCTGTTATCAGCTTCTGTAAAAGATCGATTATCCAAAAATTCCGTTTTTGGCTGAAATGCCTGTCACTCTAGGCAGTTTGGGGCCATAATATGCACTATATGTTCAATGAAACCAAAGCAAGTGGATAGGGCAGGCACCACTTAAACTTCTTCACATTCATCGCATTTATCACAGTTTTCTTTTCATTGAAATATTGCATTGTGAATTTTAACTTCTATCATAATGTTAGTTCTCATGTGTAGCATGGAAGTATTTGAGTTATCTGCTCTCTTAAAGGCCTAACCATTACATGTTGATACAAAAACAAGTATAATTTTCTGAGTATTGAAAAGTTAAAGCATTGCTGATGTCCCTAACACTCTGTAGTTGTGTGAAAACTCTTGTTTTACAGATGTGGTTAAATGACCCCCTTCTCTACGAGCTAATAGCCATTACAGTTGGGAATGACCATGAGAAAAGACTGCAGCCCCCCTTTGATAGAGCTTGTGGTCCTGCCCTGTCCCAACGCAGTGTCGAGTGCCCTAGCATCATAGGCTTTGCTCCATTTTTCTCTGAATGTTTGACTCATCCCTATGGGCGGCTTTGTTGGGGCCCATACCAACCTTGTTTAGTCCCACAGTGTTTTGTCCGCCCCACGGAGGCTAAGAAGGCAGCCGACGAGTCCAAGATGAGGTTCGCTCACATCGATGGAGACCACTTGACGCTGCTCAACGTCTACCACGCCTTCAAACAAAGTGAGTATTCAGTTTTAGATTCAGACTCTCTAAATCCACTATGGGATTTGACTTTCAGTTTTAAGGTTACAATTTGATTACATTTTCAATGTAACTGGTGCTATTTTTTTAGACTCTGGATTTGTAGAGATCCACAAATTATTGGTTTTATGCGCTGGCAACATCTACATTTTCAAATCTTTTAAAAAAAAAGAAGTTTTTTCAACAACAAAAGTTGAGTTGCCTCTCTTTCTGACAGTGTAGACCTCCTTTTCAAGCCAATATATGACTCGTTTATTGTCCAATCCCTCCATCAAATACACTAAAATGCTTCGAAGACAATATGACTACATATTTATTGATACTTCTCAGCAGGTTTGTTATTATAAGTGACCTCATGTGAACTAATGCTTCATCTTGTTCTCTTGTCTTTGTTTTGGTCATGTTTGCTATGGATGCATTGTCAGCTTTATCTTAACCTGGGATTCTTGTCACGTCTCTCATCATACATTTGTTGGGGCTTGCAGCGCCCCTGCTGCTGTAACTTCAGGGCCCCACTAGAGGGCGCACCAGCACTGCTTTACCTCATCATTTGATCCCTTGTTAATATGAAAAAAATATTGATAAATTCAGCTCTAAATCAGACCTCTCAACCCTGTATTTCAAAGTATATAAACCTGACACTTTACCAACTGTATCTAAATCCTTGTTTTATTCCCTTTCCAGACCACGAGTCCAACCAGTGGTGCTATGACAACTTTGTTAACTACCGTTCACTGATGTCTGCTGACAACGTGAGGCAGCAGCTGTCCAGGATCATGGACCGCTTCAATCTGCCCCGCCGGAGCACAGAGTTCACCAGCAGAGATTATTACATCAACATCCGCAGGGCGCTCTGCACCGGCTTCTTCATGCAGGTAAACGCATGACAGTAAATGTTTGAATAGTCGGTAAGACAGTAATCCAGTGACACGGTCAAAGATGTTTTTACAGGACACAACTTAGGTTTGCGGCTGTTTTATATTAGTGTGTTTATTGTTTTATCTTCCAGGTGGCACATTTGGAGCGCACGGGTCATTACCTCACAGTCAAAGACAACCAAGTGGTACAACTGCATCCATCTACAGTCCTGGACCACAAGCCCGAGTGGGTGCTCTACAACGAGTTTGTCCTCACCACCAAAAACTACATCCGCACTTGCACAGACATCAAACCAGAGTGGTACGTTTTGAATATAAATAAATAAATACAGGTTCATGAAGATGAATGAAGGAATATCAGTGAGCTCTGATTGTAAATGATTCCCTGACATGTTTATTTAATCCTGTTCTTTCCTCTGTTACAGGCTGGTGAAGATTGCGCCCCAGTACTATGAAATGAGTAACTTCCCACAATGTGAAGCTAAAAGACAGCTGGAGCGAATCGTTGCCAAACTAGAGAGCAAGGAGTATTCCCAGTACTGAACAATAGCCAAGAAGTGTCCTGGAAAACAACTGCGTTCAATAGTTTTAGATCTTTCTGTATCATTGTATCTTAATGTTTCAAATTTGGCATCTTGATTTTTATATTCTGTTTCCTTTTTTTTTTTTGTTTTCTTTTTCCCATCAATGTTAATTATGTAACTAAGTGTTATGTCATATGAAATATCAGCAGTAAATATTAGAAACTGGTTATAAAAAATTTTCAAAAGGAATATCAGAAACATGTCATTTAGATGTGGTTGACTTCCTTTAGGGGATTGCTGAGTCATAAAAAAAGATTTGTGCTTGCTTTGTTTCTTTAATAAAGGAGCTTTGACTTAATTTCTGTGTACATATTAATTAGTAAAGCCTGTTATTGCAAAAGTAGCGTGTTTCCTTATTGGAGTCTTATAAAAGAAATCTGAATCTGGAGGAAATTGACAAATCTGCTAGATTAATTTCATACATTTTGAGAAGAGACTAGTTTATCAGTAGAGCCAGTAAACAATAGTACATTTTCAGTATGCTAAATATTGTGTTCGCCTGTTCCCGGTTATTGATTTATCAGCAGGATTACACAAAAACTATTGAACAGATCTCCATAAAATTGGATGGAGGATGAGTCTCAGCCTAGAATAGACCCAATGATAATCCAGATGAATTAAATCAAGGATTTTTTCCGTTTGTATACCATTGCAAAATGAGGTGTTTCTCAACATTTTCAGAAATTTCCCAAGTATTAATGCAATATTTTGTATTTAGGTGACTCATATCTACAAGTGAGTGCAATTTTAGGCAGATCCGAATGAAAATCTGGACCTAGTGGTTTTCATTGTTTTATTTCATATTGATTGAATCATGGGGGCTGTTGGGCCTTGATGGAGGTATGAGCTCTATTAGTGCCATTCTAGTGGTTCTTTGATTCTCGGCAGCCACTTTGTTACAGTTCAACCAAAGTTTTATATAATGCCAAACATGGAGCTCAGTATATGACACACTGTACAGATACATTTACAGTGTGTTCTGGTTTAAGTTTGTCAGGAAATGAAATCAGGTCCAAAGCACTTTTCTCTAGAACACTTTATTTTATGACAATAGTGCATATTGTACACAATTGAACTTAAAACAGAGGTTCGCTCTTGAAAGATCACAAGATAAAAGTGAAGTGGTTGAAAGACAAAAACTTCACTGCTGTACAAAATTGTGTTTACATTTTTCTTGGATTTTGTAATACTGGATAATGCTGGATTCACAGGGATGGAAAATAAAAAAATGTACAATCTTGAAAGGAAACATCACTCTTGAGGCTAAAATACTCACAGACATACTGACTAGCCTCTGACAAATGTTTGTGAGTATCATACATACAATTAGAAAGCTGGCCTGTCCAACTACTTCTTTTAGAAGGGCGAGATTTGAACAAAAGTGCCAGATTATAGGCCGATTTTACCTGTAAAACTCAGAATTTAAAGTTAAACAATGCACTTTTAAAAAAAATAGTTTTCTCAGAAATACATAGAAAAAATGAACCTCTTTTAATCTTAGAAGAAGGTTTCCAGTTTGATTCACGTGAATTTGTTCATTCAACAGCCTGGCTCAAACATTTTTTGGACGAACAACAGACATAACTAATGGCAAGTGATCAAACTACTGGCAAAATGATCAATGGTCTGCATTTGGAATATGGGGCACCAGGTGGTCTGTTATACAGGGTAAAATAAAAGGTAGGGAACCACTGTCTTATACCACCATTTGCTATCCCCTTTGTTCCTGTAACAATATTAACTTGCTCTTATTTACTGAAAGTCTATTTTACCATTTACTAACTTCAGTCTTACTGAAAGAGCACAGTGTTCCTTACACTTTAAAAATCCTTCAAACTAACCGATACTCAGATCAAATAACAGACACAAACTGAAGAACTTGAAATAACCACATGACTGAATACACACTGATGCCAGGGACTGTTTTCACTACCATTGCTCTTCAACATCCTCTATGGTCTCTGGGAGGCACCGGTTGCGAGTCTCTGCCAGCGTCCTTGCCACTAATCCCCCCAGTACAGCTGCAAAGCACAGGACGACCTGAGGCAGGTCCTTCCACACCTCATCCAGTAGGAGGATCATCGGAGCCACGGCTACGCCAAGTCGAGCCATGAAGGAATTGTAGCCCATACCATTCTGCCTAAAGACAAACATTCATTCATGTACTCACTTCAGGGCTCTCAAAGAGGAGTTTAATTACTTTTAGAAAGGACAGGATAAACAGCAAAGATAGAAGTGATGGTATGCAGTGTTACCTCACTACAGTGGGATAGAGCTCAGAACTGTAGAGCACAATAGTTCCAAAGGACGCGGAAGAAAACCCTTTTCCAATGATGGCTACCACAGTTCTGATAACAGACATGTCTGAAAACAGGACATCAGTAACTGAGGGGTGATTTCTTGTTGTCTAATCATGAAAATACTAGAATTCTTTATATTCCCGTGTAGAATTACTGTAATCTCTGTTAACAGTTGCATACCTTTAGGCACCGCAATGTTGATTCCAAGAGAGACGGCAGCCAACAGCAGAGCTCCCACCTCAGTGGATCGTCTGCCGATCTTATCCAGTAAGAAGTAAACAGACACCTTGGCTGGGAGCTCAATCAAAGCGTAAGTAAACTGCGTGAGATAGATGTTGAGCCCAAAGCCTGTGATGTTGAAGCTGATGCCGTAAAATGTGGTTGCCACACAAAACCTGGAGGAAAAGGGGAGAGGGTGGATACAATAGATCCAATCAGGACTGGTCATCTGGATCATCTGGAAAACTGACTCACTGATCGAAACACAAGATATTTTTACAATCTAAAATTCTCGAGCACAGCCACATTGGGAATACAGACCACAGTGTGCCAGTGCTCAGGGCCAGTTTCCTCATTTTGGGTGTGCGCATGAGATCGAGGTATGAATAGGCCCGATCTCTTTTCTCAGTCACAACAATGGTTGATAACACCTGAAAGAATGCAAATAAGAATTAATCTAAACCATGTGTTGATTATAAGTCACAGGATGTTAGACCGTACAACTCACTGTTAGTTTTCTGGACCTAACAGTCATCTGGAATATAAGCTAACCTCTGTCTTGAGTTTATCAACCGACTTCTCTGTTTGGTTTATTTTGGCGCATTTCTTCAGATACATCTGAGCTTGCTCCAGCTTTCCATTGGCAATGAGCCACCTTGCAGATTCTGGCACCCACCTGATTGTAAAGTAAAGACAGTCTGTACACTTGATGGTAATGAATTCCATTGCATTTTTACATTAAAAAAAAAAAAAGTCCTCTTGTGATACAAACATCGATACACTGGCACCAAATATTGATATTTTTATTTCAAACATGCAGGTGCTCGTAACTCTTGCCATCTTCTGTAAAATTAATAATAATAATATAGAGTGAGAAGACTTTAGTGAGCCATAGTGGTGTCCTTCCTTTAAGGCAACATGTAGAAAATAAAAAAAAATAGCGCAGACTCTGTGCACTCTTTTTAGACAATGTTTCCTCTCAGTTCAGGACACATTCTCTGATCAGCAGGATCCGAAGTTCAATCCTTAATTGACTCACTTCCTGTGCAAAAGCCATGCTGGCTTATAAAAATATATGAATAATTAAAGAGCAGGGAACTCATTTAGATTATGTATTTTCTTTTTTCAATCTGGTGGACCATTATCAAGCCTTTTGGCAGGCTGAGTTTGACCTGCGGGCTTCAATTTAAGCATCCCTGTGTTAAACAGTCACAGACAACTGGGCCTCTGTTGTTGACCGTCTGAGTCATACCTCCATGTGATGATGCCCAAGATTAGAGGTGAGGTGACGCTGACAATTAGCCACCGCCAGTCAGTAACAAAGTAGGCAATAAGTGCAAAGACTGTGTTTCCAAATGTCCAGGATAAGCTGTCAATCACTCCCACCAGTTTCCTGTGCTCGATGTCCACCCATTCCACGTCTGCAAAGGACAAACACGTCAACAATTGCGAGGATCAGCATTCAAAAAATTTAAAAAAACTGTTGAAATCTTGTTCGATTCTCTGTAGGCCTGAATTAGGTAGCCTAAGCTTCTGTTTGTAAAGTGAAATATATAATTACTGAGGACTGATGAGACAATGACGATGCCAGTGATACAAAACCCTGTGAAGAACCTCAGCACGGCAAACATCACATAGGTTGTAGAAAAGGCGCTTACAACAGCAAAAAGCATCCCTGACACATATGAAACCAGCAGCATGATCCTTCGGCCGAACCTATAGGGAGTCAGAGTCTCAAATTTTTTGTTTTGATTGTTTGAAGTTGAAACTTTTTAATCAAAGCTATAAGCAGAATGTTAAAAACCTGTCACTCAGACTCCCAAAGGTCATGGCTCCAAACATCACTCCGATAAAGAAGATGGTAGCAGTTGCTTTGTTTTTCCCTCGTCTGTCACACACCAGGTCCCACTGGTACAAAAAAACAATAAAGAGATCATGTGCGATTTTTCTATGAAATGTGGTCGTGATGGTGAACAAGTACATTTGACTTTCTTGTCTTACAAATGATAAGAAATTTAGCTCACCTCTGAGGTCAGCGTAGACTTGAAGGTGGTGTTATCGTACACCCATCCGGTCTGGCACGGCACTGTCGGTAGTTCAGCAGTGTCGGAGGAGTTGAGCAGCAGATCATATTGAGGCCCTGCAAACATCTGACAGGAACTTGGAGTTCCATCCTTCTGGACTGGAATACTGACAATAAGCTTCTCTTTGTGGGATAAATTCCTAAAAAGACCTCCGTCATCCATAGAGCTGATGTCGCAGTGGTGGGAGGGAACAGCCGCCACAAAGTTGTTTAGCATGAAGTGGCAGGGCAGAGTGAAGCGCCCAATGAAGCTGATTACAAGAATCATTATCTGGAATCTTCCAAATCCATTAATATCGGCGAGTACGTTCTCAAACTTCATTGTGGCCTCCCAATGTGTGCAGAATGTCTTTTCTTTTAAATTGAAAAAAACAATTCCTCTGTCTTCACTCACTCATGCATGTATACCACAAACAAACAGACGGCAAATCTGACTGTGAGACCTACACTGGGCAACCTTTGGCATTTCAGGGGCTGAATGTTAACAGCTGAAATTGGTGAATATTTTACTACACCTAACCACTAAAATAACTTTTGTTTGACTGTGAAACAGCATGAATGTGTGGTAAAAGTTAACGCAGGATCCTCTGTTTGTGACATGAGTCATCATTTTATTTCACCTCATTTAAAAAATATCATCTTTGTATCACATTACAACACAAAAAGTAGCCATGAATCAACCACAGTGTCATGCATATTCTGTTTACATGTTTTTAAATAGTTCATTGTAAAAATGTAATTTTTCGTTCATGTTTTGTTGTTTCAGTGATATTCCTCAACATCATGTGGAAAATGTCACTGCCGATTACAACTGCAACCATTAGTCGATTACATTGAGTCAATCTAAATAAAAACACCAACTTATTTGGTAATTGGTTAATTGTTTCTCTTACTTTTGAAGCAAACCATATAAAATATTTGCTGGTTCCAGTTTCTCAAAGTTATAGAAGGTGATTTTGGAGAATAGTCAATTGTTGAGTCTCATTCCCAGCCATCAAATACCGATGCTAGAATTTTGGGCCGTATATTGACCCAATGCGTTGTTTTTTGACGACCTGGGAATGAGACTCAACATTCATCTACCTTGCCGCATATTTGCCTTCCCTACCTTTGAATGTAAAGAATTGTTGCTTTTCTTTAGCATTTATGACAGTAAATGAAAATCTTTTTGGGATTTGGAATGATGGTTAAATAAAGACACATTTGAAGACGTCACTTCTGGTTCTGAAAAAAATATAATCTTGTTTACAGTTCAAAAAGTGATTGATTGATTAACCGGTAATAAAATTAATTACTAGTTGCTGCCCCAGTCGTTATGTACGATCAGATACCCAAACTGACTGTCCTCTGAAACATTAAAAAGTCTCATCCTTAAAGCTACATAATGTAGAAATTGGCATATTGTACAATTTGGCACCACCCACAGTTTCCGCGTGCAACACCACTGTTGATAATACTCATAACATCATAACAATGTTTGTGTTGAAACCTTGCATGCTCTCACTGAAATTACACAGTGCAGAAACAAGTGATGGAGGTAGGAGTCACCATTCACCCTGTTACAAGACACTGTACCATCAAAGCGATTTTGAAGCTGATATTTGAAGGTAAAGAAGTTGCATTATTATTGCATTATTATTATTATTATTAGGGCTGAGGGCCCTCCAGCAAATGCAGGCAAAAACAGTACTTGGTAGAGGAAGCCACACTTTATAAATAAGCATGTTCGGAGGGGAAACAGACACACATGTAAGGGCTGCAAAGGGGCTCTACACTAATCTGCTGCCCCTGTGCAAAAAATTTCAATTCAAACCAGTCAGGGATTTGTTTAATGAAGCAGCTTTTCCAGATAATTCAGTAAACCTACTATCGGACATGGATATCATTTGTAAATTGGAAAAATATATCCTCCATTTTACCATTGAAGATAACCTACCATTATGGTGGCCCCAGGAGTTGGTTGTTGAGGGGTCTCCCAAGGAAAACTGGTCCCGGGTCAGACAAAACGATTTAAGAAAAAAAATAAAAATAAAGAAAACTTTATTGAGTGGCACATGTACTGCGAGAAGTACAAGGGTAAATTGATCATCTACATGTGTAATTAAACATGTAGCAAATTATACAGTCCCAGTCTGAACGTGTGCTCCAGCCTGATTTGACCAGACCTGATTGGACTATTTTGTCCAAAGTTATGTAGATGAAGGTTTTTGCTAGAATTTTCATTGTGCCATTGATAAATGTTCACACCAGATCCAGACACATTTTAGCTGATTTCTTAATGGATACAAGACACCTTGATCGTTGTCAACAGGAGACAATGTTAAAAATTACACAGAGCCGAAAAAAAAATGTCTGACTAGTTTTTTATGTCTGCCTGCCTTACTACTGCTTGACCAATGATGATGCCTGCATTTTTATCTTCCAAAACGAAATAAAAAGTACATTTCTTCAGTGATGGATTAGTTTTGAATATGGCTACCAGTGTTATTGTGGCCTGTGACTTGATCTGAATCTCTTCAGATTGCTGCTATTAGATTGTGCTGACTCACTAAATAAGTGTGTCTTGACGGATGCACTTATTGCAGCTTTTACACATGGAAAACACAAGATGGCACCCTTTTCACAAGATATTCTACATTCTTGCTATGTCTTAATTCTGTGACAATACTCTGCTTGCATCAATAGTAGAATCTTTGTTGTCAGTGGCTGAAGTTTTCTTGCTCTTGAGCACCAGGTATGCTGTAGTCACATGAAAAGTAGACCAGAGGTGAGAAGCTCTGCAGTAACCTTTGAGGACAATATTGTCAACATCTTGGCCAGAGAAGACAGATGGTTTGAAAGAGGAGTGAAGGAATACGAACGACTGCCTTTGAACAGAGGAGGTGGACTACGACATTACTTATCACCCACAACGCAGTACTGAATTCTCTCCCCCTGGGTAGTGGCAATAACCAACACTGAACACACTTCAGGACACGTAGAACTGATCTTCTGAAACTTTTATGACTCCTAAATCAAAGGAGCTTTTGAGTTGGAGGGTCTCACTCAGAGAAACTTATTCTTTTATTTCTGTTTTCTCATTTTTAAAGCAGGACCTAGACAGATGTTTGTATCTCCTCTACCCCACCCAGCAAGGACTTGAGGTGCTACATGATATTTTCTATCATTTGTGCACTGTTGCATAATTTATTTTCAAGATTAAGTTTGATGATATTCTGGAAGAGTTGAATGGCATGGGGAGATTCCAGATAACGGCGATCTCGTTGATGATAGCTGCTCGTATGACTTTGCTCTTTCACTATCTGCTGAATAATTTCATAGCAGCTGTTCCCTCTCACCACTGCGACATCACCTCTCTGGATTATGGAGATGCTTTAAGGAATTTATCACATGAAGAGAGACAGAAATTGCATTGTACTGCCATACCAATAGCCATGATCTGAACCACGGATCTTGCAGTCCTGTGTACATGAGCAGGACAGCTATGTGTATGTCCGTACGCGTGTATAAAGCTGAATAAACATCATAATGTGTAAGTGATGTGGCCTTTCATGGTTTTATTGTGATAGGACAAGAAAGAGTGGCAGGAAGTGGAGAGAGAGGGGGGAGTTTGTGGTTGCCATGCAGTAAAGAGTTTCAGGAAGGATCCAAACCCTGGGCCACTGTGGTGAGGACACAGCCTCTGTACATGGGGGACATGCCTTAGAAATTGAGCTACCAGGGCACTCCCACCAGGAAGGACGCCTGCTTGACAATCCAATCGTGTGAACCGACTCAATACTTACAGGGGACATATTGTAAATTTGTTGTAGCTTGGAAAACAATTGCTCTTTCTTATTAATTATTAAATTCCAACTACTGAAGCTACCAAAAAAATGTAGAACTATTATTAAAGGATGATTCAGTGATCTAATGTTCAGGCAACAGTAAACACAACCATCATCTGGAAATCAGAGAAATGCATCCTATTGTTGACAGGTGTTGGTTTGATATGCACAGGATCCACATTTATTGCTTAAAGTAGACACTTAAGGGATATTGGTGTGCTTAACTGGTACTCTGTGTAATTGAATGTGTTTTATTAGCTGTGCTGAAGTTGCCTGTCCTGCACTATGAGCGCACCAACACAAGTTTAACAAGTACAGCAATATTGATTGCAATGGCAATAGAGTAAACAACCATTTCATGGCAGTCCATCAAATATTTCTCACAACAAAACATGAGATGTCTGTTTTTGAACCCTAAGACAATCATTTCTTCATCAGCGTTAACAAAATTTTAACTCGACAAGCTTTTTTCCATGGCGGTATAGTGGGCTCATTAGCAAATGATTTATTTTTTTGTAGAATGCGTCAAGATGTAAGTGATCTGAGAGCAAATGACGTTATTTAGCTGTCAGATTTGTCTTAACTCTAATATGATCTGAACTGTATGGTGCAAATGCTCGAGCCTTTACTAGCAAGGTTTAGTCACAGAAGAGTAAGAAGGGAAGCAATATTGCCTGTGGCACTCTATATCTATCATTCACTCTAACATTCCTATGAAGATCCTAAGCATCCCCACGGCTGAAAATACATCCCCAGAGCAAACCACCTCTGACTATAGATCTGGAGTTAGAGTTAATATTATGCTGGGTTAAAGTTTGGGTCATACCCCTGTTATAAATTAACAAATAACCTACTGCTTGTCAGACTACAAATGCCCATAATCTCTCAGCTGACCACTGACCAACAGTATGTAACAGAGCACAGAAGTGACTCCTTTTCATATTTTGTGCTCTGTGATATTTTCTATAATTTCTGCAGGGTTGCATCATTCATTTTCAATATGAAGTTTGACGATATCCTGGCAGAGGTGACAGGCTTTGGAAGATTCCAAATAACGACGATCCTGTTGATGACAGTTGCTCGTGTGACTTTGCCTTTTCACTATCTGCTGAATAATTTCATAGCGGCTGTTCCCTCTCACCACTGCGACATCACCTCTCTGGATTATGGAGATGCTTTTAGGAATTTATCACATGAAGAGAGACTTATTGTCAGTATTCCAGTTCAGGAGGATGGGACTCTAAGCTCCTGTCAGATGTTTGCAGAGCCTCAGTATCATCTGCTGATAAACTCCTCCAACATCACTGACCTACCCACAGTGCCGTGTCAGAATGGATGGACGTACGATAACACCATCTTCAAGTCTACTCTGGCCACTGAGGTGAGTTTAATTTATTTCCATTTACAATGACTTTAACTATATCAATCCCAAGTATACCACCTCATTCTTTAATTTTCTGTATGTTGTGTGTGTTTACGTCATAGTGGGATCTGGTTTGTGATAAGAGAGGACTGAACAAAGCATCGGCTACTATCTTCTTTATTGGGGTCATGCTTGGAGCAGCAGTATTTGGTTATCTGAGTGACAGGTATTCATGCCTTTAACTTTCAGACTCTTAAACACATTTTCACCATTGGGTACATGGTTAAATAACACTAATCTATTTGGATTTAATAGTAATAGTATCATCATTGTCAATATACTTTTAGTGTACATTGGTTAGGTCTTTAAAAATCTGCTAAGTCTGCAGACAGTGTGCTTATAAATAGAGGAGCTAATTTGTCCAGTGTGCTTAAAATGGTAGATGCTCTAAAAAAAGAAGCAAATGTAATTCTTCTCATTAGGAAAGTCCAAAGTTAAAACTCAGCTGACCGAAAATGAGTGACAGCAAAGTTTAACAGAGTTCAATTTCACAGACTGAACCTGAACATATTTCTTACCTTAACCCCAACCATGAAGTGAACCCTAACGCATGCTTTTAATATCTCATGAACAGACTACTTTACAGAGTGTAGAAATGGTATAAGTAGGAATATATTGTTATATGTTAATATTAAGTATCATTACACCTTCTTCTGAAGTTTTTTTTTTTTTTTTATCAAACTATAAATGACATGACATATAAATTACATGACCTATTCCATAGATTTACCTATAATTTGTCTTACAGGTTTGGCAGGAAAAGAGCACTTCTGGTGTCTTATGTGACATCCATCGTCTTTGGATTTACAAGTGCTTTCTCAGCTAATTTCACAATGTTTGCTGCCATGAGATTCTTTACAGGAGTGGCACTTTCTGGGACAAGTATGGTCACCGTGGTCCTTTGTGAGTTTTATATGCCAGTGTTTTTCTTAAAGAAATTCACAAAAATTAAGGAGACAAAAAAAGTAATTAAAACAATAGGAAATTTAGCAAAAAAAAATTCACTTGTAAAGTTAAGTTGAGGTGACACAATCTTCTTCTTCGCCATTATATTGTTTTAACTAAAACAAATAAATAAATGACTTGTTCTTGTTAATGTGTTGTTTTTGTAGGAAGATTTCAAACAGATATATTTTATTGCTGATTTTTTATAGGTATCGAATGGATGGACATAAAGCATCGCACTGCAGTGGGTATTTTAACGAGCTTGGACTGGAGTATGTCTACTGTTGTATTATCTCTTGTGGCCTATTGTGTGAATGACTGGAGGTACCTGACCGCCACTGTAACCTGTCCAATGTGCCTTGCCATTATATGTTTGTGGTAAGGAAAAATTAACAATTGATCGTACAGTTTTTAAATATGAAACTGCGCTAGCATCAGCCAGACGTATTTATGGTGTGTGATGCTTCTTCTCTTTGATAGTATGACTTGTAGTTTTATCGAAGCAGCGCTCTGACTCATGAGTTTACATGAAAAAACACAGGTGGCTCCCTGAGTCTGGCAGATGGCTGATAAGTAAGGGAAAGGTGGAGAGTGCTCATTTTTACCTGACCAAGTGTGCAAAAGTCAACGGCAGAGAGCAGTTCATGGCTGACCTAAAGCCTGAGGTACAAAACTTTACACAGTCTGATCTCTTCTAGTAAGTTATTAATACCAACTTCCACTCAGACAAAGTTTCCTTTTCCTCTCCAGGTTCTGTCCAAAGTAATACTTGTTGAAAATGAAAACAAAAACTATTCATTTTTGGACCTTGTGAGGACCCCCAGAATGAGGAGACTGGCTCTACTTACTGGACTTGTGTGGTAAATATAGTAAATTTCTTTGTTTTAAATGCTATTATACATATAAAATATCATCTGTACAATCCATTTGCTTCATATCACTCATTCAATTTTAAGAACAGGATGACAGTATGAACGCCTCTGTGTGGCAGTAGTAAATTACCATTGAGTGAGACAGTATGATTATACACTTCAAGATTTCTTTTAATTGGTTTGGCATTTTATTTTACCCTCATAAGATGCAATAAGACAGACGTTGTATCAAATTAGCCAAAACCTAGAAGTAATATGGTATTTATTAGACAGCAAACAAAGATAGTTATGCCCTAGATATGCTAAAAATACATCATAAGCAGTAATTTCAATCAAATGAGGCAAAAACTAGAGTAATATGTTCTTTATTAGAAATTTTAAAGGAACACAGTTATACCCAATGTGAACCAATAAATTGCAACAGGATGATTTTTTTTTATCAAATTAGACCAAAAACTAGAAATAATATGGTCTTTGTTAGACAGGAAACAAACATTGTTATACCCTAATTAAACTAAGAAGATGCAACAAGACAAAATTTGATATCAAATTAGATTAAAACTAGATAAACAAATAGGATAAACAAATAGTTAAACGTGGACAATAAAATCATGCTGTCCTTAAAGACTGTATATGATGCCTTATTACACTTAAAATACACTTTACTATAGAAACAAAAAAGGAGATCCTTCTACATTATTACCCTCTATTTTGCAATTACAAAAAATGCAATGCCATATGAGATTCAAAATATAATTATTAGACTCTATTTTACCCTTACTACCAAATAAAACTGTTGTCAACATACTGCTCCTGCTCAAGATCGGCTGTAATTTGACAAATGTAGTGCCATATCATTAATGGTCAGATAAAACAGAGAGATTGGGTGGATGACACATTTATTTGGGCTTTATCAAACACAGTTTCACTTTATAACTGTGCACTTTGTTGCTAATTACAATAAAACTACTGTAAAATGTAACTACATTGTAGTCTCTCGAAGCCTGCGCGTTGTCTAGGGTACAATGGAGTTAGTAGGTTAGACTTCCTTAGAAGTTCCATTGCTACACATGAACAAGAAGAAGAAGAAAGAAAACTGTACTGCAAAAAAAGCAAAAAAAAAAAAAAAAACTTTATTTCCTAACTGTTAGACCCTTAATTTTGCTGTACAGTTTTCATTTCATGTGCAGCAAATTAACCATCTAATTAAGTCTAATAAGGTGCTAACAAGGAAGCTTGTGGCTATACATTAGCCTACCAACAAACACCTGTTTGGTCTCTAATAATAAGTATCTATTCAGTATAGTAATGTCCAAGTATAGTATTTTTAAGGTCTGATATAATGCGTTTACTAATTACAGAATTAAGTTTATAATTAGGGTGTTACTGTTTTTGCTGTTTTAAATGTGTTTACTTAGGTTATGATTGTCTTTGTTTGCTGTTTTATAAAGCCCATATTGTTTCCAGTTTTTGCCTAATTTGACAAGTACTTTTTGTCAAATTAGGCCAAAACTAGAAACAATACAGTTTATAAGTTTATAACTTCTTGTACTCTAGAATAAAGTGCAACACTGTATTATCACATAATATTACTGAACCAACTTACCCAACCGATCTTGCACATTGAGAGTTTAAGTAATCTGTAACAGATACCTGCTAGCCAATCAGAAACAAATATCTTATGGGGTGAATCTTTAACAAAAAATAAAAACAACAACTTTAATTTTGTTTATAGGTTTGCAGTTGCCTGTATGTATTACGGACTCAGCTTGAATATTGACGGCTTTGGAGTGAACGTTTATTTCACGCAGTTCATCTTCGGCACAATTGAAGTGCCAGGAAAAGCCTTGATCTATTTCAGCGTGAAAAAAATTGGCCGAAGGTTTAGTCAAGCTGGATCACTCGCTCTGACTGGACTGTGTGTGCTCTGCAACATCTTCATCCCTCGAGGTAAATCATTTCAAGTGCGTGGCTCTTTAGCCGTGTTTCCACCATGGGACCTTTCTCCAGGGACCTTTGGAGTAGCTCAGGGTATTTGCACTGCAGGGTCCAGAGTCTTAATTGAGTTTCAGGGACAGTATTTTAACCCCCCCACACCTTCCTACTCAAGTAGTACTTTCGGGAGTCGCACTGAAACTTTCGGGCTGGGGCTTGCAGTGCTGAACATTTGTGATTGGTCAAGTAAGGGCAGAATTTATTTCAGTCAACACCTCTAAAAAATCTGCAGCCACATTTCAGTTCAGTTTTGGCTCATTGTGCTTCGACACATCAGCATGCCGTTACAGAAGAAATGATATGATAGATGGACCCAAGACTGAGTCCAGGGCATCGTTTTGGTATAGTTGTGCACAAAACTGAAGTGAAAACAGCTGTCAGACGACTCAGTGAGCTAAACAATGCATGTCTTTGGACCACAGTGGAACCTTTTAAGTAACTGAAAAGTAGTTTCTGAGACTAAAAGTTCCAGGTACCTTGCATAAAAATGTGGCTTTTGAAACAGTAAGGGCCCTGTCTTACACCTGGGGCAAATGTCTTTGTTAGTTTCAGACTGACGCAGTTGTCATTTTCACACCCAGTGCACACTGTGTAAGTAACAAAAGCACTTGTGCTCATCTGTGCTCCCCTGAACGTGTTGGTCTCGACAGTAGGTGCGGTCAGAAACATTGATGCCGCATTGCTATCTTGAGGCAGCTGAACGTGACTGCGTCATAGACCAACAAAAACCTTGTCTGAGTTCAAAGGTGCAGTACTTTTCCAGCTATGTAAAAAAGCTCATACTTGGAGAGTAAGATGCTCCCACATAGATGGGTTCAAAACACGCATGCACTCTGCTTCAACAATCAGAGAGGCTGCTTTCAGTCATTTTAAGCATTTCCATGCTCATAGCAAACATCATGGCAAATTTAAGCAGATATACAAAAAGCTGTAGTTATAAACTTCACAGGACTAAGGAAACTCTCAAGATCAGCTTCTGGCACCCTTTGGCAAAAAACTTGAATTTTTGATGTCTTCAGAAAAAAAAAACAGATAAGTTAAAAACTACCTTTACACATAGGGGTTTTACATATAGACACTATGATTTGAGTTAAAATGTCCTCATGCAACTTTTTTGTTTTTCAGATAATGGGGTGTTTCGCACAGCTGTGGGAGCTTTGGGCAAAATGTTGGCAGAGGCAGCTTTTACAGCTCTATATCTGTACACAACTGAGCTTTACCCCACAGTGATGAGGTCAGTAAACTGATATAATAACTAATACTTCGATTGTGCACATTTACAATCAACAGCTATACAGAGGACTTTTCCAAGAAGCAGTTTTCCTGACACATCTAAATCAACACACTGAGCAGGTCTTTATAGCCTACAGAGAGAAGAAAGGAGTTGCGGTTCTTTCCTGGAGATGGTTGTTTCTCAAATGTTACTGTAATGTTATATTTTTGGTACCACAGGCAAAATGGATTGGGTTACTGCTCCTTCCTGGCCCGGATAGGTGTGGCTTTGTCTCCCCTGATCCAGCTTCTTGAAGAAGTGTGGGGCCAATTACCGAGCGTTATTTTCACCCTTGTGACTTTTGTTGGTGCTCTGTCAGCTTCTTTTCTTCCTGAGACAAAAAACATCCGTCTGCCAGAGACCGTTGAGGATGTTGAACGGACAAGGTACTTGGCTTTAATTTGATTTGCATCCAGTCAAACAAGACTTACGGTATAACATGAAGATGTCTTTTGTCTTTCAGAGAAAGGTCAATCTCTACAACTGAGGAGAAATCTCCATCCTGAGTTTTATCTTTAATACAACCAAAAGGCTCATCAGTCGAGTTGCAGGAAATATAAGTAGTAGTAATATGTTTAGACAACAAAAGACTGAACATGCAAGTGTTACTCAAATATGTACAACATGTATAAGCTTTTCAATAAATGGGATTACATATTTGGATTTATGGTTGACTTTTGTATTGCTTCAGTAACAAGAGGATATTTCCAGTTTGCCCCTCCTCCACTGTTTAATCCATTCATGTAAACATAATTATCATAAATCAGTGTTTGGTAAAATATGCTGTCACATGTTGAAGCATTCACACTCCACTACTACTTTTACTACATTACTACATTATACCTCTGCTACTACTTGTACTACGACTGCTGCTAGTGGCATTACTACAACTGGAGAAGCCCTGTGTCAGACCCTCAGCTGACTCTCTTTGCCAGTTCGACAGACACCACAATGCTGACATATGGTTGAATATTCCACATTTTAGAAGTGCGCTAGTAGCTTGATTTCTAGGGCATGTCCCCCATGTACAGAGGCTGTGACCTCACCCCAGTGGCCCAGGGTTTGAATCCATCCTGAACCACAAACTCTCTCCCTCTCTTCACTTCCTGTCACTCTTTCTTGTCCTATCACAATAAAACCATGAAAGGCCACATCAGTCACACATTATGATGTTTATTCAGCTTTATACAGACATTCACATAGCTGTCTCATGCAAAAAATAACAAAATTCAGAGTTGAGATTTCTCCTCAGGTGTGGAGACTGATCTTCTGAAACACAAAAAACATCTTTATCTTATAACATATCTCTCATTTAAATGTTTGCATGCAATCAAAAACAAAGACCAGTACCTTGTCTGTTCCACATCCTCAATAGTCTCTGGCAGACGGACGTTTCGTGTCTCCCTGAGAACCAAAGTCAACAGCCCAGCAGCAAAAGCCAACAGGGTGAAAATAATACTTGGTAAACGGCCCCACACTTCATCAAGAAGGCTAATAATGGGGGACACAGCCACGCCGATTTGGCCCAAGACGTAGCAGAAACCCACTCCATTTTGCCTGTGTAACAAAAAAACACAACAACATTTAGGGGCAATCGGTTTCTGGACATGGCTGCAACCTCCTCATGTCTAAAGACCCAGAACCTCATTTATAAAACATGTTCTTAACCTTGCTTAAGCAGGGTCTAGGAATACAACTTGTAACATATGCACCTGTGATCTATAAATCTCAAAGTAACTTTACTGTCAGCACGTGCACTGCGCATATCTGCATGTCTATGCAGTGACAGTTGCATGACCCTGCAATGTTAGAAGAAGTTGAAGCCAGGCAGCATGTACCAATTTGAGGACTAAATAGTACGAGACAAAGCCAAAACTGCAGCTTTGGTGTGTGACGCTGTACGATGTTCACAACAGTCTTAGACACATTTTGTAAATGAGGACCCTGATCAGGGTGTTCACTTAACAAGATGTGTCAGAAAACTTGCTTCTAGGAATAGTCCCCTGTATAGATGCTGTTTGTAAATGTGCACAATCTAAACTCTATTTTAGATGGTTTACTGACCTCAGTACTGTGGGGTAAAGCTCTGTTGTGTACAGAAATACACTTCCATAAGCTGCCTCTGCGAACATTTTGCCCAAAGCTCCCACAGCCGTCTGAAATGGCCCCTTACCTGAAAAGAGAAATTGTAAATTATCTTATTTACTTTTTGTTGAGGAAATTAGAAAATTCAAATGTTAATACCTGTATTCTGAGTTTTGCTTTTTATGTTGTTGTTGCTGTCATTTATCAACTGTTCCAAAAGCAACAATTCCAGCTGAAGTACCTGGAACTACTTTTCAAGGAACTGAAAGTTTCTTGGTCTAAGGACCCTCAACGTTTTGGCAAGTAGTCACCTTACTTACTTTTTAATCTGTAAAAGCACAATGAACAAAAAAAACCCTGTTTTTTGCAACTGCAGATTTTTTAGTGATGGAATTCAAATGCTGTGAGTACCCGGCCAATCAAAAATGTTGAGCGCCGCAAGCCCTGAAAGTTCCTGTACTTTGGGGCATAAATTAATGTACCCGGATTTGAATTAAGTCACTGAACACCGGAGAGGATCCAGGTCTTTGGAGGAAGTTCATGTGGTTGAAATGTGGCCAGAGACAGACTTGACTAATGCCCATTTACCTTGAGGGATAAACATGTTGCAGAGTATACACAGTCCAGTCAGGAACTGTGTTCCAGCCTGAGTTAACCTTCGGCCAATTTTGTCAAAGCTGAAAAACACGAAGACAATTGCTGGCACTTCAATTGCGCCGTAGATGAACTGTGTGAGATAAATGCTCACACCAAAGCCGTCAATATTCAAGCTGATTCCGTAATAGGTACAGGCCGCTGCAAACCTATAAACAAAAAGAGAGGAGAAGTTACACATTTGCCCCTAAAGATACTAGATTCTGATTGGCTGGCAACCTCTGCTCTAAATCATTGTGCAAGGTGTCTGTGGGTAAGTGGATTAATATCACATGATAATAGTGTGTGGCAATGTTTAGATTTCAGGATACTTTGAGGTGAAACAATCTGTCTTTCTTCATTGTAATATGGACAGTGGACTGTTAATGCATTATTTGATTTGTTAAAATGTGAAAATCTAAGCTGTGAAAAGCCAAAAACAAAAGAAATGTATATACCACACAATGCCAGTGAGCAGAGTTAGTGTCCTCATTCTAGGGGTCCTCACGAGGTCCAAATAGGAATATTTTCTGTTTTCATTTTCCACCGGTATTTCTTTGGACAGAACCTGGAGAGTAAAAAGAAAACCCTGGTCAGTGCGGAAGTTGATATCAATACCTAGTAGAAATGCTCAGACTCTGTAAAGTTTTGTACCTCAAGATTTAGGTCAGCCATGAACTGCTCTCTGCCGTTGACTTTTGCACACTTGGTCAGGTAAAAATGAGCACTCTCCACCTTTCCGTTACTTATCAGCCATCTGGCAGACTCAGGGAGCCACCTGTGATTTTTTCATGTAAACTCATGAGTCAGACGGCTGCTTCCTTAAAACTACAAGTCATACTATCAATGAGAAGAAGCATCTTTAAACACCGTAAATATGTCTGACTGATGCAAGGGCAGCTTCACACTGTAATAACTGAAAGGCAGGAAATCTATTTTTGCTTACCACCAACATATAATGCCCAGACACAGTGGAGAGGTTACTGTGGCCACCAGGTACCTCCAGTCATCCACAAAATAGGCCACAACAGGGAGTAGAGCAGTAAAAATACTCCAGTCCAGGCCCAATAAATTGCCCACTGCATTTCGATGCTTAATGTCCACCCATTCAACACCTATAAAAAAAACAAAAAAACAATAATAATAAACACAATTGATTAAAACATACCTGATATGGAACTTATGTAACATACACACCTAGATGAACCCTGTATTTATACTTTTACATTTATAGCTTGTACTGACTGTAGTGACTCTGAGGTTATATAAAAAAAAACTTGCTATACATTTGTTTGCAATGTTACTATTTCTTTTTTTGTGCTTTCTGAATTTTTTTCAAGGCACAAACCAAGACAAAAAACTTACGAAGGGCCACAGTGGTTAAACCTATTCCAGAAAGTCCAAATCCTGTAAAGAACCTCAGGGCAGCAAACATGATGAAATTAGATGAGAAAGCACTTGTAAATCCAAAGACGGTGGATGTCACATAGGACACCAGAAGTGCTCTTTTCCTGCCAAACCTGTAAGACAAATTACAGATGAATCTATGAAATATGTCAGATCTCCATTAAAGGGTAAAAACACTCAGTTTGATAAAACATCCTGTTAAAATCGCAGGTGAAAGGACACTTTTCTAATACTATTTAACAATGTATTTCTGCTTGTACAGTGTCTAAACTTTGTAAAATAATCTGTTCATGAGATATTAAAAGCATGCGTTAGTGTTAACTTTATGCTTGGGGTAAAGGTTAGAAATATGTTTAGGTTCAGCCTGTGGAGATGAACACAGTTATACTTTGCTGTACATCAATCTATCTGTCAGTCAATAGTTGAGTTTTAACTTGGGACTTTGAAAAATAAGAATAACTAGATTTGCTTCTTTCTTTGGTGAGCATACTGGACAAATTAAATTCTTCTATCCACAAGCGCACCACCGTAAGTGTCATAATAGTAAAAACAGCTTTTTAGGGAAGCACAGAGACTTAACTAAAACAATATTAACAATTATACTATAGCAACAAAGTTTTTCAGTGTACAAGTTTCTTTCTTTTCTTTGTAAATAGAATGGGAATGAATTAGCTTAATTTCACCACGTCTGACAGTTAAAGGCATGAATACCTGTCACTCAGATAACCAAATACTGCTGCTCCAAGCATGACCCCAATAAAGAAGATAGTAGCCGATGCTTTGTTCAGTCCTCTCTTATCACATACCAGATCCCACTATGACGAAAACACAGACAACAAACACAAAAGAAAGGAATAAAGTTAACTTGGTATTGATATAGCTAAAGTCATTGTAAATGGAAATAAATTAAACTCACCTCTGTGGCCAGAGTAGACTTGAAGGTGGTGTTATCGTACGTCCATCCACTCTGACACGGCACTGTGGGTAGGTCAGTGATGTTGGAGGAGTTTATCAGCAGATGATACTGAGGCTCTGCAAACATCTGACAGGAGCTTAGAGTCCCATCCTCCTGAACTGGAATACTGACAATAAGTCTCTCCTCATGTGATAAATTTCTAAAAGCATCTCCATAATCCAGAGAGGTGATGTCGCAGTGGTGAGAGGGAACAGCCGCTATGAAATTATTCAGCAGATAGTGAAAAGGCAAAGTCATACGAGCAGCTATCATCAACAGGATCATCGTTATCTGGAATCTCCCCATGCCATTCAACTCTTCCAGAATATCGTCAAACTTCATCTTGAAAATAAATTATGCAACAGTGCACAAATGATAGAAAATATCATGTAGCACCTCAAGTCCTTGCTGGGTGGGGTAGAGGAGATACAAACATCTGTCTAGGTCCTATAGGAGTAAACCTTAAATAACTCACAAAGGGAGTAGGTACTGGGCTGAACAGTTGACAATTTTATTGCATTTTCAGCAATAGGCAAAACATTTCCAGTACCTTAGTTTGTATGAAAATAAAATAAAACAAAGTGCTTTAAAAATACTGAACAGAAATAAAAGAATAAGTCTCTCTGAGTGAGATCCTCCAACTCAAAATCTCCTTTGACTTAGGAGTCATAAAATATTCAAAAAATCAGTTCTTGGAGTCCTGAAGTGTGTTCAGTGTTGGTTACTGCTACTACCCAGGTAGAGTTAATAATGTCTGCATGTTCTTATCTGGCATCAGAGTGAATGAATCAAGTAAATCTGACGTCCTCTTCCAGCAGGTCCTACGTCAGGCCACACCACATGCACGACAGCCTCGCTGGTCTGGGCTCGCCACCACTAAGTTCGTTGGTAAATCTGGTCCTTCAAAACACCAACCTTCACAAACAGGGCAGAATTGTAGGTTCTCATGAACTTCTTTCTCCATTTAGTGTATCTTACAATGTACAACCAGAAACTAAGGATATACTTTTAGTGCAATAAAAATAAATTGCCATGTTTCACAACAGAAAGTGTTTTAAAAAAAAGAAATTGAATTACTTGCCATGAGTTACTATATGTTCAGGTATTCTAGCAAACCAAAAATTATGTAAGGGATAATGCCCGACGAGGTGTCCATTATCAGGAATTAATGGACGATGCGGAAGCCGAAGAACCGTCCGACGCGAAGTCCATAATATTGGAGTTTAACTGATTATGAGTTTCCTGATAACTCATAATATTGACTTTCATCTCATAAAGAATTGTTTTTATGTAAAGAATGTCACTTTTCATTTTGAAATGATGACTCTTGTCTTATAATTTACATTGTTATCTTGTAATTATAGTATCTATCTTATAATTTACATTTTTTGTCTTTTCTTTTAGTTTCTAATGTCATATAAATGTCATGATATTAATTATTTCAGAGACCCCCACAATAATAACTCGAACACATCAGTACAGAGTTGATAAAATAACGGCACTTCATAAATCTGACTTAAGTTTCAACTTTTCTCTTTGAGTTGTTTATTAAATACACCTAACAGGTCAGTGTGAAAAGGCATCGTTATTCTTTTATATGCAGGCAATGTTTATATTTCCAATGTAGTGGTATAGTCTGTTTCTAGGTCCATGTGTTCTTAGCACAAGAAGGGCGAGCTTGGAGAAAGTGGGCGGAGCTAACCACTTGACCACGTTGACCTCCGCTCCGAATTGAACAATGCAGTGACTTCTGACCAGAATTAGTCATTATCTCATCGATCAGCATTAGCTACAAAATGCACCAAAGTACACTGGAAACGAGACAACCTTATTTCTGTGACGTGTATCTGGACTTCAGCAGCATGAATAGTCTGTTATTCTCACAGTCTCAAAGCAAAAACCACAGAGGAGCATTGATTCAACTCACCAGAGCCTCCAAAAGCAAAAAATAACTCGACTGAAGTTATCTCCTTCACGATCGCAGCTCGGTCCCTTGACGGATCAAGATGTTTTGGTGCATGTTTCTCTCAGGGCTTAATGCTCCGACTGCTGGTGCCATGTGTCCAGAGTCGGGTACAGCTGCAGGAGACTGCCCTTTCATTCTATCAGCACCTCTCGGACCCTTAGTGCCCCCCCCCCCCCCCCCCCCCCCCATACACACACAGCTCCACCCACCGACTGGGACAACCCCCCTGGAGATGTACGAGTAGCTATTGCCATCCCTCATCAACGACTTTAAAATTACAGTCAGCAGCCAGGAAGGGATGTAGAACACTGCTGTGTGTTAAACCTGGTGCAGAGGACCAAACCGAAGTGAAAGTGAAACTTAAGGCCGCATAGAGTTGTCTGTTTGTATTTCCTCTGTTGTATCTATGCATGCTGAATATAAACACGTCCTGCCGCTGATCTGCAGTCATGCCTCTGCTACAGTAAGCTAAACATGCCGACCCTCATTAAAATCACTAAGAGAAATCTGCATTTTTGCAACATCGCCAGATTTGTTGTAAATGAAGCTTCGATAAAAAATAAATAAAAAGGTCGTTGGAGATGAACCGCGAAATGCTGGACAGCGAACGAGACCACGTGGTATAAAAACAAACAAAAAAACAAACAAAAAACCCCATCACACCCTGTTCGATCTAAATCTTATCAGACACATTGATCAGGTTGTACACTGTCTTCAGCTGTTGATCATCATGACACTGCAGCCCATCAGCTGTCATAACAAACAACATATAAGGAATTATAAACGCTGTATTTCATATAGAAGCACAGACGGAGATCATTTCTGATAAACAGAGAACTAAACACAGGAGAGAAAAAAGCCTTCTTGTGTTTTGTCTTTTATACATGCTAAAAACCTAAATTCACACACACACGTAAATCAACACTCTCCACACAAATACCTTCTGTGGCTTCAAACCAAGATGAGGAGGAGGGGGTGGTTACATAAGAAACAAGAAAAACAACCCCATCCAGCTCTTTCAGAACAAAACTCCTCACCCTTGTCCGTACGGGAAGTAGTCCGAGTCCTGATACCTGATGTAAAGACTCTCACTCATTGTCACGTTCAGTATTTTCCCACTACAGATGAAAAGGAGCCTCTTTTGTGCTCCGTTTAATACTATTGGTCAGTGGTCAGCTGAGATAATATGTGCTTTTCAAGTCTGACTAGCAGTGGGTTATTTGTTAATTTATAACAGGGGTATGACCCAAACTTTAACCAAGTTTAATACCAACTCTAACCCCTGATCTGAGTCATGTTTTGATACAGAGGGGGTTTGCCTTAGGGATGTATTTTCAGCCACAGGGATGCTATGGATTATCGTAGAAATATTATAGGAATGCTACAGGCAACACTGTGTCTCTTCTTCCTCTTCTGCGACTACACCTTGCTACTTGTCACTCTCATAGTGAAGATGACAGTACTCTATAGTATAGATGCTATACTATAGTAAAGGATTGAGCATTTGCACCATATAGTTCATATTAGAGTTGAGACAAAACTGACAGGAGGTCAGGACTGAGAGAAAAGGGGGCCATTACACATCCGTTTGCTACTTCAGCACCATGGATTTATCAATACACAGCACACTTAGGATACTGATAATTAACAGCCATGGGGTCTATACAGAAGAAGAAGGCTCAACAACATAAAACTTTGCTCGTAGTATCACTAGGGTCTCTACACATGAGCACGAGCATTGAGAACATTGTTTGTGTATGCAGAGTTTACTAAAAAGAAGGTTTTTGAACTACTCACCGTAGGTGCTGGATCTCCGGCGCGTCGCCGTCATGGCAGACAAAAAAGTGTCGATCCCCAATCACAAATAAAGCCTCGGTTGCTTTTTGGCGGGAGTTTCACTTTAACAAGGGAGGTTGCATCTACCTGCAGGTCACTGTGACCTGTTGTAAACGTAAATCATTTGCTAAGGAGCCGACTATACCACAGTGCAAAAAAAGCTGTCTAATTAAAATTTAGTTAACACTGAGGAAGAAATGATTGTCTTAGGGTTCAGAAACTGGCATCTTGTGTTTTGTCAGGAGAAATACTTGACGGACTGCCATGAAATGGTTGTTTGAGTTAACTCTTTTTGGCATTGCAACAAGCATTGTTGTACTTGGTGACTCAGAGACGCCGATGACTTACGACATTGTTTATAAAACATGATCATGGAGGAGCTAAATAGCAGCACATCTGTCTGCACAGAGAGTGATGCCACGTTAATCCTCCCCAGCCTCTCCAATGTTCAGATGATATCCACAGCTCAGAAAGCATCCCATCTCTACATGGTTACCTGTTTAACAACAAGGAAAGGACAAGTTACTGCAGAGCTTCTCACCTCTGGTCAAGTGAGGGATAGAAAGAAAATGTGTAGCAGTAAAGACCGTGTGAGATATAAAGTCATAGATCAGAGGCCACTATGCCCTCATCCAGCCTGTATATCTATAAAAAGGATAAGCAGTTGGATCACAAATCCAGTCATTCCAGCTGAAAAACTAATAATAAGTTTTAGACAAAGGGATTGGGGTGAACATAGGGGAATGCATGAATTTTTTCAGATCAGTCAAAGTTCACGTTAAACCGTATTATCTTTTTTTGTCATGTTTTTACACTTTTGAATAACAGTGAATACATGGAAAAACTTTAATTCATTTCTTAAGATTCTTAAATTGAGTGGTCTCAGTCCTAAAATAAGGGAAACAATCTAGTTTCTTAATTTGCAAAATATTGCCGTACCTTGTTACTGGTTCAATCCAGCTTGACAGTAGCTGGAAAAGAAAAAGATAGATCCATTTTTCTTAAAGAAGACTATTTTTCTTATGAAAAAAATGCTTCACAAGATTATTTTTCTATTTAGAAAAAAAAAGTAAGACTCATTTTCTAGAAAGTAGGCCTTTTTACATACTTGTCTTCTGTGTCCCTGAGTAGGTTAACTGATGAGAATGAAAAAGCAGCTTTGTATGTTTCGAGGGTCGCTTAGATAGCTTGCAGACCATTTAGTGCAATCTGGTTTTCTGGCCAGCTGCTGTTTGGTGACTCACCATAGATCAGGTACCTCCTCTGTTCCTCGTTCCTCGTGTTGATTCTGTGGATGCATGTCTTAGTTCTACTAGATTTGGATCAATAATAATCCAATATGTCAATCCTCCCCCTGTGTTATGATCAAGGGATGCTAAGAAACAGCTATTCATTTTGCATCTGTGAATAGAATAGTCAAAGATCACTCTGCCCCCATCTCTTTTATCTCAGTGAAGGGATGAGACCAAAACATGTTTACCAGTCATTTCTGTATCTGTATCAGTGTGTGTTCTCCTTGCCTCTCTCTGTGTGTGTTGAGTTGTCAACTGTGTGTGTGTGTGTGGTGCATCTTACATCCTCTCTGTGTTCTGAGAATGTAATCTCGATATGGTTTGTTTTCACAAACCGTATGTGGTGCTGGATTGGCACCCTGCTCACTGGAAAGAATGCGAAAGTCCGCACACTCTGTCCCCTGACCTAAAGCTCCAGGGTCGCCTTCACCCCCTCTTGCCTGATCAGCAGTAGAAGAAGGAGAAGGCTTTTTAGGCCTCCCTTTGGGCCCCAGCCCTGCCGATGTAGGAGCCAGCTGGCATCTGTATCCATTTTGCTTTGCCCTCAACCTTTAGGGCCGCCCGTGTGACCAGATGAACTTGGAACGGACCTTTCCACCTACGAGAAAAAGATTCTTTTTTCAGTGATTTTATTAACACATAATTACCACATTGGAAAGGATGAATAGTTTTCTCTGAAGGTTTTAGGATCCTGCCAGATACCTGCAAATGAAATCTCCTTAGAGTGTCTGTTAGTTGTTTCACATACTCAGTCATGTACTCATCAGTCCATAACAGGATTGTTTTTGTGAGGGGTCAAAGGTGGACTTGCCCCTGTGGACATTTAACATATTTAGTGGTCAAGCCAGCTTTTGTATGAACATTTTACTGATTAAGAGGACAGTAAGGGTGATAACTACTTCCTGTTTTGAGCTCCAACAAACAGAATGAAACTCACACTGCATTTTCACAGACATGCATAATCAAACACTGGTCACTAGCCTGATAGTGGCACATGAAAATTAAAAATTGTATAAGCTTCTCTCAAACTCATCAAAACATGTTGGTGTCTGCATGAGATCAGGTCGGGGAGCTGGGCTGGTTTCAGTCACTAGATCACAGTCTTGTTCAACTTCAAACTCTATGTAAGGGAGAAATATGGCTTGGATGTAGAGGTGGTGAGTGTTTTACAGTGATGTGTGGGCTGGACAAAATGATCGCTTCATAATCTGAACGATGTGCAGCTGCCATGTGTTGCGCAAGTGTTTGAGCGTAGCACTGAATGTAGAACATGCACAACACAGTCACTGGCTAGTTTAACAGGAGCAGATTTTTCTATCATGATTGCAACAGAAGCCACCAGCCTGAGACACCCTGGCATGCCCAGAAAAGCAGGAGAAAGCTTGGACGAGTAGTACACCACAGGACAGTGAAACGACCCATGCTTTTGCAACAAAACGCCAGAGGCAAAGCCGTCCACTCTCACAGACATGAAGGTGAAATTTCTGTGCGCCGCCTGAAGAGCGGACTTCAGATCCTGGAAGGCAGTGCTCGTGTTTCTCATTCCACAGCACAACAGTTTAGCACTGTGGCTGCTCATAATACCGAGTGCATTGCAGTGTAATCACCAATCCAATGTTGACAGTAGCTAGTCATGCCACGAAAAAAGAGGGGTTGTTTTTTTGTTTGTGGTAATAACATGTTGATCAGAAGTTTCATTTTCTCAGCAGACAACAGTCACTGACCGTCTCTCAACACATGACCCTGATAGGTGACCTCAGGCTGACAATCAGTGGCATCATTGGGCCTATTTTAGGAGAGCTGAAGCCCTATTTTTTTTTTTACAAAAAAGTGCCGACAAATTCCATATAAAGTGGCCAGAATTATGAGTTTAAATAAATAATCATATAACCTGTCATTATTCACTTAAATATGACCATAAATCCGTCAGTTTCCCTTCATAGTGTAAGGTAGAGAGAGCCCTGTCAGTGCGTCCTTATCCAATCCATTCCACTTGTTCATATGGAGAACGCCCACATCACTGAAAATCCAGTCTACGTTTTCCCTGAGACCTTCCTTGCACTCCGTACCTGCAGCGTGTACCTTGAAGCTCACAGAGCGACTAGAACAGCATGAGGAGAAGAACGTGAATGAAAAAGAATGGATATGAGAGCGTTTTGCATATGTACATAACTGCCATCAATAAACTGGACGCTGTCTGACTCTCACTCATGGGGAGGGATGTTGTTTTCTGGGAGAAAGTTCACTGAAGTCTCGGTTGAGAGTAACTAGACAGTAACTACAACAACAGACATGTGACTAAGAGTCAGTAGGACAGATGGAGGACAGAGACTTCTCCACAAATAACTTTGTTTTTTTTTTATACCTCATATAAGTTGCCAAAGTCAGTGTGAATGCTGACACCTGAAGTGATTTTGAAAAAACTGCTGAATATACTGGAAAATACTTGCCTGAAATGCATAAAACTATAGGAAAGAATGGTCGAGATTTTGCACTAAAGGCTGTAGTTTTCGAAAGCTGAAAAGTAATAGGCTGAATGGGCTTAAAAAAGCTGAACATTTTGATAGTTGAACAGTTTCTCTCTTATATATAGCTGAACACACTACCAACATTTCATGCTGCTATGTTGATTCCATAATGGTTCACTGTTGCCTCAAGGCAACTGTGATGGAAATTTTATACTTTGTGAGGAGAGATGTGAACTGAAGTCTTACACAGGAATGTTCAATGTAGCTGTTTAACATGACCTGTAACCTGTGACCTTGTTTTAGGCCGTTATATTACCTATGTCTGCTATTGAGTGACCATTTGAGCTTATCACTTTCTTCTCAGTGAAGTATTCCTTTAAGTGCAGATCATAAATTAGGAAATGTTGTAGTGAAAAACACACCCACAGAGAGGGATAAATACCATGCTTTTCTCTTCAGATATTGAGTCTTCACTTTGTAACAGACCTGCGTGTTGCTCTGTGAGTGCTCCTCTTGTAAAAGATTAAAACCTTGTTTGAATTTTGAGCTGACTCCGATCTCCTTCCTCTGGTTCTAAATTATCGCAGAATTATTTTTGCAGCAACAGTTGCATTTTAACAAGTTTACACTATTTAATTAGCAATTAAATTACATTAAACTATAAGAAATTTAAGTTTACTCACCTATGAGTGTGCATATATTTTTTTCGCGTCGGAAAAGGGCCAGGAAAATTATGTTTTCAGCCACTGTTTTAGGGGCAAAATGGCAAAGCTGTTATCTGGGAAAAGGGGTTTCAAGATGGCTTCCTGAAGGTCATGTGACAAATTAAGGCATCGTCATTGGTTCCTTATGGTCTTCCTGCTCTAAGTATTGGATCTTTCATCGGATGCATTGTGGAGATGTGACAGGAAGAAAATGGGTTTGTTGCCTGAGGGCAACACAGTGCCATAGAGAGTTAAAAGCTGAAAAGTCAGATAGCTGAAATGTAAAAGGCTGACACAGCTTTAAAAGCTGAATATTTTGATAGTCGGATGGTTTCTCTAGCTGAACATATGCTGAATAAGGAGCAGAAAGACATTTGAAAAATTCCCCATAAGGATGAATGGGAAAAACAAAGAAAAGACTCCATGATGCATGTCAGCAGGGGTACAAAAGGGAAAGCTGTTCTGCAGATTGTCACATCGTTTTATACTTTCAATCGTCTCCACAGGTTACACTGCTGATAAAGAGGGAAAGCAAAGCGAACAATCAACAGGCAGATCACTGATACAGACGACATCCGATCATTGGACGACATCTGTCCATCAGGTGACATCTGTCCATCAGAACACATCAATCCATCAGAGTAATACTGAGCATTACTCTGAAAAAATGCCAGCGAAACAGGTGCCATGCACTTCCTTAAGAAAATGCAGAGCTGAAGAACAAGTTGGTTGAACAGAAAACCAAATATGTCAGTCAGAAGAAATTGACAGTCCAACTTCGCCAAGAGTTGGCTCAGACAAGATACCAGAGAGAAAAGAATTGTCTTCTCCAAGAAGAACTACAGAAAACAAGTGTGTCATACCATGAGAACAGCCAAAGGTATGAAAATGACGCTGTCGCTGTCAGACAGCAGGCTGACACTCTTCTGCGTGGGTTTGAATATGGAGTCCAGCAGCACAAAAGCCTTCAAAAAGATTACAAGGAGCTGCGTGTTGAACTCATGTTCAGCCAGGAGAATTTCAGAGAGAGAGAAAAGAACCGTCTTCTCCAAGAAGATCTACACAAGACATGTGTGTCATACCATGAGATCAGCCAAAGGTATGAAAACGACATCATCACTGTCGGACAGCAGGCTTACACCGATCAGCTCCAATTTGAGAAGATCAGGGTTTCACTGCATTAGATCAGCCAAAGATACCATACTGATGTCATCGCTGTCAGACAGCAGGCTGACACTCTTCAGCGTGAGCTTGAAAAGGAAGTCAAGACTCACGCAGACACAGTGTTGGTAGGCTTGCACATGATCAACAACTTGAGGGCTGAGCTGGACACCCTTTGTCAAAAGATGGCAAAGGAGATCACAGTGTGGCAGCAAGAGGCCACAGGTGATGTGAGAGCCAGGCGTGAGGAGAAGAGCGAGGAAGAGCCAATGGAGTGCAAGGATGAGCCAGTGGAGCGGCAATAATCACTCCCTGAAGTCCACCGATAACGCACTGGCCCCTGAACTCCCAGAGGAAGATCAAGTCTCTGAGGAGACTCTCACAAAAACATCGGCAGTGACCCCTTTGATCTGGGTCGTGGGTTTCCCCCAGGTGTTCCGGTTTCCACAAAAAAAACCCCAATACAAATTGAAAATAAATTTGAAAATAAATTTGAAAATAAATTTGGAAATTAATTTGGAAATTAATTTGGAAATATAGTACATTTGGAAATTAATATGAAAATTAATTTGAAAATCCATTTGGAAACAAATTTGGCAATACATTTGGAAACAAATTTGAAAACAAATTTGAAAATAAAATTGAAATTATGTAAATGTATTGTCATACCCAGAGTGAGAGAAGTTGAAAAAATGTTCATTATTTGAAGTAACAACAGTAACAAATGACAGTTTTAGTTTTATGCTGGAATAATGTCATCAAACAACAGTGTGTTTTTACACAAGACATTGTCTGAGTAGAATTCAAACCAATGCCATTGTCAGCACTCTAAAAAATAATCTCTGTGGGATGTTTTTTTTTTATTCTAAAATCCATAAATCCTGGAAAGCAAGTCCTATTCTGACATAAAGCGTTATGATATCCAAGAAGGCAATTTAATCTCGTACTGAGCTACACTCTCACGAAGATCATGCATCATATCAAATGAGTGATTATTACAAACATGGAAATACTTCAATGAGTTATGTGTAGGATCTTTTTTCAAACCAAGTCACTAAGAATGACCTTGAAGATTCTCAAACAGCATACAGCGAGGATGATCCATCCTCACAGTGACCAAAGACATCAGGGCACTGGTCATCCTGCGAGACAGACCATCAGAGGGAGTTCAATCCAGTCAGCTGCAGTGGAATTGAAAATGCTCAGATTTCAGAATGCTCTGAATGTTACTTTTCAAATGTTTTAAACCACTACCTGCACGGCTAACTGAGTTAATTTGCCAGGGGCAGCTACAGTTAGCAGCAGTAAGCTGTTACTCTGGGGATTCGCTGCCACCCATTTGTTTAGAGCAAGAATTTGACAGCTGGACAATTCTTACATATTACGCCTTCAAAATGTTGACTGATAAATCAGCCATTTTCAGTTTATTGCAGGTATAAGCACTAGCTCTAGAAAAAATGTTTAATTCTGATATCAGTGTGTGTCGTATGTGCTACCCTCTACTGGGCCTTACATGCAACAACTACACACTACAGAGACACCTGTTGTTATCACAACCTACCTTGCAGACTGCTGCTTATCCCTACCAAAACCTATTGCCTTGTTGCGGCTTTTTGGGTGGCTAAGTTTTGGCTGAGCTGGAGTCCCATCTCAAATATTCAAGGTCTGCCACTGGGAAATATTGGCGACTTGTAATTGAGA
Source organism: Diplodus puntazzo (assembly GCA_963678695.2). Classification (NCBI taxonomy): domain Eukaryota; kingdom Metazoa; phylum Chordata; class Actinopteri; order Spariformes; family Sparidae; genus Diplodus; species Diplodus puntazzo. The sequence goes on along the minus strand of OZ023156.1, from coordinate 14,384,877 downwards.
ATGTACTATTCATCTACACAACAACGAGCATCTTAGCTGTTCACAACATAGTATAGTCACTATATCTGTTAATACTTGTACTACTGCTGCTGCTACTGGTACTACTACAACTGGAGAAGCCCTGTGTCAGACCCTCAGCTGACCCTTGTTGCCAGTTTGTCAGACACCACTGGGCTGATACATGTAATGAATATTCCATATTCCTCAATATGTTATTGATTAATTATTCCACACTCTAGAGGTGCCATGGTAGCTCAATTACTAGGGCATGTCCCCCGTGTACAGAGGCAGTGTCCTCAACACAGTGGCCCAGGGTTTCAATCCATCCTGAAACTCTTTACTCCATTTAAACCACAAACTCTCTCCCTCTCTCCACTTCCTGTCACTATTTCTTGTCCTGTGACAATAAAACCACGAAAGGCCACATCACTCACAAATCATGATGTTTATTCAGCTTTATACACATACTGACATACACATAGCTGTCCTGCGCAGTGGACAATTGGTATATGAGTATAAAGCTCATGTACACAGGACTGCAAGATCAGTGATTCGAGTCTTAACTATTTTTGCAAGGCAATTTATGCATTTTAAGCAATAGGCATGTAAGCATTTACACTGTGTTTTGGACAGGAAAGACATTTACAGTTGATAAGAGCTATACAGGTATGTATGTTTTCCAGTAGATGTTTTTTTTGTTTTTTTTCTTATATTCCCTGCAACTCAAATCATGAATCTTTTAATTGCAATCAGACAAAACTCAGGTTCAAGACTTCCCCTCCGGTGTGGAGATTGATCTTCTTCTGAAACACAAAAAAACATCTTTATTTTATAACATATATCTTATTTAAATATTTGAATGCAATCAGAAACAAGGCTTAGTACCTTGTCTGTTCCACATCCTCAATAGTCTCTGGCAGACGGACATTTCGGGTTTCAGTAAGAAGGGAAGCTGACAGCCCTCCAGCAAAAGCAATCAGGGTGAAAATAGTACTCGGTAAATGACCCCATACTTCTCCAAGGAGAATGATCAAGGGAGACACGGCCACGCCTGTACGGGCCATAAAGGAGCAGTAACCCAGTCCGTTTTGCCTGTGTGACCAGAAACACAACATTTTGGTAACAATCAGAAACACACATTTCAGAATTCAACTCCATCTCCTTTATGTATAAAGACCTGATCAGGGTGTTTAGTAATTCAGGTGTTTCAGTACATTTGGCTGTTCTATACAAGTCCTCTGTATAGATGCTGTTCGTGAATGTAGATAATCTAAGATTAATATTCGATAGTTTACTGACCTCATTACTGTGGGGTAAAGCTCTGTTGTGTACAGAAATACGACTGTAAAAGCTGCCTCTGCAAACATTTTTCCCAAAGCTCCCACAGCTGTCCGAAATGACCCCTTATCTGAAAAGAAAAAGTTGTGAAAGGACATTTTAACCTCAACTTCTTAGGAGTCCAAGCTGACTTTGAAATCACTCTGATTTGTATTATTTTCTTTCTTCCGAGTATAAAACGGTTCCTGCAGCCTGCACATGTAACTGTTGCGTAAGCCAAACTTTCTGAACTGCAAGTGCACATACTTCAGTCAACAGAAATGAGACATGCCAACCAGCAGGTGGTGCTATAATCAAGTTAAAGGTCCCTGAGTTATGAAGCAAACATTTCTCACAGCTAGCAGTTGAAAGAGGAAGTGCTGCATATCTTTGGAAACAGTAACTTTGATTGCAAGATGCTCAGGACCTAAGCTTCACATGATTCACTGAGGCAAAGTGCAAACATTGATGACAAACATCCACTAGGGGAAAAAATTTGAAAATGCGATATGTTTATATCTTGTAATCAAGCTGCACACTTCAGTGGATTTCTAAAGTTCAGTAATGATTGATATCAGTGGGCATGGCTTTTAACAATCGACATCCACTCAATTGTGAGAAAACTTAATCAAAACCTAATGTATTTGAAAAAATATATATTTCTACATCTCCACAAGTCAAGCTTTAAATGTTAATAAAATTAACACCAACAATGTATAGATGGTCTTGCAAATTGTGTTTGGATTGGTCAACACTGTGTCTGCAGTGCTATTAAATATTTTGCTGTAATTTGCACTGTTTGCACAACATCTTTATTTCATCTAATTTTTTTTCTACCCTTCACAAAATGTTTGACAATACAGCTGTAACCAGCAGAATTGTGTGAATTGTATCAGCATAGTATAACTAACCATTTAATTCTTGTGAATTTTGTTCAAGTTTTTTTGACTCTCCTTTCTATGCATCTTCTAGGGTTTCAAACATCCCCCTTCTCTGACCTACTAAATAATTAACAAATAATACGTTAAACATGGAAGATTAGGTGAATTTAGGGTTTTGCTTGATAGATCTAACAAAAAGGATACTCATAGCAGGGGGGACACCTGATGTCTGTTTTCACTTGTCATTCTTGTTCACCACTAAACTCAATGCCTGGACCTTTTTGCCAGTCCATCTGTCGTATTCTTTCTTCTGTTACGGCATGCCGCTGCAGATTTTACAAAATGGTTACTGAAATAAATGTTTCTGTTTTCAAGTACTTGACCAATCAAAATGTTTCAGGGGTAAAATAAATTTAATTTAATTTAGACTGTGGTCCCTGTGGTGGAAACGCCCTGAGTTCCTCTGAAATATCCTTGTCCCTGGAGAAAGTTCCGGCGGTGGAAACACGGTTAAAGATATACACACTTTAACTCATTTACCTTGAGGGATAAACACGTTGCAGAAGAGACAAAGTCCAGTCAGAACGAGTGAACCAGCTTGACTAAACCTTCGGCCAATTTTTTTCAAGCTGAAATAGATGAAGGCTTTTGCGGGTATTTCAATTGCGCCATAGATGAACTGTGTGAGATAAATGTTCACACCAAAGCTGTCAATATTCAAGCTGAGTCCGTAATACGTACAGGCCACTGCAAACCTATAAACAAAAAGAGAGGAGAAGTTACACAATTGCCTCGAAAAAAATATTGTTTCTGATTACAGGTATTTGTAAAAGATTACTTCACTCGTTAAAAGTTGAATATTTTATCAAAATCATTGTGCAAGGTTACTGCAAGTGGGTCAGGTAATACTGCATGATAATATAGTGCTAAGATTTTTATCTGTCAGGACATCTGGAAGTGTAAAATCATACTGTCTGATGTTATGGTAACATGGTAACTGCAGCACAGAGGAGCTTTGTTCAAGCTGTCATCCCTTTCTTAAATGTGTCGTTCTTAGATTGAGCAAGTGATGTATGGACAGTGGATAATACAGATTATACATCATTCTTAAAAGGTGAAAATCTCATCTGTTTAAAAGCAAAAACAAGCAAATGTATATACCACACAATGCCAGTCAGTAGAGCCAATCTCCTCATTCTGGGGGTCCTCACGAGATCCAAATAGGAATATTTTCTGTTTTCATTTTCCACAAGTATTACTTTAGACAGAACCTGGAGAGTAAAATGCAAACGTTTTGTCAGACTGGAAGTTTCTATCAATATCTGACTAGAAATTATCAGACTGTGTAAAGTTTTGTACCTCCGGCTTTAGGTCAGCCATGAACTGCTCTCTGCCGTTGACTTTTGCACACTTGGTCAGGTAAAAATGAGCACTCTCCACCTTTCCGTTACTTATCAGCCATCTGGCAGACTCAGGGAGCCACCTGTGATTTTTCATAGAAAAAATCCAAGTCAGACCTCTGCCTCATTAAACAACTTAATACATAAATCTAGGGCACATTCACACTGTAATAACTCTAAGACAGGAAATGTGTTTTTGCTTACCACCAACATATGATGGCCAGACACAGTGGAGAAGTTACTGTGGCCACCAGGTACCTCCAGTCATTCACAAAATAGCCCACAACAGGTAGAATAGCAGAAAAAATACTCCAGTCCAAGCTTAACAAACATCCCACTGCAGTGCGATGCTTAATGTCCACCCATTCAATACCTATAAAAAGCAACAATAATGAATCAAATCTATTTAAACATACCTGATGCTACTTATTGTAGATAAATTAACACTTCATCAAAAGGTTATATCTTTTCTTATTATCAGTACAATATAAATACTAATGTAATTTAAAATACAAAATGGATGTGTTCGTTTGCATGCCTTCCTTGTTTTCTGACAATTATACTGAAGACGCATACTAGGACATAAAACTCACAAAGGACCACGGTGACTATACTTATTCCAGAAAGTCCCAATCCAGCAAAGAACCTCATTGCAGCAAACATGGCAAAACTAGATGAAAAGGCACTCGCAAATCCAAAGACTGTGGTTGTCATGTAGGACATAAGAAGTGCTCTTTTCCTGCCAAACCTGTGAGACAAAATTACAGGTGAATTGATGAAAAAGGTCATGTACAAACAGTTTGACAAAATACCTTGTTCAGAGGAAGGTGATTCACACTCTATCATGATATATGACAATACATTCCTATTTATACAATGTCTACTCTGTGTAAAACAAAAGTAGCTTATACAGAAGTCAAATGTGTGTGTCAGGGTTCATTTCATGGTTGTGGTAAAGGTTAGAAAAACGTTCAGATTCTGCAATCAATTATAATTTACTGTACATCAACTTTCAGGCACTCGGTTGCTGAGTTTTAACTTTGGACTTCCCAAATAAGAAGAACTAAATGCCACTAATCTTTGGTGCATCTAAATTTTGAGCACACTGGACAAACTGTCTGCATATTAAGTGAATTTTTAAGGATATCAACTGATGCAAACTAAAACTATACCACAACAATAACTATACAATACCAAAGAATACTTTCAGTATATATACGATTTTTGCATAGAAAATAGAATAAATTAATGTAATCAAACGTCCCAAGGTGGAAATGCGTCTGATTTGAGAGTCTGAAAGTTGAAGGCATGAATACCTGTCACTAAGATAACCAAATATGACTGCTCCGAGCATGACCCCCATGAAGAAAATAGTGGCCGTGGCTTTGTTCAGTCTTCTCTTATCACAAACAAGATCCCACTATGAGGTAAACATACACACAAAAAAGGAAAAATACAGAAAAGTAGAGCATAAAGTGGTTAACCTGGGATTGATATCACTAAACTCATTGTAAATTTAGGGAAATTAAACTCACCTCTGTGGCCAGAGTAGACTTGAAGGAGGTGTTATCGTACATCCATCCATTCCGACACGGTACTGTGGGTAGGTCAGTGATGTTGGAGGAGTTTATCAGCAGATGATACTGAGGCTCTGCAAACATCTGACACAAGCTTAGAGTCCCATCGTCCTGAACTGGAATACTGACAATAAGTCTCTCTTCATGTGATAAATTCCTAAAAGCGTCTCCATAATCCAGAGAGGTGATGTCACAGTGGTGAGAGGGAACAGCCGCTATCAAATTATTCAGCATCAAGTTCAAAGGCAAAGTCATACGAGCACTTAACATCAACAGGATCGTCCTTAATTGGAATCTCCCAAAGCCGTTCAGATCAGCCAGGATATTATCAAATTTCATCTTGAAAATAATGCAACACCTAAAATTTAGAGGGAAGCACAGAGAAACATAAATCAAAAATATGCATCACAAAGCACAAAAGTGCAAAATGTTGGTTTGAGGAGCCACTTTTGTACTCTGTCAAACGCTGTTGGTCAATGTTCTGCTCAGAGAATGGCTGCATGTATTCTCTCAGAAGAAATCTTTTGTTAATTTATAACAGGGACATTACCTTAACGTGTAACCAAACTCACAGTTTTTCTCCATTGCATACAGACAAAAATGGGAACTATGCACACCATCTGAAAAATCAAATCTCACATATCAAAAACAAAATTCTCTACCACATTGTTCCGACTCAAATAGAATTTCTAAATATACTTTGGATATATACATACTTTGCAAACCTCTAAACACACATCATAATTTAAGACAATTTGTTCACCTGGAAAAAAACAAACCTGGCCTTCAAAATACCACACCTTTAGGACCAATTGATCTCACTAACACTTAAATCCTCAGATAAAAAAAAAAAGAAAAGAGCAGCATGGAGACCAGCAACAACGATGAAGACTTAATGCAAGACAAGTAGAGGAAGAAAGTGAACCATTATTTCTAATGGAACCGAAGCAACTTTGGTTTTAACTCGACGGTTTAAACAATGTTGCAGTATCAACTATAAGTTTACAGTGTGACTCTGGCAAGCAGGAGTGAGTCTAGCCCAATTTGAGCTCACTGGATTGACAAATTAGTATCGTAGCCTATTTTGATATGATTGTGTCTATGTAGTATTTATTGAATATATTCACATAATTGTATTACAATTACAACCCCTGACCCCCTCATGTTGAAAAAGGAGAAGATGAAAGCAAACTTTTTTTTATATACACTTGAATATGTGTGTTACGTGTGCCTGGCGTGTGTTCTGCTGTGTTGGTTTTTTTTTCTCTCTCTCTCTCCGTGTCTCCCTCTCCCTCTGTTTCAGGTAGCCCCCTCCTCACACTCTGCCTGAGCACACCTGAGGGTAATCAGTGCTCTGGAGTGGGGGAGGTGTTATAAGGGCCGGAGTGCAGATACTGAGGGAGGATCACACGTGGGCAGCATCACACCGGCGGAGGATCTTCTCCTCTTTCTCCTCTTGTCGTAATAGCCCGAGCCAGGTTAAGAGAGTTCTCCCCCCATGCGCCTCGGGTGCTGGGGGTTGGTTATCTTTGTTTAGACTGTTTTCCGGGCTGGAGCTCACCGGCAGCTCTGTTGTTCAGCTTTTTTGTTATTGGTTTAGTGATTATTTAGGTAGTTTAGGGGTAAGGTGCGGGAGCGACGGCCCGGTCCCGGATCCTCCCACGTTTTGGTTTCTTTTTGCTGGGGTCTCCAGTCCCTCTCTTTGTTTGCTCATGGTTTTTCCTTCTTTTTGAAGAGAAATAATAAATCTGGCTTCATTGTGGACATTGTGTGGCTTTTCTTTGTATGTTGCTTCCTCCTTTTAGCTGTGTTGTTTGAGTTATTGGAGGAAGCTGTAACAATGTGACATAACCATATGAGGTCAAAACATATATATGTCAGAATTATGATGCTGGTAGTGTTTTAAATGTATCAAATCATCAGTGTTTAAATAGGTGCTCAATAAGAGATATTCCTTTGATAACTGTGTGTGTCGTTCTGGGGTTGAAGAATCAGTTTTGACAAGAGAAATCGTGGTTTTGAGTGCAGCATTTTATTATGCAAGAAATCCATAGGGTTTCGACAAAATGGTTAACATTTTTCATTCTTGTGATTATTGAAAAATTGCTCAAAAATACTTTCATAAAATGTGTTTAATATGAAACTGACAAAAGGGCGGGACTAATAGAAAAAGGAACAATTGCAAATCTGATGCTACTTCAGCACATTGGACAGCATAATGGACTTATCAATACACAGCTCAGTAAGGCTATTGATATTTCAGAGCCGTCATTGGGGCCATAGATTCTGACTTTCACAAACCTCAGATAAAGGATTAACAAGTCAGGCAGGCTACACAAACAGATTTAGCGTCTATGGACTGTCCACCCTTTCCATGTCATTGTTTACCCTCTTGTTGTTACTATACATATGAATATATCACAGTGTGTGTAAAGATCCATCAAGCAGATTACATCAACCCCTTCATCCATCCATTATCGACATATGCTTATCCTTCGCGGACCACCAGTGTATATCTGTGCGGTCCGATATACAGTATACCCTATACCATGAAAGCGGGACATAAGACTTAATTATGCACGTGACTGTAAAATGTCTAATTCCAATACAATCAATAGTTGCATTCTCATTCAATTCAACTTTATTGTCAACACAGGTACATCTACATTTACACTTCTCTTGTGTTGTACCTGATTTCAACAGTACACCTTTGAATCTGAAAAATACTGACAGGCAGTTTATTTGGATTCCAGCAGTGTTTAAATGTTGAAATCAAAATGTCTATAAATTGTGCAACAAATATACTGGATTGGTTAAATATCACTCTCTTTATCAACAGGTGTGATTTTTATTGAATCTCCTTCCTTCTTGTTGACTGCCCCCTGCAATATAGACAGAGTTCAGGTTAGTCATTTTATCATAAAAAAAACAACCCTTTATTTTTGTCTCGGGGGAAATGATTTAAGCATGTAAATGATTCAGGAAGGTGTAATGCAAACTGTATAATGTACAGAAATAAGTGAACTTGGTTTTGCAAGGTTCAGTAGATTATTCTTTAGCAGCGAAGGTAACTGACAGTTTACTTTAGCTTAAATATTGAGTTCTCTGTACACTTTCTCTCACACATTTCCTCCCTACCTTGGTTTATCAACATCTTCGATGAACTCAGCCAATCTGGTGTTTGATGTTTCAGGCAGGAGTGAGGTCACTAAACCAGATCCGACTGCCACTGCGCAATAAATGGCTGCAGGGAGGAGATGCCACACGTCCTCCAATAGCATGATGAGCGGAGATATGGACACACCCAGTCGTGCCAAAAACGAAGTGTAGCCTAGAGCATTCTGTCTGGAAAATCAAAGGGCTGAGGTTAATGTAAAACAGTAAATTGGTACATGGAGTCACAACCAAATAGAAGATCATTGTGGTCAATCTTGCAACATAAGATTGTTGTTGACTAACCGTATGACCGTAGGAAAGAGTTCAGTTGTGTAGAGGAACGTGATTGTGAAAGACGCTTCTGAAAAGGCTTTTCCAAGGACTCCCACAACAGTACGAATAACCCACCTATCTGAGGAAACAGTTTTAGATATTTGATCAAGAATTTTCAGAAAGGTTGACTAAAAGGTCTCAAATTAAATTGTTAGATTTAATAAAAGAAACAAACCTTTTGCAACAAAAATGTTGATGAAAATACAGAGACCAGTTGACAGCAGGGCTACCATCTCACCAGGCCGTCTACCAACTTTCTCCAGGAAGAAATACACACCGATCTTCATTGGCATTTCGATGGACGCAAATACTAATTGCGTGAGGTATGGATTTAATCCGAACCCTGTGATGTTCAGACTTATCCCATAATACGTAAATGCAACTCCATACCTACAAAATGGAAGGTTTCAATAAGAATAACTATAACTATACAGAAACAGCCATCTACTCACTGGTGACTAGTTTGCTAATGTAGGTCATATGGCAGCATTTGTATTAAATTGACACTGTTTCGTAACCAGTTGAAAGAGATTCAAAGGTATATTTTTATCACATGCAATTATACAAGTAGAGCAGCAGTGAAATGACATTTCAACCACTCGACTGTGCAAAAAAATAGTGCAACCAGAAAATTAAGGTTAAATAAGAAAATAAACTGAAAAAGAGAATAAATTAACAGACTTCAATTTAAATAGAAAAAATACATATACATACTATAAACAAGAATTAAATATAAATAAGAGACAATGACAAAAGTATTTACAGAAAAAGAAGAAGAAGAAGACAGTGTGCAAAGTATGAGGGCGTGTATGTGTGATATATGGTGTGTGCTGAGTGTGTTATGTTGTTTTATTGGAATTTATTGTCTGAATGGCCTGAGGGAAGAAGCTCCTCCTCAGATGCTCAGACCTGGCCATGACACTGCGCGACAAAAGTTTCATTCACAACTGTGACATTGACATTGATCATATCTAACTCTCAGAAAGACAGCAAATGAGCACATTTATTAAAATCCTGAAGTATCCCTCTAACAGATGGCATGAAATTGACACTTACCATACTATCCCTAAGCAAACAGAACGTTTCCGAATATTCGGGGTCTTGAAAAGATGTACAAATGAGTACTTCCTATCCTTAGTTTCAGCTTGTGCAGAGTCCAGTAATGCCTGTGAGAAAGCAGAAAAGACAAACTGTTCATTCATAGCACTTCTTAACATTACAGTAGTTTCTGTCCTTATATCAGTGTGAGATTTTCCGTTAACCAAAGCGTCAACAACTAAATTAAATGCACCTTTGGTGTGACTGTGGCCATACGCTTGGCACTGTTGTTCATCTCGGCACATTTCATGATGTAATGATGAGCAGCCTCTGCTTTCCCATTTGCCAAGAGCCACCTTGCAGACTCTGGAAGCCACCTGAGGCAAAAAACACAGTGAGTTCAATGTCTCATTGACTTCTAACAGAAGCTTAAATGCTGCAGTGTTTAAAATGTGACACTTAGATACCTCCAAGCAATGACAGACAGTATAAGGGGTGAGGTCACTGCCAGAATGAGCATCCTCCATTCATTAACACAATATGCAATTCCTGCCAGAAGCCAGTTTCCAACTGTCCAATCCAGGCTTATAATTACACCAGCAAAGGTCCTGTGTTCAACGCTGAACCATTCAACATCTGGGGAAATTTTTGTAAGAACAAATGTGATCAAAGACTAAACATACTCATCTTCTCATTTCATTTTCTCATCTCAGAGATGAGCATTGTTCTAGCATTAGCATACTTACTTAAAACAATAGAGATGATACTTATTCCCGCGAGTGACATCCCTGTAAAAAATCTCATGATGACAAACATTATATAAGATGTAGAGAATGCACTTAGGACTGCAAAGGTCATGGATGACAAATAAGACACCAAGAGCAGCGGCCGACGGCCAAACCTAGTCATGAGAAGAAAAGATCAAATCAGTTATTGTGTCCAAAAGTATTGAGATACATCTTACAAATGTATTCAATGCGCAAACATATGGTCTTATTATCGGTCATAATTTAACATTATGTAAATCATTGTTATAATTTATGTTTCATTTAGTTTTTTAATTATTTAATTTATTCTTATTGCATATAGATTGGAGTGACATTGTAGACTAATGGAGGACATACTGAGTTTTGTCATTAACAATCTTACCTGTCACTGAGGTATCCAAATAAAGGAGCACCTAACATAACACCAATAAAGAAAATGGTGGCTGTTGCCTTATTCATCCCTTTTCTGCTGCAAACGAGATCCCACTGCAAAGAAAAACAACATGGAAAGCATTAAAGTAACTCATTTTGCAGTTGTCAGTCCTTGAAGTTGAAATATGGCTTTGTCAGAATCAAATTTTCTTTTTACATTTTGGTTAACTTTTATTTAATTTAAACATTTCAACTGCAGAGGATGTTAACAAACATTTAATATGATATCAAGAAATAGGTCTTTTGTCTTTAATGTCTTTGAAGAACATAACATTTAAATAAAACTTAGGCTACATAACATGAAAAAATGCTGTTATGGAGACACTTACCTCTGTTGCCAGGGTAGATTTAAATGTTCTATTGTCATACACCCATCCATCCTGACACTGAATAGTAAATATATCCTCACTACTGTTCAAGCCTGAAAGATGTTGATATTGCGGCTTAGAAAACATTAGGCAGGAGCTCGGAGTACCATCTAGCTCTGTCGGAATACCAACAGCCAGTCTCTGTTCCAGAGTTAAATTCCTGTAGTCGCCCCCATCATCCAGTGCAGTGATGTTACAGTGGTGAGAGGGAACGGCTGCCATGAAGTTATTCAGCAGGAAGTGGCATGGCAGAGTAATTCGAGAGAACAGCTGAATCAAAACTAGCTGGATTTGGAATTTTCCAAACCCGTTGATTTCTGAAAGTATGCTGCCGAAATTCATTTTGCTCTGCTCCCAGAATCGACAGGAAGCTAAATGTTGCAACAGTGAAGTGGAGTACACATTTACTCGCGCCACTGTTAATTATTATTCAGCAAAAAAATGGATTTGCATTTCACTGGACCCAGTTACTGCAATCAACTGTGAACTGTGACTTACAATATGTAAAATGTTCATCTACAATGTTCTGTAATGTTCCCAGTAACATTTGTTCTTATCGTGTACTGAACTAGCATATCACATGACATCCTTAAGCTTTTTATAAATGTGTTCTCAAGGACAGTACTTCCAACTCATATTAAGATTTTTTATATGAAAAAGTATTTAATACAACTTTAATTGTAGCAATTATTTTTATCTATTCACTCCCCGTGGGATGTCTTTATTTCTATGACTCAATTGTCAGAGTGATTGTTAGGGTGTTTTGAATGTATTATTTGTTTTTGTTTTCAGACATTTTTTACATAAAACCCTTCAAGACCTAAAAATAAAATGCCACTTTTGCCAGAAAGCAACCAAGCAAAAAGCTGTTGACAAGCAGTTCATGTTTGTTTTCTAATATTTCACTTTTGTCTATAGTACGTAATTTCTGGAATTATCATCAGTATTTTGTCCTATTTTTGGGTTTACTTCATAGCAAACCCTGATTAATCAAGACACATACACATACATTTGTGTTTATAATCCAACAAAAGCAACATTTCATGTTCATTTACAATATTTCCAGAGGGGGAGATTCCAAAGAGGGAGAGAATATTGAATAAGCTCAATATTGCATGGATAGTAAATATCATGAAAAGCACAGATAGTGCTTGTATCGGCAGCTACTCTGGATTGCAGCATGTTATTTTGGCACTCTTTGTCAAGTAGCAGCCAGTTTACAATAAGAGTGCAGGATAATATGGTGGTCTTAGTTGAATGTGCTGCAGCGACCTTGGCACACTAAGAGCCTCGGATGTTAATATATTCAGATATCGCTTCATATTTGTGTGGGCTGTGGGAAGTTTAGGTTAAATTCTGTCTTACATGCTCAGCATAACATTGAGAGGACCCCAAAGACTAAACATAAATGACATGTTTTACTAAAATAAACAATAAATCTAAATTATATCTACTGGAAATAATGACTAGTGTGAGTATCAGTGTCTGTACTGTAGAGTGGCCTAACCATTCCCATTCCCATCATCTCTGCAGACCAGGGTTTTTCTGAAGTCAGATATAGTTCCATGTACGGGCATTCTGTCAAAGAGAACAGCAGTCTTACCTCATCTATTGACTGTACAGTAACTTTGTGTAATTTTACCTTGAATTTCATTAAGCCTGTTTCATAGCCCAATTTGACAGCAATTAGCAAACTATCTGTTGGTGCAAATGTTTTTGAAAAAGTATGTATTGAGTTTGTGTAAGGTAGTGTGTACATTTTTCTTTGTATTTATTTGTGTTGTGAAGACATTAAATTATCATCAAAAGCATACAACCTCCATAGAGAACAAGCATTTCAAACCACTCTAAAAATATCATTAAAGTGTTCTAAGGACAAGTTCATTACGTCAAACCACTGCAGCTGCATGATGCTAACTGAGCTGTGTCTGACAGGGGCTGGGGGCAGGAATACCCTTTCTGGTCTCTCTTTAAATACAGTGGCATACATGAATGAGCAAGGCCATCCTATGAGCAAATTGGTAGGTAACCTGAACATTCGCAACCCATAACAAGTGTTCAGATTGTCTTTGCCATGGTCGTGCACCGAAACCAGCTGGATATGTAGTTGACTATGCTGGATATCGATGAGGCATTTTCTGGACAAACATTCTATCTTTTACACTTGTTTCAAGGATGAATACTGTGAGTAGTGTAACTTTTTCCTTATTTCCTTCAAGAGCAGCATTTTTCTTGTAAAATATCCTTTGCAGGGAAGTCATACTTCTTTATTTTACTGACCCTAATGTTAGAAATCTAAGTTAGTGAGACTTTCTTAATGTATTCATGCTATTGGATTTGATGGTTTCCTCTATGTATTGGAATAAAAGACTGGGTTAAATTGTAATATCATAGTTTAATCTTGTTGGTAACAGCTTTGATTGCTTCATTCTTTGTATTGAGATTTTATAGTTATCTTCTGTACGAGCAACTATACTACAGTAGGCTGCTCAGATAACATTATAATGTAAATTTAAAAATGTTTTTGCTTTGTATAAATATTGATTAAAACATATATCTAGGATATATTCCGTTGATGTTTGTTCTGTTCTATGGCTCCTGTGAATGCTTCTCAATAGTGGTTGAGGAAAAAAACAGACTAATTGTAATAACATGGAAACATCTAATCCGCTAGAGCCCAGTCCTCGCTGGGGTCATCCCCCAGACCAAGAGTTCACTCGTTCGTCAAGGATGGTGACTGCCTGTTTCCATGGTAATTAGTCAACATGCTGAAATTACTGCCATAATAGGAAATAGAAACTCCCAAAGCACCAAAGTACGGATTAATGATGGTTGAGTGTCAAAATGAAGTGGAACCAAGTGTGAAGAGAAGTGTGAGCATGGGACAATTTTCCGAGAGTCCAGAGTCCCCTTTTAGCAAGCCTGCATCGGCATGTGTCATAGGGCCCTTGTATAGGTGGATAGTAGAGATGCATCAGAAGTGTTATTGGCAAAAACAATTCATCCAACAGACTTCCAGCCATTATGGCATTGAGCAACAGCGACAATATCCTACTGTTTCAGTCCCAATGGATAAAATAAGTGTATCGAATATATGACACCCAAATATGAACCTGCCAGCTCAGTTTGTATACCTGATGTCAGTTTGCATTGCTTTAGACTTTTGTTTGCTGATGACTGAATGCATTTATCTTCCTAAATTATTGTCCCAGAATGCCTTTACTTAAATGATCCTCTATTTAAGATACTGATAGTGGGCATGGTCCTGAGTCATTTTGAAATTTTTGTGTTGCTTATTTCCTCAACAAATCAGTTTACGGAACCATTTAGCCATGTGTGTTTACAAGGGTCTATTGAGAAATTCTGGATTGCATGATTTCAGCAAGAATACGCCTTTATCTTCCAGGGCTGAGTGTTAAGAACTGTGGTAGGAATCTGTTCAAGGAAAGAAAATGGTGTTTTTCACAGTGCTGCAAAAATCTTTGATCAGCAAAAGTTACTTTCGGCATTATCGCCTCTGATCTTTATGTCTTACACATAAAATGTGTTTATTGCAGACAACTGAAATTAAGAAATATGATATAAGTACTATGAACAGATAAATTATAGAGTGCAAATATACACATTGTCAAGTTTTCACAGCATATTACATGTCTCATGTTAAAATCTGGTGAACTATCAGGAGGTGAATTTATGTGAGAGTGCTCATGTTTGGTGTATTGTATTAGGGCACCACCTTGTGGTGTCTATTTGCTAATGCAGTGTTTGAGAAAAAAAGGGCTTTGGTTTGCATTAAAATTTACATGTTTTGAACTCCCTGCTGTTTGCGAGACAAAAGAAAACTGCTGGTTGCTACTGACTACTGACCAGTTTCATATTAGGTTACAAATGCATAATTTCATTTAATTTCTTATCTATTTACTAACCTTAAAAAGATATAAGCAGAAAAACTGCTGAATTTGCCAGTTCTGGCTTAAATAATTGATTAGATGGGGGAAAAAGCTAACAGCCATTTTGAATTGGATAAATAATATTCATCAGTGACTTCGACACAACGATTAATTCAAGACGATTGGATATGTTGATATCATTTACCTCCAGTGAAAAAACAAACACTGGCTTTGAGTAATGGCCTAATATTTCTACAATGTATAAAATAAGTAGTCTCACAGATTTAGTTCTTAAATGGAAGTGCTGACAGCCTTTGCAGTGCTGATATTTGTTGCTGTGATAGATGAGACCAGAAGGGGGAAAGAAAGCTTGCTGTATAAACAGGAGTTCGGAAAACAGCCATCCAATTGTTTTGCTTATGCTCTTGGATGTGCATGCTGTTTCCCCCTTGATATTACATACCATTCCATTTAGAGCGATGGCAGCCCTGATGCAACTGCCAAAGCAAAGCTCTGCTTCCTATTGGGGATAGGAATAACTTAGTTAGAAAGATTAGCAAGTGTACTTATGCAGAAATGTCTTGATCTGAACAGTAAACACTCAAATTCAAAAGGATTTACAGTGACAATTGTTATAATATTAGTATTTTTATAAAAGCATGGAAGTGCTTACTTCTGTGAATCTTTAAATCAAGGGTTTACAGTGACATTCCAGGGCTCCCTGGCCTGACTCTGTTCGTCTTTGTTTCAATAAAGGTATTATTGGTGATACCCAAGACGTTGTGAAACAACATAAGAGATGGAACCAGAAGCTGAAGACCCAGACAACAATGATAACTTGGTCCCTTGGTCAGGTTCAGATGGTTCCCAGGAACTTTGTGTCTCTGAGTCTTTGGCAGAGTCCTTCTATGAAGATGATGCCAGTGACGCAGAGTACCCTTTGGACCATCAACCTGCTCATATTCCCAAATCCGGGTCCACAGAACACCTTCAATCACATGACTGGGAATCTGCAGGTGAGCAACAGTCCCTGCTTGAGTTCAGTGGAAGTGAAGAGGATGTTGCATACCAAGAAGACAATGATATCTACCTTAATGAATCAATTGAGTCCATCACAGAAACTCCTCACATCCAAACCCCACAAACATCACTGTCCCAACAGCCACTGCACCCTGATGCAGAGTCTAAATCTGGCCAGATATCAAGGACGCATTCCCAGTCATCCTCCTCCTCTCTTGACCATGCTGCTGATATGACCCTGGCCTTGACCCTGACCACAGAACAACCCCTGGGAGCCAGTAATAGACACGGCCTGGGCACTGGGAACAGGAGGGTCGAATCCTCAGAGGAAGGAGGGAGCAGTGAAGCACCTCCTGCTTCTGTCTTCTTTGGAATTTCAAACGAGGGTGCTGAGCAGGCAGAGAAGTGGAACTCGGAGTCTGACACAGATCTGTGCAGACCGGACAGGCTCAGAGCAAGGCACACACGTAAGTACCCCCCCCCCCGTTATACTTATAGACATATGAAGCTAGCAGTTCAAACTGTACAGAATATAGTAAATGTTTGTTTTTTTCTAAATTGAAAAAATGTGATTTATTAATAGATGAGATAGAAATGTATGTTTGCTTCAAAGGCACAAATTCACTTTTGATGATAACCTTACATTTACTTTGCCTATAATCATTATAGGTGTTACTTGAAGCAAGAGACTTTATTTAATCGAAAAATAACTTGTGCAAAGCACTATGGGTGCTGGTTATTTTCATGCTGTAATGCAGGTTCTATTTGAGGTGGACTTAGAGGGAGAATTCCCATGGCTTTAATAGTCAGAGCAGGACAGGAATAAAATATGACCATATGATGAGGCTGGCAGAAACAAACTTGACGGACACCAGCATGTGTTACCCTGGCCTGTTACCCGATCCCTTTTCCAATCGTAAGACTTGCAATGGAAAGTGAGCTGATCACTTTTCTTGCCTCATAGAGGCCCCCCCCCCCCAAGTTAGCTGTAAGTAAATATGATGCTTTTATTAGTGTGCTTGCTTCAGCAGGGGCAGCTCCAACATTTATTTTTCTTGTGTTTAGATTGCTTTCAAAGAAAACCGCAAAATGTTAAGCAAATGTAATTTGTCCCACAGTTATTTAACTTATAAATTACCAGTGATTAAAAACTGTTTCTAACATTTCCACTGACTGACAAAATATCTAAATGAAACAATGGTTGCTTAAGTACAGATTTGAATGTTTTCATCTTCCTCCCTCCCACCCTTCTCTCTTTCTCTCTATCCCTCTCTCACTCTCTTCTATTGTCTCAGGGCTCTGTCACAACGAGAGCCAATCAGAAAGACAGGTCAAGGAGACCAAATCTAAATGTAAGCGAATTGCTCGGCTTTTGACAAATGCACCAAACCCTCAAAATAAGGGAGCCTTGCTGTTTAAAAAACGCCGCCAGAGGGTCAAGAAGTATACACTTGTGAGTTACGGGACTGGCGATAACAAGCTTGACAGTGAAGACCAAATAGAGGAGGAAACTGAAGAAGTCAGATCAGCTGGGTATAACTTCAGTGATTCTGAATTAGAGGAAGAGTATTCTGTTCATCACCAGCAGTATAATTTGAGTCTGAACTGGGGAAGTGTTCGAGAGATGGAAGCATTACCAGAAACTAAAGGGAAGGGTGTTTTGATGTTTGCCCAACGCCGCAAACGGATGGATGAAATTGTGTCGGAGCATGAAGAGCAGAGGAATAAAGGAAATCCTGTGGAGAATTTAACAGAACCTGAATATAAAGAAGCACAGAATATATATGACACTAACGAAATGTATGTGCATGCTGACCAGGCTAACTACATGGATGTAAATGTCAAACAGCACGTAGAATACCAAGAAAATTTTGAACCGATGAACCAGCTATCCAATGTGTCAAGACCCTTGGTGCCAAACAGAACTGCAAGGCCTTTCCTAAGATTGCAAGATGGCACAACTACTCCTGTCATGCCTGGTGGCATCGCTCCAGTGACAAAGACCCATGAACCAAGATTCAGAGTACCTGTGCCTATTAATACTAACCCACAGGTTTGGTCCCCAACTGGTGACATCATAGCCTCAAGAGATGAGCGAATATCTGTGCCAGCAATCAAGACTGGCATCCTACCAGAGTCAAAGCGGAAAGTCGCTAATAAACAGCCATCTATGATGGCACAAGATGCTCACCTTCAAAACAAAGGGGATAGGAGGTCCTATATTGAGTCAGAGGAAGACTTTTTTAGTCTTGGTGCTGAAGCTTGTAACTTCATGCAACCGAGAACAATAAAACTCAAGAATCCCCCTCCAGTTGCCCCAAAACCTACCATTGACCCTAACTGTCCACCTTGGATGAGGAGGAGCCCATCTGGTGAACCATATATTCCCCCAAGAAGTCCAGTTTCACAACCTTCTCACAGTCCTGCAGGGCCTCATAGTCAGCATTACTTACAGCAGCAAGATTGGGCTCAGCGTCAACAGATGGCCAACCATTGGGCACCAGATCAAACTCAGGCAACACTTCAAACACCTGCCAATGCCTGGGCTCCTGTCAACTCCTCCTCTCAGCTTCATCTTCAGCCAACCACAAATAGCTGGAGTCAACAGCCGCAACGGTCCCCTGTGAGTATGCACGCCCGCAGCCCTACTTACAGCCCACATCATCCACCTTCACCTTCAAGAAGTAAGCCAGACAGTGCTCCTCAGTCAGTTACCTCTTGCCCCCCGCAAGCAGGGAAGCCATACATCCATGCATCCAAAGCACCACAGGCTTCTCCTAAAGGTCGAGTCTCAGACAGAGGTATCAATCGAGCTGGTCAAGGTCCAACAATGGCAGGAAAAGGTGCAGAGTTGTTTGCCAAAAGACAATCCCGTATGGAGAAGTTTGTTGTTGATGCTGAAACAGTGCAAGCTAACAAAACGAGATCCCCCTCCCCAACCTCATCTCTCCCTAACAGTTGGAGGTATTCTTCTAATATTCGTGCCCCACCTCCTTTATCATATAATCCCCTTCTTGCTCCTTTCTACCCTCCATCAGCAGCCAAGCAACCCCCTTCCACAAGCCCCAAAATCAAGCCTAAGACCAAAGAAAAACCTAAAGCTCCCCCAAAGCACCTTAACGCCTTAGATATTATGAAACACCAGCCTTATCAGTTGGACTCATCACTGTTCAAGTATGACTCAGCCCCTGAAGCCAAAAGCCCCAGCCCCAGTCCCAAACCAACTCCAGCATCAAAGTTTGAGGCTGCCAAAAGCCGTAAACAGAAATCTGCCCCTTCTCATTCTACTTATACTGCCCCTGAGCTTGCAGCTCAAAGCAAAGCAGAAGTCCCTGCTAAGTCTACTGTTTCGGTAAGTTCCCAAAAATGTTCTGCCCACCGAGACACAAGCTCAGCTGAGCCTCTTGCTATGGGCGAGCACTTGGATGAAAAGCACACTGTCACACCTGCAGCTCATCACAAGCAAGCACCCAGCCCCCGCCCCGCAAGCACATCCTCCCAGCAGTCATCTGTTGGTGACAGCATAGCTTCAGCTTATTCT
Organism: Diplodus puntazzo; assembly: GCA_963678695.2. Classification (NCBI taxonomy): domain Eukaryota; kingdom Metazoa; phylum Chordata; class Actinopteri; order Spariformes; family Sparidae; genus Diplodus; species Diplodus puntazzo. Next base: position 14,365,157 of record OZ023156.1, on the reverse strand, counting down.
CCTGCATCTCTTATTGCTAGAGGCGCACGTCAAATGGCACCAAGGCCAAGATTTTCTGCTAAGAAGCCAATGGTGACAGGCACACAGTGGAAGCCTGTTGCTATGTTTCATTAGTTATAATACTGTATATGGTCATGCTTTGGTGTTAGTCAACACGGAGATGGTAGAGCACAATCACATCTGCAACTTGATAGCATCTAAAATGTCTTACTCAACAGGTGGAAATGTATAGACTTTTGCACTGTCTAAATGTAGGCCACTACCAAAATAATTAACAGTTTGCTACAAGGATATTTTTATCTGGCATGGTAAGGAACGCCTGAGACGGCAAAGCTAGCTTAAAATTGTAAAATAATGGGATATAAACTAAAATAAATAACTTGGCACATTGTATCATCTTCCTCTAACTTGTAGGTGCATGTGTGCTTGAAAAAGGAAATGTGAGACTAAATATTGTTGAGTGATTCTCAGGAAGTGCTATTACATGTGCAATAATGTGTGCAAAGAGCCTTCAACTAAGGTCTCTATTTTGTTGTTTTTTTCTTTTGCTTTTTTTGTAAGAAAAAAGATTACATGCATTACATCCATTTACCCCAAAAACTACATACAATAATATTTCTTACAGAGTTATTTATTGAATTTAAATTAATAACTGGGCTAACAACAACTACTATATTTTTGTCATTTAGTGTGTCTGGGGAGAAACTGTCTATGCATTTCTTTTGTTTGGATACATTCAATTTGCAATTCCTTCAGTCTCATTCCAAACTTTGATGGTATCACAACAGCTAAAAGCAAGCAAATTGTGATCTTTAACCCTGATAACTTTAAATGTCTTTTTTATGTGGATTCATTCAATTGTCAGTCATGGCCAGTTATTTAATTGTCAGGAAAGTCATCAGACATTCTGTAGCCTCATCCTTGATATAACATTATAGCAACTTATCACATAGATTTGACTATTCCGCTATTGATTCACATTACAAGAAGCTTCTCAAAATTAAAATAGGAAACACTTGTCTTTTTTGTCTCTTTGTCTCTGTCTTTCCAACATATCACTGTTGATTGCACTTCTTGTACTCAGCACAATCATGCTATTAAACTTCTCTTTCCTTCTACTCGTGTACTTCTTATGTGTGTCATGAACTTCTAATTTTTTGTAAAGAAGTACTGTCTTAATACTTTTTCACCCATATTTCCTCCTTCATCTCTCTCACTGCCTCACACTTTCACAGAATTTACTCACCTTCAGCAATAGCAGTTTTCAAAGATCCACTTATTGGCCATTTTCAAACATTGATTGCTCAAATTAATCCAAAATGATAAACTGCTGAAGGTTAAGTCTGTCACTGATGAATATGACTATGTTTCAACTTGACTGGACTGTGTGTTTGTTTTCAAAGCATTTCCTTCAGTCAACCTTTAGCTCTGAAAAGTTTGGAACTATGATCTTGGCACTCAAAGGACACTGCTTTAGGACAGTGCTCATATCCTAGGGAAATCCACCATTAAGCAGAATTTCCATTCCACTATTCTAATCTTTTTTACAGCGCGCCTATATCTACTATCACTATTTTCCTCACTTTCATCTAAAGACAAGCTTTGAGTATATTCAATAGTTCATAGTACCCATTAGGTACTCGCATGCCGAGATGTCATGCAGCTATACCTGTAGTTGGCACAACATTAATGTAAGTGATACATATTTATAGTAACTTGTGCTTTTCGCTGATTTAGACCAAAAGAAACAACCAACACTCGCAGGCCTACAGCAATTTGTCAAGTATTGATTATTCAAACATTATTAAAACCCACACAGGTGATTTCTTGTCTTTTGGCTGATTGGAGGTCATGTCAGTGTGAGAAAAATTGAACCTTTACCAGACTTATTACCGGAACAGGGAGTTCTAAGATGTCAAATAATTTCCAACTCTGCCCTTCCTGCCTTCAGTGTGAGAAGAGGTTTAATCAGCCATAAAAAGTGAACACACCTTTGTGGGTGTCAAGGGCCTTTAAAAACGTTCTATTTTCGGGTGGATTTACCAAAAGCAGATTAAGCAGAGACAAGCTGGCATATATATAGTTCCAAGCTATTTTTTCGATCTTTTAAATGTCTTTAATGCAATAACATTGCCGCTGTACTTATTTTAAGTTTCTTGAACCAACTGCAGGTAAGTACTTAAAACTTCACTTATTTTCAATATTTCATGAGATCTCAAATGCTGCTTCAAGACATTTACACAAGACCCTGTATATTTCTATCACTCCAAACTCAGGTCTAGAAATCAGACATTGTGGAAGATATTTTTCACAATGAATTGTGAGAGGGTTTCTGCTGTTGAAACCAGAGTTAAAAAAAAATTGTAATGTGTAGCTAAAAATCAGCAGTCCCATTACATAGAAAAACAAAACCGCCAAATGTAGATGTTCTTAAGATGTGAAGTATTCAATTTATACCATGTGCGAAAAGTAAAAAAATAGTTTTATCAAAGGACTATTGCTAATACTTAATTAATCAGGAGAAGGGAGGTAAGAGGCTGTCTATCTAAGAAGTGCTCACAATGGTCCTTTCTCCGGACCTTTTATTTTAGTCACATTTTCTGTATACTTTTGCATCTTAAGATTTTCTACTTTTTCAGTCAATGTGCAGGCAATCTTTCCAGTAAATTGTACATTTTATTATAGCAGAATTATCAATTATTTGTTTGCACCATTTTGTTCTCTAAAACTCATCATTTAATTAAAAAAAAAACATAACCAATCCAGAACATTATTAACTATACAAGCTTACATGAAGCCAGAGGGTGGCAGCAAAGTCTGCACAGCTGTAACACCAATCAGCTGAGATGTGCTTTTCTTTCAGGGATTTGGTAGAAGCCGCTCCCTGAGCCTGCCCAAGCAATTGAATTCATTGTCTTCGCATGGACTTCTGTCCCCTGTGAGCACACCTGGAATCCAGTCATCATTTTTACCTACACAGAGGCAAACATCCTTTCAAGAAAAAGTCTACAAGCCACCATCACCGTGGGAGGCAGCATCCAGAAGCCCCATTGGTTCCATTGATGAGGCCTTTATGTTTCAGACTGTCCCATCATCGGTTTCCTCCTATGTCAAAGCTGCAGGACACCGCAGGTCTCTGCCAGAGCCTCCTGATGAATGGAAGCGCAGGGTGTCTCTTGATCCTGCAGCTGTTGGTATGGGTCATTACCATGCGGCCCCAGCTTTTCAGGCACCGGCCATGAGCAGGACATTTTCACCTGAGAAACCAGCCTTCTACGGGCCTCCCTTCAGACCTGCCCAGCCTTTAAGACCTGCCAGCAGGGCGAGTATTGGATACATGGGAAAAGGCATGAGTACAGCAAAGTACTCTCCCTTGCATAGTGCAATCTAGAGAATTTAAGATCACTTCATCAGTTTAAGAGAAATATACATTTACACCGACATAAATGATATATGGTAAAGAAGATCATGCTAAGTATACTAAGGATGAAAGATGGAGTAAACCCGCCCAAAAGAGAGGGAATATGTTCAATCTTCTGCAATGAAAAATTAGGTTGTTGTTGACTTATTCAGATATTTTAGATCATTTATTTTAGATAATATGTTATATTAATGGCAATGATTGGTCTCGCATGAAAAAGTCACTCTTCACAGTGTGAGTGGTCACTTGTTTTGAAGCACACAACAACTTACTGTTACTATTGTGCCGTGTTGTTGAATATGAGATATTACCCAGCAAAGCATTGATGGGTGATTTGAGAGAGAGACAGATTTAGGACAGACGTGGACCACTATAGTCAAGAAAAGTTTAAGGAATGTGTTATGAGAGTTGAAGTACAAGTAGATGAAAGAAATGTTTGGCAGATTGCCTTTTTTGAGTCGAGTGGTGTTGCTCACTGAAGATGCTGTTAATTTTGACATTGTTGGTTATAAATATTTGGTGAGATATAAGGCACCTCAAGAAATCTTATGTATGGCTTTTCAGTCATTAATTGCTGCTGTATCTGTAACTCACTGTGGCTTTGTGATCACTTTTTCAGGTTGGAGTTATGCATACTTTTACATCTAAATGTTTCATACAATGATAACATTACAGATATTACAAAATACATGTTTTTTTCTTTCTCTCACTACTATAGCAGTAGTGATGACAAGTATATTCAAAGAGTGAACAATTATATGTATCTATTTTTAATAATTACATAAATACTATTTCTATCTGCACTAAGGAAGCTGCAGTGTCCCACATTTCATCATACACTGTGTGGTGTTTCTGCCATTGATGTTGTCATTTTTCTATCCTATCCTATGTTTGGACATTTTAACCTGTGGTTGATCAGTTTCTTGAGTAAAATGTTATTTTTCGCACCTTTCACACACAAATTGAAAAATTAAAAATACCTGAAAATCTTACAGTGTTTTTTTGGGGGGGGGCTTTATGTCAAAGCTTGAAGTCCATAGACACTATGCTAAAATTTAAAAATGAAGTGTTTTATTGCAGAAAAAAACATTGTTTTTGATTCAGTCTTTGATTGTATTCAAATACAATGCATATTGCTGTTTAAAAATGGAGTGGACAGGGTAAACATTTAAACTGATAACACCCAAAAACTTCTCTAGTTTATTTCTTGCGTTAAGACAATATTTTTTGTATTACAAATTTATGAAATGTTATTTAGAAACATGCAAATTAGGTATTATCTGATCAAATATACTTTTGCATTTGCATGACTGTCAAGAACATAACTCAGAACTAAATATTTAAGCTTGAATTTTGGAAGTTTACTTTCCACCATTTGGTTTATTCCTGATCATGGCAGTGACACAATTGTCCCATGCACTTTACAGTTACGAACAATTGTTTGTACTGTTGATCTTGGGGCCTGTTACTGCTCATTCAAATCAATGATGCGCTCTTTTGGAGTTTAACGGGTGTATCAATCAAGCCCTATTAAAATGGGCCCAGAAAAGTCATCAGCCGTTATCAACTCAGAAGAAGTTAATGAGCTATGACAATTTGATTCACACAACTTTCTATAATCAACAAAATTGATTGCTGAAGTTGCTGTGTGTATATTTTTGACCGAGCAGATTTGGTTTTAACCTAGCAGATTTTCAGAAGACCTATAATGAATTAATTACTGAACCAAACTCCATGAAGAGACAACTGTAGAAATCATTGGAACTGACTCAACTAACTTTGAGTAACAAACTTTTAGAAACTTACCTCATGCATCAAGAGTATTTTTTCACAAGGGATTAAATGTTCAGTACGCCGTAAGTATGAGAACAGGTTCAACAGCCAGGGTAGTGACCTCGATGTTACTTCATAAAAATCTTTTTGGCTGACCATCATCTCAGGGATGAGACCACACTCCCCTTATTGCCCCTCACTGGTCTGAATATCATTATCCACGGTCAGTAACCACACATAAGAACAGTAATACAACTCGGTTTGAAGAGAGGAGTTTACAAGTTGCAGCTGTGCCCAGCACTGACAACCTCCCTCACTTGAATGCTCGGAGGTTACATCAACCCACAGAGACACGCTGACTTTGAAGACTCAACACAAGGAGGGGAACATGTCTCTTGAGGGGAGTCCTTGCCTAAAGGAACATCAGTGGGCATGTGTGTGTTGTCCATCCTCTCACTCTCTTGCTCTCTGTCTCTCTCTCTCTGGTAGCTATCCATGCCCCATGGTGTTTGAGAGTGGTTTTGAGTGTTTGGCAGGTTAAATTTAGCCTATTGATGTAAGCTGCATTCCATTCACAACAGACACAGAGACACACTCACAGTTTGGCTTTAGTGTCCAGGAGTGTGAAGATCAGGGAAGATCAAACTACCAACTGTAGGTTGACCCCTGAGCCTCCGTGTCCCCCCTTCAAGGATACAGGTTGCACACTAGGGATACCATCACAGGTATGGATGAGACTCATTAAGGTGTATTCTGTAAATATGTTTTCTGTTTGAATTATATTCCGTACGTTAGAACATACCAGTCAGTGCATTGTGATAAAATTAATTTATCTAAATCTAAATCTAACAATACTATTTTCTATGTCACTTTCCTATGACTTTAAAGAACAGCAACTTTTGCCAGATTATCAGAAAATCACATACATTTTCTATCTTCTAAGTAATACATTGCTTTGCTTTTGCTTTGGAGTGCATGGAAATAATCTTAAAATTGTCACACATATAGCTGTTGACTTGGCAGATGGGCATAATTGAGTTATGTTGCATTTTTTATGTAGATTTGTACCATCATGTTCAGCATTTAACAAGTCTAAATATATTTGATTGTGCTGACCAATGCAAATGTGAGAAAGATATTTTAGTTATTATGTTAGCGCACTTGTTTGTACTGCTGGACATCTGTTATGTCTAGTAACTCACAAAAACTTCAGACACAATATTCACCCATGACCTTTAAACAAGCGATTTATCTTGCGACATTAACAGGAGAGATGACACTAACATTAGCTAACATAAGCAAAAATTGATCCAGTGACGAGTCCAGATTTAAGAATTACGTGTGTGGTACCAATGCGAGTACAATGGGGCTTTAGGATTATGCAATCCATTGTTATTTGTGAAATGTAACCTCTAAAGAGATTATTGTAACATGACAAACACTGATATGGCAGATTTATTTGATGGGGAACGTTTGAAATAGTCTTCAAATACCGATAGATGATGACAACAAATGGGAGATAGACTTTTTAGTCTCAAAAAAGTGTTACGTAACAGAAAATAATGAGACAATTAATATGGTATTATCACAAGAAAGTCACTTGTGGATCCGGATTTTCATTCTTTCCTTGTCACCGTTTTAATGTGTCTTATTGAAAATAATTCAACATTACAGATTCAGGGTTTTTTCTTCTATGACTGATGAAAGATAACCTTACAGTTGCATAGCAAACAGCTGTGTTTAGCTGCAACCTGTCAACATAAGGGCGAGAACTGCATTGATGTTGGGGTCACAGTTTTATGACTTGGGCAAAACAACTACATCTTGTGTCCTGTATGTGTTTCCAGTATTCCTGAGTTCTGCCAACCTTGCCAAAGCCACAATGTCACAATTCTGTACAATGCCAATTGGACAGAGGAAGAAGTGTGCAGCAGCTATTTGCCAAGAGATCCATGGTACCAATGGTATGATGTTATAGCTGAGGCTTAGAGGACGAACACAATGTTGCAAGAGAATATCCATTCTGATCTGGGTTCAAAATGTCAAGGCTGTTCTGTAGCACTCGCCATAAATAAGCTAATGAGATGATTTACTACCTATGGTGGCTGATCTTTTGTCGTTGTCCTTTTCAAAAGTCTATTTCTGGAGAGGGGCGGGAAGTTGTGAGGACCGTGGAGCTGTTTGTTATGTGAAGGTCCATGACAGCTGTGGTACATTCCGTATGGTGGATGAGGAAGCAGCATGTGCATCCAAAACTAATTTTCGAGTACAATGATAACCCATTTTCCATGACATGGATTACAAAATGGACAATATGAATTTTTGACACCTTTGATGTAATTTAAGGATGCTCCCTGAGACCTGTTCAGCTGATGAAATGATATCAGGGGACATTTCTGAGTGTATATTTATATTCTGTATCCAGCACTTTCAAGATCTAAATGCAGGGCTGGAGTAACTCACTGGGTCCTGGGGCAAAAACAAAGCCTGCCACTCTTCCTCCACGACTTACCCATTAGTTTGACATTATTTCATTATGGTCAATTTATTTAAACTGGCCATAGACAAGTTTTTTTGCTTTAACTTTCTCATTAAAAAGTAACTGCCGATTTGCACAAAGGAATGGCTATGGAGTATTGATACCATTGGCGTTCATGTAATTTCCCTATAAACCTTTTTACTTTCATTATGCAATTTTGTCTGCCATTGCAAGCACAAAATTGCTTGCATAAACCCATGTTTTAGTCCTGTGTTGTTGGAAGTTGTGCTCTGATGAAAGGGAACAGTCCAGCAGTCATTGCAACAGCAAGGCCAAAATTAATACCACTTGGAAACACATATCTGTGGATGATGTTAAAAAGCCACATTGAGGCGCTCAACAATTCAGTCTATGTGTTCTTTTGTTTTGCAAAACAAATTTACATTAATCAAATTATCATGATTGCCACACCATGCCAGCATTTCATCCCTTGAGGAAGTTGTCCTCTTCTGCTTGTTATTGCCAACCCGATAACATCAATGACTAATTACTGTTTTTGCTTGGTTATCAAGCAAATTATAATAATTCATTAATTACAATTAATTATATAGGCCCATTGTTATATTGCTATAAAGTTACATAAACTGTACATATGGATAAATGTACTTTTTCACTATGTTTTTTGCCTGACAGGGGACATAATGGATCTGGGAAAGAAACTCAGCACTCCTAAAGACATTATGTTGGAGGAGTTATCGTTGCTTTCCAACAGAGGTTCACGACTTTTCAAGATGCGCCAGAGGAGATCTGAAAAATATACATTTGAAAGTATCCAAAATGAGGCAAATGCACAGCTAAATGTAAGTCAACTTGTGTGTGTAATTAAGTCACTTTAAATGTTTGAATAACTGGATATGTAAAACACTTCTAGGCTCTTAAACAATGTTAACTGTCACTATTTCGAGTTTTGCCTGCATGAAAATGTGTAAAATTGTCCGTGTATTAATCATCAAGGAAATTTATCAGGACATACGCTCTTGAAAAAAAAGTGTTACACCACATGGATGATAACAGAGATATGTGCCTCGTGTCTTTTCCATCCACCAGCCAAATCCTCTGAGAGGCTGCTCAGGCACTTTGCTGAGAAGCTGCTCCCCTGTTTATCAGTGCCTGTAGATGTGTTCCCTCTATGTGTGTGTGCTTGCGTCTGGGTGTGTTTGCGTAGTTACGAGTGTTTGTGGACACATGTATCAGAGTACATCAAACACAAGAGCAGCTATGAATGTGACAACTTCAAGGTTTGTCACTCAATTAATAACTAAAACTCAATACATGTCCTGTACTTTGCTCCGTTTTGCAGAATAATATTTTAACTGAGAATACACACTCTGTGGAAATTAAAGTGGATCCACCAGCTGATGGAAATGCTGCTAATCAAGAAAACACTGCTTCAGGTAATATTGTTGTTCAGTTAGTGTGGCTGTTTTTGATTAATCAAATATGGAGCATTATGATTTAAAACATTATTCAGGATATGAACTCATTTATGATCACAAGTAATAATAAAATGTACTAACATTAGCACTTCTTTCACTTTCAAACTGTTTTTTAAATAAAGCTCTTGCGCTGCACAGTGAAATAAGAGCAACTGATTATGTAATGCTGTCATAATAATGACAACTGGTATCATACAGTCTTAACAGCCGGTCTCGTCTTAAGGCAACTAATTTGAATAGCTTGACACCATAACGGAACTATGATTAATTATACAGGATGAGCAGCTTTAAATGCTTTATTTTATTTTATTCTAATAGCCAACAGAGTCCCGTGCTTGTTCTTAAATGCTCCAGTAGGGTGTCATCCCATGTCGACACTTTATATGATGAGTGCACACTTCAACTATGTGCTATTTTAAGGCCTTAGATCGCAATGATGGACAACTCAGTCTGCCTCGTGTAAGTGTTCTCTAAGCACAGTCTCTATTCATAATCCTATCCACTCTAAAACTTTAGCCTCCAAAAAAAAAGGCTAAAGAAAACAGCTCAGCATAAACCCCTGACTGCATAAACCATCCTGTCAGATCTTGAAGGTGTTAAGTACAAAAATAGTATATTTGCTATAGCCTGTAAAACATCATATACATGAAATTTTACAATAGCAACTAGGGTATTGCACTTCTGGATATTGCACATTTGCTGAACGTGCAGTATCCCTATATCACATTAGAGATACTGTATATCAATACCATGACGCAGCTGTAAAGTAGACCTAATGAGTGGGAGCGTATAGCATGTTTTGTAACTGCGTGTAATATAGTGGTGATAGTCACACAATGTCAGTTTTTAACAGTGTTCAAGTTTATGGCTCTGGTGTAGAAGCTGTTCTACGATATGCTGGGACAATCCTCCACAACATGAACTTTATGTGTGCTTTTTTGTTTTTGTTTGCTTCTCAACAACTCCAGAGAACGCATCAGCTATGCTGAAGTCCTACCACTCCCCGTGGGAACAGGCAATCCTCAGTGACCCCGACCTTGCTGAATCCCTCAAACTGACAATGCCAGCACCAGACCCACGTCCAGATCTCCCTGAGTACAGATGCTTTAACCGGTGAGAATACGCCCCTTATCAAGATGTCACATGTCACATGTGAAATACGGCTTTTTACATTTTTTCTTTTTAACATATGAATTCCATTTTTTCCATATATTCCATATGTTCTACATGGGACTGACTATTTACATAACATAGGTTTTTTTTTCATAAATTAAAGACATTTTTATTTTTACATACATACATACATACATACATTCAGACGTGACTGGCTTTTTTCTGCATGTGGATTTGAATTTCCACATGTGGAAACCACTTATCTTGAGAAATAGTACAACGAAGAGCATCATTCATGCACAATATCATTTACAGGGTGGCTACTCCTTTTGGTGGCTTTGACAAAGCTCCCAGAGGAATCACATTCAAGCTCCCAGAGGTAGACCTGAACCCGCCCAGTTACCCAGAACTGCAGGACCCAGGTGTGAAACGGCCTACCTTCAACAGGACAGCCCAGGGATGGATAACTGAGGGCACCCATCTGATCCTACCCATGATTACCTTGGAGCCCATCAAAGTCCCAGAGTCTGATGACCTGTAGATGGTCTTACTGTATGTAATTCAGCAACATGGTGTCGCCTGTGGGCAATAGTGTGTTGGTCCTGCCTGTGATGACGGCAAAACAGTCAATTAGTAGCTCAGTCACGATTCCTTCCCCACATTTTGATTTTTTGCCAATGGACACAAAATGTTTAATGCAGTTGTTGGCTAGAGTGTTTTGTGTACACTTAAATTGTATTCAAAGCAAAATCATGTAAATAACAAAATGAATTTGCTATGCATAATTCAAGAAGTCTAAGAGTTTCAACCGTTACTGAAAGCAAAATTGTAACTTTTATAAATGGTCAATGAACTGATGAATATGTAATGTAAATAAAGAATGAAATGTATTTATTGGTGGCACAAAACTGGAACATGCAGTAAGTCACATTTAGTTATTATTGGTAAGTATTTCAAGTCTATATAGTGTAAAAAATGATGTAACAGAAAAATAAACTGAAATTGTTCATTGCTTTTTATTTATCATCATATTTAAAAAATATAATCCGTAGAAAAAAAATCATTTGAAGTGACAAAGATTATGCTTTTAAAATTAAGCCACCAATTAACTTCATACAAAATTCAACACTCATGTTTTAAAAAATACATTTTAATTCTTACATGAATACAAAATGGATGTAGTCATGCTGCTAAAGAGAAAATGCAAAAGTTGGTTCTGTGTTGTTTCTAGAAGCAGATCAAGTAAAAACGAGTAACTTTACGATGTAATGTGGTAATACTGTGAATGATTGCAAAATTCACTGAATGTCTGCAAGTGATATTTGATGTTTCTGCTGTACTTTATTGTATTTCACCTCTAGACAGTTTAAGTTTACGTAATACATACGTACATTACATGCTCTATATTGTACGTTTAACAACTAATTTAACTCACATCATCTTTATGCATTTGAATGTAACTGCCCATACGCCCTGGGTTAAGGAACAATTTACAAAATCTGCTTTTCAGACAGCTGGGAAACAAGAGAGGGGGAATGTAGGAGAGAAAATTCTGACAGGATTGAATTCAAGGCCAGGGACCTCATGAGCCAACTTGGATATCATTTCTCCAAAACCTCAGTAAGCCAAAAAATTCACAAAGAATGATATGTGGGCAATCCATCAAGTGAGATGTGCAAAAGTGATTTGATTTTTTTCAGATGTTTAATTGCTGCCATGATAAGAAATGTGAATCTGTATCATTTTAAATGCATTAATACAGTTAATAAGTAAGCGCATTTGTAAGTTGTTTGTTTTTTTACCCACGCCTAAAAGATGTGAGAAATTCTCGGGAGTTGATTATATTGTTCTCTGACTTTTATCATAACTTAACAACAAATGTGGGTGATGATTAAATTTCATGGTCGAGTATCTGCACAGTGGACAGTATGTGACACTGACATCCACATCCTGTCTTATACAGAAGGTTACCTGTAAGTTGGTAGCAGCTTCTCTGTGAAACAAGTCCAAAAAAACAAATAATGATAGAAGTAATTGAAATAAATCTACTGAATAAACTCAAACTGTCCTCACAGCCTGTCTGAATATGGTGGTAACACACTGATATTTATAGTTGCTCTAAGTCTATCTAAGTCACTTTTTTTAAGAAAAGGCTAAACTACTGCTGGCTGGAAACTAAAAAAAGAGCGAGAACAAAACAAATACAAAAAAATTCGACTCTAAAAATAACATAAAGAAGAGTCAGGTTTGACACCTCATCTCAACACAACTCAGCTGTGCAACATTCAGAGGGAGAAATCTGAAGCCTTATTTTTCCAGGCTATTTTATAAATAATACCAAAAACGCTTCATGTGTCTCAAGGGAGGTTTCAGTGCTATTGCTGGAGCAGAGATGAGATCAGAGAAATGCTCCATACACACACTGTATTCGTATACACATTCTATAGACTGCACATGGTCCATGCTTTATATATTAAACATATCAGAACATGTATGAATAGAATGTCTTATTTTAACTCTCTACAGTCACACTGTGTCACTGACAGTTGTTTCTGTGATAGTGATAGACGTTTAATATTTGGAAACAGATTTTAATCTTGGACTGAAAAGCAGTGAGGACTTCTCAGAATAACAACTCATGAAGAGTGAATTTACACTATTTTTCACAGGCTGGCCGGCATGCTGTGGACTCTCACACATTCACACACGCATGCACACACACACACACACACACACACACACACACACACACACACACACACACACACACACACACACACACACACAAATGAGCACACATGCAGTACTAAACACAATATACTAGGACACACTATATTCAAAGGAAGTGAATGAGAAGGGCAGCAGCTAATAAGCACTTGGCATGAGGCTGGTAAGCACTGGGTACCTTTAAGGCCATGTAATATATCTTTAATATATTGATATTGTGTTCTGAGACTATGTATTACCTTATTTCTTGGATATTGTTTAGTATAACAATATGACATAAGTGTTGTCTTTTCCTGATTTAGTGATTTTAGTGATTTTTTTTTGTAAAAGTACCAAAAGTAATCCCTAAAACATTACTGCAATATCAATATCAAGTATTTGGGTATCAGGTATTTGGTCAGAAATTATGTGATATTTGATTCTGTCATCAGTCCAAGCATTTACAGCGTGCTTTTGAAGCCATTTAAAAATATCCAGACATATATAATGCATCTAATATAGCCTTAAAAAATAGGACATTATTATTCTCAGGTCATATCACCAAGCCCTTGTTCACTGCGTCATTTTATCTCCAAATTGTAGAATGAATCTGAAAATCTAGCTCAGAATTGTTTGTGTACTGCGTAATGAGGCTATGTGCCCAGGCGTTACAGAAAAAAACTTTGTTCTATTTTGGACAGATCCACTAAAAAACAGGAAGAGACACACCAGTGACAATGAGTGTCATTTTTGCTGACTCTGGCTTGCGCGCACCATCAGCCTCTTTCAGTTGTCCTGTCTACACTTAAAACCTGCTCAGCTCTGCAGGCTGTTCCCCTTCCAGGCCCCTCCATCTGCCCTGATTTTTGTGGTTTCATGTCCTGTTTACCACGGAGACAGACATGGCAGATTTGTGTTGTCATTTGATCAAAACGAAAGCTTAGTATTACGTGTTATTTGCACAAAATGATAACAAAGAAGATGAACGCATGACAACTTCTTTGTCCAGTGTTGCTTGTACTGGAAATTGTGACATATTTTCACCTATTTGGTATTTCATGTGGAGCAAAAAAGAGAACTAAAATAAATAAAAATAAATAAATAAATAAAAACAGGCAGGGTTTAGTCCCCACAGTGCTGCATGATTATGAAACCAGTGCGGTCATGTGATGTCTTCTCTCATCATCATCATCATGGCAAGTTGGAAGTCTGACCTTCCGCCAGGCAGCACACAGTTTCCCATGCAGGGATTGAAGATTGCAATACAGCAGCAGTGCACTTGAGGCTACACTAGGGGCGGAGTTTGACCTCTCAAGTCTGAAAACATCACTAATCCGCGTCGTAAATTCTGGCACAGGCCATCACTGGCCCCGTTTGTGCGGAAAAGGGACGAATTTTCACCGAAAATAACACTGTCCTGACCGACTCCGTGTGCCATCATACAGGGGCTCGGACTGCCGCCTGTGTTGCGTGTCGGGGGGATCGAGGGGGGCTGGGGAGGGGGGATGCAGTGCTGCACTATGACAGATAGTGCGTTACATGCGTCTGGACATATCTGCAGTCATTTCTAGGCAGTTTTTATTCGGGAGGATTTCGAAGAGAAGTGTCGGGATTTTGCGCGTTGACAGCTGGACCGCCCCGCGCCTTCATTGGAGGGCGAGCGACCGGAGTGTCCGCTTCCCTTTAAGGTGAGTCGGCACAGCACTTGTTTTCTGCATGCCTGAATGCAAGTTGCGGCATATTTATGCTACTGTAGCTGACCGGGCGCTGTTCCCGTGTACAGTTCACCGTCAGGCTGGTGCAGCGCCGGCAGCGTGTGTGTGTGTGTGTGTGTGTGTGTGTGTGTGTGTGTGTCTGCTGTGGGAGCGCGCTTGCCGAGGCTTTGGTGTGTTGTTGTTTTTTTCGTTGACGCAGGGAAACACGGGATGGTCATACAATCTCGTCCACTATGGGATTTATGTCCTCTTTATGAAACCTACTGCAAAAGATGGGCGCTTATGTCAGACCGTATAGGCCTATATGGGCATCACATGGTGTCAGAGAGGTTGGTGCAGAAACACATGTGGGCAACGATACCAAATAAAGGCTTTGACATGTGGATTCCCATGATGAAAACGTTAGAATATTTTAATGAAACGAGTCGTTTTGTGATCTAAAATCAATCTGAGATTTAAGTAAAGGTCTGTGATCAGTTCTTCTTTGAACATAAACATTTTAGCACACAAATAAGCCATTGACAAATATTTACAAGTAACAATATAAGACATACTATCCCTGATGAAGATGACGTCCTGTTGACAAAATCTCAGTCATGTCTCTTTGTCATTTAATCATTAATGAAAATATTGATTCCCCTCCCCTTGTATGAACATGGCAAATGTAAACAAAGCAGAGCTGCATCACATTTAACAAATTCATTCAGCCGCACTCTAATGTGGGACCTTGATGCACATGTCAAGATGTTGGCTTCAGTTCTGTGTTCAGATTTTATTTGGGTGGTGGGCTAAGCCCCCTGTTTACATTTGTATCAAAAATGTTGGCGTAAAGTTTCATGTAAATGAGCATCAAAGAAGACACATTGCTGTTTACACTGTTCGCCTAATGCAGCTATTTATTATGATGACACATTTTCATATGCAGAGGAAAATTATGTGCTCCAGGGCAACACTATCCTGGAAAATCTGAATTTCAGCAATACACTGGTAGCACTATTTTAGGTTTTGTTAAAAAAAAAAAAAAAAAAAAAAAAAAAATTGTCATGATAAAAGATACATTAAAAAAATAATGACTGGGATGAAGTTATTGTAATCTTGTCCCTTGCATCATGATTCTTATCCTTCTTATTATCCCTCATTTATATTGAACTGTTTTCAATATAAACTTTTTCTGCAGTAATCAGGCAATGACAGGTCGAGTACAAATAAAAACAGATTTAAAGGTATCTGAGCATCTGTAAGTTGTTTTTAATTAGAATGTAGAGATGTTTTCAGACCAAAAGTTAATTAGGTTGTTTTTTCCCCATGAGCAGATGTTAGTATGTTTAAGTATGAAAAACAGTGAAGATTTTCTGGCATCGTCGTGGTCTCAATTAAGATTTTGAAGGTTTCAGATTATAGAAGTGCTGTACAAACTCAAAGTTTGGGTCTCAACATTTCTGAACAAGTTAAAATATAAAACAGTATTTACAATGTATTACATGAAAATCAGCTGTGGTGAATTTCGTGCTGGATTTGTGTTTGTTTGCCCTTTTGCTGAATGTTAGTATGCTGGAAATGTCTACTTCACTGCTTTCATTAGCGTTAATTGGTTGCTCTTCGCTGACTGTACTGTGGACTTGTACATTTATGTCCTCAGATATTGTCCAGTTGCTATTCAATGTCCATTAGCACATGGCTGAGGCTGCCCTGTGGCTGATCTTGACAATGCTTTCGACTAACCGCTCTGGAGGTGCGTGGGGATGAAATGGATGGAGCCCATGGCCAGACCAACGCACCAGCTCCCACCTCCCAGCATGTCCAGCCGCAGCAAGTCTCCCCCCAACTCTGGAGAAGGTAGATGACATGATTCATCTGGCGTCCAACCAAATCAGTCATTTGGATTAGTGATTTAATGGAAACGGTGTCCAAGATGAACTAAATTTTCATCCAGGGTTGTTTATTATGCCTCCACCGCGCCAATAATAATCACATTTGGAATCGTAACTGTAGTATGCATGTTCAGTATGTTTTGAGTGGGCAATCAAAAGTAGCATTTTTTTTAGTTTTCTGTTTAGATTATTAGATCTTAATAAAAAACTTCCACAACATGTCATATATGATGTAATATAATATAAAATATTATTTTAAAGGTTACACATGAGCCGTGAATTGCTTTTAAAGAAGACACTGACAAGCACCCTCTGAGTTAAATACCACACAAGTGATACATGACACAACTTAAGAATGTTTTTCATCAGTTGCAGGCAGTAACTCCATGTCATGGGTGAAGATGTTCAAAAAACCTGGAGGAGGCTTGAAGAAATCCTACCAGCCCGGGAGCATGCTATCTCTCGCGCTCACCAAAGGCCTGCTGAATGAGCCCGGGCAAAACAGCTGCTTCCTAAACAGCGCCGTTCAGGTAAAAAACATTTTCTACCCGCTCTAAATTACATCTCAATACATCTCACTGCACAAAAAAACAAATTATCATTCTACCATTGATGTTCTACTGAAATGGTTTGCGTTAAATAAAACGTTTTTGAACACTAGAGAGCACAAGTAGACCCGAACCAACTCAGCACGTTTTAAAAATACCTGAATAAATCTAATTGATTTGGCAAACATTTTTGCAAACATTATCCTAATATGACTGAGTCATCAGAAACATCATTGATACTTCGATTAGTTGTTTTTTTTGCCACCTGCCAATGTCTTTCATTTTCCTAACCTGTTTTAGATGAAACCTTCACCACTTCTGTATGATGGAAAGCCTCGACTACTGCATTCCTACTACAGATCTTCAGCTGCTGTAGTGTCAAAGCAGGCTAGCTAGTTCCCTAATTCAAGCCTCGTTTCCCATTTCTTAACAGCAGACACACACTGAACTTACACTTAGGTAATGGCACACTAGCTAGCTAATTCTTTTCTCTGTTCCCATTACATTAATTCAGTAGCTGTCATGTCAAATCTAGCTAGTTGATCATTGTTACATGTGTAGTATGATATACAGTAAATTCATCAAATTCAGTGCCCAATATCTTATTTTCCAAGCGACACCTAATATAACTTTTTTGACATATACTGACTCTAGCTAGTAAAATTACTAGAAGCTGAGGAAAGCTGCAGTTTTGAGTATTCATTTTCAGTGAGGTCGGCAGTACTTTTACATCACACAAAAAATAAATAAAATGGTTATATCAAAAAATGTTTTACAAAAAACATCTTTCTTTCAATTTGAGAAAAAAAATTAAACAGGTTTCAGTTACTGTCAGTATTTTGTTAAGTGTGCTGTTGTTACACCTTTACAGGTGCTTTGGCAACTGGACATTTTCAGGAGAAGTTTGAGGCAGCTCTCAGGTCACTTCTGTCTTGGTGATGCCTGCATTTTCTGCGCTTTAAAGGTTTGAGATGAACCTGGAATTATTTGTAGTACTGTTGATTTTTATTTTAGTTTCAGTCCCCAGTCATAAGCATATTAATATTTGATGCTATAATAACTGTCCACAAAAGCAAAAATTGTCACAAATTATAATTTGATGAGGAAAAAAAGGTTATTTTTAATACAGTAACAAACCCTTATTTTTCTTTTCCAGAGTATCTTCAGCCAGTTTCAACAGAGCAGAGAGCGTGTGCTCCCCTCCGATAGCCTGCGCAATGCCCTGGCTGAAACTTTTAAGGATGAGCAGCGTTTCCAACTTGGCCTGATGGATGATGCTGCTGAGTGCTTTGTACGTTGACACTGTGCCTTTGGCTTTTAATCAAAGTAATACTCAGAGGAAGACCTTTCCATGGTAACTGTGCATTAAATTATGTTATGGTGCTTCCTCTTCTGTGACACTGAAGGTAAAAAGACTGACAAAATACCTCTTATATCTATTGTATGTAAAGTATGGATGTGGCCTCTTGCTTTTTAGCATATTTAAGTCCTGTTAGGGTTGTATTTCGGATTTAGTTGATTAAGGTTGCCTTTTGACTGAGTTCTGTGGGTGTCTTGGTCTTCATTGTGCCCAGATCATCCAGAATTCTCCTATTTGTATGGATTTTTATGTTGTCTGTGTTGAAATTCTCATCACAAACTATGAAAGTTTTAAAATGAGTACACCATTTTACAATCTTCAACTCTTTTAAATGCAAATTGATCATTGTTAATTGTTGTGCCTCGGCATTGCTGTTATAGAGTTAAACAAATATATAGATGTTTTAGATGTGTCTTACATACATGTTTGAGCGGAATTAATTAAATACAATATTGTCAAGCTGAATTGTTCAGTTACAGCTTCCAAAAGCTTTTTTGTGTTTCTAACTGTTTAAGAGTGCTCTTTGCATGTATTCATGGTTGGTACTGTATCTGATCTTGTCTCTTGTATGTTAGGAGAACATCCTGGAGCGAATTCATTTACACATAGTTTCAGACGCTTCGACTGATGCTTGTTCATCCAAATCCTGCATCACCCATCAGAAATTTGCAATGATGCTTTATGAACAGGTAACTACATTTTTGTTATGATATAATTGTATTTGCTTAATGGTGTTTAAAAAAAACAATGCAATACTTAAATAAGATGTGTATCAATGTGATATATATATTGTGCCAGTAATAAAATGTTTTTTTTTTAACTGGAGAAAGAATAATTACTACAAGTATAATACTACTACTACTAATAATAATACTAATAATAATAATAAAGACAACATTACTAAAACTACTAAATTACTACTGAAATATAAACATTTAATCTGTAGAATAATGTGCAACTTTTCCTTTGCAGTTTGTGTGTCGCTGTTGTGGTGCATCGTCAGACCCACACCCATTCACAGAATTCGTACATTATGTCTCAACCACTGCTTTATGGTGAGTACTTGATTTTCTGCCATGGCTTTAAAAATGGGATACAAAAATCAGGCCAGAGTGCTAATCCTGATTTAAATGTCAAAGTACTGAATAAGGTTACGAGAAAATTATTTGATTGGAATTTTTACTCTATTTTCTTCCTGTCCTTTAACACAGCTTGAGTATCTTAATAAATATTGTTAATAGTGTTCATTATTTGTGTTGCCTTACATACAGTGTAAACATTCTTCATCGTGAATTTTACCTTGAAATGGGTAGCATATTTTTGGACACCTGATCAACACAGTAGCAAGTAGTTGCACAAAAGGAAATCAGCATTATTGACAAATTCCGCTGTGGTGAAAAGTTTTGTATCACATTTTGCCATAAATCAATTCAGTCAAGATTTTAAATAAGTCATTGTATTGCTTTTGAACTGCTACAAACACATTAACACCCAATGTTGATTATTATCATTCTTTCTACCCTTTAATGCTAAGGTTCCTGAATTGTCGTTTGTTATGTTTTTTCATAATTTTAAGTTCAAATATGTGGCGACTTTTCTCTTTAGTGCAACAAATGTCAACATGCATTCTTAGCTCACTTTTTGCGTTATTTTTGCTCACCTTTGTGCTTAAAATGAACTTATTAATAAAAATCTAGTTGAATTGACAGTGTCAACTACCTAATGGTAGAATTGGCAGATTAGTTGTACTGACTGGCATTAAATCAAATAGGTGTGTTTAACGTATATATTCTGATTTAAAACATGTCATTCTGATTATGCAGTTTACGTTGGTTGTTCGTTTCCAACATCAGATAAACAAGGGTTGCGATGATGGAATATTATATTTTCACTTAGTGGAAATGTTTAGGACTTTGTCACCATGTTGTAAATCTAATTATCTACACTTAATACTCTCCCTGCTTTTATTCACAGCCAACAGGTTGATCGCATGTTGGGGAAAAATGAGCGGCTCAGGTCAGACATGTTTGGAGAATTGCTGCAGGCAGCAAACAACACAGGTGACCTCCGAAGCTGCCCGGTATGTGATTTATTGTAATTTTGATGTGATGTTTTCTTAACCAATGTGGCATGTTTACTAAGCAGTGGCTCAATACCTTTAACCATTCTGCTGTTTTCTTAAATAAATGCAGATTTGTTGCAAGCAGCTATTGATGAATAATTTAACTGAACAACAACATTACTGTAAAATGGTTGATTAAAACGATTCTTGTAGTTATGCAGAGTACACTCTGTGCTTTGTGCTGTGACACTGCACTTGAAGCAGCGGGAAGGAGACAGTGCTAGACTAGTGTTGAGATATAAATAGCAGTAAGGGCATATCCACTGTTTTTCTCTCATCTGTATTTGCTACTGCTGTCTTCCTCCTCAGTATGCATCTGTGTGGTGAAGATGAATGCTCTGTTCCCTTAACCCATTATTCTTAACCCATATGAACTCCAGTGTTGACTTTATCATACTGATGTGCTGATAATACATGCTGTTTGGTTCTTTCCTTCAATCATCCTTCATATGATATATTGAAGTGTCAAGTCACATGTCTAGGTGTGTGTGTGTGTGTGTGTGTGTGTGTGTGAGAGAGAGAGAGAGAGAGAGAGAGAGAGAGAGAGAGAGAGAGAGAGAGCCATAGCCCACTTCTCTGACATATTTGCTCATTTATTTATTGCTGAAACTTCAAATTAAAGATTTTATCTCCATGTTCTCAGTTGTGCGATCAGTCTAGCAGGTTTTTAGCTGACATTAGCACAAACACTGCAGGCACAGGAACAGTTATCCACTGCCAAAAGTGAACAACAAAATATGCCTTCCAGCAACTCCATAATCGTGATTCAACACAATGACATCCTATCAAGTTAATACACTGCACTTTTGAGATTTAGATAAGTCTGGTGCCTTGGTTTCTGTCTTGTTGTTTTATGTGTGTCTCTTTAATGCTACTGTTTGTTTATCTCATCGCCAACAAATCCAGAAGTCTGCTGGGTTTTTGTTCAGTGTTACAAAAACCAGACATTTTGATTTAATGTATTTGGCCAAGCTGTTGTTTGTCAAAAAACAGACATTGAAATGAAAATACCTTACAACAATGCTTAAACTATTTATTTATTTATTTATTTTGTTTTTTACTGAAATGCCTCTGAAGTGTTGTTTTACTATATGTCTTAAATAAAGACAAATATTTGGGGAATAAAACAGATTTTGAAATGTGAACCTGCATATGTTTTTCTTCATATTTTGCAGAGGAACTGTGGTCAAAGTATCAAGATCCGCCGTGTGCTCATGAACTGTCCAGAGATTGTCACTATAGGATTTGTATGGGATGCTGAGCAGTCTGATCTTACAGATGAAGTAATTCGGTCACTTGGCCCAAATCTGAACCTATGTGGGGTAAGAGCCAAAGCAAAACGTCACTAGATGACAAACGCGTAATGTATTATCTGCAACACAGGGGATTGCTAGTTTAAATGTTCTAGATTTGCTCCCACAATGACAAAAATCTGCAAAGGATTCATGTACTTATTTAAAACATTTCAATGATCACAGCTGTCTGATGACTTTTGTCCATATAATGATGAAGGCCAGTGAGCTGTAATCTCTCTCCCCAAAAAAATAAATAAATAAAACACTTCAGGGTTATCTAAAAAACAGATTTTATTCTCATAGGATTTAATTTCACATCTGCCAAAAAGCAATATGTGGAGATCAAACGTGTCTCAATTTGCTCTCTTTCAGCTTTTCAACCGTGTCACTGACGAAAATGCCAAACGGAGTGAGCTACATCTGGTGGGGATGATCTGTTTTTCGAGTAAACATTACTCAGCCTTCGCCTATCACACCAAATCTTCAAAATGGATGTTTTTTGATGATGCTACTGTAAAGGAGGTTAGGAACTCTGCCATTAATCTGCTTTATCCCTGTTCAAAAGTCAACTACCTGTTACTGTGTGTTACATGCTATTATGTCACACTTGCCTTTTTCCTCAGATTGGATCCAAATGGAAAGATGTTGCTTCTAAATGTATCAGGGGACATTTCCAGCCACTTCTTTTATTTTACACCAATCCTGAGGGATCTCCAGTGTCTAATGAAGATGCACCACGACAAACTACCATGTGTCCTCGCTACAAAGCCCAAGTAAATGGTGAAGTGACAGGTAGGACAATCCTCCAGCCATCACTCAGCACACCTAACCCTTGCACGTCTGTAAGACATTCAAGATTTGTATATTTCATATTTGTATAGTTATAGTAAATATAGCTGTTCTCTTTGAGTATTCACTTTAAATAAATTCATAATTTGTTTCTAATTGGTTGAAAAGTACATGTTACTATTACTGGGGCAACTTGAACATGGCTTTAAATCAATGAATGTTGTGTATTATACAACAGATAACCACAGCAGCAAAACATTACAGTTAGTTACTAATTAATATGTTACCAGTTGACCCACACTCCCCTTTAAGCAAGTTAATCTAACTCTGATAAAGACTAGATGGAGACTCAAACATGTGAACAATAAACATGTTTAATTTTTTTTTTTTGAATAGTAAAAATGTAATGTTATCCCACTTAGACCATAGTCAGCTGCCAAAAAAATGTTTATAAATCACTCACTGATGTCTGTTGAAAGCTTTGGATTGCATGCAAAACATGACAAGAAATTAATGAATAAAAGTAGAATTTGAGCTGAATCAACATATGCGTAATTCACACTAAACTGTGCAATCATGAGACACACGTCCATAAAGTTCTTTTTTTTCAGAATGGATTAAATTGTTTATCCCATGTCCGTCTGTCTGCATTTAAAACAGTATGTTCATTCTAATGCCATAAAACAATAATTTTTCTTGAGTGTGCGGACAGATTTCCTTAGTCTTATTATAACACAAAGATGGTGGCATGAGTGAGAGGAAACATTAGACAGCTAATATCCTCGTCAGTCTTTAGGCTAGGTACACAATAAAATGCTGTATGTGAATGCAGCTATAGACTCGTGAGCATGTTTACAAATGTTTTTTTCTCAAACAGTGCTCTTGTTCTAGTAGTGTTACTATGTTCTTTTATTATCGTATACATATTAAGTGGGGTATATGGATTAACAGCAGCACAGAAATATCCTTTGTGATGTGTCTGGAACTCTAAGTGAAATTAAACTAGCATTTATTAATAAGATATTACAATAGTGATCAGAAGATTTTGATTTGAATTTTGATTTGTCAAATAATTTCATTTCCATCAATCCTAGTCTATTATAGCATCTGGACATTTTTTATGAAAGGATCACTAAGTAAAAAAAAACATCAAACAATGTCATACCTATGGCAACAACAATTTCACTCCACAAATTACAGCTATGGTTTGCAGTGGGATTGCGAGAGTGCTGTTAAACCGCAGGCAGAAAGATTGTCCTGCTTAGTGTGCTGGCTTGAACTTGGCATGAGGATGATGCCTCTGTTGCACGCAGATTACCACCCACGCCTCCTCCCTAATCCCTGATTCTGTGGCCAAGCGCACTCTGCTCCTGCCCCACAGTTCTCACTCCACCCCTAAACATTTCCGATGTTTGCCTCCATTAATTTATCTGCTTGGGTTTTTTGGCAATGCCACCTTGCTCGCTTAGATGGATTGTTCTGTTTTAGTGTTGTGTCCAGATACTTTGACTGGCATGGGACTGGATTCTTATTTTTATGAAAATATGTGTAAGTAATCGATTAGTTTTGTGTTAGAATGAAATATGGCTCTGGTTTTAAACAATTTAATGTATTGTATGTATTATTTACTGTTGTCTATTTTGTTAAATTACTTTATATTGAGTTCAACTGAAGTACTGTTTTGCAGTACACAGTGGATGTCATCATATCTACTAACTGCCCTTCAGTATAATACTGCGTTACTAAGCCTAAGAATCTCAGAACAACTTCAGGCAACATGATGAAGAGAGTAATGGTTAATTACTTGGTAGTTGTATAAGTGCACTTCATCTAAATCTAGTATTCTTTTTTCAGTGGGACTACTTTAATGTCAGCATTAGGCTACATAACAAATCTGGAAATCCATAATACTACAGCTTACTCACTGCATCCAGGAGCCATGCACATGGACACAGCTTTATGCGATTTCGCCTCATGTTTGCGGGAGAATATTTGTTGTGTTATGCTTTACTCTAAATCCTGAAAAATTACTGAGCATCTTTTTGAAGTACAGTGCTTATTGCATAAAAACACAAATCTAAAGAACAATGTGCTAGAAAGTGGTCGAACTCACATGCTGAAAGGAGAATCTGAGGACTAAATCTGCAAGGCAGTGCAGCTGCTAGCTGAATATGTTGATTTGGAGGCAGATGTTCACAGTTAACGGCATCTCATCGTTTCTCGCTGTGACCTGCCTGCTAGAGGCAAAGGAACACACCAAAGGGTTTGCAAATGTGGCAGCACCAGTGTATTTTAACATTTTAATAATGTGCTGGCATCTGTTCTTTAGTAAAAAAAAAAAACGTATGTGTGTTTCTTGCCCTGTTTGCAGCAGTCTGCTGATATAGCTTGGTAGCCTTCATGGTTAAAGAGCTGAACCTGTTATATAAAGCTAAATACCTCCAGTGCACAGTGACAGTGTTTGAGGACAAGGTGTAGATCTATCACATATGCTCTAACACCTCTGGTAAACCTCATATGTGGTAGAAAAGCAGGCTGTACTTGTTGATATTTGCTTATATAACAAAAAACTGTTATGTCACACCCTAATTGGCTGTTCATACCCAGTGATGCATTATGAATGTAAAGGGGATTTTAAGGCCAACTAACAATTATCTCTTCTTTTGTTCACTGATGTCAGCAGTCTAAGGCTATTTAGAAAACACAAAATAATTCACAATTGTAGAGCAACCACTTATATACCATTTATATATATATATATATATATATATATATATATATATATATATATATATATATATATATATATATATATATATGTATATATATATATATATATATATATATATATTTTCCCCTCAGTGAAACATCCCCTTGGCAGTCCTAACAAATTCCAGGAACCTTTCATGGAGAATTTGCAGAGGCCAAGTGACACATCAAAAAAGGATCGTGTGTATCGGAAAACGGACCCATCGCAACACAAAGGTAAGGCATTGTGTCTGCATCATTGGTATCAGAGAATCTATGACAATAACAAGGCAAACACAAAGACAGACAAGGTTAAGCTGGTGTATACAACCATTGTATGTCATATTTTAAAGGTCGTCCTTAAAAATGATCTATTTCCACTCTCTCTAGCAATGGCACATGCAAGATCTTCATCTCCACCAGAGAATGGACCGAGGCCTCCTGTGGACCAAAAATTCAAAAGCAATCCACGCACTGAGAAGTCATCAAACCACTCAAGCAGAGGATCCCAGGAGCCACGTGGACACTCCTTTGGTACACAGAGCGGTGGGCATAGCCGGAGAAACAACAATTCCCCGAATCGCTATGATCAGGAGAGCTGCCAGGAACAATGGGAAAAAGGTGGAGGTGAAGGAAGTCGCAATAAATCTAAGTCCACTTGGAGACCCATTCGGGAGGTGTTAAATGTGGACACTGTGCTGAACGAACTGGAGCAGCGCCGTCAACAGCAACACGACAGCCCAAGGCACAGTAAGGCTTCATTGCAGGAAAGAGTACACACAGAACAAAGCCGAGACCGGGAGCAGGAGTATGTACGAACTAGAGAGGATAGGAAGCAGAAGTGTTTAATGACGATTTATGAGGACGAGCAGCGGCTTGAGACTGAGAGCCACAGCTCTGTAGAGTCAGAAAGCAGGGCCAACCAACAGAGGGGCAGCAGACTTAAGGGTGGCCCAAAGACACTGCTGCGTAGTGATACCTGGACTATTCAAAGAACAGAGTCTGGCTATGAGAGCAGCGATAGACTCAGTAGTGGCTCCACCAATCCTGACTCACCTGGTGTTGATGGCTTCATTGTTAAAGATCAGAGATCAACACCTGAGGCACAGTTGCAAAGGTAAGAAACAACTTTTTTACTGTTCGATTGCCATTTTTAAGACAAATTAAGACAATCAAATAAGTTAGAACACTACAAGGAAAAATAAATTACAAGTCATTCCCCAAAAGGGACAATAGGGCAGATAATACACACTGCACGTTCACAAAACTGTGCACACAGGTAAGTTTTAATATCACGTGAATTCATAACATATACTGGAACTGAGGACATATATAAAAGTATCCATGGTATAATTTTCCTTTAAATAAAGTTCAAAGATAATGCATGAGTATTCATTGGTAATTAAGCAGGGATCTATAAGTAATTAGTTAAAAGAAGTTAAGTTTCAGTTGTAAATCCTTGGTAATGTTTTTTGGTTGAAAATGCACTTTAAGGTAGCTGTGAGAGGATTGTGTATGGAGGATGAGATACTACTGTTTGTATTATAGTTTTCAGATTATGTATGCCATTCTTATATAATTACCAAAATAACATTTCCAAATATCTATAACTTTATCAAGCATTTAAAGGCAATCTGTGACAAAATCAGTAACCAATACATGGAGCTTCACACAAGACCTTTTATAACAACAACTAGTAAAATCAATACATATCACATTTCAGGACATTAAAATCCAGTTGAACCTGAGCAGACAGTAAATGTGAATAGCCTTAATTTTTGTCAAGTGTTCTGTATTATTCACCCAGTGCCTCAAAAGACCACGAATGTTTCTTTTTTTTGTTTGACTGTAAACTTGCTTTGAATAATTTTAGTATTTTATTTCCAGTCAGCTGCACCAAAAAGGAGGAGATGCCAAATCAAGTATCTCGTCCTCACCAACACACAATGGTGAGTTCCAAGATTTCGAAGGTTTCGTTAGGTTTTCCAGGAAAAGTAAATGCTTTTGCTTTTAATAAATGTAATAAATGTGTTTGGAATGAACAGAATTAATTGGCTGGTTATAGCTTTCTTTCAACAATCGGTGTAATTTATGAGTCTTTATACTGTAATATGTTTAGTATGGTTCAGTAGGCAATTTGAGGAAGGATAAGGGAGGCTGCTACTTGTTACAAAAAGTGACAAAAATGCATCCCTCTTGTTCATCTGTCGTCCTCCCTCTCCATCACTAGCAGAGGGAAGGGGCAGAGTTTTTCAGCTGGATATGTTATTGTAGTCTGTCTTACTCCTTTATCCTTTTTCAATGGCTCTGAGATATCATTAGTCTAACTGTGCTAAATCCATGGCACTGAAGTAGCAGATGGACTTGCAAGGGCCTGTTTTCTCTCAGTTCCAGCCTTCTGCCAGTTTGTCTTGGATCTATAATATTCTCTAAACTGTACACTTTAAAACTCAATTATATACAATATAGTATCCTTTACTGTATACTCTAGATTAGTTTCACATTCATGATCAAAGTGCAGCAACGCAGCTATGCAGTCACAGAAAAGTAAGAAGATCATGGAGACATATGCTGCCTGTAGTATTCCTATAATATTCCTACAGTATTTGTATTATTATTTAGTCGCATCTGTGCTGCTGAAATACATCCCAGACCAAGCTGCCTCTGTAACAAAATATTTTATGACAGATTATGTTCTTACTTCAGGGTCAGGGTTACCTTGAGAGGTAGCTGGAGTCATGAGAGCAAGCATGAATCCACTTTGCCAGTCTTCAAGCAATGCTCTTCTGGCTGAACCACAGTGGTTTAGACCAGTTGACCAGTCAGCCTCCAGTGAGAATCTAGTTGCAGCTGGGGGTGTAGTTTAGGTGTGATGACGGTGATAATGGCTGCTCCTCGAGGCTAGTGTAGATGCTGGTATATTATCTAGAGCAAAGAATAACATTGAAGGCTTTTATCGCTCTTATCCGGACTGCCTTTGGTAGGAGTTTATTTACCAACTGCTGGTAGTGCTGTCCGACATTGTCATACAGTTTGTTGATTTGTTGAAGTAAACCCGTGGTGGATAGATGGTACATCCAATCATTTGACAAATATTGTAAGTTAAAGGGCCTATCCTTTTTCCAAACAGTTTCCAAGGAGGCCTTCTTCAATGGTTCTGTGTAACAAATCATCGGGCTATCAGGTTAGGGTTAAGGCTAGCAATTAACAAATAACCTATTAGTACGGTTTATTTATATGAGGGCATGGCAATATGGCCTTTCAATGCTATCACAACAATTTTAGTCTTAATTGCAATACATAATATATTTCTCAATCTTTTGAAAGGATTGGTTGATAAACCAAATAACAACATTTTTCTGACCAAATCCCTGGACATTGATATTGCAACAAAATTGTGTTTATTAACACAAAAAGATTTTAAAAAAAAAATACTCATAAAGTGGTAAAGGCAAGTATTAGAACAACAGTCTGCTAAGTTTAGAAAATGATGTCACTTCTGCCATATCAGAACAATGATGATGATAATGAATGATATTCAAATTCTAAGACTAAATAATTTGTCTCATATTGTTACAATGACGTATCTCCCAGCCTGAGTAGATACATAGCCTGATAATGTGTATGCAAATGTTACATCAAATCAGTTGTAAAAACTTAAAGCCAGTGACAAAAGTAAATGGATGTGAAAAGCAAAACATGATTAAGAGCATAAAGGAATATGTCACATGGTTGATTACATCTCACATCTAATCTGCAATACTTACAGGAAAAGATTTACAAGGAAAAATGAGGTCCTACATTAGATCATATTTGTAAATACAAAATACACATCCCTCCAAAGTTCCCTTCTTATCTTTCTTTCTTTCTTTCTTTCTTACTTTCTTTCTTTATATTTCTGTTAGTTAACAGGTGAAGTGTGAGCTGTCTCTGATAATGTGAGAGTAATTGAAGACTGATGCCTGGGTTGATTTCTGAGCTTGGACTGGGTTCTTTCACCTCTTCACCCAGTCAGCCTTGCACAGGCATTAATCTGATGATAATCCCACAAAGCTCATTCAGATAGCACAGCTGGACATGGCTGCCAGCATTGTCATAAATATCTTTCTGTTTCATGCACTAGTTTGAGTGTGCTGCACTTGATACTTTATCGAGGCTATGTGCATCTCGAGCCAGTGTTACCAACCAACAGTTAAAGCTTTTATCCTTGCATGGACCTCTCCAGGGCAACAGCAAAGAAAAAATGACACATCTATTTTTAAAGGGAAGGAATCCAGCACCAGACTGCCTCTCACTGCGCTGGTGCACAGAGCAAGCAGGGTGACTGGCTCATCCCGCTGTGAGAAAGTCTAGGGAGATTAACACTCTAATGCTGCCCCCTTGTGCCATAAGGGGACAACAGATTCATGGTCAGATGTGTAGATGATTATGTCTCCATTTGGTCTCTAGTTTTGATTAATTTTGCTTTGTTGTACTTGTCTGCATCTTTATCTGCCTAGTTTATAATTAGGGAAGAAGATCAGGGGTTCAGTGAAAAAAATGTTTGAGCTCTGATATTAATCTCTAAATTCAGAGAAAAACAAATCTGAATTATGAGATTAAAGTCTAAAATCTTTTAGCAGAATTCTCAGGAATCTGAATTCAACTAAACTATTAAAACTAAAACTATTAATCTCAGGACTCAAATCTTCACAAGGCTCTAATCATCTTCTTTATGCCTAATGTCTACTTGTTTGTTGTATTTTGGTATTTTTATCTTCTGACATAGGATAGTTTACATTTCAATCTTCCCTTTTTTAAAAGGAAAGGTCAGAAGGTAAAAATACATTACCTTTTGCATTAATTACAGTATGTTAGAGTTACTTCCCCAAATAGAGTAAGACTGCTATTTGTATTTATGTTTTCCTTTTTTTTTAACATTGTATCGTTTGCTATCTCTATGTTTTGATCACCTTTGTTTTATATTTTATAGGTAAACATCAACTCAATCCTCAGGGAAAGAACCATGACCAAGTTTCACATTCACATCTAAAGTGCAGTCCAAGTTCGAGGTAGTGCCCATAATTATAAATTATATATAACTTGTTCTAATATGTATTGTAATATAAGGACTCGTGAATTGGATTTCTTTTATATTTCATGATTATTCCCAACATCTCTACAACACTTCTCTCTTGTAGACGGAAATCAAAGTACACTTCTAGTAACTCCAGAAAAGCAGTGTCTTCAGAGAGGGATTCAACTGGTTTAGATAACAGGCAGGGTGAGCAGCAGGAGCTGTCAAACTGTAGAGGTCACACTGGAGAAAGTATTGCCCTGAGGCACATCACAAAAACCAGCAGCTCAGAGTGGAACAGCTCTGATGATCTCGCTCTCTCTGAGCCTGAAGACAGAGATAATGCATACCGCTCCAGCAACTGCGAGGCTGTCACCTCTGAATCCCAGTGTCCTCACATTACGCTGCCATACCACCCTCCCACCAACGTGACTGCAGAACCTCTCCAACTGAACAATCAGCGTCAGCTCAGCACGACGGTGTCTCCTCACCTTCGGCCAACCCAGCGGGTCCCCGCACACCAGGGTGAAACAAGCCACGCAGCATTTCGTCCTAGGATGCTTCAAGAACCTTATCCATCAAGCCCCCGTCTTTCATCCACATCCTATGTCAGTCCTCACAGGAAGCCTGACATTTCAGGCCTTAGAACCTTCTCAGATGCGAGCTCCAAGTCGGGCTCTGACCCAGAGAGGAGCACCCCATCATCGTGTGAAAGTGAGGAAAGACTAACTGGTTGCAGAGTGGAGCAGGCAGTGCCAGCTCAAGAGGTTTCTCTGACAACATACTTCAATGTGGATAACTGTATGACGGAAACATACCGTCTCAAGTACCACAACCAGAGGCCTCTTGTGCTCTCTGCCACGGTGCCACGGACAGTGGTTGTGACTGAGCGCAGAGATGCAAGCCACACACTCCCCACTGACACATACTCACAAGATGTGCCAAAACCCAGACCTGAAACAAGTAAGCCTCTCTAAATACACTTGCAAACCGCAATGTAGGCCTAACCATAGGAGTGGGCAATCTGGCCAATATATATTATCGTGATCTATTGAATCATAATAATGATCCACAATCTAAGTTATGGTCATTTTGAAATGACCTGTAGACTAGACTTGAAATAGACTATGAATTTATTCCTTTGCACCATTAAAACACAATATTGTAATGAAGACAGTTTTTTTTAGCTGCAAGCTCTGCCATTTCACTTACTTTAACTCGGGTTGCATTGTTTGCATTGCAAGTACCTAACAATTGGAGGAGCCACATAAAGTTAGTTGCCCAGTGAGCATTGCAATCTAGATGGCTACATCACTCTATTGGTATCTATCTGCTAGTCAGTGAGATTATTTGGAAACAGAAGAAAATTGCTATTTATTAACGCAATCTTCTATGATTCACCTGAAAAGTAGATTGTGGACACCTTCAAGATCGATCATGATCTAAAATCGTCAGATCACCCAACCTTAACCAACCATTATGACAAAATACTGTGTATAGTGAAGGACCCTGATTTGTCAGGTATTAAATGTGCTGATAAAAACAGACATTCCTGTCTGGTTATTTTGAATCCATTAACAGCTTATCAATTATTTTTCTAGACGATTTACTATTTCCCCATATGTATTAATGGCACAATATAAAATATTTGAAAAGACAAAACAACACGGTTGAGTTTGGTTTCTTTGTTGTGGTGTAAATATACAGACAGGGTTAACCATGAAACCTAATTTAAACAATATTTTTCTATTTGTTTCCTTACAGGCCATAATAGCAATAAACCCACTGCAAAATGGAATCCAGTGACAGCCAAGGGACTGGATGAACGTGGTTTTTTATGAGCGTTACTTGGCAAGGTTTGTTTACATGGATGAACAGTGGTCAGCAGAGTACTAACTGGATGCCAAAGATTAGAGAATGGAATGGAAATATGTTCTGAGGCATGATTTCTCCAGACTGAGTGGATTTATTTATGCAAGCTTGTCACATAAGTAAAACCTATTTCTAAATGCTGTTGCATATTGTTTGATGGAAACTAAACTATCACGTATACTGTACCGTCTTCCATTGTCCCGCAGTGTTGCTGCAAGGAGATTTTGTTTTAACCAAAATCTGATTGGACTGTTTTCAGTTTGCACAAAGGGTTTTTGAGTCTTTATTATTCTTTTTGTCACCTTATGTCACGTTAAAAAATGTTTATTTTTAAAATGTTTATGTTTTTTATTTGTGCAATAGTTCTGAAGAAGTTTTGCAGAAATTAAGATATTTTAATGTATTGCAATTAAGGCATGAGACAATGTGATGAGCACCAGTTGGATTGATTATGCAGTGGTCTGTACAGTTATTATATGAAGATGAAACACGGAGGTGTGACTACAAATGATAAGATATGTTATGGATATTGATCAGAATATGATGTCATTCTATACAACAAAATAAAAACCCAGAGGCCGAAGGTTTGCCCCATCAGCAGCAGGTTTAAGGATAGTTAATTTATTTACATCTGTCAGAGGAGTAATATCTGGGCAGCTTACCGACTTTATGCATATCGAGGGCTTTAGGCCACCAAGGAACAGACATTGCAACATTTATGGTTATTCAGTTACTGATTTGCTCCAACTCTTATCATTCGTAGGTTATTTTACAATATTAATGTGTTACTGAATGACTGAGGGCTGCCACGTACCAGTTAGTCTCCTGGGCTGTAAAATTCTTAATAACGAATTGATTCAATAGATTTGTTAACTCTCATTAAATCATTGGCAGTTTTCATGCATTCATTCATAAATACTTATACACACACAATTTCTAGAACTGTGCTTTTGCTTGACTGCGTTCGGTTTCAGGCAGTCTACAAATCTGATAATTAGTTGACTAAGACATTGTGTAGTTGAGGCAGCCCTCAGGTTATTCAATGGGCCACTATATACTGTACAACCATGTCACCTCATGTATTCTACCTTTGATTGTGCTGGTTCTTGTAATCCTTTTTTGTAATTCACAGTGATGTCAAATTGTATTTTTTCAGTCTTCCTTTTCAAGTAGACAGATTTAAACAGGTCTGCACCTGCAGGTATTTTCATAATGATGCCAATATAAATAATATGCCTATCTGATATTGACCATACAACACAACAACTATTCATGTTCATAAGACTAATGTTCTGAAACCTGCATGTGGCCTTTACAAAGTTTTACTAGCTGTGTGTACAGCGTAAGCATGAGCATGATAACAGTGGACTTTGAGTCCAACAAACATAAATTCTATTGGATTTTATGTAATTGTAATAATAAAATCAATTCATTAAATAGCAATTTGTAACTACAGTTGATTTGGAAACTTTTTTTAACACTTGAATGTTGTTCTCTTCCTCTTGCTCATGCAAGAACACATACATTTGATTATGCATTCATTGTAAATATAAACATATGATGCAAACAATAAACTAGAAAACAGCAGACAGTCAAGACATACTATGCATTCATGAAAAAAATACTTTAAGATCAATTTAAAGCAGATTTGGGTAATTTTATGGCTTTGTATTCTGTACATTTGACATTCCCAAAGGCACATAAATATCAGCGTGTTGTACAATTGTCATTATAAGTATACAATTTATTTGGTGCTCACTAGATTGGCAGGTTTTTTCCTAAACATCCTGACACTTATTCATTTTACACTTTTCACCACAATAACCTCCTCTCCAGGTATTTCTAGACTACTCTAACCGCACACATTTAGTCACTAAATTGCTGTGTTTGTATGTGTTGTGTTTGTGCTGTCCGACACCAAAGGATGGTGTTCAAATTTATGAGAGTAACACTAATTTGAGCATTTGTCATGATTTATTTATTGTCACTGTTCAAATTGGAGAAAAAGAAGGCATAACATGTAGCTAAGCTGAGCAGTATAATGTTTCAAATAACATAAGGATGCCTTTGTATATGTTGATTGTGCTTCAGTAAATATAAATCACTCATTTTACTCCTTTTTAAGATATCTAATATATTCACTGGATAAAGAAATCCAAATGGCTAAACTCTTGGATTAGATGAAACTTGGTCAAAGTATATTAACCAGATTATCTTGTTTTTGTGTTTTTTATTATTTAGTACAGTATTTGACTTGTTATTTCATTATTTTCTTTATCTGTAAAAATAGAAATTCTATTGTTTTCACACAAGTTGTATTTTACATTCTTAACTTTGTGTCTTCAGTTGTATCAAGAGTGCCTTGGCATTTTCAGTGTTTTTTTGTGATTGAAACCACAATTTGACAATGAAGGCGATAAATGAAAGCGATGTAATGCAAAATTTTTTAAATATGCAATGCTAATAGTGACATATCTGATGACACGCCTCTGTTTGCACCATTTACAACAAGTTGTGACTGTGTGTGTGTGTGTGTGTGTGTGTGTGTGTGTGTGTGTGTGTGTGTGTGTGTGTTAGTATTCCTAAAAGCCCTTTCAGACTTGGAAGCTACAACCACAGCCAGAACCTCAGCAGTTCATTCTCCATTCAGCTTCAATTCACAAAAGTTTGACATGTTGATTTGCAGAAAATGTGAAAATCTTGGCTCTTGAGTGCCAAGTGCTTCCCATCTTCTAGGCTGCAAAGCTTCCTAGTTTGAAAGAGCCTTAATGTATAGAAACTGAAAGGTTTTTTGTGGTAAAGAGTTATAAATTGCGCATGCCTGTGTGTGAGCTTGCAAAAAGAGGCCAATAATTGTTTTTCCTCCTGAACCCATGATCTGTAGTCTGAGTACACAGTACCTTATATGCTCAAGAGGCCTGTTTGACAATAGGTCTTCCTGTCCTGTGTCACATAACGTCACACTTGGCATTGCATCAGTCCATATCTTTTATCTTGTGCTAACTATATGGGAACTTAATTAGACTGTATTACATCAACACTGAGGAACAAAAGAAAACTTGCCACATTATCTCACTGATTTTATCTGATAAGTTCATGGCTGATGTGGCCTGATGTGTTGGAACTGTATGCCTCACTAAATCCTATTGTCATGCCTGAGTGTGTGGTTAGGATTTGGCTTGACATTACTGTTGAATTGAGTTGTTGGTGCTTCAGTGAATGCTTCATGATTTATGTAAGTTCAGATCAATTTAAAGAAACATAACAAATCTGTCTACACTTTATATTTTTGTAGATAATATATATTTTTTTTTATTCATTGTTGAATAAAGTTTAAATTATTGTATCACTCTTAATTTAGTCTCTTGACTGTGTATGTTTTATTCTCAACTTTACACATACCTCCACATCTTTTCACGCAAAACACAAAACACAGAAAACAGGCAGTTATAGAATGGCTTTATTACTGCAAGTATCAAAATCTTGTGCAATTCACACCTGTTTCATACATTGTACAGGCATTACAAGTAGTGCACCTTTTAAAGGTTATATACTGGTATAAGTAGTTGATGATTCAACACAATAATGTATGTAATGCAGAACATATGCAAACATATTACTCATGATCAGTTTGGTCTAAGCCCTCTTGAAAATCCTCTTAGCGTCCACACCTTCATAGTTGTAGCTCTGTTGGCGAAAGAAGACATCAGAGACACTTAATAAAAATCATCATAGCGTCTGCATCTGGCTGGATTATCACATAAATTTGTGTATCAACATATGTAAATAGACATATTGACTGTGTATTTAAATCATATTACAGTATCTTGGAACTCAGAATTGCAGAGAGACAGCTGAGAATAACTTCTAGGTACTCAGCTCCCAGGTAAATCTAATTTCACCACCTTCTTCAACGGCTTTTCAAGTGTCCGGCAATAAAATTAGGATTTATTGGTGCCATTATTTGCATAGAGATAAAATCATCCTACCTGTATAAGTTCATCTCCTTGCACGATCCTGGTTGTTGTCAGTTGCTTTCCATTGTCCTTCCTGTTGAAAGTCCCCGTCAACACGTCTCCCTCCAGCTTCCACGAACCCTGCAGAGTAAAACATAAAACTCATTCATTAACAAATTGCAAGTGATTGACCATTTTATTGCTGTGACTGTTTGTAGTAGCAGCCACAAGCAGTCACAGCCATAGCTGAACTGTTAGTGGCTGAAATCAGCTGGGCACAAGGGGTTACTACAGTGTAAAAAATTTTGTTTTGACGTGTAAATTGTTTTCTTTGCCAACAAATCAATTACTTTACGTGGCACAAAGGTTCAAAGTCTAAAGGGACTGATATGCCCAGCCCATCTTAGTATTTACAACTAATTGAATGAATAAAGAAAACAGGCAAGATTTTGATCTTTTTTCTTGTAAAGGTAAGCTCCTGAGTCATTACATGGTGTCCCACTAGATGCCAAATGTGCTCACCGATAGTTCTGTTCCATCTGCAAGGCTGTAGTCAAAGGTGACTCCCAGGGTGAAGTCTATTTCCAGGGTGCGGAAATTGCTGCTCTCCTTGACATGAAAAGAGTCTCCATTCTGTTCGATGGTTATCTTCAGGTTGTCGTGAGCAGCCAGCTTCCTCTTCACCATGTTAATTCCTATCAACAGACACATGGAATATATTCAATAGAACTCTGGACAATCAAAGGAAGTTCGTCAGGATTTAATCACTTCTCATGCATAGGTGGGTCCTTAGTTTGTGTTTGCAGAGGTTAATAGGCAGAAAGGCAAATCATAAATATGTTAAGTTGGTCATTGTGCCATCAAGTGTTCCCAAGTAAGACCTTAGTTCTAGTATGTGGTTCTGTCTCCCATTCAAGTGTTTAAATAGTTTAAAGATTATTGCAATGGGCTCATTTTAAATAATCTAAAAAACTAAACATTTGCATGATTATCAGTCTTTAGGCATAACTGATATTTTATTCCACAACTGGATTCTGAGACTAAAGAACTAAAACAACAAGACTGACTACCTGTACTTATCATTACATTATCATATTATTGACCTTTGTTTTTTTACACAGAGAGCATACATGATGATGAGAGACACTGTAATTTTTCTACCAATGCATCTAACTCCACTTTTTTTTTTTTTATCTATGCTGCATAGTCTTCATCATTTTATCAGCAGTTTATATCACTCACCCATTTGTTCCATGAACTTCTCATAGTTGTCATTGCGATCAACTTTCCAGTTGCCGTTGAAGGTCATGGTGGCTGTGAGGGGTGAACTGGACAACTCTGCAGCGAGGAGTGTCTTACTCAGAGTCTGCTGCTCCTTTTAAACCACACACCCCTCTTATCTCGCCATCTGTCTGAATGCTGATGTGGCCGTTTAAAGCTCAGATTTTTTCAAGGCAATGTCCGGAGCTGCAGCTGATTGGGCAATGCCATGGTTGTGAACAGAACTGTGCCTGTGTTGGCTAAAAAAACTTGCCACTTGTTAATCTCCCTCATGGCCTTTTTCTTATTTCTTCTATTATGTGTAAAAGGAAAAACTTTCAATAAACATACTTTTTTTACCACCAACAAAAAAAACCTGCCAACAGAATGGTTGACGTCCTGTTATACCTGTAACTCTGTTTACAAAGGGTGTTGGTCATAACTTGTCCACAGTATTTGCTGCAGAACTACAGGACGTGAGCATGCAGCATTCAGTGCACAAAAAAATACAACTACAACACATTTTTTTATGTAACTTGAAACACATTCATGTTTTGAATGTATATTTGGGTACCTGAACCTCAAACTGAGACAAAAAAAACTAAAAACAACTGTTGAAGCATATTGTGAACACAAAGTTTACACTACTTTGATTACCTCTGATGTAATTTTGCTAAACCTCTCAGCCAAAATGTTCTTGCAATCGAAGAAATTGCTCTGTGCAAATTCAGAGGTATCCCATCAGGCCTTTGACCTTAATCATGATAAACGTGACCTTTGATATTTGAAGGTAGTATTACACAAACAACCATGAACACAGTCACTGTCAGCCAATTTGTGTCCTTAAGATGATTATGATGTCTTTAACAGTGTCTGTGATTTAACAAAGCTTATGCATACATGAGAAAAGTCTTTTAGTAGGCTATGTTTTATTAGTTTGGTTGTTTGACTATTCTCTATGTTGTATTTAAGGTCAATTTGGAATAACAGAATGATGTAAAGACAAATAACTGACTACAAACTACCAGCTTGAATGTCAACAACAAAGCAAAAAGCTGCAAAAAAATGCACAAAAAACAGCACTGCTTGAATAATCCTACCAGAGTCTCACTAAGGGTATAGTAAAACATGCATAATGTGCCTCCTTCTTATCAGTTTCATCTCATCTTACTATGCAGCACAAGAGACCTTTGCCTGACCGTTACTTCCCCCTCATAGAATCTGCCCCTTATCACACAGAGACCTTTCCACTAGGATTGCAGTTATTAAATTGACTGTGAGCTTGAGGTTTATTTGATTAAGCTAATCTTTATCATCATTTCATCCTACAATCTTAACTCTTTGTTGTAGTAACAGATAAAACAGAAGGTGCGAAATAATAACATGGTGTATCAGAGGAAGAATGGTATAGGTCAATGCAGTGAGTCCAAAAAGGTGTTGCGCACTGTGGATCCAAAATTTCACAAACTGTAAAGGATTAAGTTTTTAGCATTAATCCAAACATATGGAGTTTTGGGCATCGGAGAAAGTCGGATTTATTAAATGGAAGGATAAACTTGGATTGGAAGCCTGAAAGAGTGGTGCTCATATGGTTGTGGTTAAATCACTTAAATCGTTCCCCGTTTGATTTAGGATTACTTTAAATATTTTATTGCTAGCATTTAAGGACTGATTTTAATTTTTATTGAGTGCTTTTAAGGCTCCTAGTTCAATTTTAGAGTTGATTTTTACTTACCTGTGCACAAGCTGAGGTCCTCAGACAAAACCCTCGCAACTTCAACCATGAAAGGCACCATCCTGAAAAAAACAAACACAGCTCTCAACAAACCTGGATAAATCAAGGAATAATAACTGAAAATACAGTAGTTTGTGGTCCTGCGATATTGCTGACTTTGCAACTTTTGTATTTTTGGCCACTACAGGGAAGAAAACATCAAAACAGCCTGACCTGATACTTTGCCACCACCACTAAGGCCTTGACATTTTCACTTATCATGGCAAGTGCAATGTATAACAATTATGGCTCAATTCCACTTGGCCCAATAACTCACCATGCACCAATGCAGGGAACTGGAATTTGTTTATTGGCCCTAAATGGCCTTCATCCATGAGTAATTGGCAGTTTCCCAGAATGACATAGGGCATACCATCCATACCATCAATCAGATGCAGCGCAGCACTAGGTTAGAGTTCATTTGGAGTTTCTTCATAGTCATTGAATGAAATCTCACTGCTCTTTGAGCTCCACCAAGTCTTATTGCTTTAAAATATTATTCTTGAGTTAGCTAAATGTAAACATTTAACTAGCTAACTTAGCTTTTTGGTGCCTTGTGGATAGATAGCACATCTGACAGTCACCTTTCTGTTCCAGCTCGTGAATAAGTTAAATATAATAACAATCTTTTTCTTTTACTTCTCCCTCTCACACTCCTGGACGGTCAAGTCTCTTCTTCATCCACTTGCTGACTTTGCCGTCAGCCATCGGTGCTACTGCTAAGCACCTCCCACTTAATGTTGTTTTTATCTGCGTCAAGGATGTTACGGTAGCCGGCGGGGCGCCATCTTGGAAAATTAATTGAAGTATTTTTTTTTCTTTTTCTTCTCTTCGAGGATGACGGAAGAGTCCATTTGGAATAAAATGCCGGTAGCGTTAAGTGTTTTATGAACGTCCTTCTGCTTAAATTAGCAGAGACAACCCTGTGACTGAAATTCATGCTAACGCTAGCTAATAATGAAACTCGCAGCAGCTTTTTCAAACGGCCGCCAACAATTTATGAGGGGAGCCGCCGAGACTCAAAATGTCTTAAGTTCGAACTTAAGATCGCGTTTAATTTGTTTACAAAACAGCTTGTATTATAAATATTTGTTGAAACTGTTATATTTGTTTAAACTGTCATATTCCTCACACAGGGTCTTAAATCATTGCGCCAGTAAAAAAAAAAAAAAGACGATCTTAAAGCTCTTTTTTTTTTAATCTCCAATGTAAAAAATAGTTGAATGCATCACCACACAATGTTACGGATACAAGTCTACCCTACTGTATATTTTAAGTAATATGTACAACAATCCTGCTTTAGTGGCAGTAAAAGCAGCAGGTGTGTCTAAAATGAAGTGTTGTAAAAAGTACCCAAGAGACATATTAAGTAAAGACAATGTGTTCAAATCTTAATTTGGTGCTATTGAAAATCACCCATACCAACGCTCCTTGAGTAAAAGTAAAATCAAAAGTCATTTTCTGGCAACGAATGTACTCAAAAGTACAATTAAAGTAAATTATACATACATAACATGTATGCATACTCCATTATGGGTCCACCTATGATTTGATGATTTGATGCAGCCTGTAATCTGCAAAGTAACCAGTAACTAAAATTATCAAATAAATGTAGAGAAGTAAAAAGTACAATATTTGCCTATTTGCTGAAGTATAAAGTAGCAGAAAATGAAAATACTCAAGTACAGAACATGAAGTACCTCGAAATTTTACAGTACAATACCTCAGTAAATGCACTTATTTACATTTCATCAGTCAAAAATACACAGAAAAGTAATGGATGTCTGTAATGTGAAGAAGTAATCTTATAACTGGCCAACAGAGGGTGCTCTTTACAAAATAATCTGCTGTACATGTTGAAATATATCACTGATGTCTCTGATGTTTAACACCTCGGGTAAGGCAAAGACAATACATTATTTTCTTCTACATTTAAATATCAAGTAAACAACACTTCTCTTGACTATTTTATTACATAGCTCCCAACAGAAACATTGTTAACATAAAGCAGTCATGTCTTAAAAGCACAGAAATGCACTCATACA
This sequence comes from Diplodus puntazzo, assembly GCA_963678695.2. Taxonomy (NCBI): domain Eukaryota; kingdom Metazoa; phylum Chordata; class Actinopteri; order Spariformes; family Sparidae; genus Diplodus; species Diplodus puntazzo. Next base: position 14,323,758 of record OZ023156.1, on the reverse strand, counting down.
GAACAAGAGGCACCTGTTTGTTTCTGACACAGGAAGCTGCACGGAGGACATGATGCAAGATTTAATAATAATGACGTTGGAAAAAATAAAAGCGTGATACATTTAGTCATGTGAAATGAATCAAACACATACAGCACATAAGTTTAGCTTATACAGGCACAAACTGTAGTTGTATCCATAATTACTTCTTTACTTTTATTTTTTTTCCACTGTATGTTCTGTTTTCTAAAGGTCATAGTAACATTTATAATGGAGAAAAAAAGAATAAATATCAATTAAAATATTGTTAACAATAAATATGCTCTGGTAGATCAGTGAGAATATCTCAACAACATTTAGAAGATATTTAGTAAATAGTATTCTCTCTCATACATACAAAAAGTGAGTGTGCAATAAGTAGAGGGGTGCAATAAATATATTAAATAGTGTGTAGTTCTGACTATTTCAATAATTCAGTGATCGATACATGATGAAAAGGGTTTACCAATGGCAAAACATGTATCATATGTGCCTTTTAAAACATGACAAAACTTGTAATACATACATCTAGTGACGCTTGTGTGCCAAAGAATTTTTGAACATGATGATATAGATCTATATAAATACAACAGCTATAATATCTACATTTATATTTATTTGATGGTATTGATGCCAGAGGAACGTATTCAGTGTAAAACCTCATACTCCAATCCAATGAGCAAAAAAACTGTAATGTAATGGCACGAGCATGACATTAATCTTAAGTCAAATCTTTCATTTTAAATTTAAATGTTGTCATTTTCACCCTTAAAAGTGAAAAAGACAATGGTGAAAATATATTTTATTCATGTTAAGTAAAACTATTTCGACTGGTTAATACTAAATTCTTACTTTTTTTGGCAAGCTGTGGAACAAATACAGTACATGACAAAATTAGCAGCTAAAAACATAGATTGACAAATGTTTTGCTTATCAAAATTTTAGTGATAATATATACAACGACAGTGTGAGAATATTCTGTCCAAAATGTATCAAACTTTAATGTACGATTGCACTTCTACGATTCATGAAACACTCCACTATTGTGTCTATGCTACAAAAATATAGTGAGGTCATGATAGATTGTGGTCAGGAAGAAACAAGCAGGGAGAGAATTCAAATTAACATTATATTAAAAATATCATCATGTCTATAGTTAGATATTTTCTCATCCCTGCTCATCTGTGTAATTATAAAGACATCTTGACTGTAGACAGTGTCGTACTGAAGCTCATTAGACGTCTGGACGTCACTCATTGTGTATTATTGTTGAATCTCGATTGTTAAGCTTTAACTATGGTGGACTCTGAGTCGGTGGGGTTCCTGGACAGAAACCACACCTTCATCGGTTCCTTCTTTCCTTTCATGGTGATGGGGCCCCGGTACTCCAGATGAAACTGAGGGTCGGCGTTCTCGGTGGACTGCAAACACCTGGAATACAATGCCAACACCATCACAAATCAGTCATGCTGCATGGGAGTATCTTATTCTCACTCACATCACAACATGTCTCCTGGTTTATACTTAAAATGAATTCCAACTTGTCCTTCATGTCTAATACTGGCATCTCCTTAACGAATCAAGAATCCCTTTTTAATTTGTTTATACAAGTTAGAAAGCTGCTTTTTCTACAATTTCTCTCCAGCCTGTAATCAAATCAGGTGACAATATGTCACTGAAATAAGGAGGTATATTACACTGGTCCTTAAATCGTTGCACTGGCTTCCTGTGAGTCAAATAATATTAAATATTAAAAATGTATAATTTCTCTATAAGGCATTGCAAAGCATCCAGACCCCTCAGGTCAACCTGGACAGGTTTGCTCAGTCGTCCCATGATCAAATCAAAGCAAGGTGGGGCAGCTTTTACTTTCCATGCTCCCCAGCCGTAGAAAAGATTCCTGATCCATCGAAGGCTGCTAATACTATCAGCTCATTTAAATCAGAGTATAAGACATGACATTTAACTATAACTAATTATTGGCTTGCTTTTATTTTTACTGTCCTCTAAATCAGGGCTTCAGGGTGCACCCATTATGGTCGCACATGCACCAAAAAAATCTGACAAGTGTGACTAAACGTTTTTCATTGGTCACACAGGATCAAAGTCAGATCAAAGTTTTTTTCAATAAACAATGCAACAAAAAACAAAACAAATCCTGAAATACTTCCACAAGCACTACAAGTATAACCAGTATCCCAGTAAGTTTTGTGTTTGTAAAGTACTTTAAACATCTGCACTTATTTGCAATTTCTCGTCATGTGTTTTGTGATTTATATAAAGAAAAACACTAACTGCATTGTCTTCCTGTTTATAACCATTTACAAATGTTAAAGTGAAACTCTCGCCAAAAAGCAACCAAGGCTTTATTTACCATAATTTCGTTTTTGGGCAAGCTAGTTTTCCATGGGAGTGCTACGGGCACTTTTACGCTAGCATCAAAATCGCTGTTTTTAAAACACTAAGAAGGCTCGACACAACATGAAACTTTGCTCATAGTATCACCACACTCTACACATGAACACGAGCATTGAGAACATTGTTTGTGTACACAGATTTGACTAAAAAGAAAGTTTTTGGACAACTCACGTTAGTAGCTGCATCTCCGGCGCGCTGCCGTCATGGCAGATAAAAAGTGTCGATCCCCGAGTGCGACCTAACAGGCACGCTTGAGGAGCGGTCCACCATTACTCTCCTGCCTGTTGCCAGGTGCAGCAGCAAACGTGAGTCGTTCAAAAACCTTTTTAGTAAACTCTGTGTACACAAACAATGTTCTCAATGCGCGTGTTCGTGTGTAGAGACCCTGGTGATACACTGAGCAAAGTTTCACGTTGTGTCGAGCCCTCTTAGTGTTTTAAAAATAGCGATTTTGATGCTAGCGTAAAAGTGCCCCTGCACCCCATTGAAAATTAGCTTGCCCCAAAACAAAACTACGGTAAATCTTAAAAGTGTCTCTTTCGTCGTAAATATGCTTTTACACAAAGGTTTGACTCATATTCAATCACAAATAAAGCCTCGGTTGCTTTTTGGCGAGAGTTTCACTTTAAGAAATGTAGTAAGAAAATGTGATTATTGGCTGTGCCTAAATTATGTGCTGTGATAAGCACCAGTGAAGAAATTTAGTCTGGAGTCCTGTGAATGCTATTTTTTTCTTCATCTTTAACTATTTACTTGCTTGTTTGGGGTTTTTTACTGTCTTTTCAAGACAATTTTAACAACTTGATAATTTTTTGGATTTGGAGGCCCCTCTGGACAAAAGTGGTAGTGTTTCAACTGTCAAATACACAAAATAAAATGTAAAAAATAAAATGATCCAAGGAAAAATTTCCTCCTGCTTCTTTTTAACGGATTAACATACTACTCACTGTCACTTTGCCTGGGAAAATGTTAACACAGGCTCTTCCAGTCTGCACGGCGGCCTGGTAGCAGGCATTAAGAAAAACTCAATAGAAATAGTTAATTTTCCTCCTGATGGTCTAATTTACTTATATAGGTCATTTAGATGCATCAGTAGTAAATTGGGACTGTTTCATAACCAGTTAAATATTCTTTGTAGTAGCTTTCATTGCCTTTGAAATGCCTTGTGTCTGAATGGTGTTCTATAAATAAATTTGCTTTGCCTTCTACTTACCGGTAAGTATATTCTGAGACATTTATTTTTCCCTTTTCGCCAGTCGTCTCTGTACGACTTGTGAGGTTGACCGTATTTCCAAAAAGGCAATATCTGGGCATCCTCTGTCCAATGACCCCAGTCACCACTTCCCCTGTGTGGATACCAATAGTAATCTGGAGAGAAAGAATGAGAATGAAAAAGGAGACTCTTCATACATGTCAGTTTTAATTTCACCAAAGTTAATAAACATGGCAAAGATATCGCTATTTCTTGTCAAATACTGGCAAAACCAAGTTTAAATATTTATTGTAAACTATCAATAGCACCAATCAATAGTTATCCGCCGTAAACTGATTCCAGCACCAAGATGCACCTGATTCATTCTATTACATTCTAAATACTATACTATCAAGAATTGCACAGCTGAGTGTGAGAAAAACTGTCCTAGCATTTAAATAAACTCGTGTAGATATAAAATTGTATGTCTCGATAAATGATTTGTGCTCCACTGACAGCAAGAACTAACCAGCTGAACGCTTCTCTTAGTCTGTTGCCACAAATTTTTAAAGCTATCGACCGAAAAGGTGCAACAGATGGTGGGTGGATATGAGATTAAGTGAGCCAGAAAGCACTCCACGCACAAAATTAGATTTCCTTCATTTTTCTTTTTTTTGATTTGCAATAAACCAGCAATTCCAAATGTAGCTCCAGGCAATCTACAGACTAATATTTACACTTGAACTTGTAGGCACTTCAGTGCTTGTTGTGTTCGGAGCCTGAACACGCTGTGAGTGTCTGGGACAAATGAGAATCTATTTTTAGACACAGAATCGTGAGATGATTTGAGTCTGTTTCTGCTGCTGAAACGGAGTCCTCTTCAGCCAGTGCCATGTCCAAAAATAAACAGCGTTTTGTTAAACAGACATCATTTTCCAAAGTTAAGTCTCAACAGTCATCGATACAATAACAATCTCCAGCAGTCAGTTAAACAAAAGTCTGCTGTTTTTTATCCAACTTTTCACTGCTCATTACCTCAGCCTGGAAATATGTCCAGATGCACAGATTATTATAAAATCAATCAGCAAAACATTCTTGAGGGTAAAGTGTTGGTCATATTAAGCTGGATGACAGTATCAGTGGGGATGCAGCAATTAACCGATATCACCATTAATTTGGTTTGAAATGTTACGGTCCTTCCGTCACACTTTTTAAAAGGTGACACTATTGTAAATTACTTTTCACAGAAGGGTTTGGTTTTAATTCCAATGTAAACGCCTACACAGTAGGAGGATCATTGCAACCTTTAAAAATAAACACGCACAGAAATAAACACATCAATAAAGAACATGCGCTTGAAGAACATTTGACCTGACATTTTTGTTTATTTTTCTTAATCATTTTGAATTGTATTATTTGGCCACTGTATTATTTTTGTTTTTTGAAAGGCAGCGACTACTAAAAGAAAAAACAACCAAGAAATTCTGTGGGGACAAAATACAAAGACCTCGGAATAAAAATGCTGATTTGATTTTATACATTTGTAGTTTAGCGTCTATGATCTTTGCAACCCAATTTTTCAGCTGCACAAGCAGTCTGAATTTTCAAAGCAATATCAGAAAACTTACAGAACTCCAAAATGCCTAAATTGTCTGTGCCATAACAACAGGCGCATTCCAAAAAAACCTGCACAATATTTAAAAATGTGAGGAAAAAAAAAAAACGACCTGTACTCAGGCCTCCTCAGGAGCTTGTCTGAATACTTTGCCCTTAGTCAATGCATTTTAGCTGTGAACCAAGGCCATTAACGTTAGCAGAATTGACACATTAAGACACATGATTAAATGAGAATAAAGGTAGAATCCACAGCCATCTTGTTCCAAGCGAAAAATACCAATAATCCAAAGAAGAGGGATCTGAGTTCCAGAGGACATAAAGTTCAAACAGAAAGAGGACTGAGGACCGTTCTGAACTGAAGTGGACACAAAAGGGAACTGAGTACACTTTCAAATGAACCATGTGAACACAAAAGGATCTGGGTCCCTTTTTCCATCCAAAAGAAAACAGGGTTTATTTCATTGTAAAAGAACTATGTGAAAACAGCCTTGAACTGGGGCAGACTGCAGACAGCCATGTGGTACCTCTAAAATAAGCTACACCTGGAGGAGAGCGCACAATCAAACCAAAAGTTCTGCGGCAACATTAGCAACTTCTTTGAACCTGAAGCGTAAACATACTTTGATTGACTGAATTATTTCAAGTGGGCATAAGTACTGTGTCTCCATCTTGTCTCCATCGCTCAGCACGATAACTGTGCTCTCCATGCAGCTATTCTCATTAGTGTGACGTGTAAGAGTGGTAAATATTAAATTTGGGATGTATTTTGCAGAAATGATAAAGAAACATAATATGCTATATATTAAAACTAATTTTGTCTGTATTTGGCAGGTGTTTACTGTAATACTCAAATATTTATCCATAAAATACAGGAAACTTCACTGAAATCTTCTCACACCTGTACTGGTTCATCATCCACTTTGACTTGTCCAGCAATCTCCAGCATGTCCAGAGCGAGATGGCAGATTGACTTGGCGTGGTGTGTGCACGGCTCTGGCAGGCCGCTCACCGTCATGTACTTATCGCCCACTGTTTCCACCTGTATAAAGAAAAGCATGTTGTCATTCTTTACATGAATTATATCACAACTCTTTTCTTTGCTTTAGGTTCTTGTAAAATCATCTGCTCCCACTGTGCTACAAAGAGTTTTTTTGCACACAGTGCAGCTAGAAATAAACTTAAACACCCTGAAATAAACACTTAAACACTTACATCAGCTATAAGATATTCAGGGCCTCTTTGAGCAATGCTAAAACCCTAGGACCACCAAGCTATTCAGCTTGTAGAGTAAATATTACTTCTTTTGGTGACCCAGTGCCTGAGGCCGATCCCCTGGAAGTGCCGAGGTCTGTTTGACTTCTTAAAGTGCATTCTTGTCTGAAAGCCTGGAGTGTAAATCTGTTGCACGAGGCCTATAAAGTGGTGCAGAGCCTCTGTAAAACTACACTGTGTTTAGAAGTTAGTACTACCCTTCTTATGGTAAAAAACTCAAGTCAATTGATATAAATACTCTCTTACTGATTTGTATGTGCATAATTGCGCAACATTATTCGCCGAGAGAGTCGGTGTGCCTCACAGAAAAGAACAGAAAAGAACAGTTAAAAGTTCTCAAATTTAGATCATGGACTCACTTTCTATCAGTATCACTTTGCTGCACTCATTCTTCTCTTTTTATTCCTTTACTGAGAAAAATGTACACAAATGTATGATACACTGTCATGGAAAAATTTGTGCTTCCAACCTTGTATACATAAGGGTTATTCCGAGAGTCTGTCAAGATGTCAAAACGTGTGTAAACATCATTGAGCAGGTTGACTATCTTGATGGCTCCCTCGGCCGAAGCGTGCTTGCTGCAGAAGACATTGAATCCAACAATGCCACTAAAGAGGATCGTCACGTTGTCGTAGCGTTTAGCCGGGACAGGCCGTTTGTGTCGTAGCTCGTTGGCAACAGAAGGCGGCAGAACGGAATAGAGCAATCTGAAAGAAAGAAGAGGAATGGACATTTTGAGCGAAGGCGCAGTTAGGGTGCACTCGAGCGGCAGAGTAATGGGCCGGCGCTGCCAGACTGAAGTCCATCCTTCAGATCAGCATTTTATTTGCTCACCCACCACCTTTCTGGTCATTTCACTTTGCAAGCTGGTCTCAGATGGGAGGGTGGTGTTTCTATGGTAACTGGTTAGATCATGGCTGTCTGTTCAAAGCAAAATACTTTCCATGACGCATCATAATTTGAGTACACATGATACATACAGAAGAGATAATGGTCACCACACAAAACACTATACATGTAGATAAGAGTATTCATCTGTAATTATCTTTAACAATCCTCACACATGGGGTACAATGTTTTTCTCTTAGTAAGGAGCACACATAAACAGAAGCAAAAACAACGTAAATGTATGTTGATGTCAAGCTCTTTAAAGCAGTCTTCTTAAATATTTAGATAGGAGCCGTGAATTCTAATCAATGTTCAGAGCTCGAGGCACTTTGGTACCGGAGAATGGTGAGAATAATAATAAAGCGATCCACCGGTAGAGTGGAAGTCTTTTCCTCTGAGAATATAGGGCCGCTACAGAAGTCTTAATAAAGACCATGCTCCACCTCTGTGCTCCCCTCCAGCTGTCGCACACTGCTGTGCTAAATTACTATGACAGGCCCTTTTCTGAAAGCTGGTGTCTTCACCACATCAGAGACGGAGGAGTAGCTTAGGCAAGTAGCTCTCTTGAGGATAACAATAGATTTTGACCTTAGGTGGTCCTCCTGTAACATAGCCTCACAACAAATGTAGATTACTGAGACCTGTCAGTGTCTTCAGTGTTTCTTGTCTCAATTCCATCCTTAAAGGGGAATATTTAAAGAGACATCTCTTTTATCTCACTGAAAGATCAACTAATTAAAAATCTGCTACCTATTTTTTCAATAAAGGAAAATAAGACAAAGATAAAAGCAGAATTGTGATACATGTATTGTAGTTTGACCCACAATCTACAGATAATGACAAGGCTGAGGTATATGATTACACATAATTACAACTGTAATGCCAAATATTTCTCAATCCTTTACTTGATGGAAAAGTTTGTGTGTAAATGAAAATGTAAGTCATCATATAATGTATATTCAAATATATACTTCTGCAAAAATGTGAGGCATTCCTGGGGTCTAAACACCGCAAACAGAAAGATTACTGCCAATGGAAAACAACAAGAAAAGACACCTCTCAGCACAAAAAACGCATTCTGTCTGATCAGGACCTTAAATTATATTTGTGGATTTCTTGCATTGCTGAGTTAAGATCATATGAATATCTTACATTTCTTGAGAATGTGCACAAAACATTAATGTGTCGTCATAATTCTTCTACTGTTATTGTCACAAGATAAGTAAAGATTTTGGAACTAATTAAAGCTGAAAATACAGCTTACACTGGATTTTATTTTTAGTAAGCATAGTGGAAAAACCTAGAGAAAAAAAAAACAGTCCAACCTGTCTGTCTTTTTCTTCTCATCCTCTAGGGCCCTCAGCGTGTGCTGCAGCCGATCTGTCAAGATTTCCAGCTCCTGGGTCAGCTTGTACTCCTCACGAAACTGCTCACCCAGCAGCACCAGGTCACGAGTGGCATCGTGTAGTGGGATGTCACTCAGGTATAGCCCCCTCCGTGTGAGATCATCCAGGTTCATAACACTAGAAAAACAGATAGGGAAGAAAACAATGAAATACTCATTGATTACTGTTTGTGTTACAGAGTTATTTTCACAGCGAAATTGCTGAAAATGTTTGTTTCCGTGGGTAGATGGGAAACTGCAGACTTTTTCCTTTTGGTCCTTCTCACATCAGGAATAAGCTTAAATTAAACAGAGCAAGCAGTGGCAATGAGATCACCATTGTTCTTTCAGGGCTGAGTCTGCTGTCTCCACATCTCAGGACAACATCTCTTGAACCCTGCTCCCCTGTGTCCGATATTTCAAACTGCTTATAAAAGGGCCTCAGAGGCTAATGGAGGTCACAGCAACAGAACCAGTGTAATTACAGCTCACAGGTGTCTTTACTTCTCTGTGTTTTTTCCTTTCTGTAAGCATGTGTCTATACATTTTTATTCCGAAAGCACAGAAGCAAAATACCTCTGAGCGTACCTGTTAACTGGTTGATTATCTGACCGTGTAATTGCATGAAATACATAATCCTATTGCCCTTTTGAGCACATTTGACTCTTTCCTCCATTTTATCTTCATTTTAATGCTTTTATCTGCTGCCGTTACAGCATTTACATGGACAGAATATCGTGATTACTAAAAAAATATACCATAAAGGATTAATCCCCCCTCTCTCTATATATATATACATATATACACACACACACACATATATATATATATATATATACACACACACACACCCACACACACACATACATACATTATAGGACTAAAGGGACTTCTAAAGACTTCTAATAGTCTATGTCACAAGATATAAGATATAAGATTGTTATAAATGCTTTTTTGCAGTTTCCCAGAGCCCTGGGGAACATCTTCAACTCATCTCTTTAACCAAACAGCAAACAGACCAAAACCCAAAGAGTCTTTGTTTACTATCATAAATTCCATGGTCCCTTATTTCCTTGTGTTTGAGTGACTTTATTATTATTATTTTGAAATAATTAAAGAATGTGTTTGTGTTTTGTTTTTTCAGTATATAGGGTTCTTGAAAATTATTCGTGTAGTTGTACAGAAGAAAATATAAACATTGTTGCAAACTGAAACAACTTCTCAATGTCACTTATAATTATTATATATAAATATATATATATATTTATATAAAACATGTTATTTTCCTCTATGCACATGACATTAATCAACATAAATCAACACCTCAGAATTTAAAATGCTAGAAAGTGGTGTGTTTACATTCAGTGGAAAAAAAGAGAATCCGCGTTTTGGTGTTTATAAAATTCCGTCTGAGCTCAGGACAGACTGCACTGCAGGATTACCTGGGTGAGCAAAGAAAAAGGATGTTCTCCGCCTCGGGCAAGTAAATCATCTGTCCTTTCAATCTCAGACAGCTGATCTCCACCCCAGTCAGCTCGTCCTCATTCTCCACAGTCTCCACATTCAGCAGGCCCTCCTGTCAGGATTACATCACACTTATGAATATTTCATTATATGTTCTTCTCCAAATCTGCTTCAAAACTGGGCACCAGTTCAGCTCACGCTTTATTTCTAAAGCTGTGTTTTTTCTGTGCCTATAGTGTTACATGCATCATCCTCAACTGGAGACAGTAAGTTCAGTTTTCATGGATTTTCAAGGAACTGCAGCTATTATTTCAACACCTCAGCATTTACTGTCTCATGAGTACACACAAAAATGCAAATTTAACTGTTTCCTATTCTTACTACGTACTTCTCCCTCCTGAGTTTCCATTTGATTTCTCATTTCTCAATACTCGAAAACATATCTTTACCTTCCCACTCTGTCCTCTGTCCAATTTCTCAATTCTGCCACAACTATCTTAAGTAAAGCTCTTTTTTTCAGGACATTAAGACCCTTGCACTCTTTGCTCCATGCATAAGCGGCAGTATTAAAAGCTGCATATCACTTTTTTTTTAATTATTCATTATTTACATGCTCTGTGATCCCTGCATGTAAACAATTGTATCCTTACTAACAGCCTTAACGAAACACAAAGAGTCAAAATGTTAGGTAGCAGCAAAAAATATCTGTGAACTCATAAATATTATATTATTATATAATAATTATTATATATTATATAATATGTATAAGATTATAAACCTCCAGGAAAGTCATGCTAACATCTGAAAAGTACTAATGTTAACAGCAATGTAACAAAAACTGAATCTACCTTGCTGCGCAGAACGAAGACAGTGTTGATGTGGGAGAGGATGCCATGAAAACTGAAGTCAATGTGAGGACGGACCAGAGAAAAAACTGAAGGCAGGATGCAGGTGCCAGGCTGGAGCTGGGGAATAAATTATATACATTTCAGTTACATGACATTAGGAATTATTGCTTTGTGTATGAACTAAATTACTGTTGTAATGTACTGAGTTACTAAAACATAATACAGTGCTGACTTTGCTGTATGAAAACAGACTTTGGTATCCAAAATGCACACCTGAGGCAAGACTCGATAAATGGCGTTTCCACACTGTGTGAGCATCAGGTCTTTGTCAAACATGAGGTGGAACGGGAATGCCTTGCAAAACGTGTACGGGCTGATCCGAGTCTCCTGTGTGCCATTTTCCTCAAAGCCATCCAGGTCTTCGTAGAACGCCTCCTCCTCCGAGTCCTTCTCCTCAATCAGAAACTTGATGTGGTCGCACTCTTCGCTTTTAGGTTGGATCATCTGCATCACATGAATTTAAACAGCTGATGTAATTAAGTTGAAATGAAGTTAAAAATGCTTGTATTGTGTCACCAGGTTACAGTAATACGATGTTTTTGATTAAATATTTCACCCACGCAATATCAGTGTCATTCAGATAAACCAATTCATAATATTCCTGACCTCAAGTCTAATAATATAGAATTAAAACAGTGATAAATGACATTCAGCAGGTTTGTGGGCATAAGGCACGCTGACGTCGAGCTGCTGTCTCTGCACCCTGTTACCACAGCAACAGAGGCTAATATATCCAGAAATTGGGTGTCACATTTGGAGCGTCTGCCATTTACTGTTCTTTCATTACACAGACAATTTCTGAAAAAAATGATCCTGTCTGTACAATATGATTAGGTTCAGGAGAAAATGTTGCTCGCTTATGAAACAAAGAGTAAACTCCAGCCAAAGTGCAGGGGACGCCTACAGGCTGTGATTTGTGGGCTGCACATTACCTTACAAATAAAAATACCAATGGCAGTTCATGATATCGAGATATTCATACTGGTTTAGACAAAATCTGATTAGTGTGGTGGAGTGAATGAGGCAAGGCAAAAAATGTGGATCTGTGATAAACAAATTAAATTCATCGACAGTTTGACAAAGTTAAAATAAAACTGGAAGAAAAAAAAACTGCTTGAAAGACTCCCAAGCTTCGGACTCTATAACTTAGATCTAAAAATATCCTCTGACTCACAGACATTAGCCAAAAACTCAGCGCTGAACTGCAGCTGTCACAGCGCAGCACTGCTCCTGTCTGGTTATTTTGGAACTTTCTGTTGTTTAATCTTCACATTATAACCTCTTCAATAATATTCTCAGATACGACTGCACACATTTCAAGTCAAAACATTACAGGGACTAAAAGGCTTCATGGAATGTTGAATAGAATAAATTATGGGAAAATGGGGGAAAACTGTGAAGTCATCTTCATTCATCATGAGCAGCAGAGCGGGCCATTAGAGCTGCGGGTTCAGTGTGCATGAAGACGGAACAAAAACAGCAGAGAAGACCTTCATCTCTATCTCTGTGCCGTGGATTTGTTGAGCGACGGTTTTGATGATGCCAATCACAATGTCTTGCAGGCCTTCTCTCTCTGAGTAGTAGTGAAGAATCAGATTGTTCCCCTTCTCAGCATCTGTGCAGCGGAACGAGGGAGCCCTCATCCCGGGATAGATGGTACCGAGGTGGTCATGTAGAGCATCCAGATTCTGAAAAATTAAATATGCTACATTCAGTCACTGTCCAGTTAATTGAATCTGGCTGAGGATATAATTAATTGGATGACAAAGCTGTAAATTTTACATGAGACCTTAAACAAGTCTTTTAGCTCTTTCAAACTGAAGAAGTAAAGGCTACGATATCCAGACTTTGAGTCCTGAGTATCTACAAATCCTGCATCCTACACTTCCCATAATGCAACAAAAAAGCATATTTCATTTCATCCATCTTAAAAACACAATATATACTATTTTTACCGAGTACAAGTGAACAGAATGTGAAGAAATGACAGTTTTGACATTATGATGATTGTGTGTTGTGTTGCAAAAGTTGGTATGCTAACCAGCTAGCCCCTAGCTTCCAAAGCTCCTGTGCTAGCAGTGTAATCACCAACACTACCACAGTTCCCCAAAGCCAAGTCTGGACTGCTAGCTGCACAGCTGACTGAGCAAACTAATGGCAGTTACAGTTAGTAGCAGTTAGCTGGTAATGTGATGCCCACTTGTTTGTTCTGCATATGAATGAAAAGGTCGGCCAGTTCTTACATACTGCCCCTTTAAATAACACACTGGGCCGGCATTATACCGTTGTTTTATTCAGGATAAAAAAAAAAACAAAGGCAGCTTTACGAACGGTCTTAATCGTGGCTTTACTGCACACTCTGTGTAAAAAGGACCTTTCTGAGAATTTACACAACTAATCTGGAGCTACTGAAGACATTATACAAGTATTGCAATGACTAAGCAGTGCCCCTTAAAATGGGTGAACTGATGTTTATAAGACAAGATGAGATCATCCTTAACTAATTCATGTAGAATCAGTGGAGTACCCCTTTAAACATATTCAACATTCATATTCTAGTTTTTTTTACCATCAAGTTTTCTTCCATGCAAAGAGGTGGGACAGCCTACCTGCAGGAACTCCCGAACATTCGATCCTAACACTCGCAAGATAGTGTCATATCCCGACTCTTGGCAAAACTCAAAAAACATCTTCCCGAACAACTGCAAGATTTCTCCTGCATCAATCTCTGAAATACAGGAAGGTTCACATCAGTGACACACATTCTTATAAAGTTCTAAAGCTACACTTTTTTTAAAATCATAAACCACACATAGAACAATTTTTATTTTAACGAAAGAAAAATCACTTACTGAGAACTTTACTTGCAGCAGCAACAAGATCGTATGTTTTGCCATCTTCGTATATGATTCTAACCAGGAACTGACCCTCAATATCAAGCTGAGCCTCCCTCCTGAAAACAAAGTGAAGTCATCACTCATGATGAGCTACAGCAAATGTCTAAGGCAGAAGTAAACAGTCATTGTAGGCAATGTGTTCAGGCATCCAATGGCTTTGCCTTCTTGGAATTGGTTTTCCAATGTTGCTTAAATCACAGGGCAACTTCTGTTCACAGGAGTAATCCAATAACAACTGTAAGGTCTCATTTGTGCCCAGTAAGTGTTAGCCATCTTGAGTTATATTACAGTAACATAACAATGTTGCTATAAAGTGGATGTATGGTTATAAACAAGTACAGACAACCAGGTTTAGTTTTACTGCAGGACATTTGACAAAAAATGCACAGCTCACATTGAGCTTTGCTATTAATACAGTTGACAATCCATTTTACACACAATTGTCAGAAAGCATAATGAGTTTCTGATTACAACTGTTTAACTAAGAAAACAGAAATGATTTACAAGCCTGATCAGAAACCCCCATTTCATCAGAATGTGTAACAGCTGAAACAACATACCAAACCTTAAAAGAATTTCTAAAGAAAATGAGAGTTCATTTTTTTAGAAAAAACATGATAAATTGTGCAATAAATAACAATGAGGTACATTTGCAGAGATGATGCAGGGAGCTCCAGTTTTGATCACTTTGAGAACATTGACATGAGCCAGCTGCTGCTGGGGTTTTTTCTAATGCTTCTTTTTTTAGGCTGGGTCAAGTCTAGGGCAGTTGAGACTACACATGAAAAATAAACGAAGATTGAGCCAAACATTTCAACATGCTGAAAAAATGACATGTTAATACTATAATGGTGGACAGGGAATTGCATTCACCGTGGGTATTTGTTGGAATGGGACATATGTACAACATTCTAACTCTATATCATACAAAAACTACATAGGTTTGCAGGACCCGTCAGTGGTGGAATGTAACGCAATTGTACTTTTTGTTTTTAGGAAGGGCTGTAGCTGAGGTCATGTCCCACAAATAACAAATAAATTAAGGATTCTTTCATTTTCCCACCAGAACTGTCTTTCTTGCAGTCTGCAGAGTTCCTGTCCAGTGAAAAGAAACATGTCTCTCCATTTTTCTGAAAAATCTAGAGATGAAGCTTTACTAAATTGGTTGATAGAGATGCACTAACTACTATACCTAAATAAACCAATTATCAACCCATGACTTTACTTAATATATATATAAAAATGCACTGTAACAAACCTTAAAAAGGGCTGTCTCGTTTTGAAGAGTCATGTTGGGAAATAAAAGTTATCAAAGCTTTGACAGTTAACTGAATAAATAAAATATTAAATATCCTAAATCATGAAAAAAAATATGAGAGTTTATTTTAGATGTCTCATTGCGAGGGGGGCTTGGACTCATGACCTCAGTGTTTTGTAAAACCCTGGTTACGGCCCTGTTTTGAGGCGCTGGTACTTTACTCGAGTGCTTCCATTTACTTTGTACTTTCTGCTGCACATTTCAGAGGGAACATTTGTATGTTTTACCGAACTACATTTATTTGACAGCTGGAAATAGTTATTATTTTGCAGACGTTTTTTACATAAAATAACACATTACCATTTTATAAAATCTGATTGTTTTAGACTAAACTACCAGAAAAGTATTTACTAGTAATAAGTACTAGTAGTAGTAGTAGTAATTACAATTAAATAATAATAAGATACTTATTAGTTTTAATCCCTTATGACCAACACTAAATAATCAGTTTGCAAATATCATCAGCTGATATTGCCCTATTACAGATAAATCTGTATCTGATATTTTCAATATTCACATTTTTTAATTATGGGTTAAAAATTAACTATGGCATAAAAAAATATTTTGTTAGTTTACAAATATTACACTTCCAGTAAAGTTAATTATTTCAGTGCACTGATGTAATTTTGGACAATACAGTTTATTGTGAAACTGAGAAATATCCTGCATCTGTTGTGTATCTTTGTCACAAGTTGTGATATACAAATGTGTTGGATCATGGCAAAAAAACAAACAAAAAATTGATTTATAGATATCAGCCAATATATCAATATCGGAATAGTTGTACACCCTCATAGCGGCGTCAGCATCAGCCTCAAAAATTCAGTATGTATTCTGAAAATGTCCCTCTACATGAAAACACACGGGTCTGTCCCGCAGGTGCATTTATTTGTGCTGTTTATCAATTTATGTTGCTAGATGTTAATCGTATACATGTACAGAGATAAGAGATAGAAATTTAAATTATGATATATCTGGACATCTGGACACTGCATGATGTGTGCACAGTTTCCTTGTTTCAAACAAACTACAATTAAGTACATTTTGGTGGTAATACCTTCATATAGTTACTTAATTAAAGGTGCACTATGTAGTTTGGGGGAATACATTTTTATCAGAGGAGAAACATCTTCTCTGACTGATTCTTTATGCCTAAACAAATCAAACAAATAAAAAAACAAAAGGACAAACCAGCTTGTTTATTCAGTTTTGGAAGAAAAAAAATTCTGATTGTAAATATTAAAATTCTGTGTTTGAATTTCTTCTCGAAAAACTACAGAGTGTCCCTTTAAGGGCTCTGAATACATCTGTTACCAATCCAGCATGAAACAAATGTTTTGTGCCTTCATGTTTCAGCCAATTATAGGAGAGAGTGAGAGTGAAGCTGCTGTAAGGCAGAATTTTAAAAGTGATGCATTTCGCTTAACTTAATCTGACCTTCAGTTTGAGCCTACAAAAGATGGAGGTTAATAATTACAGTAAAAGCAAATGTCTATCCCCACTGGACACACATTGGCAGTGTGTGAGCTGATAGTGAGCTCCATTACAGTAGTAGAGGTGTCCCTGAGGTCTGGTTGGTCACACATTATAACTTATGACACCAACAATAGTAAACACATGATCCAGAAAACTCACTTGATGTCTTCCCACACTTCCGGGCCGTAATTCCTGAGAACGAGGAGCTCCAAGGCGTGATTCACAAACCCATACTGCCAATGTATGGACAAACACGAGCAACGTCAACATTATCTCACACAAACTGACAGTTTTTACTGAAAAATATCCGGTGCCTAGCTACATATACGTGTTTTTATACGACATGGCATATGCTCACAATACATTTAATATTCTGTTCACCTGTTAGTTCACAATAAACACAGAAATTATTGTATAATGACTGCGTTACATCGCGGTCTGCTATCAGGAAAAGTCAAACACAAATGCGCCATGTCGCGTCGCAAACAGACATTTTCACCAGCATTAAACCATCACACAGACTCCTCGTGTACGTACCATGATAGCAGCTGCTCGTATTTCTCCTTATTTTAAAGAAAAAACCCGTTTAATGTGACACAACATTCATCGTTTGGTACAGATGCTGAGTGTATTTGCGTCCATTCCTCCCCCGTTTCTCCTCAGCTGCTGACAGACAGCTAGTCTGTCCAATAGCAGAGCAGAGCGGGGCTGACGTAATCCGTACCTGACTAATCAGAGCGCAGCTGCGTTGTTCAGTCGTTGCTGGTGAAGCTGAAGTCGCCGCAGGAGAGAAGCTGAATTTTCTGCCATTTCTCGTCATGTTTTACGCCCTGAACTTTACAATTGATATCATCTACTTACTGTAACACATACATGAATTTAATTAGCAAATAACTGCACAAACAAAAGAAAAAATATTTTCCCATCAATATTGTGGCGGTGCAATAAAAGCACCATAATCGGTGTTGTAAGAAGGAAGGAGTAGAAAATCACCCTTGAGTAAAAGTGAAGATAAAAGTCAAGTAAACATTACTAACCAGTGAGTCACCCGCATAAATAGTACCTGAGTAGAAGTTTTGAGAGTATTGATATTAAAAGTAATTAAGTAAGCATTAAAAATAATATTCGGGCAATAAATATATTTAACGATCAAAAGTACAAGTGAAAGTAAATTATACATATATTTATATGTATAAATATACCTGTACATATATATGTTGTATACTGGTAGACCAATTTTCAGCCTGGCCAGCAATCAGCAATCTTTATCTATTTATTCACTGGCTGATAAAAATAAATGAATCTAAAAATGCACTAATTTGGCTCATGTAATGCAACATGTAATCTGCTAAGTAGCTAGAAAGCAAAGAGTATTTGGGTGAAAGTAAAAAAAAATAGTAGGAAATACAAGAACTAAACATTTTTACTCAAGTACAGTACTTCCCTAAATGTATTTTGTTACTTTCCATCATGCAATAACATACTGTAAAACTATTTTTTAAAAGTAAGACTCCTTTTTATTTAATTAAATATATATAAAAACAGGGGAGGGAGAGGGAAGTCTGGGTGTCCCTGCTCAGACAGCTGCCCCCGCAACCCAGCTCCGGCCCCGGATAAGCGGAGGAAAATGGATGGATGGATGGATATAAAAACAGATGTATTACTGGTGAAATGTAGTATTCAGTATTCATTAGGCGTATACATAGACTTTATATGTACAATAAATAGGCCCATTTATCATTGCATTGCTGTTAGCTATGCTTAAACATTAAGTAACAATTTAATGATTTGACAGGTCTAAAGTTAGCTTTATATTCCTTATTGGCTGTTTAATCACTAATAATATATAAGGGCCTTAAACTGATCATACGTTTTTTATGTAAAAACTTAATCTTCATAGTAACTAGTAACTATAGCTGCCGGGTAATTATTAAGTACAATATTACCTCTGGAATTTAGCCTTAGTAAAGGAAGTTCTACAGCAAAGTATGGTAAACCAAAAATTAATTAAGCATATAAGTAGTCTAATTTGAGCAAATCAACTTAGTTACTGTTCATAATGTAATATCATATCATACCATGATGGTTGTGTCAATAGCCTAAATAAACACTGCAAGTCCTTTACAGAATAATATATTCTATGCACTGTAGAGTCAGTCACTTCAGTCTGTTAATGTCACTGTTTATTGTGCTTTGATAACATTACATTAATGATAAAAGCACGTTATTATGAGTGATAGCAGAACATTCATTATATTCTTGTTGTGTGGTATTCCTGCTGTATAGGAGAGAAGTGCAACAAAACCAATGTAATAAATAAAGTATAAACATGTGTACAGTGGAAAAAAGTAAAAAATACATTTACATTACTCATATTAGGAAAAATGTAATCTTGGAATGCTTAATGTCTGATAAATGGAAGTCTAAGTTACACGTTATTACAAATATATACTGAGTTGGAGCCACAAACCTCCGGAAGAAATCATTTTATGTCCCACCACATCTAAATAGAAAAAAGCAAAGTAAATATAACTAAAAATATATTTTTTTGAAAGTCTTAACATCTGTAATCCTGCCTGTATACTTCCTATAAGGCACCTGAATCTGCTCTCTGAAATCTTAATCATTTGCTTCAGCTTTTCCAAAATATTTGTCACATGATCTGAACTGAAACACACAAAGCCTGTTCAGTTTTGATCTCTTCTGTCATACCAACAGGCCAAGGTGCTTTAGCAGGTACCAGTTTGGACAGATGTCAGCGTACCAGTCAGGTTTTTATGGAAATGAACCACTCTTCAGGATCAACAGCCAAAATGTATTTCAGCATCATATCGACATTATGGTGATATATTTAAATGTCTTCACAAGAAGCAGGAAGCAACTATTGACTAGTTTCGATGAATTTTTCAACAAAACAGTCTTGAAACCTCTCATTGACAGTGAATATAAGTATGGATCTCTGATGAGTCTTTGGAAAGAAAGACAGTTTTTGTATCAAATAAATTTGCAGATAAAAAGCTACAGTTGTACAAATGGATAATTGTACAGAGACGAGACTCATGTTGACAGCGCTGTGATTGAACAGCTGTAAGAGTTTGACTGAAAGACAATATCATCAATATCTAAACAACCCAAACCAAACTATACAAGGTGTTTGCACTGTGTTCACTGGATACGTTTATGTTTCCTCTGATCTTATGTGTTATTCAGGCTCCGCGGCAGCTTGACTTCATTTCAAAGTCAGTTTCGAAGTTTTGAAGGGGGCCTCCAAAAAGTAACAAACACCAGGGATGTCCTCTGGGAAGTTGGCCGGAAGCTCCTGTCTGCTCCTGGGAACGAATACAAACTCTGGGCGATCCTTCAGCAATCTGAGACAAAGAGCATGCAAATAAAACATGAATCTAAAAACAATGTGGCAAATTATTTGACACGAGAGGAAACACAGCGCTCGTCTGAAAGTTAAGTTTCCTGTCGAGAGCACATCTTTTTCTCTGCAATAGTCACTTCTGGAATAATGCCGTATACAGTAATGGCTCATTAAAACTTAACAACTGTGATTTCACGTGGTCGACGTTTACTTGCTTTTGTGTCTTTCAGTAAAAGAAGTAACCTTCACTGGCAGTGTTACCTCACCTGTGGGTTGTCGGGCTGATGTTGATTTTTCTTGGTTGGCTGCAGGATTCAAACTTGTTGGCCAGCGTGACATTGTTCCCGAAAAGGCAGTAGCGTGGCATCCTCACCCCAACGACACCAGCCAACACTGAACCGGTGTGGAGGCCGATACGCATCTGTGGGAAAGATGCAACATGAGTCAGGCTTCTGTTTGTCTTTTATTTATCAATAGTATCACTGGAGTGCATGAACAGTGTCCACTTCTCAACCATTTACGATTGTAGTCTTAGTACTCTAACATAAACGTGAACACAGCTGTTTTCGGTTTCTCATAACAGAACAAATATTTTTAAGGATGACTCTGGTTTGTCATTGTCTACAAATCACATGAAAATCAAAAAGTCTTAAAACAATCCCACGTTAGCACCATCCTGTTGCTGTAGATACTCGCAAGTGCACCTAAAAGCAGTCAAGACAAACTTAAAGGAACCCTGTGCCGTTTTTGACCCCTCGTGGCGCTATGGAGCAGTGTTTTCAAGAGTGGGTTTGGATGATGAACATCAACGCTCACTGTGATTCGGACTTCCAGGTAGGAAGACTGGCTGTTAATTTGCATTGCGTGGATACGCATGCGATATCGGCAAACTTGCTTAGTCTGTGTGGACATGTTACTAACTGTAACATTTAACTCTTTGATGTTTCTACCGCGCTTGATTTATGTACTTAGCTAGCGTCTTTGATGTCTAATCAACCAACTTTTTTTTCAGTGTTGTCAGCTGCTAGCCCTAGAATAAAGATTAATAAAAGCAAAGATTTTGGTGGCTTTAGTTATGATCTGGCCAGGCCACAAATCACGGAGGACGTTGAGGTTGTGTCCTTTGTCATAAACACATTTTGTTTTCTAGGTAGGATTCTGAATGTTTTAGGGCACATATCTTGAATATTCAAAAGGCAAAAAAAAATGCATTTTTATATCATGGTAGTGAAATATCTTTCACCAAGGTACTTTTTATGGCTGCACATTTGTATCAAATGGAAAATTTCCCTTACAATTTGCACAATCTTTGATTTCTATGTAGTCAACAGTTTAAATTCTTTAAGTGTATTACTTTCAGTTCTTGATATCTTTACATAAGATAATTGCATTCCTCCAGTGTGATGACAATTCTAAGACTTCATAATGTTACGGCTAGAAATTGTCATACAAAAGTTTAAAAGAAGGAATGGTAAGTCAAAAACAAAACAGTTATCCTGGCAAAACCCTTTGAATGTCACGTAACTTTGATAGAAACTTATGATGAATTTCATGTTCCTGACAGCTTCTGTTCTGAGAGAGATGGGTCATTCCTTTGTAAATGAAAACCTAAAGAGAGTCGTCGTATGAAAACGCTCGTGTGTTGCTTGAGGCTTCATCATTAAGTTGAAAAATGAGTATTACAACAAGTGATACTTGACCCTCACCTGTATTGGATCTCCAGTTGGCGTCCTAACTTCGTCTGAAAGCTCCATCATCTTTAAGGCCATGAGTGCTATTTGGAGCGCATGAGTCTCGCTCTCCTTGTGTAAGCCACCGGCTACACAGTACGCATCACCGATGGTCTCCACCTGAATACATTGAACCGTTGTTAAAATGATTTCTAACCTGTCAACTGAGACAGAAGAAAGGATTTAAAAGCTGATGGTGCTCCTGCCCAGAGTCAAGGGTTTCCTTATCAGGGTTACAACTCAGTGTTTGACCTGAAAGATTAAACTTTATTGAAAATGTCAAGACAAAAAAGCAAAACGACATTTGAAGTGGGTATTCATCAAAATGTCTTCCCAATCTGACTTGCTCTCCGTCTTGTAGTAGAGGACACAACGGAGGAGTCATAAAACTTAAATCATAAAAGTACTTGATCCCTCGTCATTTTTAAAAAGTCCCGAAGTGTTTTTTTTTTCTTCATATTCTTTCGTACGTGTAAATCTGGACCGGAGAGCACTCAGCAGCTATGTGGCAGAGACAAAGTGAAACTATTTTTAGGCTCATACACGTGGAGTGGAAACAGGGTCCTGAAGAAACCTCTGACTTCCTAGCGTTTTACGAGGTATTTGTCAAACAGGCTGCTCTCTCTGTTATGCTTCGGTGACACTTTGATTACATTATCCAACCTCCCTGTAGATTAGCAGCCTTTGGCAGACACTAGGAGAGCTGCTCAAGCAATAGTCTCTGTCTTTTGAACTTGTGGGGAATAGTGATTTTGTTAAACATGTTTAATATGTGAAGGCATGTGATGCCAATTATTTGACTATATAAACCTTGTGATACTACCTGATGTACTCAATTATTAAAAGGATATTCTGGTGTAAGTTTAATCCATGGTCGAACACACCGACACCGAGTAAGACCCCCCCTCGAGAGATCAAGTTTTGCGACCGCTAGCTTATGTAGTTTTAGCAACCTCAGAAAAGACTACATGATAATAATACAATGCAGTCTACGCCTCCAACCAAGAAATCGCCATCAAAAAGCCACTCGTAGCCACAAATAATGCTCAGAACAGCACCAAACTTCAGCAACAGTACAAATAGGGTCCCAGCACATAGTTCGAGGCATCAAACATCTGCTAGCTTAGCTGGATTTCTACTGAAAAGACAACACAGCTCACCACTCTCCTGCAGCAGCTTGCTCATTGTGGGGAAGTCCTGCGAGTCGATTACCGAGTGCAGCAGAGTTCTGCAGCTCAAGGATTAAAATGTATGATTAATACTCCATGGAAATGCAATCAAAGTTCATATGTGTCTTGTCTACCAGTTTATAACAGTGTTTATCGAGAGCGGACAAGGAAAAGAACAGAATTGAGCATTTCTAACTGCACTCGGTAATCGACTCGCAGGACTTTCCCACAACGAGCAAGCTGCTGCAGGAGAGTGGTGAGTTGTGTTATCTTTACAATAGAAATTCGGCAAAACTAGCAGATGTTTGATGCCTCGAACTATGTGCTGGGACCCTATTTGTACTGTTGCTGAAGTTTGGTGCTGTTCTGAGCATTATTTGTGGCTATAAGTGGCTTTTTGATGCCAATTTCTTGGTTGGAGGCGTAGACTGCAGTGTATTGTTTTCGTTCGGGCTTTTCTGAGGTTGCTAAAACTACATAAGCTAGCAGTCGGAAAACTTGATCTCTCGAGGGGGGATCTTACTCTGTGTCACGGTGTGTTAGACCATGGATTAAATTTACACCGGAATATCCCTTTTTTAGGTTTCATACTTTTTTTGAATTCTTAATGCTTTGATATTTTCTTTGTTTTAGTTACCTGAGAAAAATGATAAATTAAAAGGCAGATTTGGTTGTTTTTATTGAGCCACAGGCAGAACCAGAGTTGCTGTATTATCAAGGACACTGACGTAAACATTTTTAGGCAACATTTCAAAGTCTTTCAGAATATCAGTTGATAAAAAAATGAATAATAAAATACAATTTTGACTCAAACTTTTAAGCAATTGATTAATAGATCTATTTCAATCTTTCAAAACTTTCTGATTTTTTAAAATAAGGTTTCAATGAGATTAACTTAAATTATAATTGTTAAAAACTAAGAATATTTCAGCAGAAAAAAACATTTACAAGGTGTAAATTTAGTTTCAAGGCGTGAAAATGTCTAAAAATATTGTCGCCTTCTCTTAAATTTTACTTCGTACTGCATCATGTAATGTGCACTTTGCCGGGTAAGGTGCATGCTAATAGCTTTAGCTTTAAAAAGGGGGTAAATAATGTCTTTTCAAATCAATTTAGGATATGTATGGAGACATTTCATGTTTTATTTCAACTGTTTTTTAACATTTCAAATCAAGTCCCCATTTACTTCAGTTGTAGGAGAATGCTGCAGCGCTGCCTTTTTTTTAAATGAAGCTACAGAAATGTTTTGTCAGTTACAGAAACTTCACTCCACTTGTCATTGGCATGGGTGTGAGAAGATAATGACTAAATTTTCATTTTGGGATCAACTTATCCTTTAACTTAGCAGTGGCTACGGCTAAAAAAAAGGACTCATTTAATCATGGGCTTGAATGTTCAGCTTCAGACAAATATCAAAACCATGTGCTCGCCTGATCCTTTAACCTACCTTATAAACATCAAGCTCTCCACAGTGGTGGTCAAACCTGGTGTACAACTCATTGAGCATGGTGATCACTTGCATTGGGGTGCAGCGTGAGCAAACAGCCGTGAAGCCCACGATGTCAGAGAAGAGCATCGTAACCCGCTCAAACTTCTTGGCCCGGACCGTCTGGCCCTGCCAAAGCTGCTGTGCCACAGTGCCGGGGAAGATAGAGAAGAGGAGGTCCACTGTCCTCTTCTTCTCCTCCTCCAGTGCTTGGTGAGCATGCTCCAAAGCTACCTTGGCTTTCCCCAGACGCTTCTTCAAACCGTCCTGGGCTTTGGCCTGTTCACCTACAAGCACTACGTCCCGCAGCGCGTTGTGAATGGGGATGTCTGACAAGTAGAGGCCGCGACCTGTGAGCTCCTCCAGCTTGTCCACACATGGCGAGCCCAGGAACAAGATGGCGTCAGACTCTGAAACGTAGATCATCTGACCTTTGAGGTCCATGAGCTGAAGGAAAAAAATCAGATAACGAGAGAAGATAATTTTTGTCTAGCCTGTCCTAGCTGATAACTTTGTTTCTGAATAACTGTATTAGATACATTAGATACAGTTAAAGTTATTATTTGAAGCGTAAATTCTCCACAGTCACACATAGAAAAACACTTTTTTTTTCTCTCAGTGGCAGCAGCACATTTGTAAATTTAAAGTTTAAGTATACATATACTGTCACGAGACATATATTGAACTTAAACACTTGACATGAAGAAAAGCAGACTTTTTTATGTATTTATGAAAGGGCAGCTGTATGCAGCTTTCTGTCAGCCACACCTGTAAACACAGACCGAAGGCTTATATGTTCCAGTGGGATGGAAACTGGAAAATAGGGCTGCACAAGATGGTAAATAAAAATCATGTTGCTATTACTCGGACCGTTAATATGATGGTGATTTGATTCACGGTTACTAGGAATGACAATTTTTGCATTAAAACTTCAAATTTCACTGAAAAATGCTTTTAAAATGCCGATGATGGGACATTTGTTAGACCAGGACATCTCTGCAGGGCTACAGTCCTTCATTATAAGGCTGTCACACATTTTACCTTTATCAAAAATTTGCAGCCTCTTGCGATTTGGATATTGCACCTGGCCATAACGTGATTTCGATAATATTTTTGAGTCATTGAGCAGCACTACTGGAAAAACTAACTATCCCGTCAAAGTCAAGTACATTTTTTACTAGCCACATTTGTATTATATCAACAACTATTGGACGGATCACATGACGCTTTGTACAGACATTCATGGTTCCCAGAGGATGAAACCCAATGACATTGGAAACCCTTTGACTTTTGGTGCCACCACAACTGGCGCACTTTCCATGACTTTTATTGAAGCACCATCATGAGGTCAAATTAATGACTTTCACTTTAGCCTTAACTTTGCTTTGTATCTACAGCTAATACAGGAACATTAACCTTGAACTAAGATGGTCGACATGGTCAACAATTTGAAGTTGACCTTATTTAATGTTCATAATTACGCTACGGAGACATGTATTGTATGCTACGTGTGTTGTCACGATGCCCATGTTCCTTGTTTATGTATCAATGTTGTACTTTGTCAATGACAAGTGATAAAATAATGTTTTGAAAAAAATAATAGATAAATGGTGAGCTGTCTTTCTTTGGTTTTCTGTATGGGATTAAAATAGGCAAGCTGAACCCTCAGTCATGTTGACAAACTTTTTGAATTTTTGAATGACTGGATCGATGATCGCCCCCATTTCAGGCAATTCAAAAGAAATCCGGCAATCAATATAGGACTGCACGTTGTCGAGGTGGACAGCTTTTTAAAGTAGCTCATGGGAGGATAGTCACAGTTATCCCCACAAGTGTTTTTATCCAATCTGTGATAACATACTATATCCTCCCACCCTCATGCCAATTATTACATTTACATGCTGCTAAAGATTTAAAAATATTAAAATCCCTTTAATGCTTTGTTTTCCCTACTACAGCCTCACAATACAGCTGAAGGAGCATTTTGAAATGTGTGATAATTAATGTTGAAGGTGCTGCTTCTGTTGACATATTAGTGATGGCTGTGCAGAGTGGACTTGTCAGCTGAATAATACATCATAAGGCTTAGATGGAAAAAAGAGACTGAGACTCGTGCTCTCAGCTCCCTTTTTGCCTGTTTTAATTGGACTCTGAGGCTGCTAACGGTAACACTACCACTGGAAGCCTGAGTGGAGGCATCTCTGGCTGAATGTCATTAGTCATTTTACCACTGCTGTGTTTACTCACTGATACTTTTTTTTTCTCTTGTCATGGCGACCGATTGCGGTGCACCCTCACATAAATAGCACGAGCATGGCTGTGCCTTTGATGGATGAAATGGTTTGACATTTGCTTCTGATCTCCACTGGGGGTATAATGTTGATCTCCACCTCAGGCCAAGTGCACCCGAGCCCACCACTAATAAGCTCGACTGCTTATAAACAGCCTGATCTTTTCTCTCTCTCTGTCTTACTCGATTTTATACCAAGACATGACTGGAAGACCTTTTCTGCCTTATTAGGCAGTGACGTCATTTTTCCAGTTAGATACGTCGACATACCTTCCCTGTGTTATCTGTGGTGCAGACTCCGTGCTTGATCCGGATGATAAACTGTGTATTCAGCATGGTCAGAATACCTTGAAAGGTGCATTTGATCTGAGGGGAAACTATACAGAAGTGTTCCTGGAAGTGGGTGGGCCGCCTCAGTCCATCCTTCCTGGTCAGTCTCTTCCTGAGCCCGTGTCCTATTTGTACCAGAACCAAGTCCTGGTCCAGGATCAGATGGAAAGGGAAGATGGTGGAGAACAGAGTGGTAGGAAGGGTCCCAGCTGAGGTAGCCCGCAGCGGACTGGGGCTCAGATTTTTAGCATCCTTAACTACAACTGTGCACAGAAGACTGGGCTGCGGGCTGGACTGCAAGATGCAGTCTTTAGTACCGGGGGGGTCCATCAACACATCCACAGTGGTGTGATACAGCAGACGGGCAGCAGCTTTGATGACTCCAGGGAAGAAGAGTTCAGTGGTTGGGCGGGGGTTGAAGAAATAGACAGTAAGCAGACCCAGATCCTTGTCTAAGCACAGCACCGATGGTTCGTTTACACAATCCTCTCTGTCCGGGTTGGGCAGCGGGCTGCTCTGTTTCAACAAGACGTTGAAGCTGTTGAGGAAGTCGTGGAGGGCTCCCCCCACCACTCTCAAAATGTGTCCGTCCTCCTCATAACACATGTTGAAGAGCTCCTCGCCAAGAGCTACTCTCACGGCTTCCATCTGGATTGCTGTCGGATACATGAGGGGAAACAGGTGAAGATGTGAAACACAAAATACACATTTTTTTTTAAAGGTCCAGTGTGTTGGATTTAGGAGCAGAAAAGTAACAGAGCTGCGGCGGCAGCAATAGCTTCCTTCGGCAGCTAATGTTAGCATAATGCACAAACCTGGAGTAACTCTAGTGCTGTGTAGCTTTGGGTCGGGATTTTTCCGATTGGAAACCTTCCTTTAGATTTTCCTCAGCTTTTGCTGGTTTCTACAGTCTTACCAACCCCTGCTTTAATAATTGTTTTTATTCGTGTATATTTACCTGATGAAAAAAATTGTCTTTGTTACCATGGAATGAGTCTTTTAAATCTACAGAGGGAGCGGGTCCTTCATGGAGTCAGACATGTGTCTAGCGTAGCCAAGAATGGACAAACCACAACTCAGTCGCCACAATAAATGTTGGCAGGGTACATTTCTGCAAACTTTAAGTTTCTTTATATTGCAACTTCACATTTCTTTAGGTTGAATTTTCAATTTTATGTTGTGACACTGGTTAGGTACAAACACCACTTGGTTAGGACTAGGAAAAGATCATGTTTTGGCTTCAAATAACTGTTTTAGTTGCCACAACAGCAGCAGGAGATGTGCAGACATCCCGTCAAAAAAACCAAAAAACAAATAATTATTGTTGCAACAAACTCGACCGGAATTTGTCCAGATTTCCTATACAAAATATGTTTTTTATTGTTATCACAAACATGGCTGGAAATTGTTCCGAGGTCTTCTTAAAATATGCAGTTGTGTCAAGCTTACTTATGTTGAAACGCAGTCTTGAACTGTGGTCACTGGCTTGGCAGCCTTCTCTCCTCTTGCCCCACCACCTCTCGAATTTAAAGTCTGGTCAGAAACATGTAATGTTATGACTGCCAAGACAGCAGCAGTCACACCTGTAGATATTTGTAGGTGTCTGGAAACTTTTCACGGGAAGTCGGACCATCTCTATCCGTAATCAGGGGCACTAGAACAGAATTTTAAGATGTTTTTCTAACCCTTTGCAAGACGTCTTTGTGTGTAAACCAGAGCATAAGCACAGTGTTGTGACAAAAAAGTTATTTTAAAAAATTCAAACAAAACAGACAAGTTGCAAAATAGAGAAACCTTCAGTTTTAACATTTATTCTGGTGATTGGGTTGTTTTTTTTCCTGATTACTGTACTGCAAACAACCACTGACTCAAGAGAGGACCATCACATTTTTCACTCGTTTCAGTGGCCATCATGGGGAAAGGTGAGACGAGGGGTATTTTGTTGGTTTCAAGCTGCAGCCTGACCACTAGATGCAACTAAATCCCACACACCAGACTTTTTAAATGTGGAAATACGCTATAATTTGAGCTTCAGATATGACATTACCTGTTTTGGCTGAGTACATGTTCATCATTTCCACTAAATGCTCTGGTTTGTCACTGCAACCCTGATGGTCCGTACAGCAGATCATTGGACTGTGAAGACAACACATATCAAAGTCAGCCACATCAACCACAGCTCAGTGGGCCACATTTTCACAAAAACACCTTGGAGTAATACAGCTACAACTGTTATCTTCATTCTCAGTAAATCTGCAAATAACTTCCTGAATGAATTGATTATTTTGCCTCAAAAAAAGGTGTAAAACAAGCCATTGGAAGCCCGAGTGCAAAGTCTTCCAATATCTCGTTTTGTTTGCAGCAAATTCCCACTGTCTTGAGACAGCAACCAGTGAATGTTTGGCATTTCCACTTGAAAAACTGCTCAAACGATTATTATACTTTCTTAGCTCTGCATCGGACTGTGATCACTCTGAGAAAAGCGTGGAGGCTGTCTCATCATCTTTTTTTTTTTTTTCAGCAGAATCTCCGGGTATCCATAGCAGCCTGAGTCTACACCACACCACATTGTTGTCATCATCATCATTATCAGTGTATGGCGAGGGTGGGAAAAGACATCTTTGAGGGATGTTTAAGGCTCCGGATGAGGCTGCAACATCCGTCACATCATGATGTGTTTTTGGGATACAGACAGTGGCACTGAAGACCTGTAATTGTAGTCTATTTGTAACAGTCTAGGAGGAGTAGAGAGGTTGTTATTGATGCCTGGGTTGCAGCTGTATTAAAACACACACACACACACACACACACACACACACACACACACAGACACGTGTTACCTTTCAGAGTCCCTGGTGTGATCTGATAGTCTCATCATTCGTTGCAGGGCAGTGTGCAGCCTTTGAAACTGTATGACAAAGTGTTGAGCGAGTTAAAGGTCACCGTCTGGCAAAGCTTCAATTACAGATGGAACATAGAAAAGCAGCATTACCGTATCTAGTATCTCAAGTGGATAAAGAGGCATGGAGGGAAACGTGCAACGCCAATAACTACATTTTTTTTTTAGTTGCATGAGCTGAATGTTAATGCGTAAACGTGTTTTTTTTTTTTTAACTCACCTCGGGACATGCCAATTTGCGGATGCTCTCCCCAAGTGTATGCAGGTTAACTTTGGCTCTGCTGCTCTTCTGCTGAGGTAGATCCTCACCTGATTTTCCGTGCACGTCCTTAGAAATAGGCAGCAAATCCGCTGAGCGCTCCTCAAAGTCTCCGAGCTCATGATTATTTTTGGCGCTGCTGGAGAAAGGACACTCTCCTGCGATCTTCAGCTCCTTCAGCTTCGCGCAGAACATCTTCCCCGCTTAAAAGACTCTCTCCCTGGCTCTTCTCTCTTATCTAATTTCGGAGGGACGCGGTCCTGGGAGAAGAGGAGCAGCTGCCGCGGTCTCTGCTGGGAGAAATGCCATCATCTGGTGCGCTGCTGCTCATCTAGGGTGCCTTGCTCGTCGCGACGCGCGGATTCAAATGATCAGCCCCCCCCTTCCAAAAAAAAAAAAAAAATAAAAGCCAGAGTGCACATACAATATTCATTGAAAAGTGCACGGGCAAATGATGGCAGGGAACCGTCGGTGAGCCAAAAGCCAATGGGAAACTGGGAGAAAAAAGAGCAGTAGGCCAATCCGTGCGCAAGTGTGGCGCGGTGTGGCTGAACAACCTATCAGCGAGGAGACATTATTTCCAGGCGACTCCTCGCATGCGATACATTTTTTTTATTCAGAGCAGCCTATGGACTGGCTCCCATCACAAGTCAGTGGTCCCACCGTTAACACAAAGGTCACATTCCTCTTACAAGTATGTAGGACTCCAGGTGTGTGTGAGGCTCAGAGGTGTGACAGCTTTGTGTTATATTGATTACAGAATAGTTCTATTCAATTTCAAATGATTTTATTTGAGCGTTGACTTTGTCTGTTTATGTCCGTGCCTCTCTCTGTCTGTATATTTCTACACTGCAACCTCCTGACTGTGTTTCTTTTAAGTAATACATGCGAACCGATGCGACGTTTGAGGTATGATGTTTAATAAATAGCAATACCCTGGGGAGGAGGCTACTAGGCCTACTGCACACGTGACACGTGTAGTATAAAGGCTTTTGTCTCCAGAGGGAGCTGTGCACTAATCTGATAGATTGCCTTGAGTGATGTCACTCGAGTCAATGCCAGTTGGTTCTGAAGACTACGAGATGACAAGATAAAAGAAATCTTGAGGGTTTGGAGCCAGAAAGAAGAGAGCTTACCAGACCTTTAGACTACATTAGCCGCCTCAAGATAACATGTCTGGTCTGAGTCTCCAATCAAACTGTTGGCGCTCTAGCTGCATTGTGGGTAATGTATAGGCATCTGGTATTGACCAGGAACAAGAATGTGTGGAATTAAGACAGATTTCTTATCCTGCTGCAATTGATTCTGCTCCTTTTTTAATTTTGAAACTGTGGACTGACAGTACTTAGGAAGTTCAGTGGCAAATCATTAATGTCCCAGCTGTGCCTTGTTACTTTGTGCTACATGACTTGTGTGTTTCGCATACAGAACATTTTTCACCCTTTTAAACTTCTTGTATTAGCATTTTATTCAGATTAATATTGGTTGTTTACATTGTTCTCTGTTTATGTATTACTGCTTCATGCTGTGTGTGCAGAATGTGGTTGTTAACAGTATCTCAGTGTTTGCTTCATATCACACATTGCTACATACACTGAATAGTGGATGATAACGTGTTGTTATAAGTCCCAGAAATCTCTCTGAGTTCAAGAAGCGAACCATACTCGCTTTATTTAAGACTGTTCGGGAAATGGTTCAGTGATGATTATAGCCGCATGTTGAGTGATCATTTATAAAACTCATGTCAGAAATAGATTTTTTATTGGCCGTGATGAGGCTGCAGCTCTGCTTGTTGGCCTTGTTTGGTATGAAAAGAGCTTTTTTTATGTCTAACATAATAAATCCATCTCAGAGTTTAAATAATGAACAGCTTTGTCATATGGGGATTTTCTGTTTTTTTGCGGGATAGCTATGAACGTGCACACTGCTTAGATTGGCTATCTTTCAAGGACAGGGCTCAGGATTATGCTATTACACGACAACAAAAAGTTTATAGGTTAGAGATTAAGGGGGGAATCCTTTTTATTTGGCTCCAGGGTGGTCACCGCCACCAGTGCAGTTCATTTAACTGTTGTGTTAGCTGAAGAAGTGGCCATTTTAAAATGAGCCAGTTCTTTTTATCAGTGACACTTTTATGGCATTAAAATCTAAATAACAAAGGTTTTTGATCAGCTGTAGGCAAACAGCCAAATCTGACCCAACAAAATAAAAATATTTGGCCCTATGAGTTTCATGTTTACTGTGTTTTTTAACATTACTTTAAATGAAATCTGTAATCCTTCCAGATAAATAACAGACACAAACTAGAATGGTACTCAGTAGAGCACATACCTCTGCCACTGCCCAACAGTCCCCTTCAACTTTAATACAGTATCATATAAAACATATTTAAAACCTGCTAGATCCAGATTTGTATTAGGATGCATATTAAATTGTACTCATTCAAAGATAACAGCAACCTTAATACACCTGTTTTTTCATCAGGATTCATGTTTTATTCCCTGAGAAAATAATCAAAATGTCTTCCCATCTTAAAGAAAGTGAGAAAGAATCCCTGGATCCGTCCTTTTATCTGTGTCCAAATCAAAAGTTAATGGGGTCTATTCTGGGATGAGACTCATCCTCCATCTAAGTTTCGAGGAAACCCGTTTTTGTGTTATCATGCTGAAAAACCAACAAACCAATAAATGGGCACAGGTGAAAATAAGACTATAAACAAATCCTTTGTATGCCAAAGTTGCCTTCATCAGACGTTGTTTTCTCCTAAGATAACAGTGAGAACAGCAATGTTTTAATTCAGCCGTGACTCATTAGAGTGACCGACTGTAACTCTGTTAGTCATAACTTACTAATGGAGGAAATAAGATCGACCTTCAGGCACAATGCTTAAACAATTTTATAAATCAGTTCATTCTTCAATGAACTGCAACAAATAGACATAATGAAACCATGTTGGAATCCTTTACTCCACTGAAACGTTACTGTAGAACCGTGTATGTAGGACCGTTCTGAATACAATCTCCTTAAGACACTTTAGAGGAGGGATTTAAGGGGAGGTTCGTTGAGCTATCGCTCTAGGATCTCACAGTAACTCAACATGCTTTGATCGCATCTTCAGGAGACGAGAGAGCTGACATTAAAACTTGCTGCTGTAAAACTGCTGTATCCAAATCTAAGGGTTCTGTCAAACAATCCAAACTCACTGAGCTGATAAAGGTTGTCTGACATCTAGTTTTTGAAGGTAATTTAAAGAGGTGATCATTTTACAAGCACATTTGCGTCAAAGAACACAACGAAGAAGAAAACCAACATCTTATTTTTTAATTTACTAGTATGACAATGAAATACTGTAGTCACTTCTCGATAACAATGTGAAAACAAAGTCAATCTTTTTCAAAAACACACAATATATTTTTTGTTTCAGTGCTTTTCCTTTCAAGGGGCAAATACAAATGAATCACAGTGACGTCTTGAAGCAAATCTTTCTAGCTGTCCTCAGGTCTTAGACAGCCATCTGCCACCACAGAGGTGACAGCTGTTGTTGCCGCCTCTCACCAGGACCCAGAGGAGATGGCATCAAGTGCACTGGCATGAAGAAACCTCTTTGTCGTGATTATCTACAACATGGACCTTCTGATCTATGCCAAGATGAGACAGTGAATTTAGTTTCAGGACAGAAGAGGCGCTGTAGTGGTTGTCTAGGCTTTGTGTTGCTTCGTGTCTAATTGTTGTATTTTCTCGGAGGTAAAGAGAAGAGCTGAAGGAGAGGACGATGGATTCTGAAGCATCCTTCCTGCAAAATGAGGAGCACTGAGTATCAGGACACGAACAGAAAGCACTCAATGACCCTCCTCCTATACAGGCAATGGATGAGGATCTGCGTCAACACAACATCTGTATCAGCTTCCTGCTCACTAAATGGAGCTGAAGTTGATGACTGGACTAGCCCTTGAATTGTTGCTGGTAGAGGTCACTTCTGGTTGTCTGCGCTGAAAGTTTAAATGTCACGATTTTAAGAAGGAGGAGGCAGCTCTCGTCTGGGGCTGCAAGGAAACAAGAAGATATCCTTGATGAAACATAAAAAAGAAAACACGAAGTGCGAAGGAAAAGAAAGTCTGACAGCTTCTCTGTTCTGTCATGAAAGAAGTAGTTTAAGTATAGATCTTTAATTCAAGTTACAGTAGCAATGCTTCTCTAAGATCTAAAAATAGGCTGTTGCAACTGAAAGTCCCGCATTTAAAAAGCTTACATAAGTGGAAGAGTATCAGGAGAAAAAATAAAATGATTACAAGTAAAGGCATCATCGTCAAAGCATCATATATTATTATAAATGGTAACACTTTATGATAAAAGATGCACAATTTTGAGTAGTTACTAGGGAACAGATTAGGAAATAACTACTAACTAACTAATAGTTGACCATTAGTTAATGAGTAACTCCTAATCTGATTTCATAGAGTAACTAATGATTAGTCAATCATTAATTAATGGTTTATATAATAAAGAAACAAGAGAAGGAACAAGAGGGAAAGGAGATTTGTTCACTTTTTCACTGGAAGTTGGACCATCCCCATCTGTGATGTTCTTGATTCGTTACTCATTTACTTTCTTATTTACTAATCATTAACTATCATTAACTACTGTATAAATTGGATTAGGAGTTACTCATTAACTAAGGGTTAACTGGCAATTGGTTCCTCATTTTTTCCCTTTATGTATAATGGGAAGTTTAATCTACAAGAATGCATATTTTATAAACTGATTGTGTTCCAAGTCTGAATCTTCAACCAGTCACTAAAGCTGTCAGACAAATGTAGTGGAGTTAAAACAACATCTCCACTTAACTATAATGAATTGAGAATAAAGTCGCATAAAGTTGGCAAAGTCAAATAAAGTACCTTCAAACTGTACTCATTCATCCTACGATCTGTTTGTCTCTCAGATGTTGTCCTGGGGTGAACACATTAGCGATGACTGAGGACCACCAGCCACGGTGTGAAGCTGAGGTCATTTGATATCCAGAGGCGAAAGAAATGTGTGTTACGTCGATTCATTTCCATTGGCCAAACTGTTCCACTTCTAATAGTTAGTCACCCTGCCAGCTCCCTGCTGCTTTAAAATATATTAATAAACACACACAGCAGCTGTTATTATTGTTAATGCCCACACTTTTATTCTTTTTTTGCTCTCTCACTTCCCACATTATCCTTACACACAGAACACCCACACACACACACACACACACACACACACACACACACACACACACACACACATACAATTACATGCATTCATGGTAAAATAGTAAAATCTAAATGTATCTGTCTAACTTTACTTTTAATTGTTAATTACCTAAGGTAATCTGTATTTATCATATCTTATTGTTGTTCCTCTGTTTCCCCGCCCTGTCTCATTTTCGTATTTTATTTGTCTTGCACTATTAAAGGTACACTATGTAGGATTTAGCGGAACCTAGTGGTGAGCACCTTTCATCCTCCCTATGGTGGCCACTAAAAATGGTGAAACGTGGAAAGCCCTCTCTAGAGTCAGTGTTTGGTTTGTCTTTTCTGGGCTTCTGTAGAAACATGGCGACCCGCTCCCACTGTAGACACAAAAGCCTAAATCTAAGGTAACAATAGCAACAACAATTCTTAGTTTCAGGTGATTAAACACCAATGAAAACATGATTATGATGCCACCTAAATCCAGCACACAGTTCCTTTAATGGTAATATAATTATCATTAGTACATGTAGCATCGGTGTTGAATTAAATGTATCCAAAACGTCA
The DNA here is from genome assembly GCA_963678695.2 of Diplodus puntazzo. Classification (NCBI taxonomy): domain Eukaryota; kingdom Metazoa; phylum Chordata; class Actinopteri; order Spariformes; family Sparidae; genus Diplodus; species Diplodus puntazzo. The sequence goes on along the minus strand of OZ023156.1, from coordinate 14,287,587 downwards.
ACTTTCTGGACTTTTGAAAAGCCTGAAAATAAACATGTTTGTTAAAAGTGCAGTTTAATCATCTAATGGGCTCTGAAAGGTTTGTAGGGTAATATGACCTCATCCTGTGCAGGAACATGTATTCCTTCCATAATACAAAAACATTAAGAGCACCAAAGAAATAAATAAGGTTCCACTGATGGTAGTGCATATATTGGCTTTCATTGCCTGATATGGATAATTTTTTTCTTGTTGTAATCATTCCTTATCATCTGTAGCTCAGAAGGTTGAGCGGGTCGTCCAGTAATCAGAAGGTGGCTCGTTCGATTTCCCTCAGCTGTACGTTGAAGTATCCTTGAGTAAGATGCTGAACCCCAAATTGCTTTTGATGAGCAGGTCAGCACCTTTCATGGCAGTGCCTGCCATCAGTGTATGAATATGTGTGTGAATGGGTGAATGTGACAAGTGTTTTTAAGCGCTACGAGTGGTCAGTAGACTGCAAAAACACTATAGAAATACAGGTTCATTTACCATTCCTCTTCTTCATACAGGCCATTAAAAGACCACTTCCTGTAATTGTATTGTTATTCTTCTATATTTCCTTTTCTCTTTTTTACATAACTTTTAAAAGCCCCTGTGGACGTGTGTTGTTAAGCAGCATCTTGCTTGAAACACTAAGTGCAGTGCAACTATTTCAAAATAACAGATTTTTGCATCATTTTCCAGTGTACAGAATAAGCTCCTTGCTATTGTTTTAAGACATGTTTGACAAATTTTGAACTTTTCACCTATTAATTATGTACTCGGCTGTTATGCTTGCATAAACACTATTTGTACAACTATGTACGGTATTTAACTACTTTCTTATTACCATTGTTACATCCCTTCACGTTATGTTGTAATAGATATTACACAACCAAATGAATCCAAGAATAAACTTCGCTTCTGTCCATGTGATGAATGTGCTCTTTCAATGTGAGTTTCCATGGAGCTTGCCATATATTCAATCTCTGCACACACCCGTCCAAAGATACTAATACTCTGTTTATGATACGCAGAGAGATAGCTAATCTCATCACAAATCAAGGCCAGCACACTCAGTTCACATGAACTTAACAGCCATGACGTCAGACGATGACAATGTATACACTCCAGCTGCACTCAGTCCAACAAGAAGACACTTACTCCGGGCAGATTGCAACATCCAGGCACATAAAGACCTTAAATAGATACTTGCAGTAAATCTTCTCGGGTAATGTTGCGTTTATGCACTGTAGTAGGTTTAACAGTGGATCTTTAGAGCACTGTGGGTCAAGGTTGGTCCAAAAATGTTATTAAAGGTACAATAAAACAGCATTTTTTCTATCTATATGTAAAAAAAAAAAAATAATAATAATCTATGCCACAAGCCAATATGTACATTGAACTTGTTAAAGGGTGTCAGACGTTTGATTTAAAAATGTTCGTATGACCTTTTCACCACCAAAACAAACTGAATCTGAACAAATCTGAACAAACCCCTGACTATTTTATGCAGAAGCAACATTAGAACTAACCATGACTGGCCTAAAACTGACCTAATTTTCAAATCTGTCTCAAGGCATGTGCTTTATTTGACTTTCAAAAAGTGAAGTAGAATCATTCATGAGTTTGAACACATCAAAGTGTAACAGGGCCATAATGTGAATCTGTTTCATTTAATTTCCAGATATAATGTATAATATAATGTTCTCAAGAAAGTGTCCGTGTTTAGCAGAAAGGAGTCATCGGTATCTAAATGTCTCTGCAAATGCAGCCTCTCTTTCTCTTAAGTTCAAAGACATTTTGTGGTGATTCTTGCTTCAAGCCATGATAGTTACATGGCTTCCTTTTCTATATGTGTAACAATGACACACAGTATCTCTAACTATGTGTCCACTCACCCTGCCTGGTCTCACATGCATGGCTGCCATGTATTAGCCTCAGGCAAACATGCAATGCACCAAGAAAATGCTTTCACTGTTTTTCTTTTGTTAAGTATTAATTAGGATTTTATTCCACTGTCCTTGCATTCTCGATAGAAAGGTCGATACTGTATAAAATCCAAATGAAGAGTTGAATAAAAAGACAAAGATTTAACAATGTTGACACATGTTTTCAAGTGTTGCATAAGACGGGTGACATGTGCACTGATGCTGGGATAATTAGATATTGTATGCATCACTCAATCCTAGTAAAGCAGAACCGGCAACAAAGATGCACATAATACTGTATGAAACAGCACCACTGCAGGAGAGTTCATAGTAGCCTATATTCTTTAGCAGTGAGCAGTGTGATTGACTGCAGAATATTTGAAGCGCCTATAACAGGTTTCATCTCTATTATATATTTGCTGCTGGCATTGCTCTTTTCTTTTCCTCTATCTCTTTAAAATCACATTATGTCACAAAAGAGGAGCAAGAGGGAGAATAGCTCCTCTGTTATATTGCTCATATGTTTGATGCTCATTATTCAGTCTGTGTGTACAAAATCTCTGTTAGCATGGAAACAGTATTTCATTATAACTATTTTTTTCAAATGTATATGTAGATTTTTTGCAAATGTCAGAATATGTCCCAGAATATTTGTGCTGTATCTCTATAGACTGACAGATTCAAGTACTGATCACATCTGACTACATTTACACATATACAGTACACACCATCATCATATTATTTTATTCATTGCTATTTTGTGTTATTTAACTCAGCATACTTTCTGATCCTATGTTTGCTTGGGACTTGCATTTTTTGGAATGCAAACTGAGATAACATTTATTTTGTAAGCCTCAAGGGTTTTATTTTTCTAAATTGCACCGGCTTCTTTCCTTCTTTTGCTTTGTTTTAGTTTGGAAAAAAAATAAATGTATAAATAAAAAGAATAGATGAATAGATAAAGATGAACCATGAACGCCTCAGTGGTTCCAGATAGAGAAAGGAAGAAAAACATTTCTGATACACAACACTATGTTTTATTTCTTTGGTAATCTTTTGCATTGTTCTTGTGAAATACTGTAGTGGAAACTTACTGCCTCAAATTTTTAAAGATCATTCTTCTGGAATAGTTTAATCTAATTTGACACCAGTAGTGGAAAGTAACTAAGTACATTTCCTCTGCTTTTTCTCCACTATGTTTATTTGACTACATTTGTTATTTTGCAGTTCCAGACTAATTGTGCAGTATATGATACTATGGTAATTTTATGGATAAGATAAGATGATCTCCGAGGTGAAATTTACAAGCTACCCAGCAGCATATATAGTAAAAACAATAGCTCCACCTTTTCCAGTTGCTACATTCAAGGATGTATCAATACATCAATGATCTTAATGTAATTATATCATATAAATTATTATGAAATGATCCATTCTGACTCAAGACTATGCTTCTTTTACTTTTTCTACTTTAAGGGGCACTTTGGAGTTTTGGAGAAGTGTCATGTATAAAAACAAGTGTAAGAACAGTTATGAATGTTATATAACATTAAAAATGTATAATAAATATGTATTGCGGTCATCTTGGTTAAGAATAAAACTCAGGAGCATATAAATGGCCTTAACCAGATATATTGCAGTGCCTTTTACTTCAAACAGAGTATTTTTGCACTGTGGTATTCTTGCCTTTGCTTCAGAAAAGATTGATACACTTCCTTCACTTTATTTCTGTTGACACAAGTCCAAAAGGTTTGAACCCTCCCAGCAAACCTAGGAAAGTGTTCAAATTACGAGTTACCTTGAATGCACCGTAGATGGGCGGAGCCAGTGTGGTCCAATAGAATGCAGCAGGCAAAGACACGTTGAATATTTCCTACAACAGACATGTCAGCCTACAGTGTTTAGACAACTGCACACACATCTGTCATTCAATTAAACACTGTGTACTAAACTCCACGATGGTAAGTTTATTGTTAGACTATCGTGCATGTCCCTTTCTGTCCAGCTTTACGTTAAACTCAAGTCGCTGTTAGGTAGCAGGTTAGCTTACTGCTAGCTGACAGCGGCTCCTCAGTTCCTTCTCGGCTGTCACCACACTAATTGTCTACGTCAAGGTTTTAAACTCTGTCAGTCTACTCTCTGTCAGGCTTCTTACATCTCTTGTGTTGTTCCAGGTTGTCTCTGACTCCCAGTCTTCTGACACCGGGACAATCCTTCGTGTCAGAGGGTCGCTAGCGCTCAAATGTCAGCTGGACAGCACAGATGGTACGTTCACGGACGTTTTAGTCCAATAAGTTTGGACGTAGTTGGATAAGGTGATATTTAAAGGGATCCCGGCAACAATTTAACTGTTCTAGAATGATTAATGTGCCTTTTTTGATGACGGTGTTTACTTTCTTTGCTGCTGTGTGTTATTCTCTGATGATGCATCATTTATTTATCACTAAATGGGAGGTACATTAGAGGAAATCTCCCAACCTACTACCTGCAGGACCATAGTCAGGCTTCTAGAAATACTGTGGTCAAGAGTCCAAAATCCCTCAGGGCAACCCAAACACAGTCTAAGAAACAAATTAAACCAATAAACATAATTTAACTTTTTACAGACTTTCTTTATATGTTTAAACTACTAGAATAATGTTTTAGTAAATGTTATTTACCTAAAGGATTACCTCAGTGTAGTAACGTAATATTTGTGGAGGAAATCATATTATTATCATTTACTTGTTTGGCCTTAAAGGGGCACTATGTAGTTTTGGAGAAGAAATTCAAACTCAGAATTTTAATGCAGTGTCAATGAGGTAATAGTACAAACTCAGATCATTTGTCCATAACTGAATAAACAAGCTGTTCTCAGAGGGAAATAAGGTCCCCAGAACACTGTTTCAAGCTAGCAAGGTGGCAGGGTCTGCCGCATATAAACAAAGATTATGACAAAAGTATGAAATTGTGTTGTCCTTTAAGGTCAGTTTGTTTTTTCTTCAGTTTGTTTTATCATGAAAAAAAGCTAGTTTCTTTATTTAGTTTGTTTTCTTATGAATAAGTTAAAATTCTCCAACCAAACCAAGAACGCCAGTATGGTGTCAACTTTCGTAGCTACAGGCCTGATTCATGGTGGTCATTTAATGTAAAAATCTTGGTGCAGAGCATGGACACTGAGGAAAGAAAGATCGCAAAGACAGTTAAATCAAATTCCAACTTCTGCTTATAAAGAAAGATTAATGTTGATTGAGTGCAGTGCTGATAAAAGGATAGAGCAAGAGTCATATGATATCAGTCAGTTGTAATTTAAAAGTGTTTTAAGCCAGTAATAATAAATCACTAATATTGTCTTTTTGTCTTCTTGCAGTACCACTCATCTCGAGAACATTCGGGACGCTTCACTCTCAGGTGAAATCTGAAGCCTGTGTTCTCACCGTCTGTGACAGTCCTGTCATTATTTGGCCGAACAGAGGTGTTCATGCAACACCTGATGAAATAACTCCAAACACACTGTGTGAAGACTTACAACAATGGATACAGTAAGTTCACCCTGTCAAGATATTTTCTTTACGGTACTAAATCTTTGGCTTTTTTGTGATGAAGTTTTCGTTTAATTCAGGACCGATGAACAAGAGAGCGCAGGCAAGAGATCTGCAAGAAAGAAAAGCAAAAAAAGTTCATCAGTGGTAGGTACATGTTTTTTTATGTGAAGATTGTGTATGTATTGTTATTTTATGTATTATTCTGAACTAATAAAAAGTCCCTTTTTTTCTCTTTTCTCTGCCACAGCATCTCAGTGGTTATATTAATTATATAATAAGGATATTCACCAATGCTTTATTGTCTTTGTGGTGTCTGTGTGTGCTTGTGCTTGAATGTAAATTCACATTTGTTATCCAGAGCATCATAAACCTTCGCCTGATGATGGAGGCGACAACGACTGGCCCACTTCCACCCCCCATCCTCACCAGAACCATCCAGAAATCCCACTTCCTCTCGACAACTCTTCCAATGGACTGTGTGATCCGCACTGCCTGCAACGACACAATCAAAGAGTATGTCTCACCTTCAAAACGTTAGATTTGCTCTTACTAACCAAACTCACCACCAGCAGCAACCATGAATAGTTCCGCTCACTGTGACATTTTTGTATCTGTCGCTGTAGTGCCTGTGAACGCCTAGTGGAGGCGCTGACTCATCAGCTGTGCGAGATGGAGAAAGTTATCCTGCAGCACATGAAGGGGACGACGCTGCTGGTACCTGAACCGCTTCACTTCCTCCTGCCAGAGCCAAAAGGACTCGTGACCGTGGTTTACCCAGCAGGAGTGCCTGACAGCCAGCTAGAGGCACAACGTAAGGTAAGGACAACAAATCCAGAATTAAAGGCAGCCAACACGTAGCCCCCAGACATTGAATTTGTTGTGAATTTGTTATGATCTCTTAAAAAACATGTAGCACACAGATTAGTATTTGTTTATCCAGTGGACAGTGGAGCCAATTCATTGCGCAAGAAACATGCATTATCTTTGCGCCTGACTTATTTTACAAAATGTTATTTTACACAAAATCTCTTCTGTCTTTTTAGGAACTGCATCAACGGTTTGAGCTGCTAGATGACTGGCCCTATTTCAGAAAAGCCAATGCTTACCACTTTCCCAATGAGCCCTACAAAGATGGTTACCTCCGAAACCCTCACCTGGTCCTTACACATCCCACTCTGGACAACGGAAAGGTACGGCTTACCACCAAATTAAAGGTCCCATATTATAGAAAGTGAGATTTCCATGTCTTTAGAGGTGTAGAGGTTTTAAAAATGAATTTAATTATGATTATTATTAAGTATGAACCTGAAGATGAGCATAATTTGGGGCCTTCAAAGTCTTTCACACTCCTCTTTGTAGCTCTTTTTTCAAAGATGGATACTTAGTGAGGATTAGTAACCTTGAAATGTCTTTCTCAAGGTGTACATGGTCCAGGGGATCTACAGCTACCACCACTACATGCAGGACCACATGGATGATAATGGTTGGGGCTGCGCTTATCGCTCCCTCCAGACCATCTGCTCCTGGTTCGAGCAGCAAGGCTACACAGAGCGGCCTGTGCCCACACACAAGGAGATCCAACAGGTACTGAACAGTGGTGCTGGTTCTGTAAATATGATGCACTGTATAACAGTCACAATACTGTAGAAATGTCCAATTCTCTCCTCTCCAGGCTTTGGTGGATGTCGGAGACAAACAGAAGTCTTTTGTCGGATCACGACATTGGATCGGATCCATCGAGGTTCAGGCTGTTCTGAACCAGCTGCTCGAGGTCACCTCCAAGATCATGTTTGTGAGGTGTGTTGTATGATTCCTGTGGAGAGCACCTTGTGTGATGATTGTGTACATATTGTCTGGGTTTATCTGATGATGAATGTTTCTACTCTGTAGTCAAGGCTCTGAGTTGGCCTCCAAAGGAAGAGAACTGGCAAACCACTTCCTTACCGAAGGGACTCCTGTCATGATTGGTAAACTGGAATTCTTTCAGAACTTTTCTTTCATATTTTACAAGCATTTTTGTCTTTTTTAATTACATCAACTAACAACATTTGTGTATTTTTACATAATACCTAGTAGCTTTTCCCTCAGATGAATGCAGGGGGTGTCTTCATGTTACTTGTGTCTGTCTGTAGGAGGGGGAGTTTTGGCTCACACTATTCTCGGTGTAGCATGGAGCGAGACCACCGGGCAGATCCGCTATCTCATCTTAGATCCACATTACACCGGAGCAGAGGACTTACAGGTTATCACAGACAAGGTAATTGTAGTAAAACACCTGCATTTGTCTCTGTAAAGCATACACTTTCATGGCTTGCAAAGTGCTGAATGTATGTTTGTTTGTTGTCTTTTCCAGGGCTGGTGCGGCTGGAAAGGACCAGATTTTTGGGATCAGACTGCGTATTATAATCTGTGTCTGCCTCAGAGGCCAAAGACCATCTGAGCTCTCACAGCCTTTCGGACACTCATCATTTGGCATTTAAAAAGCATCTACAAATGTGGTTGTTTTATAGAAATGCACCCAATGTGGCAAATTTGAGTAATTTTTGTAATAATGCTAAATGTTAATGTTCCGCTTGGTCAAATCCTGCATAAAATATTGTTTTAGCAACAAAGGCGACTAGAGATGGATGTAATTCTGTAAAAGAGAAACTGATCATGTCATGTACTGAACTTTCTGTACTTACAATTATTTAATGACAAAGTTGCTGAAATATGGATACTAAATAGGCTCATGTCATTCAGAAATACAGTGCATCAAGGTCAACACAGTCTTTGTTGTTGCTTTGTGTTACCGGTAGACAAACTATCCCACCAAGACTGATATATAACATGGCCTTCTAACCCTTCTGCTGCTTGATTACATTGAGACCTACTCTAGAGAACCTTTTCTACTTTATAACCTGGCCAATTATGCAAGTAATTAAACTGTACAGTACACAGTATTTTAAAGTGTCTTCAATTTCCCTTCTTTCTATATTCAAGTTACAGACTATAACTGAAATAATTGACATATATGTTAGTTGATGAACAGAAAACATATCGTAATTGTTATGGCGTAATTTTTCAAAAAGAAAAAAAAATGATTTTATACCTTTTTCGGAGTAAATTTTATTTCTTTGGGCTTTCGACTGCTGATCAGATAAAACAAGACATTTGAAGACCTCAACTTTGGCTTTGCAGAAAATTTCAAACTATTTTCTGACATTTTATAAACAATAAATAACTATGAGTTGCAGCTCCATTACAGACAACCAAATAACACAGGTGCTAACCAAAGCCCAACAGTCCCCTTTAATTCAATCAAGCCGGATCTGATATCAAACTTCATAGCCCTGTAGAACTCTAAATTTAACTGCTAATTTAACCAGATCTAGGACACACATGAAATTACACTCACTCATAGATACCAGCCAGCTAAATAAAGCTGATCTTTTTCATCGACATTCGTGATTTATTCCGTGAGAAATAAACAAAAGTATGCTATGTCACAGTGTTAAGGAAAGAGGAAAATAATTCCTGGATCCATCCCTTTATCAGAAGCCACACCAAAAGTTAATGGGGTCAATTCCAGGCCAAGACCCAAGTTTTTATGTAATACTGCTGACAAACCAACAAACGAAATGGGTGAGAACATGGCCTACTTGCCGGAGGTATTTATGAGCAGAGAAAGATAAATTTAGCCCCATTCTTATGCATTTTGTAATATACATACTTTATATTTGCTACTGAATAAATTACAGTGAAATTACACTAATCCTCATTTTGCTGTGGACCCCCTGGAAACTTTTTCAAGGACCCCCAGTCGCCCCTTGTTCCCACTCTGAGAACTGCTTGTAGAGAAGAAGCTGTCTGATCTGTAATGATCCCTCTGACGAAGCCCATTATTGGAAAACAATCACTGCCTGTAATTGAGTTTTCACAACCAGAGTCAAATGGATGCTTTTCTCATCTCACCAGTAGGCGTAATAAAATGCGAATTTTCTTTTAAAATCTTGAGAGCTCAGACTGCTGAAACGTATTGTCCCTCTCATCCATGGCCTGATTGTGTAAGCATGAGACTGCGACAGAAATACCCCCATTCAATTCCCATCTCTACCCATCCTGCATTGGCATGTAAATGCTATGACAGTGACCAGACACAGGTTCATACTATAGATTCCCCCTCGTCCTATTGTCCCAGGACATTGGTATTTCATTTGTGTGTGTCACTTCTAGGTCTAACAATGTTATTAAGAGAGAGCCCGTGACAAATTGCAATGTCAAGGGACGCGCCTTCAGATAATCCCCTTTCTTGTTAATGAGTATGCACTAGGGGGAGCAGTTACTTCGGCATAAAAGATCCCCAAGAAAAACTACATTGACCTCATGTCTATTCCTCTGCCAGTTCTAATTCTGAATATGTCTAAGTAGTTTAAAGACAAATAACTTTTAATTGGTCTCTCTGTTTACTCAAGACAGAAGCTAATGTACTTTGCATACAGTGCTGACAAGGTGCTCTTTAGTCAAGAATTAGTCAAAATATAAAACTTTATAAAAAAAAAAATATTCCTTCAATAGAAACAAAAACAAACAATTGTTCAGCTGACTCACCAGTCACATGCATTGTAATGTTCTATCGAACTAACCTCAATATTGCACAGTATAAAACCTTCATTCAAGATTTACAGAAGAATCTTTTTTCATTTAATTCAACCTCCTGTTCAAAACTCGGATCTAAACTGGATTTAAACTTGTTTTTCTAAGATAAGGTACATCTTTTAAACTTTTACTGATTTTAAAGAGGATATAATATGATGTGTGGGAGTGAATAGTATAGAAAAAAAAACTTAAGTCAAGGCTAGCCCAAAATCCACTAGCTTTTATTAAGCTTTCCCAACTGCATTTCTGTAGTGGATGGATGGTTGTAAATGGAGCCTGCGTATAAAATAATTTAATTTTTTCGCCTGTGTATTTAATAAATGTAATAAATAATAATAATAAAAAAGAATGCATATATATATATATTTATATATATATTTATATATATATTTATATATATATATATATATATATATATATATATATATATATATATATATATATATATATATACGAGAGAGAGAGAGAGAGAGAATAAATAGTAGCAGCTTTGGTTGTTGTTGTTGTCGACTTGCTTTTACGCACGAGACTACAGCAGAGCTCCACAGCGCAGCAACCGTTGTCAGGAAGTGACGTTGCATAGTTACTAGGTACTGTCACGCTCACAGCAGACAGCTGCAGCTATGTGGCCCGCTAACGGAGATTTTAATTTGAACCGCTAATTCAGCTTTGCCATTTATTCGCTCGTCTTCCCAGCAGGAATACTCCCTCTCTAAAGAAGTTCACACAACTGCTCTTCTCCTGAAATATCTTATCTATTCGGGAGCCCCTCCGCCGGGTAAGAATTTGTAGCCATTCAGCTAGTTAAAGTTAGCTAAACGTACAGTTGGACCATGTTATGCTAGCTATCAGTTTGAATACACACCACCTTGCCTATGTGTATGTTATGATTTAAAGATAGTTATTTTACAGTAATTTAGTGGGCTAGATTACTTAAAAGGACCATACTTATTATACTAATGCCAATATATTTTAACTTTAGCTCCCTTACTACAAATCATGAACAGTATACTTAGCATTTTTTAAGCATTATCAAAGGCATCTCATTGTGCCTTTGTTTTATATCTCAATTTGCACTTTTCCTGCAGCCATTGGTTTCCATTAGGCTTCCTGGTTTGTAAAACAGTATTCCTGCAACCTACTGTGAGATGTGTTATCTATCCCTGAGACCATCTGCATCAAGTTTGAATACATGTTTGCCAACATTACATGATTTTATGTGGTAAAGCAGGCTATAAGTGCAGCTTGAAAAGTAGAAACTAATACCTCACCAGATCATGTCACAAAGATAAATGCTAAAGCCAAAATGACTAATCTGATGGTCGATATTATCAGCCGATTTTGGCCTCTGAATGACCTGTCGATATAGAAACTTTTTGTTTTTCATTTTCATTTCATTTTTTTTCTCATTATAGTGCAGAAAAAAAGACTTGGGGTCATTTATGATTATTGAATTCCAAGAGAAGTTTACTATTTCAGTGCATATATTTTATTTAAGCAAAGAGTTTTGTTAAACTCTCTCTTTATCTCTCTATCTCTCTCTTCATTACGTATATTTATTACAAATGTTTGATAAGTGCATTTGAAGGATGATTGCAAAAAATGCATCAATATCCATATTGGAATATTTTACTCCCTAATATCAGCTAAAACACTGCCCCCAAAAGATGAGTATTAGTTGTACTCATTAATGCAGGCGTTATTTTGGAGGTATGGAGGTATCCCAATTACAACACTGTGGCACGGCTTGTGATGTTAAATGTCTCTAATTTAACATGACTTCTTTGATTTTTAATTTATCTAACACCACGCTAAATCTTACGCTGCCTTACAGGTTCAGTGTGTCTGAGAAGACTGCCATGTTCAACCCCAGTGATCTCGAAGGCGAAGTGGATCATTCGTTTTTTGATAGTGATTGTGATGATAGCAGCGTCGGCAGAGGTGATGGGAAAAGGATAAGGAAAGACAAGAAAAGCAAACCAGGACATGAGTGGCAACATGAAAAACAGACAAAAAATACAAAAGGGGCTTGGTCCCTGAGGACGGATGGGACACAAAAACACCTGAAGCCAGTCAAGAACATTAGCAGCAGCAGAGCAGAAAGGAAAGAGAACAGCTGTCATTCAAGCGAGGAAGAGCGGCACAGGGTGTCCAGCATATCTGTTTCGTGTGCATCAGATAAAGTCATCAATAATAGTAGTGATGGCGAGGAAGACTTTGATTTGCACTCGAAAATGTCTAAGGGGACATTTATGGCATTGTCGGCTGAGGCGAGAGAGGCAGATGATAAGGATGTATACAGCCAAAGTCCAAATGAGTCTGAGGAAGAAATATTATCATCCAATGCTAAACACTCCAAAGGGAGAAATAAACAAACTCCTAAAAAACGGATAAGAAGTCGGTACAACCGAAGTCCATCCCCGACTTCAACCGAGGCCAGCATGGATGCAGACTCAGAGAGCTCCTGCAGCAGCAGCAACAGGAGAAGCAGTTTAGACTCCCCCAACGTTCCCAGGCCGAACAAGTCTTCTTTGTCCCCTGGAGGGAGCAGGATCCCAGTGGGCTCAGCAGGAACTAGGGATGTGCCTGCCAGCTATAAAGAGGAGTCAGATGATACAATAACAGATGTGAGCCCCCTCTCCTCTCCCGACTCCAGCCTTCTCCAGTCACTTGACCTGAGCCGCACAGAGGCTGAAGAGGGAAGTCTTAAAGAGCAGCAGCAGCAGGAGGAGAGTGTGCCCTCCAGTGGCCTTGGCACTTTACACCAGGATGAGGACTCGGATCCAGATGAAGATGAATGTATGTAAACTTGTGCCCTTCTTGTTTGCAACCAATGATTATTTCAATTATCAATCCAATTCTGGGGAACATTTTCATGGTTTAACAAATAATCATTTGGTATATAAAATGTAAAAAAATTGTTTAAAAAAATACTTTTTTTTTTTTACTGTGTTCTCAAAATAATGATTGCCAGCGGGAACAAGTTAGATGTTCAAACGTGATGGTTTTTCTAAGCTACTTCTTGAGTTTTGGTGAGCGTGAGCAAAGAAATGGAGGTAAATTCATCTGTTTATTTTATTTATGGATCATTACGGATGTGCCATGTTTTGAAAGTAGCAAGTAGTCGCACACTAAGAAAATCGCGTTGAAAAATACGCATTTTGATGCATCATGATGCGTCTACACTTGTTTTTAAAACACTTTTATTTGTTTATTATTTGTATTTTCTAAACAGAATTGACTCAAATCTTGAGGTGCACAGATATTTCCATCCCTAATCCATCCACAAGAACTCATAAGAAATGCTGAGCATTTTACTAAAAAATGTACCCCTTAAATCATCATATCATATAGGCATTCTATAGTGAGGAATAAGACATTAATTGACTTTATCTTTAGTCACTTGAATCATGTAACAAACAGCCTTTTCTCTTTAGGGACACCAGTAAACCTGCATGTTTCTATAGCTACAGGTGATGTACTTGAACACACACTCCATTTTTGTTTGTAATGTAGGTTTGCACCAAACATCAACAGATCTTTCCTTACATAACAGGCCATTTGTGCTGCTGAGCATGTTGAATATTGAACTTTAACCAGATAATAAGATATAAATGAAATGCAACATTAAGATTTCAGCTCACGTATCCTGGAATAGCCATTTAAGTTATAAATGCTGGCATCACAATGTTTAGGGATATGTTTTTTTTGTGTGTTTATTTTTTCCCCATATTTTAGTGGTTTCATAACCCAACATATCCACCACATTTGGTTCAATCTAAAAAAAAGAAAAAAAGAAAAATTTAAACATTGCATCAAACACAGTAACTCTCAGACTTAAGATACTGTAACAAGTGTCCTTTTTACATATCAGACTCTCTCAGTTCCGTGAGCCAGCTTGGAGGTAAACTGGTCTTGCACGGTTCCGGAGGAAGAAACAGGAAGAATTACTCATTCACCAACGAAGAGGTCCGATCCATAGATCATGAGAACCAGCGACTTCTTCGGGCACTTTCACGTCTTTCTCCAGGGCCACGACCAGGAAGTAAACTGGGGAAAAAAGCTCACATGACAAGCAACTCACCACTCAATCGCCTGTCTCACAGTGCGCTCAATAGGCAGCGGGAACAGCAACGCATCGAGAGGGAGAACCTGGTGAGTTTGGCCTCCTGTGTAGAAAGTGCATAGGTATTCCTGTCACTCTAATTCTCTGTTTTTAAACATTGACAAGCAACTTTTAACAGGTTAAGAAGCTGTCTTAATTTAGTACTATGCCTCTTTATGATCTACATAAGCACACAAGGCCATCAGCGAGAAGATTACGTCTGTTTCCAGCTGAAAAGAGTAAAAACATTTTTTATATCAAGTGCGGATCAATTGAGGGATCTCACAACTGTTTATAAAAAGAAAAATAGTATTGAAAATAGATTGTCTCTCTTTTACTCGCTTCCAAATCAAAGCACATGTTCCTTGTAGCTGCTTTATCTTAAAAGTTTCTCCGGTCAGTGTTATCAATGTGTAACTCATGTCTAAGTGATTCCTATGCTCAAGCACTACATAATCCATCCATATAGACAAAGTCAAACCTTCAGCTGAGACCTTTTCCACGTGGCATTTACTTCTGTGACTGTCACTATATTGAGCTGTAAACAAGGGCAAAATACTAATTAATCTCAAAATAAATCTATTCATTTACTGATGTAAAAAAAACAGTAAATTGATTTAGCAGCAGGTGGTAGGTACATGTGGGGCTGTCGTGTCTGTAGAAGAGTTTCCAGATTTCTCATTTGCATGATTATGTAATTAGTCATCTAAACTTGCGCTGAAATACATAACCGCTGCTGGCTCTTTGAATATTCCGATCTCTTGGTCTGTTAGTTATGCCACTCATTGTATTAGAAGCTATTTCCCTCTAAAGCAGACATCTATTGAAGGACGCTATAGTTTGAGAGGTACTAGTAAGTAACAGTGCCACCCCTGAAAGCAGACACGGATGGACTTGGACAGATGGCAGCAGGTGGCAGGCCTGCAGCAGCGCCACAGACTGACATTATGAGACAGGTCGGCATCTGCAGCTTTAGCCTCTCACCCCGTATATTAACTCTGCTTGACCACTTCACAATAGAAACACAGGGCGACTAAAGCAGCTGTGTTGATTGATGAAATTATAGCACTACCGCAGAGATTCATTGTCTCCTCTGACAGGTGTTTTAGGTGTTGACAGAAAAAATGCAGTCCTTTCTTAACTGATATCATCACACATATGTTTGTTGTTATTGCTGATTAGAGATCTGACATTGATCCTGATTTTTGTTTTTTTTATGAGGGAATGTGTTTCAGTCATTCCCAGAACAGACTGTTCTCTCTATTGAGTCAATCTCTCTACGTTTTCAGGGGTGCTTTTTCTGTGCCTTCTCTATTCTTAGAGTGAAGTAACTGAATCTGCCGTGTGATCAGTGTATCCACCCCACACATCACGCATGTAAGACACCCCGTTAGTCCTTCACAAGTAGAGCTACAACTCTGTATTTCAAGATTGGTCAATTAAATATTAAATATTAATTTTCCATCAAATCAGTGATGTTAATATGGAGGGATAGATTTATTCTGAAAAGATTTTAAATCACTCATACGTTGGAAATGCAGTAAGTGGCCAGTCTGTCAATAGAAGCATGCAGTGTCTTTTTATGACCTCAGGAGCACTTGTGAACTTTAGTAGAACAGTCTCTTGACTGTGGAGCTTTTTGCCTGTTGCGTCGCTTCATGAGGGGTTTCTGCTTACTGATGCGTTTCTGCACAGCATTGCATGTGGGTGTCGGACTGCATGTATGACCTTCAGCAACTTGCCTACACCACATGCTGTTTGGTTGTGTTTGCTGTAAAGGCACAGGTATTTCTCTATTTTTGTAATCTGATTGGGATTATGTAGAATGAGGACTGTCTGTTCCAATCAAATATGTGTATTTTATCAATGATACAAGCACTTTTTTAAATGTTATGTGTTTTGTGGGTTTAAAGAAAGTGAAATTCAGTAAATGGTTTAAAAAATGAAATGCTAGAAAGGACTTCATTATTCACTCAAAACTCTATCATTGAGCCTTGCTGCGTTAAGAGTACATATGATGAAGCACTTCAAATTCAAATTGATGGATGGCTCTCTCCAGAAAGCTCTCGACACTGACCTCATATTTTGCGTACATCCAGGGCTGTACTGATTGTTCGAAGCTTCATTCATAACATTGCCATTTGAATTTTCTTTTTTTCATGTCTATTCATTCGTAAAGATTTGCTACATTATTAGTAGATTGCTAATATTATTAGTATTAGAATTAGAGTCCTGTGGTGTCTGCTGAAGATAGTTCCTGACTTGTGTGATCCAAACATTTCTAAAAACTCATCAGAGCATTTTAAAGTCCAAAATTCTAAACTGATTGAGAAAGGTAGATGTGATCATTTCCAAAGATTCACATAATGTTTGTATCTCACAAAATATTCTCCCACATTTGTTGTCATTTAGCCTTTCGAAAACAACAATTTTCGAACCGTAGTCAAAGATCTGTTTCCTCTCCCGCTTGCCGTTCACAATGGGAGACACGCACCTGTCTTAATCTATCAATTAATGCAATCTAGCAGCAATCTAACAGCACATTACATTTAAACAACACAAAATACATTTAAACAACCACAAAACAAGAAATGTACTATGGATCAAACACAATTACAGTAAATTACTCAAGTCATTCCAAAACAAACAGATAGATATTATGTATCTGCATTTGTTTGGTCATGTTACATTTAATCTGATGTATCAGTTTATTCAAATTGAGAATTTTGTAGTATTTAGAAATGTTCTTTTTTAGAAAAATAATAGGAGCTTTGAATGTAAAAAAAGAAGACATTACTTATGTCTTACTAGTGTCTACTGTCTTACTTACAAGCTAAAATGACTGATCGTGTCAGTAATGCACGTCATGCCGACATCATTCCAAGCTAAAATGACTGATCGTGTCAGTAATGCACGTCATGCTGGCTTCAACAATGTGCCAGAACAATAAGCATTTGTAGTATGTTTGTAAGCATTACTTACCAGTTAAAACGTGTAGTTCTGGCTCTTTCAGGCTTTTCTTAAGAGGCTGGAGTCCGTCAAGCCTACACCTGGCCTAAAGCGCACAGAACAGCTGGCAGACTACCAGCGACAAGTTGGGTACCAAGGAGCTCCTTCATACCCCGTCTGTGTGTCCTCCATTAAGAAAGGGAGGTCTGTCAGCAAGACACACCCGGGTAACGTACACGTTTTAAATCACTTACATCCCCACCTTTTTCTGGGGGCTGAGATTACGTCTTTAAGACAATCCCTTCTGAGACGTAGCTGCACAGCATAAAAGCACCTGTGTTCCATGTGATGATTAATTGCGGTAAATGAAGAGGATCAGTGTGGCAGCGCACTGCGATGCTCCTCTCAGACTGAAGGCTGCAGATTTATCACTCATGACTGTCTGACCTGCTGCCATCAGATGGCTGCAGAGATTTAATTAACAGAAGACTTTCAGACTGTTAAAAGCAGCTGTGGATGACTGATACTGACAAGACTGACCCATTAACTTATGGTTGTTAATCCTTTTTAAATGTCATTTGAATTAATGTACTTGTTGAATTGTTTTTCTAGAGATAGAAATATCTCTCTGTTGTCCACACCAGCAGGTTCCAGGCCAGTCAGCTCTGCACAACACAGTTCGTCTTCCAACACCAGTGACTCGGCCAACAAACCCGTTCCCAGGTCAAAAAAACTGGGTGCAGCCCGACCAGCCTGGTGCTGAGAACACTGCTGTTTTAAAGAAGCACATCGCTGGCTCCCTTTAGTGGCATCGTTGGTGTCTATTCATCACTGAAGGGTCAGTTTGGAAGGAACTATGCTAAAAATAAACTGACCTCATCAACATACTAGTCATTTGTGTTGTCATGGTTATACAATGTAAACAAAATGGATTGTTTTCCGCTCTTTGGTGGTGAAATATAGCAAATGACGCTCAGAGCTATTGTAATGCAATTTCGAATCAGTTGAACTGTGGCTTCTAAATACTGCAGTAACTCTCAACAGTACTTAGCTCGCTGTATTTTTGCAAAAAGTATTGCTTATTCCTCAAAAGCCATGATGACATAATGATCAGTTAGTTGTTTAATATTTCAGTGAGCAATGTTTCCAGTAAGTCTTCAAATCTTTATTTGCTTTCGTTGCCCTCATTTTCTCACATTTGTACAATGAATGATGCAAGAGAGTTATGTTTGTAAACAATGAGAAATAAATATATTATATGAAATATTATTTTGGCATTCCCTTTTTATTTTTTCCTTGTAAAATAAAGCTGTTGTTTGTTTTTGTTTTTTTACATCCGTTGACAGTGTGCTGTTACACAACCAGGTTGTACTTAGGGGAGGTTTTTTTATATGAAACTACTACACATATTTCATGGGACTTCGAATATTTAGCACATTTTTCTTAAAATGTTGTGTTACGACCCTTTCGGCTTTTTTATATTTCAGATCTGTGTGAAGTGGAAATCAGGATGGAATTCGTGGATGTTATTTGTCCAATTTAAAGATTTTCTCTTAAGATATTTGGACATATTGAAGTCAGAAGCAAAAATGAATGGAATGATGGCTGGATTCCATTTAGCTGCTTCAGTTGTTGTGCACGCTGTCTCACTGTGACACTGTGTCATTCATGACTTACCGCAACACTGGATAGAGCAGAAGTCAGCCGGGAACGGTTGCCTGTTTGACTGCAGGTGATGACAGGTTGCCACGACAACGGGTACATGCATCAGAAAGACAGGACTGATAGACTAACAAGTCTTTTTATTCTTAATAAAATTAATGTGCGAGGTGGAACACATGGGTCAGGAGTGGTCACAACATAACAACACATGGGCCTCGGCAACTGCTTCACAAACTGACTCTAACATGAGGAGCATATGAAGGGTAGTGATGTCATCCTTTGCATCATCACATCTTCACTGCAACACTGGTTGGACTTTTTTTTTTTTGACACGTCGTAGATGGGATATATACAGATTTCTGAAGAGGCATGGTGACCCGGCTCCTACCAGAGGGGTGCATGCCCACATTTTAATACACCACAAGCTGTTATCACTCGATCACATGACTTAAGACTTAAACAACGTGAAGGCTTTCCTTCGAGGACTGTGAGATGAGAAAGTTTATTATGTGTACTTCTTGATCTCGTCGTACAGCACCAACACAAAGGCACCGCCCATGCCTCTGATCACGTTGGACCAGGCCCCCTTGAAGAAGGCTTTTCCTCCCTCGTCCTTGAGGATCTTCCTCCAGCAGTCGATTGTGCCCTTGTACATGATGTCAGCTGTGGAGAGGGAGACAGATGGGGATGGTGACGCGCAATGTTCGTGGACGCACGCGTAAAATGCGCAATCTGTGCCAAACAATAAGAACGTGATGAGTGACGCTCACCTCCTTTGCGTCCAGACTGCATCATCATGCGACGTCTGACTGTGTCGAAGGGGTATGAGATGATGCCAGCTGCGGCGGTGACAGTCTGGGCGATCATCCAGCTGACCACGATGTGCGTGTTCTTGGGGTCTGGCAGCATACCTGGATGGAGAAGTAGTTAAGTCGTGAGAAAACACACAAACACACGATGAGAAACATGCAAGTCACACCGAGCAGGTGCGCGCACCTTTAGCTGTGTCGAAGCATCCGAAGTAGGCCGCTCTGTAGATGATGATACCCTGCACTGACACGTTGAACCCGAGGTAAAGACCCTTGAGGCCATCGGTTTTGAAGATCTTGGTGAGGCAGTTTCCAAGACCGGTGAACTCTCTCTCGGCTGTGCCTTTGCCGATGTCGGCAGCGAGTCTTGTCCTGGCGAAGTCCAGAGGATACACGAAGCAGAGGGAGGTGGCACCAGCGGCACCGCCAGATGCCAGATTGCCAGCGAAGTGGCGCCAGAACTGTGTTTTTGGATCCACACCACCGAGGAAGATCTTCTTGTACTTGTCTTTGAAGGCGAAGTTGAGGGCTTGAGTGGGGAAATAACGGATCACGTTGGCCAGGTTGCCTCTCCAGAAGGAGATGAAGCCCTGTTCCTTTGGGATCCTGACCACGCAGTCAATGATTCCCTTGTACTGCATCTCTGCGGTGATCTGTTTGCTGGCATGCTGGACCTGTAAACAAAGGCAGTGGAAACCCCAAACATGTGATTAAGTCTCCTGTAAAATGTCCTGGGTGGGGACTTGTCATGCCTGTTTTTGTCCTAACAGAATACATATTTTTGTTCAATTTTAATAACTTCAATAATACTTTTCGTGTGTGACATTTTCCAGCCCGGCATAGCTGTGTGTGATCGCACTCTAGATGCACACTCCTGTCACTTGAGAATCAGCTGTGTATTAGATTACAGTCTTGGAGTTAAATTTAGAAATTCAATTTTACTAAAGACTACTGCGGTCACCCGTTATACTGGAGTAACAATCAGCTAAAGAAACGCAGCAGTCGCTCATAAACCTGTATTTTTATGCACAGGCTGCGTATTAGGACCTTCTCGTCATTGCCGTCATAGCTGGTGCGTGAAACCATCTCCATGTTGACGCAGCACCTCTCACTTGCCCCTTGACATTACGCACCAAGCATTCTGAACTGACACACTGCACATTCTAACTCTTTTTTTTAAACTCCAGATTTACGTTTGAGTGTTTGGTTCATCAGTAACCCAACTTTTACGCACAGATCATGCGGCCATGCTTTGCTCAATTACTTTACCTGCAGCAACAACTTGACTCTCTCAATGGGAGCGACAGCTGTTTTGGAGATGGCAGCGGCGATACCACCGGCCAAAAAGTCCTTCATGAAACTAATCACCGCGTCCGACATGGTTGCAGATTTGAGACCCTTGACTGTTCCAAAAACTTAACCAAGGTCCTCAAGGAAACCCAACGCCCCTCCAAGTGGACGCGGCCCACGCCATCCGCCCTAATATATCATCACCATGTATCGCGAGAGTTTTGAGTGATGGATTTGCATTTCGTCAAACAGATTAACGAGGCTGAATAAATATCCGAGGTTGAAGTTCAAGACGTGCGCCATGTTCCTGGAGTCAAAGGTGGGCCAAGCCGGGGACGTTTAAAGGACAAAATATTTTGATATGGTTGTTATTAAAACACAGATTTATTAGTAACTCAATCTAATTCTGATCGTGATCAGGTGTTTAACCTTAAATCCAGCTGCTCTCAGCTTTCTCATCCCTAATCCAAACATTTACTTATGGGACAACTGAGTTTCCGAAACCTTAAAATAAAGACAGCAGTTCCCTGGAGTGTTTCTTAAATTCGTTTAATCGTGGGATACGTTTTACAATCATCCCCCAGCTGTAAATCATTTAAAACATCTCACAGCATCAGTGCAGTATGACCCTGACAGACACAGGTAAAAGGACTTCTTATGTCACATACATATATGTGCTTTTAGGCGGCTAAAGACAATGCACAAATGAAGGCCTTTGTTCATTAGACTGAGGGGGGATTTCACTTTAGGTTTAAATATCGCATGTTGATTGTGGGTCAGAGGTCAGATGATTGGGGAACTTTTTTCTGATAAAAGGAAAATACAAGAATAAGTCATTCAGTTACAACAGCACACAGCATTGACTGTTATCTTATTTTTATATCATTTTATTTCACTCTGGCCTTTTCCACTCAGCTCACTGTCACTTTTGCTGCACATTCATTTTTGGCACCTGTTGAGACTCCTCGTCAAGCTCGATGTAGGGCGGAGAGCAAATACAGAGAGGAGTGTTTGTCTTTCAAAATAAGATGCCACCCAACAGCGACAACATTGGTTTTGGTCGATTTTGTTGTGAAACATCGCACCGGAAATCAAAATGTCGTGTGACTTGACATGTGGGATGGCACAAGTGCACCGTGCGCGCAGTTCTGACACGGAAAAAGCAACACGATCCAAAGCTGCGTGATCCAAAACGAAGCCAAGTTGGCTTGAGAGACATTGGACATAACGTACTACAGCTCCCAGTCCAACAAATGAGAGGGATGCCAGGACGACTTCATTCATATACTGTAAATACAAAACTAAGGCTTTCTATAGGCTGCATTGTTAAATATTGCATTTACAAGTTCCAAGAAAGCATTATTTTAATAGTAGATATTCAAAACTGAGCGTCTTTACAAAGAAAATACTTGTAAAAATCATTATATCAGAGTCTGATGCAGGATAATTTTAAAAGAAAAAATAAGCCTAATGATATCTCGAAGACTTTTTAATGAAAACGAAATAAAGTTTTTGAGGTCTGATCCACCCGGTGTTCTCCTCAGGACCACACCAGCTCCTGACCACTGGGTGGCGCTGCGTGACTGAGTTCATTCAAAGGCAAGTTTGAAAATGTCAGGATGCATCATGAGAGGATCGTATCAAACATAGGTTTCATTTACACTGGAGACAAAAAAACAAGCATGCACCAAGAAATTAATTAACAAATGAGATTAAATACATTTTGATGAGGTTATTTTCCTGCTGTAATTATCTACTCTGTCCTCATCCAGTGCCATCTGAACCTTTATGTCCCCACCACCTTTTTACACAGAGTGATGCCCTTTATATCAAACAAGTACTGATAAAATGTCACTAATATTAATAACAATACCATAGAGTATGCAATCTCACACACTGAAGCTCACTCAGGCTGTAGCTCTCATTCTCTCTGCTGCTGTGTTGTACTCCCTTTACCAGCCAGTGGGTGGCACTGGAGAGCCGGGTTACATTAAAGGGCATCACCAACATCCCCAGAGTGCAAATGTGGTACCCGGTGAAACAGGTGCTTTTCCTCCTTTACTCCACACTCCACTTACAACAATACAAATAATGCACCACTTTACTTGTTTCCCCACAGGGATGTATTGTGAAGTAGCCCCCGACGGCGAGGTCAGAGGTCGGGCTCAGCTGCACGGCTGCATCCTCAGAGCTGGTTAACGATTCAGCATCTCGTTCACTTCAGCACTCCTTGTTAGGCAGATGCTTGCTGACACAGGGGCTTGCACCTGCTTTTAGGCAGTCGGCGATTTCTTTTGTTTTTGTTTCACCGAACATGCGTTTACTCAACGCTTGGCAAGGCCAGTTGACATCTTTCTCTCCCAAAGCATCTTTCTTTCTGAGCTGTCACAGATTGCTTGATTATATGCTAAACAGTTAATAGTTATTATTAAGAAGAAGAACATATTCTCAAATTCATTCATTGAAATTACTATGATTATAATCTGTAGAATAACCAATTTTTAGTGATGATGTACAAATGGTTGTTCAAATTGGTAAATCATTTGTCAGTTAAATAAATCACAAAGTATTTTGATAACCAGTTTCAGTATATTTTTAAGAAATAACTTAATATTGTAGTTTGTTAAATTTAAATATTTTCTGGTTTCTTTACTCATTTATGGCAGTAAACAAAATATGTTTGAGGTTTGGACAAAACAAGACATTTGAGGACGTCGTCTTGGGCTTTAGACAAATACTGATCAACATTTTTTGCCGTCTTCTGACTTTTTTATAGACCAAACAACAAATCAGTTCATCTAGAATATATAATGACAGACTAATTCAAAATGAAAATAATCATTTGTGCAGGCCTTAAAAACTCACAAACAGTCACATATGTATGGTGTCATCTAAACATGATATATCTAGTAATCATTTCCATGGTTGGAGGAGACTTGGCAGAGTATCTTAGCCTTCACATCGTCCGGATCAAATTTCCCTCTTGTATTTTTTCCAGAAAACAGCTTTAAATTCTGTGTTTCGTGCTGTCAACACTCTTTTTGTAGCATTATTTAAATCTGATCTAGATTTACGAAAGTCGTTGCTCAGTAACCTCGGATTGAGGGAGGGGTCGTTGAGGGGGTGAGGGGCTTGGATTTGCATTTTGAGTATGAAGAGCTGCAGGTGTCAGACAGTTAGACCCCCCGCCACACACATAAACACGCACACACGCATACACAAAGCCGTTACGCGCAGCTCCAACATCAATACAGTCACTGATTTTATCTGTTAAGAAGCAACTGTGACGAGCATCTTTTTTATGCCTCGGGTCCCCTACTGTCTCAGACCTGAGGTCTCAGACCAGTAGAGGCTGAAAGATAATAGAGATTATGAATGTCAGACAGGGTTAAAACCACAGATATTAGGGTCAAAACTCACCAGCATGGAGCCACTGGTTGCTTCTGACTGCAGCACGAGATTTAGACTGAATTTCTGGTGAGGATTTCATTCCGCTATGAAGAAATTTAAACTAAGAGACAAACTCAGAAGAGACGAGTCAAATTTAGATTTACGTTGATGCAGCAGTTTGTTCTCCTCTGTAAATTTCCTTAAACAAAATGTTTTGTAACATTTATGTAACTTTTAATCAAACCATGTGTCTACTTACTATTGCATATATGGGCACTTTTCAAAAAATATTCTCTGTGAAAGCGGAAATAGTGCATTTATTGTTTATTCAAATCTATTTGTTTATTTTTTATTTTGTTGGATATCTAGTCTGTTGACCGCTGCTATTATATTATTTTTGTTATTATTATTGTTATTGCCCAAAACAACAATGTATTAGAGCAGACTTAAAATAAGCTACATTGTCCATACTCACTTTAATGAAGAATGTCACCTTATCCAAGAGAATGGGTCAACACTAACATGTTGAGGTTGATAAACAGGAATGAGCATTTTTATCCCAAAAGTTGAAAAAGATTCTTTGAGCTCGCCTCCTGTCAGTAAACACAATTAGTTATATAGATAATTATAGGATGTCTGATCAAGGTAAACTCTGCATACTTCATATTAAATTGTGTGTTTCTGATATATACAATTATACCAGCAGCATTATCCAGCACAGAACAACAGGGCATTGTGTCAACAAAAGCTCAGCTCCCGTCTAAAAGAAGATCATATCAGCTGTTTACTCCCTCACAATGCTCGATCCCATGAGCCTCCTGTTTAAAGTCACAACGTTAGTACAATCCTCTCGCCTCAAATCCAACAGGCTGGGGATGCACACTGAGCTGACTTATAAAAACTGAGCTCTCCAGGGCTCAGGGGGAAGGAGATTATTTAAGTGTTTCCCCTCTTTCTCTTTGGTGGCATTTTTGGCTGTTGGCCTGTTTTCATTCATGCTAAAGAGGCTGACTGCGGACATTACGAATGAGAAGCAAGTGTGTGTATGTGAGTCTGTGCGTCAAACAGAGAGGAAGGGAGACAGCGTCATGCAGCTGATGTTTCTCACCCGCGGTCAGGGCAGTGCCCATGGCAGAGCGGCCAAGGTGGACAAACGCACACACATATACTCACTGCGGTGGAGGACGAGGAGAAATCCCCATGACCAATCAGGGAGACCTGGAGACACGCAGTCAGTGGGGGACGAAGAGATGGACATGGTGGGGGTGGGGGCAGAGGGTGAGAGACACAGAGGGTGAGGGAGACAGGCAGAAAGAAAAGAGGTTCGTGAGATAGAGCTTGGAGACTTGGAGCGAAGGAATATGAGAGCAGAGAGGAGGAGAGAGAGAGAGACAAGGTGAATAAATAAAAGCTCTGAGCTGTTTGAACGTGATCACATCTGATTGACACAACTGTGTTTGAAACTCGCCAACAGCCGTCATTGTATAGTTATCATCTAAATATGTATAGTAATAATTTGCATGCTCGGCGCAAACATACCAAGGAGCCTCCTATCTATCTATCTATCTATCTATTTATCTATCTATCTATCTATCTATCTATCTATCTATCTATCTATCTATCTATCTATCTATCTATCTATCTATCTATCTATCTATCTATCTATCTATCTATCTATTCAGCAAGGTTATAAAAAGAAAATCTTGACGACTTGCAACAAATAGGTTTCTTGTCACAATGCGTTAAGTAACAATAAACTTTTCACCCTATAAATGATTCATTTTTCTTTTTCTGGCAATTAACTTCCATAGCACTGCATCTGCCTTCTCCTTGATATGCCTGTGGAAATAATGTCTACTATAACACACATAGCACGTCCAGCCTTTGTTAATAAAGTTTGGTGGTTTCCGTTGCTGAAAGTGTGACACTGTTTATTCTTCAGCTGTGAGGTTGGGACTGGAGGGCAGCAGTGCGTGGAGCCCCTCCACAGATTAAGTTCCCCAAATTGGATAAATTAGACAAAGTAAACTTTGCTCACAGTCCATTTTGAGGGTTTAGGAAAGCTGAAGAACTGGAATAACTGGGATTAGTTTAAATAGGAGGAGAGAGAGATTGTGCATGTGTGTCTGTGTGACGCGGTGTCTCCATCAATTATTTCTACATTGTGTTATTGTGTGTTTAGTTTTCATTCCTGTTTGTTAATGAATTAAATAAAACAACCTTCTGAGGGAAGAATATTCTTTGATTATTGTTCACTGATGTGGACATGACTCAAAGAAGCTAGAAGAGGTTGAGAATGATTTGGTTTATCCAGATTGGAGTTTTAGCAAACAGGATATCAGGGAATCATTTACCTCCACCACCTAAATAATTCAATCCTTGTGTATCTTAAATATTCGTACCAGGTGCACAATTTGGGATTTTGTAGCAAACCCCCCCGCCCACGACACAACATGGAGCCAGAACAAAAACTCTCATTCCTTTGCCGTGTGGTTTCGGTCCTCTTTACCTTCCTCACTACCTTGTTTTCATTACACCAAAGTGTAGAAAACTTTCAATAGCAGCACTCAACTCTCGCTCGCAAGAAAAGAATTCCACTTGGGCCGGCGTTCGCTCAAGACAAACTACATAATTCAGAGGAGTGATATATTTGTAGCACCCTCAAGATGATGGTCCCTCTCACGAAAGTGTGTGAACTCCATTCATCCATTCTTCGCTCTACTCAGGAGGACAACAACCTCTTCAAACCTCAGGGCCGTTTAAGACGGATTTCGAACCCTCTCAACGGCCCTCAGTCCCAAATTAGTGGGGTCATTTTAGCCGTGAAATAATTTAATCTGGAATTAGAGTGTGTAATGAGGAAGACTTTGTCACAAGGCTTGTCAAGAGTTTAACCTGTAGCGTCTGTATTGTGTCACACTGCTGGTATGTATGTTAATGTATTGGTTTTACCGTGAGCATTATGTTGTGGAGGGGTTGTCCTTCCTTTTGTCTGCGCGTCGTATTCAGAGCAAAAACTTTCCAACACGAAGAAAAAGCAGGGTGACGTCACCCAATCACACAGACTCACACTTCTTATCTGTATAACACAAATTACTCAGAAAATAAGTCTTTAAACATTAATGCGCTCTGAATACGATGCGCAGACAAAAGGAAGGACAACCCCTCCACAACATAATGCTCACGGTAAAACCAATACATTAACATTGTTGAATCTCTGACACATTATCAACAGACACTGATCATTAGAAGCCTTGTTAACATGTTTTACAGTGCTTTTGTTTTGGCTAACAATTTATTGTAACTTGCTCCTGTAATTTTATTTGATGGTATCTTTAGTTGATGCTGTGTTTGACAAGAAATATATAAAAGGCAGCGAGCCAAGAAGAGGAAATCAACAACAGTGTTGTAAAAGGTACAACACCCATACTTGATTTAAAGTAAAGCTTTCATGTTAAAATATTACTTTGGTAAAAGTTAAACATGTAAAAGTAAAAGTCTCAAAGTATCTGATATTAAATGTAAAAGCAATGTATTTACATACTGTGTATATATTATTGGCCTGGCCTATTATCAGATCCAATATTCTGCATTTCTGTATTTTTGGAACCAGCCTTTTTTTCTTGCATGTAATCTGTGAGTAACATCTAGCTAAAGTTATCAAATAAAAGGTGCTAAAAAGTACAATATTTGTCTCCAAAATGTCTACAGCTGGAGTATAAAGCAGGAGCAAATGGAAACAGTCAATGAAGTACAATTACCTCAAACTTGTACTTTAGTATAGTACAGTATACTATAGTATAGTATAGATTTAGTTAAGTAAATGTACTTCGTTACATTTCATCATGGATGAACCAGGACCAGGTTTTGGCAAAAGCCGCTCTAGACTGGCAGCTACTGACCAAAGCACAGGAGGTTGAAAAGAAGGGCGCTCATTTGTAATGTTATGATTTATTTCAAGGATTTGTAATAATGCACAACTGAAAACAATTTGTCGCTCAGTTTCCCCTGACATTGTTTATCTGAGAGAGTGAGCCCCCGAGATCTTGAAGCCTCATACTAAATGTTTCAATGAATTAGAAAAAGATTTAAACAATCGCGTTTTTCATTAAATACATATTGGATTTGCTCTATGAAACATGACATATGTTTATCCTGAAGAATCATGTTTTATTTTAGAAGACTTCAGTGGAGATGCCCCAGGTAGCCTGCCTCTGCTGGGAAACACAACGGGAAATCCTGAAAATAATCGACAATTATTTTGAATTGTTTAAGTCATAAATCAAGCGAAAATGCCAAAACATTTGTGGTTCCAGCCTTAACATTTTTGGATTTTTGGGCTGTAGGTCAGACTAACAAGCTATCTGAAGACGTTCCTTTTTGTTGGCATTTAATCAACTGAACAATCAAAGAAATAATGGACCAAAAAAAGCAATTGTGGCAATATTGTTGGTTGCAGCCCAAAATGATTAATACAGTTTGTGTAATTTGACGAGCACTGATCGATTATCTACAAAACAGGAGTGTGATTTTGTTTTTTCAGATCGTTTTACCACATGAACATTTGAGTGACACATTGTGTCCTAGACATTTACACCCTCTGCTAATAAATCTTTCAAAACCACCTTCTAAATGTCAGACAAGTTCAGCCAAATGAAATGTCTTCATACTCTCCTCCTCTGTCTTGAAACACAGTTGATGATCTGAAAACCTTAAAAGTAGATTAGTCCAAAAAAGCCTTCACACCTTTGATAAATCAATTTGTTTTGATGTGTGTTTCTGTGTCAGTGTGTGTGCGCATTGGTGTGTGTGTGTTGTGCTTGTATATTGGTGTGCCGGACAATGCATCACTGACCCTTTGATTGGGGGATAAGTCGCAGCTTGTGCGTCCATCTTGATTTGGTGGCCGGTGAGAGGGCTGATTGACCCCGTGACCTTTCTGTTTGGGGCGACGCTGCTCGGTGTCCGGAGCTCCTGTCAGCGGGTTAATGAGCGACGGCTGCTCGGGGCACGCTGGGCCTTGGCTAAGTGACCGGGCCGGATGACCACCCTCTGCTCTGACCCTTACGCCACTCTACTGACATCAGTTAACAGCCCCTCCTCCTCCTCCTCCTCCTCCTCCTCTTCCTCCACCAACATCACCACCCAACACCCCTGATCCTTCCTCCCCCTCCCAGTGAGGCTGCAACTCAGGACTTAAGCTCAGGTTTGTTCAGCTGCTGCACAACTTTGTAATGCTCCTCCCAACACGGTCACACACACAAATGCCACATGATGCAAAATGCAGACGATGTGCTTCATTACAACTTACAACTTATAAACTCACAATAATTATAACCTGAATTCTAAACCCCTTATTTCCATATACAAGCAGCATATACAGTAAAAACCTAATTTGTGGTTTATAACACACTATAATGCAGCTGTGAGCAGATAAGGAAAAGTTTTATTGATGTTTTTGTCAGCAAATGTAACTCATCATATTAAGAACCCATAACTTGTGTGTGAACCAGGACTGTGCAAAGTGGGGCCCTGGGGCCAAAGTTGGCGTTCACAAGGTTGAATTTGGCACTCCTGATGTTTTTAGTTTAAAAAACAAACAAATTTGAATACAGATAATTATCTTATAAATTGCTGTTCATGTTGTTTTATTTTTTGTGAGGTAAAATGTTCTTTTAATACGTAGGATCCCCACTTCTTATTTATATTCATAATATTAGCTGGGTGGGCAGCGTGACTTTTTGAGCAGGTAGTTAATGGAATTCTCGTACCGTTTTACTCCTAAACAATGAAATGAAATGAAATAATAATGAAATAAGTGTTTGATTTTGGCCCATGTCCCAGCATTAAGTTTCAAATTTGGCCCCCTCAAGGGAAAAAGTCTTGACCCCCTCGGCGTAAACAGTTAATGAATACTTGATTACTGAGTATAACAGCTTTAATCATTTGTAATGTAATGAGATTGCACGTGAACAAATCTATCCAAAATCAAACAATTTATTAACTGTTGTACACATGTATAAATCTTTCACAGGGGGTTTAAGACTGTCAATTTGTTTAGTTATCAGACATTTGTGGTTTATTTCTATACCAAATCTGTTATACCCTTAAATCTGCTAACAACTATATTGTAGTGTGTTGTAAACCATATACTTATTGCTAATATGATGCATGATAATAATGTGCTAATAATGTGGTAACACTTTCCAATATGGTGAATTTATTCAAGGGTTTCTACGCTGTAACGGAAGGACATATTAAAGTTCAATAAATCCTCTACTGATGCTTTATCGATCAGTAAGGACTGTGGAGTTGCCAGGTTGTGATAAATCCAAACGGCTGGTTTTAATCATCCTTTGAGATTATTTTCTTTATCTTATTAACATGTACAACTCTGCTCGTAATGGGTTATCTAAGGTGAAAAATCCACAACATTTTATTGACAACTCATTAATGTTTATAACTGCAGACTTAATGGCTTATTAGAACCATCATTAATTAATGAATCATTTGTTTCCCTCCTTATAAAGACCATCAGATCTGCTTGTATAAATGTTATAAATGAGCACAAATTGCTT
The DNA here is from genome assembly GCA_963678695.2 of Diplodus puntazzo. Lineage (NCBI taxonomy): Eukaryota > Metazoa > Chordata > Actinopteri > Spariformes > Sparidae > Diplodus > Diplodus puntazzo. The sequence continues at coordinate 14,256,711 of OZ023156.1, read as the reverse complement.
ATTGTTTATTAATAAACATGTAATAAACCTGTATAACTTATTAATTCCATCATACCATTATAAACTATTGTTCCTGGGAAGTTACACCACATCTTGTGATGTGGACAATATATTAATGGTGTAAAAAAAAATTGTCATGTCTGGAATTTATATTCAGTACAATTCTATCAGATTCCACAATGGAAACAGGCCCCAAATGTAATTTATCTATACAGTACAACTTTTAACCAGAAAAAGACCAAGCTTTGATGACAGTACAAGATTCACAAGGATTAAATAACATACTTACAATAAGTTGGATAAAATATTTAAAGAATCATGATACAAAAATACCATAATAATAACTAGGCAGATATGCAGAAACAAATACATCTTGGGGCTGTTTTGTCATCATGAAGGCATTTAATAAAATTCTTCATAAAAGTTCAATCTTTGCTCTCATGTTTTACTTTGAATCTGCACATACGCTAAAACGTCTCCTGACTGTATGAATCAGTCTTATCGGTCAGCAGATTTTTGTCCCCACGATGGATCAGGCTTGTTCCTCAGAGCACACGAAGTCCGGCTTCACAGCTGAATGCAGCCCATCCCAGTGTTAAAGCGAACAGGGTAATGAATTTTAAACTGCTATAGTAACAGCTCTCAGACATGTGGTTTTAGTGTGTGAGCATGGGTGAGTGGGTGGGCGTGTGTGTGTGTGCGGTTGGGATTTGCAGTTGTGTCTGTGTCTATGTATTTTCTATGAATGTAGGGGATATGTGCGTGGATGGGGGGTGGGGGCTGGGAGTCAGTCTCTGTGTACGTGTGAGTGTATGTGCGGAGGATAAAGACCTAGCAAACCAGCCTGGCTTAGTTGACAGGTGACAAGGGTTGTTTTGAATGGGGATTTTGTAATACCAACAGTGAGGAAAAAGCCTGGGTACCAAGGGACTTCTGAAAAGAGAGAAAGAAGACTTTTCTTCTGGCACTGACGGAAGAGAGAAAGGGCCGTGAAGGCTCCGGGGGACTTAAGGATCCCACTAATCAAACTGCTCCACCGTCTAGCGCACTCATTTTTATTCAAAACCTAGAAATGCTAAATCATTCCAATCGGATTGATCCCTGTGTCAGTGCCTGTGTGGTATTTTCATTCTCTTCTTTTCCGCAATGTCCTCAACTTTGACATATCAGTCAAGCAAGGACAGAGCTGTTACAAAGAGTGCTGATCCAGAGGCAGGCTAATGGTTAAGAAGTGGCATTTTAAATGTTGTTTGTAAATTTGCATAAATTAACGGGCCCTCTTGAAACGAGCCGCTTCAAAACGCTTCGTCTACAGAACATTTTCACCAAAGTCCGACAGCATTGTTTAATCGCACAGTGTGTGGACGAGAGTGTGTAGACACATGAAATCAAAATATTGTGTGTGAAGTAATATCATATAATTAACTGTTTAAAGGGCAACTCCACCACTTTCACACATTAAAGTGTGTTTACAGGTCTTGGGAAGTACTGCATGCGATCTGATAAATTGCTTCCAGTGATGTCACTCATAGCTCACGTTAGCAGTAGCCGTCATGGCAGACAAAAAGTGTCGATCCCCCGAGTGCGACCTAACAGGCAGACTTGAGGAGCGGTCCACCATTACTCTCCTGCCTGTTAGGTCGCACTCGGGGGATCGACACTTTTTGTCTGCCATGACGGCTACTGCTAAAGTGAGGTGTCCAAAAACCTTCTTTTTAGTAAACTCTGTGTACACAAACAATGTTCTCAGTGCTCGTGTTCATGAGTAGAGACCCTGGTGATACTACGAGCAAAGTTTCATGTTGTGTTAAGCCTTCTTAATGTTCTAAAAATTTTGATGCCATCGTATCTCTGCCCCTAGCACTCTCGTTCAAAATTAACGTGCCCGAAAACGAAACTACGGTAAATCTTAAAAGTGCGTCTTTCGTCATAATTATGCATTTACACGAAGGTTCGACTCATATACATTCATAAATAAAGCCTAGGTTGCATTTTGGCGAGAGTTTCCCTTTAAGCGCTGTCAGTGCGCACTCTATCTCTGACATTTAAACCTTAATGAAAATGCCGTTATTACTAAACCTTGACTGACAGCGAAGCTTCAAGCCCTTCTAGTGCTTAAAACTTCAACTGCTCTCACTAACATTTTATTACAACACAACAGGTCACATGGCAACCAGCAACAAGACTTAAACTTTGTTTTGAAAAGTTTGCTTTTTCTAATTAAACATTTTATTGTAATGCTGGAGGAATATACACTATTCACATTCACACATACACACATTCAAAATCATGAGCAAATCTAAAGCAGAATGTCTCAATATTTATCTTTTTAAAATCTCATGTATAACATTCTATATGTCTAAATATAATAGTGGTAGAAATAGTAGCAGGTCAGATTGAAACATTATGTAGTTAATGTGGTTCTTTTCATTTTTAGAGTCTATCTTATCTTGTCTGTCTGTCTGTCTGTCTGTCTGTCTGTGTATATGTGGTGGAGGGTGTTCTGTTTGTGTGTGGCATTTGGGAGGCATAATATCTGCATGATTAATCTGAGTGGGCGGTGCTCACATGTTGCGGCGCTGGCGGAGGGGTGGTTCTGATGAAAAAGACGCTATTGGTTACATTTTGGAAAAATGCATGCTTTTCTTCACGTGTGGATTCAAAAGTCCTCATGTGGAACGAAGCTGACGTCTGAAAGGTTTCATCGCTTAAAAAAATCATGTTTACGAATAATGCAAATGAAATGACAAAAAAAAAGTCACGACTTATGTAGCTAAGTATGTATGACAGACTGCATCTAATCTGTTGGTTTTACACACAAATGCATGTTATTGGTTCAGTTATCCAGCACATCATATCTTTACACTTGTAACAGCGTCGTACATGCTTCATACGTACGTAACATTATGCACAGTTGTTACGATTCCCCTGAGTGTGTTCACCTCAGTAACATCAGAGTGGATTAGTGGCTGCGCTGAACAGAGAAATTGGTTAATTGTATTTAAAAGAGGCAAGTTTTTAGGGTTAAACACCCCTGCTGTGACCCAGCCTGTCCAACGGAGAACATTTACCCAGGCAAACAGTGGCCTCACCCCCAACCCCCACCCCCACCTCCACCTCCACCTCCACCCTCCACCCAAGCACACACACACCCCACTACGCTGCCTTGTGGCACCCCAGGAAAGAAAAGAGGAGCACACTGACCCAACTCTCATCCTCTCCACCACCACCGTCCCAGATTAAAATCATGAAATCATTCAGTTGTTGTGTGGTCTTCCCCGGACTATGAGGAGAAAGGATGGGACCGGGGATAGAGACAGAGAGGAGAGGAGGGATCCAGCTCGAGTCAGTGTGTGGGAACCACATAGGGAGAAATCCCCGGCTGATCCCGGCCAAGACACTTTGTTTTTCTCCCCTCCGCTCCCACCCTTTTCCCTCCCTCTCTTTCTCTACATCCATTTTTGGGTTTTCATTTTTATTCATAGGGTGATCGGGGTGGAGGGAAGGGTGTCAAGAAAGCAGGGGGCAGTTTGTGTGTGTGTGTGAGTGTGTGTGCGTGGGTGTGTAGGAGGAAGGGATTGTTCGTCGACTGATGCCAGTGGATGTAGGTGCAGGCCTCAGACCAGGCCTGCCAACAATAGCCACAGTGTTGTTTGGGTAGTTGCGTCCAGGACTCTTGGACATTCTTCCCATGTCAGTATAATCACTACTGGGAGGTAGCTCCATTACGGATTACCATATCATTAATAGTATCCATGACTTTTGTTCAAAGGCTACTTGTGTAATGTTGCCTTGTGGATGACGGCTAATCCGCTGAGCTGCAGCTGTAGGAAAGAAGAGGGGTAGATCCCACCATCAGTCTCTCTCTCTCTCTCTCTCTCTCTCTCTCTCTCTCTCTCTCTCTCTCTCTCTCTCTCTCTCTCTCTCTCTACCTCTCTCTCTCACACACACACACACATAGACACACTCACTCCTCCACAAACACATATAGAGGCATCTCTCTGTCCAGGCCCACGGGGATCAGGCCCATGAAAGACAGATACAAACAACAGTCAAATACAAAGTTCCCCCCATAGAGAAAAAGAAACATCCATTCTACACTTCCCAACTGATCCCCTCCTTAAAGCCAAAGACCAACCCTCCCCCCCCGCCACCTCCCGCCTCCCCCTCCTTCTCTCCCCTGTCCCCTGAGTTGGCTCTCGTCCTCCCATTAAAGCCCCCCGCTCTTTAGTGCAGCCCTCCTCTCAGATGGTGGGCCAGATTAGGAGGGGAACAATAACAGTTTTCAATGTAAAATGTGCATCTTGTTAGTCCTTTTTCTCTCCTCTCCCATCCCATGATGGGGAGAGAAAGGGAGAAGAGTAAGCGGCCATTCAGAAAGTTATCTGCGGGTGTCTTCTCCCCACAAACGATGTGCCGTTTTTTAATCCCCCTATATTCACAGTCGACCGCTGGATTTCAGCAGAGAATACACAACTGAAACCTATAGACCGGGCGTTTCAGCTCAGCGTTCAGGAGATAGAAAGTTTTAAATGGGTTTATCTTTGTGCTTTTCCTCTCCTTTTTGAATTTGTTCTTACAACCCAAAAAAGTTGTGAAACTTAAAGCTTCTTTTTGTAGCTCCTCAAATACAGTCACTTCAGATGGCAACCGACCTGACCTAAAATCCCAAAGCATCAGTATTTTATAAGTTGGGAATGAGACTCAAAAATCAAGCTTCGAAGTAGGATCTTCGGGTAAATACGATGCATTGATTTGTGGTCCTTTTCCACCTATATTTAATTAAAAACATTACAAAGACAAGATATTTTATGCGTAAACGCTAAACTTTATCGTTTCTTATAAATATACTCTCATAAATGTGATGCCGGTTCAATGAAAGGTTCATTAATTTGTCATTTTACAACACCAGGGTTACAAAATGGAACTGAGTTTAAGTCCCTTTATGCTACAGAACCAATGCATCCCCACTTTATTGCAGTCATGGATTTATTTTTACGGTTATTTTAGAGCAAAGATTCCTTTGAAATGTACAAAATCTCTTTGCGAGCCACTCTTTATTATGCAGCTGTCTTGAAAAAGTTTGCTTCATTAACAGCTTCTTAAGGCGTCAGTTAAGTGTAAAACAAAAAAAAAAACTGTAGTATTTGCTGTTATCTCTCTAAGACTGATCACATGATGGGAGGTTTTCAAACGTTATTCCAAATGAATGAGAAAATTGCGCAGAGCTTAAGAAATGTGTCTGGTAATTCCTCTATTCATATACAGTATTTCAACCCTATACTCAGAACGTTGCTATGTTGTCTTTATCAAGCAAATGCACATAAAAACTGTACCTTGAATTAATACTATGTAGTGACACTAAAGTCTTTAAAAGCATCACCTAAATTAAAGTCTGTCACAAAACAAGGTGAAAATGTAATCATTCTCTTCAGAGCAGCAGTTTGTTTAATCGTTGTCTGAATGGAGCCCGGCTCCGCCTCGGAAAGCCCTGAGAGTCACCCCCGATGTTGGCACGTTGGCAGGGAGAGCTGCCAACACTGAGAGCAGCAGATACGTCTGAATGATGCACTCTCAAGCCCCTGTTTGTTTTCCTAATGGGAATTAATGTTGGTATAAAACAACACTCCTTTGTGTGTGTGTGTTGGCTCCGTGCTAAAAGTGGGAGTAGAACTAATTTTCTACAGTAAACGTGTTTGAACCGGAGCTTTCAGCTGCGTCTCACCGCTTAAAATTCAATTATTTCATTAAGATTGTTCTGTAGTATTACAGTTTACAAAGTCCTGAATTAACTTTCCACCCTCATATGACAATAGTCTAAAAAGAACAAACATTTATCAATAATCATAAACAGCAAAATTACTGTTTGTAAAAAAAAAAACAAGAAAAAAAACAATTCAATTTACATACATGTGACAAGTGACAAGCAACATGTTGACTTGGTAAAATGCACCAAACTCACAAGAAACTCAGTGAACTTGAATAAATAATGTTATTTTTTTATTTTATTTATTTATTTATTTATTTATTTATTTATTTATTTATTATTATCAGAACTTTGGATCATGAATGCTCCCTGGTGGCCTAGAGGTTTGAGATCTATCTCGTCATCAAGGTGATTGGAGTCCCATTTGTTTCATGTCTGCCTCTTTCTGACCATTTCATGTCATGTCTCTACTGCTGTTTGCAAAATGTGCTCAACGCATACTTAAAACAAAACAATTCAGACTGAAATTGCCCCAGTATAGTGCATCCCTGCACCAAGGCCCAACAGTCCTATTTAATTCAATAAAGCCTGATCCAATACCCTGTTTGTTCCCAAATATAACTGCTTAAAAAAAGACTAATCTCTATGAAAACCAGTTTTTATCTGCTAGATCCAGCATTTTATCAGGACCTGCATCAAATTGTACCAACTCAAAGATACCAGTGGCCTTAACAAGCCCTAGACCTGATTCTTTTCATCCAGATCCAGGCGATGTTATCAGAGAAAGCCCTATTAGGCGACGTAGAAAACTTTCTGTATCCGTCCGTTTATCCAGATCCACACTAAAAGTTAATAGGGTCTATTCTGTGCTGAGACCCATTGTCCATCCAAGTTTCATGGAAGTCCTCTCTGTGGTTTTTGTCTAAATTCGTTGACAAGTCAACACACAGACAAACGGACATGGCTGAAAACAAAACCTTCTTGGTGTAGGTAATTTTAGAGAATTGCATAAGCACACCCGAAGTCTCACAGGCACAGATCTCTGTTGGTTTGTCTATTTACTGCAATTGTGTATATGCTATAAAACACTAACAATTATGAGAATTTACTAAAATATACATATTCATACAATATATTTAAATATTTAAAAAATTCAGTGATCAATCAGAAGCCATGGAGGCACTATGTATATAAAGGTTGTTTTGTGGCAGCTCCGTCAGTCTCATTAGACGAATGACTCGTGTTGTTTCTGAATGATTTAGTGCCTCATGCGGTTGTTGTTCCACACTCCGTGTTGTGCCGCGTCGTGTTCTCGGTGTCGGACATGGGTGCCCTGCTGTGAAGGTCAGGCTGAGGTCAGTGAGGGTATGACCACCACGATGACCACTGCCAAATACGACCGGTCGGACTGCTAAACGCTCGAAAAACCAAAGGAAAGTCTTTGGATTTATGATACGTTCTCCTGTTTTGTAATTAGCCGCCATTCTCTCTGAGTTTCTCTGCCCTCGTGTGTGAAAGTCTTTCATTGGTTCCTTCTTTATCTCCATTTATCCTAAAGCTGCTCCCCCCCCCCACTCCAACAACACACAGCTCTTTCAGCTAAATTAAAAGCCTTCAGTCACACTATCGACATTCACACGAGAAAATATATCTGCAGGATCTCATTCAGTTTGACCACATGCAGTCAATTGAGGTGAAGTCTTCGACCCTCGCTGGCTGCCAATCTTTATTTCTGCTTTATTTCTTTCTCTGGATTGGTTTCTCAGATCGCGACCTCAGAGGGTGACCTGTCGAGCCCCGGGGTCCCCCCTCGCTGGCCCTACGCTGGCCCCGGACGCAGCTCAACACAGAGGAGCGGCCGTCATCTCCACCGGACAAAAGGGCGACCATGGCATGCTCGCCCCTCATGCGTCCAGCCAAGCGCACAGAGAGCACATTAGGACCTCTGGGTTTTATTTACCCTTTTCTTTTTTGGCCCTGCAAAGAGTCGACTGGGGCGTCAAGTTTGTCAGGTGCCTCAGCTGTGACCGTCTGACCACATCACACGCACACACAGCCTTTCACATTCCCAAAGAACTTCATGTTGCATTCTTCCGATTCACGTTGTCGGTTTTCATATTCTCCTTGCGCCACTGAAGCGTTATGTTCGAGAAACGATATCTGGCAGGAATAAACCGGCCTCGGTACAACCTAAAGGCTTTCCCAAAGAAACCTTCACACGTGAATGCAGCCTCACAAGCACGAGAGTGATTGAAGCTGAAAGGACGGCTCTCTTCATTGAATCCTAAGATGGGAATTCCAGTGCTGCCGGAGATCTTGAGCTCCTCGTGCAGAAAAGAGGAGAAAGAGGCGAGTTAAGTGTGCGTGATGCCGGGGAAATAAAAAGTGAAGTGACGACAGAAGCGACAGCAGTTTACAGGATGATTGAATTATTTCCAGATTAAAGCTCTGATTCTAGTCAAGGCCTGCAGAATTTCACTCAAACTTAGTTTGACCACGAACACAGAAAATGTTTGCTGTATAATCTAAAGGGGTAGTTTGCCCAAATTTGACAAACAAGCTTATTTTTTCATTGCCATGCTAATAGTTTAGCAATAGTAGTTTGCTTTATTAAAGTCAGATGAAACTGTTCTAGAATGTAAGTTGCCGTACCAAAAAACTCTGCTACAGGTAAAAGTCCTGCATTTCAAATTTCTACAAAATAAAAGTAGAAATATATCAAAAGACAAACTATACTTTCAAAAGGTATTTGTTTAACAGTGCATTATTATAACAGGCATGTTAATGTGTAAGCAACATGACAAGCGTTGTAGCTCACAGCTTTATACTCTTATGGGAGTGTTGATCATTTAAATTTGTACTGTAGCCGATAAAGTCATGCAGAAGAGTAAAAATGACAAAATCTCCATCTAGAATTTGTGGAGCTGAAGTTGTAGTTGCGTCTAATTGAAATGTTCAAATACTTCAAAACTGTAGCGATCTGTTATCATTGTGTCAAGAGCTCTGTCTCCCTCTAAAGGCCTGGGGGGAAAAGTTGCATAGTGCACCTTTAAAGAACTGTAGAGAAAGATTTCTAGAATTTGGGATTACTGGTTCTGTCCTGATAAAATAAATGTGAACGTCTGTGTTTGTTTGTGGGTTTAAGGGAAAACTTGTTTGGCAGAGATGAGTAGAAATTGAAATGTCAAAGTTTCTCCTCAAGATGGAGACGTCTAGTTCTCAAAGAGCAGCAACATTTTGAAAAACAAGAGGAAATGTATTGGCAGGTTCTTTTTTTAATGATGACTAATAAAGATTAAGGAAAGAAAACTATTGGTTTTGATAACAGCATAAAGAATGTACTGCTTTGTAGAGAAAAATGTAAGTTCTATGTTTTAGATAGCAAGTAAAGCGCGTTAAAGAGAACATGTATATAGAATATTTTGAAAAGTTTGTTATATGGTAAGTTTTAAATTCATACTATATTTGTTGTAATTATTGCCTCCAACAAGGAGCTTATGTTTTCATCACCTGTGTCTGTCTGTTTGTTTGTTTGTTTGTTTGTTTGTTTGTTTGTTTGTCAGTGGGATTACACAAAAACCAGACAACAGATTTCCATGAAACTTGCGTGGAGGATGGGTCTCGGCCCAGAATAGACCATTTTAACTTTTGGTGCGGATCCGAATAAAAGGACATATCCAGGAATTTTTTCTGACTTTCTTTAAAATTGTCAGATCGGGTGTTTCTCAGGGAATAATTCATGGATCTTAATGAAACGAATCAGGCATATTTAGGTGGCTGGTATCTCTGAGTGAGTACAAAAGGGGACTGTTGGGCCTCGGCGGAGGTATATGCTCTACTGAGTGCCATTATAGTCTCATCTCTTCAGTTTGCTGTTCTGACAACGGCACTAAAAGAAATTCATGTTAATGAAAACAGGTTCTCGATTAAAAAAAGTCTGATGAGTCAGGACACAAATGTTGTAAAGAGATTGGATTTCTGCTGATCATTTCACCAAACAGAGTCAACGAGTTCAAAATATCTTTATAAAGGCTTCTTTAATTTAACATATTCTTCCAAATCTGAATAATTTATTGATGTTGTCCGACTTAATGCCATTAGCCTCGAACAAAAAGGCCTTAAATCACAAATTATGCCACTCTATTGGAGACGTCTTGTGAAATTACTCACACAGTGTTATTATTTGCCTCCTTTTAACACACACCCCCTTTACAAACACACACAGGAATGTATGGCGCTCTTTGTCTAACTACCATGCAAAATCACCTGATTTATCTTGAGCACTTTCCGATGTCACACTGTCTGTGCTCGTGACAAAAGTGCCCCTTGTTGTGGCACGCCAGATAACCAAACCCACCCTCGTGAAAAACTCGCAGCGGCGATCTGGAACACGCTCTCTCAACCTTTTGTCCCCCCAAAAACAAAGAGGTGCACTTTCTCTTGGCAAATGATGCCTTAATTGTGCAAGTTAACAAGCTTGCTCTTTTTTTCCCATGAATAACAAAGAGCCCGGTCCCAGTTTGTTTCTTTTTGTTTGTTGTTTTTCTTTTTTCCTTTTTTTTTTGTTTCTTTAACTCTTTTGGCTCTTTTCTTCAGTGCGTTGTCACACGCTTATTGGACTGTTCCCATGCTGCCTCCATATTTCTCCGATTGTCACGATAAAAAACAAAACAAAACAAAACAACAGAAAGGGAGACAATTAGCAAGAAAAGGCGAGGGTGTGACTGAAACGATGGTCCACAGTGGGACGCTCTGTACAGTATTCATCATGTTTCCATTTGTGTCGGAGATGTCTTTGACCCCTCGCTGCTCTGGCTCCTTTAAAACACTGCCTCTTTTATCGCTCTATTCATTTTTTGGCTCCAATATCTCAGTTTCTAAATGGAGGTGGCGCTGAATAGGACATCTCCATGGATTTGCATAATCTGATGGCATTGCTGGTGAGCACATAGAGGGTTGTGCCAAGTGCAGAAAGGTGAAGCCCTCATCCCTTGGCAGGGGGCAGAGGGAACTATTCAATAAATCCTCGTACAGCAGCTCTCATAGATGATGTCTTTTTAGCCAAGAAAAGGGAAAAAGTTAGGAAAGCAAAATTGTGATCATGTTCTGCTTATCTCCAGAAATCAGACCAGATACCGTCTCTTCACACTCTACTCAGCGATGTGCTCTCTCAGCAGACGATCAAAAGGCATTGATATGTGCTGTCTTTTCTGCTCCTAACAGACTCCATTCATGTCTGCTCTCTCCTTACAGTGCCCGTCATTCTTCAGACATCGTCCGTGCCAAGGCAGTAGGATGGCTGCCTCTCTCTGATGGGAAACTGTTGCTCATGTGCTGCTGGGTTGGCTGCCAAGTTTTGGCATTATTGGTAAGAGGAAGGGGGGGGGGGGGAGAGAAGGAGAGGGAGGGGGAGTGGGAGATGGTGGGGGTGAGGGCTGTACAGAAAGGGGGCCCTTTCAACCCTGCGAGATAGTGGTATCTGTTGTGGGAATGATCTTCATCCCTCTTCTTCCCCCCTTTTCTTAACACTCCCTCCATCTCTCAGTGTTTCTCTCTCTCGCTTCCCCTCCCTCCCTCCCTCCTTCCCTCCCTCCCTCCCTCCCTCGCTCTCTCTCTGTCTCTGTCTTTTCAATGCCGGAGATCAGACGACCCATCCTGAGGTGAGCCGGCGGAGATCCGATGCCACTGGAGGACTTTGATTACCAACCAGCGCTGCTGACTGTTGGATTTCTCACAGCTTGTGTACTCTCTTTTGGCTTCGCTCCCAAAGCTCAACTGTACCCCTCCTTCACACACACACATGCACGCACAAGTGCACGCACGCACACACACACACGGGCAACACAAACGCACTACACCATGGTGAAGGACAGGAGATTTGCTGTTGTCCTCTCAGAAGCTTAGCTAACCGTCTAAGCCTGACTTCGATGCTCGTGCGGGCGCAAAGATCAAAACAGGAGCCAACAGACACTTATGGGTCCCTCTTTTGGAGCGGAGTGTCTCCTATTCAGGAATAGCCCGACATTTTGCGAAATAGGCTGGAAGAAGAATTCGTCATCTTGCTGAGACGTAGACGAGAGGGTTGATGCCAGTTTTGTGTTTATAGTCAGCAGGTGGCCAGCTTCGCTTAGCATAAAGACTGGAAATGGGGCAAAAACAGCGAGTTGGGTTGTTTCCAAAGGTTTCAAAAGCCACCAATTAACATCTTTAATGTGAAAATAAATATGTTATCATTTTTTGTATTCATATGTATTATTTTGTACAAACAAATGTTGTAAAGATGATTGTATTATTGATTTTACAGGGGAATCTTCTCTGACTATTTCCAGGTCCTATATCCTGTTTCCAGCCAAGTAATAGTCAGCCACAAAACAAGACAATTTGACACTTTTACGCTCTTTCTTCTTGTGCAGATTGAACAAAAAAAGATGTAACGCGATGATAAGCGAGATTTAGAGTTGAGAACTGCAGAAAGTGATTTTGTGACCCCTCGGATTCATTTTTGGGCCCAAGGCTTAAGTACAGAGCAGCACGGCTACAGTACAAATATATATTCACAAACACGTGTGCTGCAATGTGCGCCCGTGCACGTGCTGTTTTTACACAAAAACGGCGAGAGAAAGTTAAAAATACTAAAACGTTATCAGCAAAATCAACTTAAAGTATCAACACATTCCACCTCTGCTCCTCGTTTCCTCTGAAACTTGATGAGCAAATTAAACTTCAAAAATTGAACCCAGAACATTTTTCTACACAAAATAACAAAACACCTGCTCAAAAGTTTAAAAGCAAGATCTCACAGAAAGCTAAACTCCTTTTTCATTAAATGTTTTATCATTTCTTCTCCTCTTCTTAAAAAACACCTTGAGAGACATCAAGATCAGTTAAGAGGAGGATTAATTGATCCCACGCAGGGAAATTCAAGCGTTAGTGACTGTGAAGACATTTACACTCTGAAACATCTACTAATATAGATTGAATTAGCAATACTTAATACTTAATACACCAGAATAAATAGTATCTATAAAGTGTATTGAGACAAAGGTAACAACAAGAAGAGGATAGTCAGAGTTTCAGAAGTTGCATTTAAGAATGAAATACAAACATTTGTATAAGGGAACTAAGTTAGGTGCCTGGTGTGAAGAATCCAGTGGGTGCAGATAACTGCAGATTAAAAAAACTGATATCTGACTTAATGCAGGACAATATTGTAAAAAATCATATCACAATAAATCGACACAGAACTGTTTTACTGTCTTCTCAAAATAGTGCCACTTATTGAACAAAGATGTGTTTCACTCTTTTGGTTTACTGACTAACTTCCCGCCACTGCTCCTCTTTCCACACGGTGACAAATCTTTCCTCATGAACTCGCCCGGCTTCATGCTCATCAGGGTATGAATTCGGAGTGTGAGTTCTCTCTTTGACACTCCGGTGATGAATAATATTTCTAAAGAGCTGATTGTCGATGTTCAGCGTGTGATATTAATGCGAAAGACAAACATTCTCAAACCGAAGCTGCGGCTCAGTTTACATGACAATCCTTTTTTTGTTTTGTGTTTTTTTTTTTTATCCGTGCTCAATTTATTATTATTCATGTGAGGTGCTGCGGCTAAATCTTTCTCATCTGGCTGAACATGAGTCTTTTTTTTTCTTTCTCTTCCTGGCTGGAGTCAGGATTTAAACCAATATTGGATCCAAGTATTCCTTCAAAAAGCCTGTTCTCCTTTTATCGTATTGTCACTTCTCTCTTCCATCTGCGTGGACGCTTGTCTTTCATTTCTTTCATTTGCTCTCTTGTTGCTTGTCTTTTTCTTGGGTTGAGGGGCTGTTTAATGTGGGTTTATCCAACCGTCCAGGCGGTTAATGTGGACTTATCCATGCAATCTGTCATCTACCCATCCACCCAGAAACCATCCCTCCATCCATCATATCTGTCAGCACACCTACAAGTCACCTACAGCTCACCTTTCTTGTTGTCTTGTATCAGTACGTCCAGGTGTATCCACTCACATGACACAAAACGGAGAGATATTTGCAATGATTTCAGCTTTGATGCTTAAAGAAACTGGGAGGGGGAACAAAAAAAACAACCTGTTTTCTTGAACTCCCCTCGGAGAGAAACTTTGATTTCATGGTGTTGATTATTTTTCTTCGCAATCACTCAAGGATAAAGCACAAGGACGCAGAGATTGTTCCCCTTTCAGATGCATCACAATGGGGCTGCTTAGTTAAGAAAACAACAAGGAGTTCCCCCCCCTCCTCCCAGCTCTCTTTTTTTAACTTCTCTCTTTTATACGACTTACTTAAAGAAACACAGAAGGAAGGAGCCTGGAAGCAGTTTAATGCATTTATTGAGACTGTGCGGTTCACGTATAGCAGGACACAAGCTTGGCAGAAACAATTCTCCCTTTTGATCCTTATTCTGTGGGAGGTAAAAGGCCCTTTTCGATCAGTAACTACGCCCAATATGGCTTCCTTGAGAAGTTTAAAAGGCTTAGGGGCTCACAGATCTGACAGATTTAACGTAACACTGCTCTGAAAGAAGAAGTTTTACATGTAAATAAGCACCAACTTTCACTTCCCCGTCCATCTCTCCTCCAGATTTAGTCAAACTTATTTCCCACTTATTTCAACATGTGGAAATTGTCAAACTTGGCCAAAGCTCAGAAGGAGAACACATTTGATCCTGTTTTCTGTAGAAATGTAACTTTTCACACACAAAAAAATGAATGTTCAATTGTTTGAAAATCTTGTTTTCGCTCCTCATGTCCAAATATGTCTTCTTTTTTATTTATTTATTGAGTGACAGGTTTGCATTTTAAGGAAGGACTGCTGAGAGCGTCAATGGATTTGTTAACTGCAGGTTTGTTTAAGTCAGGAGCGGGTGGCCCAGTGGGAGTCAGGCTCATGTCTGCCCCCTGGAACCCACTGAGACACCCGTTAAACCCCCAGATCTGCCCATAAACAGCTCACGAGGACGAAACTGAAGAAAAGTAGTGAAAAACAGTGAAGCTTTTGTAGCTTTTGATCGAGTTTAAGCTCCAAACAGTCATGATTTACTGCTTTTGTTTCATATTATATCATAAATAGATGTAAGCTCTTGTTTAGCTGTTCATTTTCTCTATTTCTAGTCAGAAATATTAGACATTAGATCCACAGTTCAGCTCATAAACAGGCCTGTGGACGAGACTGGAGAAACACGGTGGTAAACGCTAGAGACAATGAAGCTTTTGGAGCTTTTGCTCAAGTTTTGAGTCCAGTCTGACTCGTTCACTTCACTCCAAACAACAAATTTACAGCTTTTTTTCCCATTTGTGATATAAAACTATGTGTTAGTTCTTGTTTAGCTGTGCGCTTTCTCTATTTCTATTCATAAATATTAGACATCAGACCCACAGATCAGCTCATCAACAGGCCTGTGGACGAGACTGGAGAAACATGGTGGTAAACGCCAGAAACAACGAAGCTTTTGGAGCTTTTGCTCAAGTTTTGAGTCCAGTCTGACTCGTTCACTTCACGCCAAACAACAAATTTACAGCTTTTTTTCGTCATTTGTGATATAAAACTATGTGTTAGTTCTTGTTTAGCTGTGCGTTTTCTCTATTTCTATTCATAAATATTAGACATCAGACCCACAGATCAGCTCATTAACAGGCCTGTGGATGAGATGGAGTGATAAACACCACAAATAGTGAAGCTTTTGAGTCTGACTTGTGCACATTATTCCAAACAGTCATAAATTACTAGGCCACTTTTAGTGCATTTGATGTCATAAAAAATAGAAATACTGCATCCATGATTTTACTTGTTTAGATGTTGGTTCATTTTCTGTATTTCTACTCAGTAAATTGATTAATAATCTCATAAAGATTTAAAATTTTGAAACGTCTTCTCACATAGTTGCGCTTGAAGATGTTTTTCTCAGCACTGTTACCCTCACATGAGGGTCGCGTCTTAAATGCGTCTTATCCGTGGATTTACGCACTTAAAGCGTCCCCTGATCATCTAAAGATGAGCGTAAACGATGACAGAACAAGCTGAATTTTAGTCAGAAATATTTATTTACACCATGTACAGGATCTATTTTCCATCATTCACAAATATATAAATAAAAACAACAACAACAACAACAACAACACATAGCAGAAGTATTCACATGGCGTGCTGCGCACTGTGCAAACTGAACGTGTTTGCGTGCGTGTGACCGATGAAGTTGAAGTAGTGGTGATCGAGTCCCTGCACCGGTGACAAGTATCCACCGTGCTGCTGCGTGTGCGCGGACAGAGGCACCGCTGGGTACCCGATGCCCGGGCTGCGCGCCGAGCTGTGCCAGGAGAAGTGTCCCGGCGGACTCTGCTGGTACACGGAGTCAGACGGGCTGTGGCTTTGGTGCTCCGGGGAGGAGTGCAGCTGGCTGAGGTAGTCGGACGGTTCCGGCATCGAGCCGACGGAGCCGAACACCGGCTCTGTGACCACACGGGACTTGGACTGTAAGAAGGCGAGGATCCGTGCGTACTTGATGTCTTTGGTTTCAGCCCTGTCCTCCGTGGTCAGGTAGTGCACCAGGTTCTTCATGCACTCGTGGTAGCCGTAGTGGAAGTAGTTTGCGAACTCGGCCAGCAATTCACCTGAAGGGAGTCGCAGAGAGCAGCGGTTAAACCCCCGAAGATACGAGACGATGAGCGAGTCTGACGCAGCGTGATGCGGTCTGATTCCGCTGCGTAAAGCTGGACTTGTACGCATGTAAGTGAGGTCAAACTATAAATTACACAAATGCACTAATAATTCATATTTATATTTAATCAACGTTGCGGAAATGTTCATACAATGTATTAACAGAAATGAGCTGTCGGGATGCGTAAAGTTTCGGAGGTCGGTGAAGAGTTGACTCACCCTTTTCTCTCCCGCGGGGGAAATCCGCAGAGTGGAGCGCTCTCAAGTACTGAACCGTCATCTCCAAGATTTCAGCCTTCTCCAGTTTTCCAGAGTTCTGCCAAAATATCAAGAAAACCAACATTAAAAACTGTTGCGGATACATCACCATGTTCTTTGGCGAAGACTGCTTTAAGGACATTTGCTTTCTAAATGTCAAATACCGTATAATAAGTGAGATATCTATAACAAATAATATACACTTTAATTTTTACAATACCTGTTTTGCTAGCGCCATCGGAACAGTTTTTCCTAATTCGTTAAGACAGCGGTTAATACGGTCCCGTCTGCGTTTCTCAATGACTTTGTGAGAGATGGGAGTTCTCTGTGGAAACAAGTAGAGAGAAAACATGAGCACACAATAATATCTTCACTTATTTTAAAGCTAATTATCAGACATATTATGATACGAAACAGTCAGGAAGGTTTGAAGGAGACGAAAAAAAATGTTTGCCGCCTTTAACTGGATCATTTATAATCCCGGAGAGTTTTGCGCGCTGCGCGCTGAGCAGCTCCAGAGCGCGCGGCGGGCATCTGCGCTCCGGCCAGTTGTTATAACTCTGAAGCCTGATAGGAAATGTTGTAAAACTCTTCAAGTAAATTTAGCAAATTTTAAGTGCTCTTAGCCAAATTTAGCACAATATATTTTACAAATATCCAGTTAGTGTCAGACAGGCTACTTTTAAATCAGTGCGCGCCGAAGTGATCCTGAAACGCGCGCCACAGAGGCAGCAGACAATAAATCTCTCCTTCTCTAGCATGGCAATTACTCCAAGTTGTAGTTAAACAATATTCGGCGTAAATACTGAAATACCAAAGTCCATAAAGTGACTCAAAAGTGGCAAAAGTGCCGCGTTGCCAGAACAGTTCAGTCCTCATAAAGTCGGAGCGCACAAGGAGCGCGTACCTTCCTGTCTTTCATCTTAGATGCCATCGACGAATTTCTGTCAGTCTTGTTAAAAAATCAATTCAGCCGGAGGTTGCAGAGATGTGTTGCTCGGCCAGGAGATGAAGCACACTGAGGTTCGAGGGGAAAACGGGTCCTTATAAAGGGATCATCCAAGGGACTCCGGCATTCACGGTGTAAATTATTCCATGGGATTAGAGCCATGCATTGGGTAAATGTGTGCATTTAGGATCAGTTAAAGAAATAGTAAAAATCTAAAGCCATGGGCTGGCAGGGGGGCAAACCTGCTTTGTTAATCCACGTGGCTGTTCAAAAGACACGTGATTACTTTCGGAATATTATTTGCATAGTAACAACCCAGGCGGGAAATAAGAAGTGAGCGTTGGGATCGCCTGATCCGGCGGGGCGCACTGTGCGCACTGAAAACAAAGCCGGCGAAAAAAGAAACCTTCTTTCTTCCAACTCGCGTTTCTCACACGATCGCCTGTTTACAAATCCCAGCAAGCGATCTTAACTCTCATCCAAGCCCGGTCCGAGTTTTAAGGCCTGTCCAGTGTCATTAGAGTAATTAAGTAAGCCTTTAATAGGCTGTTCCGCCAAGTTCAGGGGAGATCTTTTGGAGACGGAGTCCCCCCGTTTGTTCTCGGCGTTTCTCACACGACTTGGTGACACGTCCATCTTTTATGAGAGATGGCAAGCTTTTTGTTTACATTCTTTATTTTGTTGGACTCCTCGGCAGGTGTGTGATTAGCCCTGGCACACGAGCGTCGTCTGCGTCAAGGCCAGCGTCTCCAGCAGCCTCTGGCACACGAGGGTTACCCACCACTGGAGACTCTTTGGAGAGGCTCAATTTGTATCCTATTATCCTATAAGAAAATGTCTATTCAGTCGAATGAATAGTTTCATTGGCCTAAATTTTAATAATGCTGTGAAAGAAAGGGAGAAATAAAGAAGAATGCAGCTGGTGTGAACGCGCATTATTCCCCGTCACCTGCAAGATGGGTAGCCTGGAGACCCCTATTCATTTGCCTAATTTCGGTCAACTTAACAAACTTTGGGAGAAATTATACTGCCATTGTTATGAAGGGTGAAGCTTTCTGATCGAATTAACAGCATGTTTTGATCCGGTAAATGTCATTAGAAAGAAAGAAACAATCGCGTTTAAAGGGGCCTGGGTAATGCGCCAAGTGGAGACGCCAAAGCGCAAACTGCACAAAGGGTGCTAGTAAATGCCACAGGGGACTTTTGTACCCTCACATTGCTCAAGTTTTTCCCCCCAAACAAAGGGCATTATTTTATACTTGAATACATTTCATACAACAATTGGCTGTTTTCTTCAAACATATTTTCACAGCAAGGTTAACAACAGGTTTATTGTGTGCGCTCCACACAGACTCACACTGCTCTCATGCGCCAAAACAGTTTGCTCCGATTCTTTTCTCTCTCTTTTTTTTCCCCCACTGAGAATGTTTTAATCTCGATACTTTCTCCGTGCTTGGATATATTTGATCCTGCGAGCAATGTCGAAGAATAAAAAGCAGCGGAGATCGAGAAATAAAAGGCTCACAAGACATCTGAAGCGTTTGGAGAGTTTTTTTTTAGAGCACCATGGAGAGAAAAGCGCGAGCGAGACGGGACGGGGGCATAAAATCCAATTACTTGACTGTGCAGTTTTAACACTTTTTTATGTGTTGTCCTTTGAAATATCGAGGGACTTGTGTGCCGTGGCTTCTTTTTAAAAACTGAATTAAACACTGGAAGTTTTTGCTGACCGACTTTGCAACGTCAAGTGCGCCAGTGAGGCCAGATGATGCGTCAGGATTTATTGTACAGCTGTGATGTGAAAACTGTATTAACGCGTTAAAAATATTTAGTTAAATGATCTGACAAGTATCTGATTTTACAGATGAATACATAAATTAATATCAACAGGCTCATTTGAGTACAAGTTTTTGTCTGACCACAACATTTACACATTTATATTTATATATTTCTGGCTACCTGCTATACAATGTTGTTCTTATTGCAGCATTTAAAAAAATGCTTATTGTTTAGAAGAGTTGTTTTGCAGCAGCGCCACTCCAAATATTTACACATTAAATACGTTGGTATACTGCTCGAATTTGCTGGAGGTATTCGGAATGGGTGCTATTTTTGCGCATGTGTAGATAAGTCAATAATTCCATCTTTTATCGATATTTAATGTATGTTTTGGCCATTTAAAGCACTAATGTACAGTGTTGTACAGTAGAATATCTAATATCATAATGAGTCACCGCTGTATACTCAACCTGCTAATACATGGATGTTAATGGAAATGAGTACAGTCATTTAAAAGTTCTAAAAGGATAAAAAATAATCAAAGTATAACCACATAAAAAAGAAATTAACTTTTGTGACAATATCAACAGAAAAAAAACAGTTTTCTGCTACGTTTCTTCTTATATTAATATCAGACAATAAAGATATAATGAGGTTAGAATTGTTATCGTTTTCCTTTTTGGAGTACTTGCAGATAAATCTCCCTTTGAATTTCACATTTTGGCATTTATGACCTGAATTCTTTCTACTACACTGAATTGTAAAAGCTGATGATGCCCTGAAAGCTGAATATTACATTTAAGTTGTAATAGCTGAAAAGTTTTAACAACTTAGAATTATAAGCCTACTTTACTTGGTCATTTTGAGGTCACCTTTTCCTCGATTATTATTGTCTTTGTCAGATTTTACAGTGAACACGTGGCTGCACATTCAGCCGGACTGGTCCTGTTATTGGTGTGTGATGTCACATGAGGTCATGAAGATATCTTGTGTGTAAACTGTGAAAATGTGAAAAGTCAAACAAAGCAGTAGAAAAAAAGAAAAAAAAATATTCACATTAAGATGTTCAGATTTGTAGTACAAATACATTGAAACCAATCTGAAACTGATCTGCATAAACATGGAAATACTACAGCTGTACACCATCAAATCATTCTTAATTTAGGGATATTTCCCAAATTTTTGCTGTTGGCTACTAATATTTTATACTGTAAATCACAATATCAGAATAAATCAATATATATTGCACATCTCTATATTGATTATGTAACTTTATATAACTGTTGGAGCCAACTCATGTGCTGTCGGTACAGAAAAGTTTGGTTCTGCATGAAAAAAAAAAAACAAAACCAAAAGTTTTTATTAGGCTGATAGCTTATTACAAGCTCCTCCACACGTGCATACAACCCTAAAGACAAACAACCCACTAGAACAGGACTAAAGACTTCTCTGTCCCAGTGGTGTCACTCTATCGTCTGTACACCGGCCCGTTACAGGAGAACATAAACAGGCCTCCAGCCGAGCCTAATTTGTGACAGCAGCCTGTGTGGACTCTGTGTGTGTGTTGTCAGGCGCTGCGCTCTGACCCGTGGTGACCTTTGAGGGTCCCGGACACAATCCTTTGGCTTGGTGCGCCCCCCTCAGCCTGAACTGCAGCAGTTCACACGGCCCCCATTATTGAGCCAGAGGAGCTCAGTTCAGACTGCATGCTTCAGCAGCTACAGGCGCCTCTGAAAAACAAACACAGCAGCAATGCAGACAGAAGTTTTACTTGTTCGAGCTTGTAAAGACGGGAGGGAAAAAAGGATGTTTCCTTTATCTCATGAAATCTGATCACACCATCATCATCCAGAAGGTAGGACTGGTACAATTCACTATAAACTCCTTCTGTGCTTGCCAGAATATCACAGGGATTTTCTATCGTTTTATTTCCCAGACATGAAATAATGATTTACACTATGAAACTATACATCCTAAATTCACTATTTTATCACCTCTTGAAATAAACCCATGTTTATCGGAGGTATTTACAATAACTTGTCTGAGAGGGTTTCATTCTTTAGAATATGTTTTTATTAAAGGTGCACTGCGTAGTTTTGTGAAAGAGAATAAGATAAAGATCTTCATAGACTGATATTTGTGTGCTTAAACAAACTAAATAAACAAACTGATTTCATGACTGACCTTGAAGAAAAACACAATTACATACTGTTTTGCTATTTATATGTGGCGGACCCTGCCACCTTTCTAGCTTAAAACAATGATCTGGGGACTTTATTTTCCTCTGAGAACAGTATGTTTATTCAGCTATGGAAAAGACAAATATCTATGAGTTTGTATTATTACTTTATAAATATTGTAAATATTAAAATTCTAAGTTTGAATTTCCTCTCCAAAAACTACATCAAGCCCCTTTAAGGACCAATGCAGCACACATAAAGTGCAGAACTGCTCCCTCTGGTGGTGCATTCAAGGAACTTCAGCTTCTCTCTAGAAGATGTTGTAGAGATAAGGAGCTACAGTGAGACTTGTTAGAGTCTTATATACTAAGGATGATAGCAAATATATTATTAATGTTAAAAAACATTGTATATCCAAGCAGGAATGTGAGTTGACAGAGAACCAAAACTATTTAATATCAGAGAAAATCAAGCCAGTAATATGACAACATAGAGAAGACAGATCATATGGACCTTAGAAACTGAGAATTTTCGAGTTTTACTGATATTATCATCAAAAACATATAAGACATATTATATCATTTCTAACACTGAATAAAAAGAAGCAACTTTCAGGATTGCCGCTCATTTCCAACTTACAACACATATCATACACTTATTGAAAGTATGATATATACATCCATAAATGTACTACATAACACATTCAAGGTACTTGTACTTAACTCTAGTTTCTACTTTACTACATTTGTTTGTCAGCTCTAGTTACTAATTACTTTTTAGATTCCAATTTTTTTTTAAACCTTTCTTATCCAGTGAAACCATTTTATCTCAAGATTTGATACTTTGGAATTTTTCTGACCAAGTGAAGCATTAAAGGAGGAGTTCACCCAAAAATGAAAGGTTAGTCCTTATCTACTCACCCTCATACTGTTTCATAGCTTCATAGACCACAAGACATTTCTGGAGTGTCACAATTATCCAGCGCTGCAGTGTTCTCCTGAACAACTGAAGTAGATGAGGACTCGTTTTAAAACGTAAACAAACAACAGAAGTCTCTGGAAGCTCCAAGATCCCAAGCTGATTTGAAAAGATGTTACATACACCCTCAACGCACGGCCACGAAGCTTGGCAGCTACAGTGAAGATGTGGGAATAAAAAAAGAGAGTAATCAACCTCTTTTTCAAATCAATTTGTGTACTTCAGTTGATTTGGAGAACGCTGCAACGCTGTTTCAATGTGAAGCTCCAGAAATGTCTTGTGGACTTGCGAAACTTGACACATGACTTTCCTTGAGCATGAGGGTGAGAGGATAGTGACTGAATCGTTGGGTGTATTTATCAACGCTGAAAACAGGCTGTTTTTCTAAGCTCATTAAAAGTTTATGTTTTGCAGACACATGGCTCTCACAGCACAGCAATGCATCAAATCTTTGATAATCTTACAGAATTTGATGCAATGCTTTAGATTAAACTCCCCAACAGTATATACAATAGTTCAAATGAGCTCAACCTTAAGAAACAGCTGTAATATTAATCCATAACATCATATTTAGCAGGTACCGCACAACCAATGCTGCTCCCAGTTTTTGTTTCATATTTGTACTGTTTATATTGTTATTTATTACTAAAACTTGCATGATTTTTACTCCTTTAAGCAAATGTTGCTGATATTACTAACATACTTTTACTTATGTAAGGTTTTAAATGCATCACTTTTACTTGTAGTTTGTATGAGTCATAGACAGTACTGTAAAAAGTACCCAAAAGTCATGCTTTGGAATAGTCACAATAATGTGACTGATAAATGATATTTTCCATTTTGATTGATTGTGTATATTTTAGACATGTTACAACCGTCCCTGTACACTGGGACGGTTCTAACAGTGGAGAGACTGGATTAAAATCAATTTTGCAACCTGTACATATTTCATAAAGCCACTTATATACATTATTTCAGCAGTTGACAGATTGAAGTTTAGAATATAACAAATTGGTTACTCAAGTGTAAATGGTTTTTCATGTATTGCTAAAATTGCAAAAAAAAAAAAAAAGTGTTACAACTGTCCCTGGTCTCCCCTAGTAACTGAAGATGTCCAAAAGTAGCAGAAAATAGAAATACTCAAGTAAAGTACAACTACCTCAAATCAGTACTTCAGCAGAGTACTTGTGTAAATGTAAATGTACTTAGTTACATTCCATTATTGGCAGCACAGGATCTGAACGCTTCTTCCACTTCAGCATGCCCACCAATGAGAGCGCACCTCTCAAACTTTAGGCGAAGCAACACGTGTGCTCGCTCCTGATTGGCTGGGAGCGGCACCAGCTGAACAAAATGTAGACCCCTCTGCTGCTGCTGCTGCTGCCTGCTCAAGAACCAGGTTCAAGTCTTCGGATCTGCTGCTGCTGCTCACAGGTTAGTGGAGACAAACATGCTCACATACAGCCTCCACGCACTCACCTGAACACCAGCGTCGACTGTTTTCTGCATTATCTACAGAGGTTTGTTGGAAACGTGACATTTAAGGAGCCGTCGGGGGAAAAAAAGCTACTCTTCGCCTTATTGTTGTCTTAAAATAGACCAGAGTCGAGCCACGTTTTGTGTCCTCCTCCTTCTCGTCTCTAGTATATCGTCATTTATCTTTATCTCACAAAGGACGGTATGTTCAGTCATGTGTTGTAATCAGAGTACACTGTGCTCATCTCTTCTATCACAGAGAGAGAAAAAACCCCGCGCATGTATGAAGCCGCTCCTCTGAGAATGTAATCAGATATATGGACACGTAGCATCATGGCTGATTAGACACCGTGTGAGTGAATCAACACTTTTGTTTTTTAAACTTTTTCCCGTCTTATCTCCGTCTAACCTACTTTCCTCCTGCGCAGCACGCTGGTTGTGGGTATGTATGTGTGTGTGTGTGTGTGTGTGTGTTTTTTTTTGTTGTTTTTTTTAAATAATAAGATAAGAAGAGGAACAATGAAACCATTTATCCAAGCGCAAAGTCTTGGCATCCCACCCGCCATAACAGTTTTTTTCAGCATGTGTCTGACCTGGTAACCTCAAAACCAATCCGCCCCAGCGCACACAAATGAGGAAGTCAGGTCTGAACTGCACCCCGAGGAGGAGGAGGAGGAGGAGGAGGACGTGGTTGTTTTTCCACTCCATGCTGTCATTGCGTTTCCCTTTTTCATTCAGCATGAAACTCTTACCAGCCAACTATTAAAACTTATTTGTAAAGTGTACACCATTATGTGTGGTAGTCTAGACTGTTTACATTCATCTGCATTGTGTCCTTAATCAGTTTATTCATGGACACTTGAAGCTTCCTCAAGGAGCGTTCATTGTTTGTGGATTCTGGTCTTTTGAGCGCGTTCACATGCACACTAATAAACCGATCACTACCTGCTTTATGGAGTTATCAGATTATTCAGATAAGTAGTCATGTAAACAGCCTAGTGCGATATGCCATATCAGATAAAAGCTGTTACCAGATCATGAAGAATCCGATTAACTAGTTTTATGACCGATATTTCGTTTTATTTGGTGCATGTAAACTGTGATGTAAAATGTTATTATCTATAATGTATATAATGAATTATATCGTAGCATCTCTCAAAATAATCGCAATATCTCTTTTTGGCTGTATCGTGCAGCCTTAAATGCTACTCGTATTTTTAGAGTTATGGCAGCGCGCACTGTGATCTCGTCGGAGCGCCGGGCTCACGACATCCTTCATCAGGTCACATAGTTTGACAAACTTTCTGAAATTCTCTCTCCATCTGAGCTTTTCCTTGAGCACCGATCTCTCCCACCAGTCCCCTCACGTAACGCGCATCCAGCCAGTGAAGACACACAGTTTTACGTCATGAACTTAGATTATTATCGTGACCTGATTATTCCCAGTTAATGAATTATTGTATCCATGTAAACTGGCTCATCGTTGTGGTGCCGTACCACCAGACTAGAGAGCAGCTTCCTTTCTCAGGCTGTGAGACTTCTTTATAATTCCTCAGCACGCCACTGTGAAGATCAGTCTTAATGTAAATTTTCCATGAATTTATCCCAGCTGGATAAGTCAGAATGCGACCCAGTGAAAGGAAAAACGTCTTGACAACATAGTTTAACACCTGCTTTCATTTAAAAAGTTGGTACGTCCTGGTGGTAAGGGACAGACTTTGACACAACACCGGCGCATCCATCGACTTAAAGTCTGTCCATTCTCACTTGATTTCAGGGTTGTTTTTTTCCTTCACAATGTAGAAAGCATCTGCCCCGCTGTTAGTGGCACAGGTCTTTAATGTAACCAAGCTGGTCTGCTTTTACTATAGGATCTTGTATTTTAGAATGGAGGTTTTAAACCTTTTATACTAATTACTTAAATGGCAAGTTTCATGTCCATCCAAGCATTGGAGACGCCCCAACTGTGAGTCAAGTTACAATGTCCACGGGGGAAAAACTTAATGTGACTTTCACTTCTTTAGCCATGGCCGTCTGAAACGGTTCCTCCCACTTGGCAGCTCTATAGGGGGCCAAAATTGCGACGTCACGTCCGTGCACACCGCTGTTCCACCAGCTTCTGAAACTCACTATGCATTTATTTTTTTCAGCCGCTATGGTTGAAAATACTAGTGTGTTCCTGGACTTTCCACATTCTAAATCGGCAGCATGTGCTATCAGAACCTCGGATGAGGCCAAGCTGTTTGTCCCTGTGGTTTGTCTTCTTACTGAAGAGTGTTACCGATGTTATTATATCTCTCGGCAAGAAAGTAAATGAGTAATAAAATATCGAACCGCTCCTTGTTATAATAAACATGTTGGTACTCGTAGGTGGACAAACTATTAGACAGGAATTAAAAAGGGAATAAGTGGAGAGTGAGCGGGAGAGATGGGGAATATGTGATATGTATTTAACTAGCAACACAGTCAGCACATCTGGAGACTCTCGCACTCATTCCTTATTTCGGGGGTGCAGATCGGGGGTGTTCCTGGTACCGATGACTGCGTGCTACAGCAAACTTCCTCCGACAGGAATCTGTGGAATGTAGCTCCAGTGGGTGTTTGTCGTCTTCCTCCCTGTTTAAGATCATTTTTAAACGACTAGGTAATGCTCTTTGGGGCCTGGTGTGCAGTCACATGAGCAGTTACATTACAGGCACCGGGAGGATCGTAAAAAAAGCCACCGCGGACGCTCAATCATGTGTTTTTTGCCCCTGAGCACAGGAGCAGCTTTCATGAGAGCAAACAGAGACACTCTGTGGTTTTGAGATTCGCCCAGTCACTCTGCTGTGGTCATTGGAGAGTACCAGCATCGGCCTGTCTGACTGTTGTGGGGCTGATGGCGTGTTTACGCCTCAGCCGGCTGGCGTTTACACAACAATCAAGGGGCGGTTCTGATGTGAGGCCTTTACAGCAAGAATTTTAGCTCGGGGCGAAGTCATCCCATCAGCTTTTCCTCAGGTCACTAACTGATTAAACTGAATTTAAAAGAATCATGTGAAAGGAACAAAGTTCACCATCTGCTCCGTAAACTGGCCTCAAATCCAAGCGTGGGTGACGTCTCTCCCAGATGATTTTCCAGTGGAATTTTTTTTTAGATATTTAAAAGAAATCATCCCATTCAGGGAAAATAATCGGAAGTTAAAAAACTCATTCCACCCCAGAGTGTGATGACTTCATATCTTGAACCATTTTGTGTATTTAATCTCATCCAGTCAGTTAGTTCAAACAGAATTTTACACAGACGCCTTAATAGGATAACATGAGGTGATGACATTTTTAATCCAAAAGTTGCATGCAGGCAATGATTCTAGAATTTGCATAGGAAGGAGAAGTAAATAATGTAGGCACGTTTGAGGAAACGGTGTCAAATATTTGGTGGAAATTTTCACTGAACGTTTTGAAGCCCCCAAAATTTTATTCACTACAGTCAGAAAACTGTCTGGGAAATGGATGCTGTGAGGAGGGCTTAGCTTTTTGTAAAGCATCAAATAACATAATTAAATAAAACTCAACAGTTATTTGGCTTCACTTTTGTGGGTTTGTCGTGTCGTCCATCTTTATATACAGTCAGTAGTTCATGCACACGAGGACGTGATTCATATTCCTGCTGATGGCTCACGACATTCAGCTGATGGCGTGAGGTCGTGTAGCAGCTCAACCACAAATGGACCGTTTTAGAAAATCGACTTTGCAAATGTCTCATGAGGAAGGAAATGGATTTGACACAGTTTTCGAGAATTTTAACATGCTTAACATTTGTTCCACTTCCCCCAGTTCGCTTTTTGTGCTGGCCACTCTGAAAGAAAGTCAAAACACCTTTAACCTTGAACATTAGGTTCTAAATGACAGTATATTTCCTTTGACCTGCAGTGTAGAGGTCATGTGTCCTGATGGCTGATTGGTAGCCGCTGACGGGTGCGTGACCTTTGTTCCACTTCACAAATCCCATCCTCCACCCTCCCTATCCCGTATATGTCTCTGCCATATGACCATGTGACTGGAAGTGTGTGATTACAACAGAGAGGTCGGGACCTGCGGTCTTGAGCGTGGCTGTCTTGTGCAAGGTCAGCCTTTGTGTCCTAAAACCAGCGTTAAATGTGACAGGAGGAGGATGGACATGAGTCCAGAGCAGATGAACCACGTCACACCGAAGCCACATGAGCTTCAGCAGCCATCCAGCAGCCGCGCAGTGACAGTCATCACCATATATCTCTTCAACATGTTTCTCTGGGGCCTGCCACATTGAGCACATACATACTGGGCGGGTTTAGGCTGTCCTGTTCCTCTTCCTCTTCCTGCTTTTACAGCTTGTCTTTCGAGTCTTTCATTTGCCTCGGGGCATCCTCATTCTATGTCAGTTTAAACCTATACGCAACTGCTTTTACACAAGAATATATTGACGCACCCTATTTGGCTTACTGCCCTCAGGGCGTGCTCTACTATTTGCAAAACTGTTGAATTATCAATGAGGCCTCGGCAGCTCAAATGAAGCAGATCTGTCAATAACGCGTGAATTTCAGATGTTAACATTTTACATTTTTCGAACAGAATCGATAGTGAACCACTGTGTGCGGCTTCTTTGGCGTGTAAAAGTTTACTGAATCGGAAAGGTTAGACCGCAGCAGCTAGTCATACTGGAATGCATCCGTTTCCAGGGTCTAATCTGTATATTGTAATGCTGTTGCTTTCACATTGTAACTGGATAATCTACATTATTGTGCCATTTCATGTTACTACAAACCAAACTAGAATGGCAACAGTCCCCTTTCATTCATTCAAGCCTGATCCAATATAAATAACACATTTAAATCCCCTAGATCCAAATTCTTATTTGCATTTGCATCAAATCGTCCTCACTCAAAAATACCAGCTACCAAAATATACATGTTTTTTTAAAAATCAAGATTTGTACATCATTCCCTGAGAAATAAACAAAACTGCTTAAAAACGCCTATCTCACAATGTTTAAAAAAGTGAGAAATAATAACTGGATCTCTCCTTTTTTATTTGGATCTGCACCAAACGTTAATGGGGTCTGTTCTGGCCTGAGACCCATCCTCCATCCATGTTTGTTGGAAATCCACTCAGCAGTTTTTGTGTAATCCTGCTGACAAACCCAACAAACATGCAAGCATGTATGTGGGTTACAATGAAAATGAAATTATTTATTTTTTTTACCATAGTGAATAGATTCTAAATCGTGCGAGTTAAGAATCTCCATTTTTATGTTTTTAAACCAGCCCTATTTGCAAGATACTTAGCTGGACATGCTTACATTTGTGTGCTTTCAGCAGGATTTAGAAAGGCACCTCCCTCCCAACTCCTTCAATGTTAAACACCTTTGTTACTACAGTAAATGTATTAAGGTGTGCATGATGTATGCTAGTTTACATTCTTGGCGCAGCCAAGAAAAAAACGGTTATGAGATTTGGAAGCCACCATCTTGACGTGATGTGATTAAGTGAAGTTTGTTTAAAGGCTCCATGTGTTAATCCTCCAGTGTTAAGGTTGGTATAATGAGCTTAAATCGTTTGACTTTACACTCAACACCCAAGCTGACTAGCTGATCAGGGTCACACTGGTTTTTGCTTTCAGACGTCTCCACGAAGAGGAAATCCAGTGTGACTGACCAACCGTAGTTTTATTTTTCCTGTCACTTCCTGGCTGCTGTTTGGTTGTTTCAAACCTACAGCCGTGGTCTGATCCCAGGCTGCAGGCTTGATGTTCTGTTATGTGTCAAATGAACCAGCTGCCCTGAGTCCCCCTCTATGCCTCTTTCTCCAATGTCTTGCGTGTGCCTGGGTGTGGGGTGACTGGCGAGCTGGCTCTGCCATTGGCTTGTCATCTTCCCAGGCCAAGTATGGAGAGTAGAGGTGGTGGTGGTGGTGGTGGTGGTGGTGGTGGTGGGGGGACAGTTGGAGTACCTTTTGCCCTCAACTGCTCTGAGCCAAGCAGTGACATTATGACATTTGCTTGCTGTGTGTTGGGTATTTGACAAGGACGAATCAGTGACGACTACTACTGAACCATACTTTCATTATTGCTTAATCTTTTAATTACTAAATGTTCTATCTAGTCTGCTACATGTAAAAAATAAAAACATTGACAGATGATTGTTTTTAGTAATTTAGTCAATTAAAAGCAGGATTTTTCTGCTTCACTCTGTCATATTCATCGACAAACTGAATATTTTTGGGTTTGATCGGACGAAACAAGACATTTCAAGACTTTCTCATGACCTCTGCAAAGTTGTGAATCACATTTAACAAAAAGGATTCAACAATACTGGCAGATTAATTTAAAATGAAAAGAATCGATGTAGCTATTCAAGATTTTTGTGGTATATCAAAGAGAAGCACAAGTAAATCTTGATAATTGTCACAGGTTTAAGTAACCACTATGATTTGATCACTTGGATGATTCCCTTTTTCAAAACTCATTGGTTATATTTCTGTTAATTAATGGGATGGGTGATTCACTGTCAGTTGTCAGAGATACCAGCCATATGTACAATCTGTAAGTAAAGAAACGTTTGAGTTTTCTTGATGTTTTCCCAAATTTATAGTGACAAGTGACTAAATGTAACACGTTACGCGGGGTAACCTGTCATTCCTCAACACCGATCTCCTTTCTGCCAATAAAAACAAGAGAGTTACAACAATTCAAAGCTGATAAGGTTCTTTAGATTAAACAGATGAATAGATGCAGATAGTGAAACGATCATACCGCATGCAAAGATGAATTAAAACGATATTATAGATTATATAATAGATGAATAAAAGTTAATCAAGTTCAGCGGATCTTAAGCACTGCCTGTTGCACTGTTACATCTGTACACGCGTCCATTCTTACAGACGCGCCTTTGTCGACATTTGCTGTTTTGTAAAAGTGGATTTTTGCATCAGTGCAATTAATTCATTTGTGGTCACATTCTAAATTACTGTATACTTTAAAATCCAGATAATGTCCACAAAAGTCTCTTTGGCTATATATGTTGGATATAATTACAGAAAATCACATGTACAATTACAGGATTTTATCCATAATACCCACCATTATGTCTCAGTGCTGTAATACATGTTCCTGTCACACTCCACAAAGATCCATGTGTGTTTCTTTTGCTACAGTCACAGCTGATAACACCGACTTTGTTCTCAGACTCAGACTGCAGCAGGAAATCAATAAACAAAATGTGCAAATATATTTTATACCCAGTTTTTTTTTCCTTTTATCTCAGTTGAAAACATGGAAAAACAAATAAGGTCTGAATTTCAGCACAGCTTTAATTAACTGGGAAATAAACATATTATCCATCTTAGACTCTGAGGAATCTGCAGATATCGACTCATTTGTTTAGTCAGCGTTGGTGCTCACATACTCAGAGATTGTCTGTGATTTGTCAACATATCTATTATGTGGGAAACAAAGAACTTCCTGTAATTGGTGTGTAATTCCGCCTTGGACTAGTTTCACCAGTTCGGATGCTCGGCAACAGAAGAATTGCGTGTACTGTGTCCAGATAACGTATGATATGACACTAGTCGTTCAGTCTTGGATAAACGTCACTGAAAAATGTTTGAATCACTCAGATCAGTCTGATCGAGTGTGCAGCCTTCATGTATTTTAAACTAGGTTTACATGCAGACGTTTCTGCAAGTGTAAAAAAAAAAAGTCGTAATATTGATAACATATCGATTCTGAATATTTGAAATGGTTTTAAGATCACCTTGTCAGATTTTACAGTGTATATTTATATTATGTTTTCATAGTAAAGATATTTTTATAGTACTTTTCATACAAAACATGCAGCTCAAAGTGCTTTACACTCGAAAAAGGAAAGAAACAGCACCAGGAAAACAGAAACCTAATCCCAAAGAAAGCAGCTAAATGTGAAACAAGACGGTTTTAAAGCTTTAAAGGCGCGAATACACAACAACCAGAATCTCAGTACAGTAGATGTGTCTGAAAATCGACCTGTCACTTGTCTTGCCCTCCAGTGAGTGGCCAGCCGTGCCTCGCGCGTCTGTGTTTCTGTTTGAAGGGGGCGTGTTTCTGCTATTCATAGTTGTGAGAACCTCAGAGGTCTATTAGAGGTCAGTGTGAGTCCTTCTAATAGCAAGTGCAGCAGCACAGGGCCTTCCAGATAACTACAACTCTCCCAGTCTCCGGACACAGTACAGTCCCTACTTTTCTTCAGACGCACACACTGTGGGACTGTGAGTACACAGAGATTTATTGTTGTGCCTTAATTTTGTCAGTCAGTGCTGCGTTTCTTTTCGCTGTGTTTAATTGCGTCCGGTTGCCGACACGCAAGTGGTGTGATGATTGCTTGACATTCATAGTTGTGGCTAATAGTAACACCTGTAAGACTTAGTGGAGCATTTGTGAAGATTAATGTTCAGTTCTTCGTTATCTTTTATTATTTTTTTATGGATGGCTGATTTGATTAATTATATTTAACAGCTTAAATTAGTTTTTTGTCATCTTTGTTTGAATATTTGACTATAAAAATGAAGATTATCGTGAATCTGAGGTGATCTTTCTGCACATTTAACAATTTACTTAAGTTGTCATTAAGTGCCAATTAAAGAAAATTGGCTTGTTTTGAAGCTGTCCTGTACTTTTGCCCCAGTTGGCACCGGCGCCGAGTCATGGGCTCAGTGTTAATAATAGAAGTAGGTGAGAAGTCAATTGTTACCTCCATGGCGGTTGTTCACTTGTTCGTACACGTACGGGGCTGCCACCATCTGACTTAGAGGTCACATTAGTTGAACACGACGTACATAAAGCCGCCAAGCCAGATAACGAATGTAAATAGTTAAAAGAAAGAGTAATTAATGAATATGTTTCTATATCTGGATGTGATGGTTAAAGAATAATTCCTGGTGAGATGTATCAGCTGCAGAGTTTAAATCGGTCTTTCTCACCACAGGCTCATCTAATTTGCATTTTTAAATGAGCAGTGAATGTTATATTAAAATTTTTGCGGAGCCACCATATATCCACGACTTTGAAGTGTTGACGGTTTCCTCCCAATGAGGTCATTTCGAAATCATCCGGAACCAGAAAGCCTCACTTTCCTTCAGAAAAACGAGGCGTGTAGCGCTCAGTGCAGCCGGTGTGTAGTGTCTCTGTCCTCATCTCTCCACAGAGGCTTGTGATCTGAAAATGTGTGTGGCGTCATGTTTCCTTCCTGTGTCTTTGTTTCCAAGCGCACAGCTGTTGAGTAGGAGAGCACATCTTCCTTTTTGTACACATTTGTGGAAGTGTGGGGAAGAGACAATGGTAGATGTACAAGCACTTGTTGTTCAGCAGCGTATTTCTCAACCATTTGAGTTTGTGTTAGAGGTTGGTCTTTGAAAACAGATCACGTCTTTTAGTTTTATGGATTTTGAACATAAAGGGAGCTCAAAGGAAGGGTCTTACAGATCTCGTTGAACAGAGGACTCAGTGAATGAAAGGCTGTTTTCTCTTGAACAAACGCTCTTGTGATTTTAAACAATGCGTTAGTGCCAGTATTTCAATTTGTGCTCTGAATGATTGATGATAATGATCATCTTTTTACATAGAAGTAATCCGGTGGCCAAGAGTTTGTTGACTTCTTCTAAAGGAAGTGTAAACAAAAAAGAAAAGCTGAATGTACAAAAAATGGACAACGAAAAGATAAAAATGTTTTAAGGGGTGATTTATCAGCTATTTATATTCAAGGACATGTTGATGGGATCTTTAAAACTAAGGTTTGTTTTTCTGTTATGTAAAAAGACTTGAGACTTCTCTGAAGTGGTGGATCATGACTGAATCACAGGGCTGAGAACTGCGTGATTCACTGTGGATCTTTCCTTCAAGCTTTATTTTAGTTTCATACGGTGTGTTTCTTTGATATTACATCAGTGTGCCAGAAATAAGTATACATCACTGCTGTATTAGGGCATGAAAACTGCTTTGTGTCAATAGGTTGGCAGTGACCAGAAGAAATGAAAGTCTCAGATAAATAATGCTTCAAAACAATGGGACTTTTGATCAGACTTTTGCACGTGGCCGTAACTGAGGACATTTCTCACATTGTGGAACCTTAAAACAAGAGAATGTTTTTGATTTTCTACCCAATATAATAATGATAAACAATGAATCGATATTCTTTTCTGTAAAATAGACTTATCGATTAATCACCTTGTCACTGCAGCGCTTTTTTTAAAAGTAGTAAGGCTGCGGCTAACGAGTCTTTGTCAAGTAATCTGTCAACTATTTTCCCAATGAATCATTTTATTGTCTATAACATGTTGAACTCTCTCAATGAGTGTTTCCTAAAGCCAAAGATGACATCCTCCAATGTCTTGTTTCATCCACAACCCAAAGACATTCAGTTTTCTGTCACAGAGGAGTAAAGAAACCAGAAAATATTCACAATTAAGAAGCTGAAATCAGAGTTTTTCGCTTCTTCCTTAGAAAGACACTCAAACTGATTCATTATCAAAATAGTTGGTGATTAATTTAGTGTTTGGCAGCTGCTCCACTATTCCATCGTAGCAGCTCTAAAGATTATAGAAGTTCAAAATGAGTTGATGGAAATGAATAAAAAGACAGACTTTTTGCATAGAGTATATTCAAGACTTTGTGTATTTGTGAACATGTTGACGCAGACAAACAGAATTTGCCTGTCACCCTGAATGGGACCACTGTTCTTACTCTTCCGTTAAAAGGGGGGGGCTCTCATGTTGCTGTGTAATGGTCTGAAACAAGTGACCCATTCATAAAAGATAGAATACCACATCCTGCTGTATCACCCCACTCTGTAGGAAGAGCATTATGGACAGTTTTCTTTTGATTGTCAGTGGCAGTTTACCAATTACTAATAATTACAGAAGAAGAAGAAAAGAAGTGCAGAATAAAGACGAGTAGTTTCCAAACGTCATAATCTTTCTGCCCGTGTTTCCCTGCAGGCTCAGTGCAGAACAGTCATGCAGGCTCAGGAAGTCCTGAGACAGCTGCGGATTCCCGAGCTGGATGATCTTCGGCAGTACATCCGCGGCCTGCCCACCAACGCACTCATGGGCATGGGCGCCTTCGCAGCACTCACCACCTACTGGTTCGCCTCCCGGCCGAAAGCCCTCAAGGCACCCTGCGACCTCGGCCTGCAGTCAGTGGAAATACCAGTAGGTGATCTCTTACTTTTTCTTAGTCATGGTTGTACGAAATGTTTTAAATTCATTCATGAAATGGGGACGGACATATTACACATCCGTCTTGTAATTGTAGCTGTTTGTTGGAGGAATAACCGAAGCATGATGCAATAACTGGGGTGCAAAACGAAAGCTGGACTGCAGACCTCATTCAGCAGGAATGTTAATAATGGGATGCTGTCCAGGAAGTTCTGAAACGTCCTCAGTCGTTGTCACGCTGAAAGTGCTAAAAGTTCATCTCAGTCTGGTTAAAGTTGGCTGGGCTTGGTAAAGTAATCAGTTTAATCATTTCCCTATTTCCCAACTGAATCCTTGCTTTCTCTTTCTCTTTTCAGCTACCTCTTTTTAATGAACATTTATGAGTGTATTATTACTAAATACAAAGACAAAAAGAGGAGCAACCCCAATGCTTATAATGAATGGTTTATAACTCTTCTATAAAGCATTCATAAATACTGTAAACTATTAGTTGCATCTCATTAACTTCCCGTGACGGTCTGACTCACTGTGTTTAGCAACAATCTAAGGTCCAGCAGAGATGTGTTGGTCCAGGGTAGTCATGGTGTATGAAGGTAAACTGTGTGTTGACCCAAACATGCAAATATCTGTTATCATGATAACGTCAGTAGACATGAAACTTCCTTGTGTACTCTGCAAAGACTGATGCGACACAAGCATTTTTTACAAAGAGAAGCAAATACAAGCCTCAGTGTAATTCTGAATGTTATTGTATTGACATATTATTAATTGCTTCATATAAACCATCTTAGACCAAACTTAAACACACACACCGACACACCCAGGAGAAAGGGATACAAGTACCTAAGACAGGTTCACCTTAACTATCCCCATGTGGATGTTAAGCGCAACCCATCAAGAAAAGTGGTAAGAAAAGGGGGAAAGAAAAAACCAAAGCAATATGTTTTTACACATGCGTTTAATTGAGCCCAGTTTTTGAAAAGGGGAGGGTGCCATGTTCTTCAATACAGCCGTTTGAATGTGTGAGGGCAGAATTAAAAGAGTCCTCTGGACATCCAGAGAAAGCCAAGTGTCTGTCCAATAAAGAGTCTTGACCAGAAAGGATGAATTAGTGCACAGTTCCAAAACAAACGGCATCATAAATGTACCATCATTTGATTTCCATTTATCACAGAGGGATAAAACTTTTGTAACATGACCGGAGAGTAATGAAATCCGTGAACCTGTCTGCTGTTCATAGAACAACTGTGAATACAGGAAAGTACAGCCCTCCATGTTTCATCAGGCAACATTGATTTAGACACAGGATCCTTAGAGAAGTAATTCACAAATTTGGTGATGAAGTTCTTACTTTCCTGCAAGAAAAGGGGGAAAGTTTTGCCCACAAAATGCCAAAGTTGCATGTAACATGAGATAAAGCACAAGAGAGCCTTGATTTAAAGTAATCAGCCGTAGCATTGTCAGTGTCACAAGACACATTTCAGTCGAAACTACAAATGCTGCTTTGTGCGCAATACAAGATCCGTGTGTGTCAAAACATCACCGAGCTAACGCTTTGATCATGAGTAACATGCCACAAAATTAATCTGTGTTCACCATCCTCTCACGGGATCTGACCGTACTACCCATAACTCCTTTATTTTTTTCCCCGCTAGGGTGGAGAACGTGCGAGAAGGTCGGCGCTGAACGACGGCATCGAGCCGCTCACACACTACTACAACGATGCGCTCACAATGTATGAGGTGTTCCTACGAGGGCTCCGGGTATCAAGTGAGTGTTTGTTCTGGTATCAGATAGCCAAACACTCCCTGAGAGAATTAACATGACAATCCTTCAAGTGAACGTAATTAAAGTGAGCTTTGTTTTCTGTCACAGGTGATGGACCTTGTCTCGGATCGAGGAAGCCAAACCAGCCGTACGAGTGGCAGTCTTATAAAGAGGTGAGACCACAGACATGGAAATCTAATGTTCTGCATGTCCACATCACACAGCTACGAACCTTATTTAATTTTTCTTCCGCCCCCTCACAGGTGTTAGACAGAGCGGAGCACATCGGTTCTGCTCTCCTTCACAGAGGACATTCTAATACAGGAGACAAGTTCGTCGGCATTTTCTCCCAGAACAGACCAGAGGTACAGCAAATGTCTTTTGTTTCACAAATTTGTTGAGCAAAGATAGTCAGGAATTGTTCACTCTTCGCTATGTATTAAAGTGCGATTTAAAGACAGGAAAGAAGTACATTGAGACTTGGTTGGTGTAGATCTTGATCCTTGAGTTAAGATTTGTGTGTGTAATGGAGGAATTCTTAGAACTTTCCTTAGTAAAATATTTCATTGTATAAGCACGTTTATTGCATTAGAACGATATTGTTAACATTTCTATCAGAGGTAAAATGATAAAGCTATAATCAGAAAAAAGGCCTGACTTGATCCTGGCAGTTGTTGTCATTGACTTCAAATGCATTTCTGTGATGTTGGTCTGTTTTGTCTCTCAGTGGACCATCTCAGAGCTGGCCTGTTACACATACTCCATGGTGGCGGTTCCTTTGTACGACACACTCGGCACGGAGGCGATCGGCTACATCATCGACAAAGGTACACAAAAGGGCACCGCACACCCACCTGCAGGGCTGTCGCAACAGATCAAGGACACTGATACTGATACTCACGTAAGCGGTTAATTAATTTGGGGCCATTTGTTTTTCCAGCCGCCATCAAAACTGTGATCTGTGACGTACCCGAAAAAGCCCGGATGATTCTGGACTGTGCGAGCGAAAAAGGGCGAACGATAAAGACGATTCTGCTCATGGAGGCGTTCGACACCGACCTGGTGACCCGAGGAAAGGAGTGTGGCATTGACATTCTGAGTCTGAAGGAGTTTGAGGTGAGAATAACAACCTCATCATCTGATCTCTCGTTAATGTCAAGTGTTCCAAATGGTTTCTCATTTCTACCACATTTTAATCCTGTTAAATGTATCCACTGAGCACATTTTCAACCATCAGCAGATGTTGATGAAAATTAGCTGCGCCTGCTGCTGTTCAGTCACACTGTTATTCAGTTGTACCACTAAATGGAAATTGGGCCCAGAGGGGCTGTGTGTTTTAAAGCATGATTATCATCAGCGCTTCCTGCAGACACTATATCTCACCATACGTGTTGTATTTGTTTCAGGCCTTGGGGAAAGCCAACTGCCAGAAACCAGTGGTGAGTAGGATCAGAACAGGAACACTTGACCTGTTGACTATGTGACAAAAAGCTCATGTCATTAACAGGAGAAAAATAAGGGTTTTGCGCTGCTGTTGTTAAATAAAACATTTTACACATTTCTAATGCAATAGCAGTTCAGGCTTCTTGTGCACTAGTATTAGATCTGTGATCTGATTACAGCCTCCTAAACCAGAGGACCTCGCCATTATCTGCTTCACATCTGGAACCACAGGTAATCACACAACTCCTCAAAGTTGTCTCAATCTTTCGGAAATGTTTTTTTTAA
This sequence comes from Diplodus puntazzo, assembly GCA_963678695.2. Lineage (NCBI taxonomy): Eukaryota > Metazoa > Chordata > Actinopteri > Spariformes > Sparidae > Diplodus > Diplodus puntazzo. Next base: position 14,218,011 of record OZ023156.1, on the reverse strand, counting down.
CTTCATGTGTAATCATGATCACATTTTGCTTTCAGGAAACCCGAAAGGTGCAATGCTAACTCACGGAAATGTAATCTCCAACACTGCAGCTTTCATTAGAATGACAGAGGTAAACAAACACACCAGCTATAGCTGGAACATGTAAAACTAAAGTATTGAATCTTGAGATAAGTGACATTGTTTTATAATGTATGTTTGATTCTGGTCCCCTTGTTTTTAAGACGGCTTCTTCTTTGATTTCTTCACTTATTTCTCTCTAAACGGAGTGGTCTGACTGTCATCCTGCTAAAAAACTTAAGAAAAAAATGTAGATTTTTGTCACCTGCTTCATCTTTAGTGTACTCACAGCAATAAGCATTTCAACCATCAGACTAACAGATGTAGACTGTTGGTATAAATCCTGTCATTGGGCACCTTCTCCCTGCTTCCTGCTGCTATCTGTGCTTGTACTGTTTTCATTCTCCTCATCGCAACATGAAACAACACCAACCTCCTACAAGCTAGCAAACTACACGCTAAATATAGCGAGTTATTCCAACACAAACTAATTCGCTAACTGTACAAACATTAACAAGCTAGCAGCTTTTACCTTTTCCTTTGCAGGGATTCAGACATTTTAATGTCAGGGCTCACCTCTCTACTCACAAACCAAGATTTGCAGGGGCACTGACGCTGCATCCTAGGTTAAGCAACGCCCTAGATGATTGTGATTGTGATTTAAAGACATGCAATAAAACACCAAATATTTCTCCAGTGCTGAAACAGTTGTGTTGAGATGATCAGAAAGTGATTCTTAGACTTTTCCCCCTGTGCTTTGCCTCTCAGGCAACATATAAACTCCTCTATCTTGTTAGTGGAGGTTGTTGGTGCCGTGTGTGAAGACTACAGACACCAAACAAGCACTCATCTGTTATCTCATCTAAAAAAAGACGCTAGAACTGAAGATCAAAGATAAGTAAAGGCAGTAAAGGACAGTACTCTGTAGTAAAGAAGCAAATGCAATGTTTTCTATTATTATACGTCAGGTCAAATCTAATTGCACTTTTTGTACAACACTCACAGTCATGTCTTGTGTGTGAAACATGTTGAATTAACAAAGTAAAGCAGAACAACAGTACATAGAAAGGAAAAGTTTCATACAAATTATTCATCCCCTGCCCGACCACCAACGTGAACATACCCGCCCACACATCCCCAGAGACACAGACAAAGAGATGAAGGCACTAGCGAGCCATGATTCTGAAAGAACAGGTAGGTCTTGAGCTTGCTTTTAAAAGACGGCACACTTGTGTTACGCCTTCTATCATCAGGCAGTTTGTTCAGAGAGTGGGCCCATAACAACTGACAGGACGGTGTCTGATGTACCAGGTCTCTATCAGTTAAACTGAGTGATTTATAGTAGGATTAGTAGATTAGATAGGCAAACATGTATCCAACAAATTTAGATTTTGTTTTACTGTGATTGTCATGAAAAGCACAATCAATTGATCAAACAATTTTCTTTGCTAAATAAATGCAGAAAATACCTTTTTTTTCTCACCTTTTTTTTGACACCTTCTAAATCTAAATCCTTGTCTGACTCAGGTTGATCCTCTTTATATTTTCCTCTCCGTCTTGTTCTGTTACTCCTGTCTTCCTCCCATCTTCATTCCATCTTCCTCCTCCTCTTCCGGCCCTATATTGTCGTCCAGGGCGTACTGAAGCCCACCAGTAAAGATGTGCTCATCTCCTTCCTCCCTTTGGCCCACATGTTTGAGAGGGTGGTGGAGGTACAGTACGCCAGTGCTTGACCTGCATTCGTGCATGTGTTTTGTTTTTTTGTGTGTGTCCCGCAGGTGCACTGCATGCTGGGCCTCCATGACATTCATGTATCCTATCTCCCCCTAGCTCACATGTTTGAGAGGGTTGTACAGGTATGTGTTGGACTTGTTTACTATCAGGACTAATGCATAATAATAACTAGAAGTGAAGTCCTATTCATTTATTTAAATTGTGGTCTTAGGTTTTTATTTAAGCAACATGGCAACTGTGTTTATAAGAAGGCTTTGTAAGTGGCAGTTTAAAGAAACATTGTGTGAGAGGTTTTGGAATACTGATGGCACCAGTGCTCTATTAATCTTAGTGGCATGTTTTTATGATTTCCTTCTAACTTTAGCTTGTTCAGCTGTTGGGCTGGGTTTCAAAAACTTTTCTGATTACCAACTGAAATGTGTCCGTAGCACCAAGTATCTAAAACTCTACCAAAAGTTTGTTTGAGGTCCGATTCATATTATTGATTGCTTTGGCTTTCGATGATATCTTTTTTTTGTCTAAACTAGGTTCATTTTTGATTGTATTTTATATTGCAGTACTTCTACAGCTGCTTTTTTGTTTAGACAAAATACTGGTACCTTTTGAGAAATTTGGTTTAAATGTTTTAATTGGGTAAAACAAGTTTATTATCTTCAAAGTACAAGGCAAACAAATATAGTAATGTTGCCGTATTGATGCTGAAACGTGAGTCAACTGATATCCAGCCCTCTGGAGCTTAAGAAAAACTGTGTGTGGTGATATGAAGTGATGCCAAAAATGCTACAAATGTGTTGGTGCGTCTCAGCTGTTTTGATGAATTTTTAAATTCACAAATGTCCAAATAACCTGTAACGGCTTCTGAACTTGAAAGCATAGTGTGACAAACAGTGGATGTGCTGATTTGTAGTAAAATCTTCACTAAACGAAACACTGCCCTCTGGTGAACACAATGTCGCACTGATTTATCTTTCCATCAGGGTGTCGTCCTTATCCATGGGGCTCGAATCGGCTATTTTCAAGGGGACATTCGACTTTTGATGGATGATTTGAAAGCGCTGCAGCCGACAGTCTTCCCTGTGGTCCCACGCCTCCTCAACCGCATGTTTGATAAGGTCAGACAAAGTATTTATGTAGTTGATCAAATGTTTACATGCCATCTGGTTCACTATTCATCTAACATATTTTCTCTACTGCCTTGTTTATAATAAAATGTGGTGATTCACTGTAGCAGACCAGTTCTATAGGCTTTTTAAAATGAGCTTGTTTAAATTCTCCTCAGGTATTTAGTCAAGCCAACACGCCTCTGAAGAGATGGCTGCTCGATTTTGCCTTCAGGAGGAAGGAGGCGGAGCTTAAGAGTGGCGTGGTCAGAAAAGACAGCATGTGGGACAAACTCATCTTCAAGAAAGTACAGGTAAACATGGCGTGCTCAGGAGAGGCTTCGTGTTTCTGATCAACTCTAACACACTTTTCCCTCTTGCTCTTAAAAATAAACTTGACTGTCTTCTGTCATACGGCCAAAACAGATTTCTCCTCAGGCAGACAATAAAGGCTTATTTAATCTAACATAAACACACAGAATGATAACTACCTATTTTTTTATACCTTTAGTTTCTATCATCATACATATGTTAAAGGCACAGGACTGTTCCTGTTATTGTAGGTCAAATAAACACCAATCACATGTGCCAGGTTCCTGACGGTAATTTTAATAATTATGATTGGGCTTTTATTGTGTATAACAATGGCCAGTGTTTCAGTTTGACATTGTGTGTCTTCCTGTTTGTTTCACACTCTGCAGGCGAGTCTGGGCGGCCGTGTCCGACTCATGATCACAGGAGCAGCTCCAGTGTCTCCGACCATCCTGACGTTCCTTCGAGCTGCACTGGGCTGTCAGGTGAGCCGCATCCACACTTTAATTCATCAATAACTGGGATTGTTTTAACTCCATGACTGTCACTAAAAATAAATGTGTTCTGCTCCACAGTTTTATGAGGGCTATGGTCAGACTGAATGCACAGCTGGGTGCACCATGTCAATGCCCGGGGACTGGTCAGCAGGTAAAAGCTACACACGACCACTAACTGTTGCTCTTGATCATTCTGATGTACTGCCCCTTGTGTTTTTAAAAATATCCTTGATTATTTCTTGAAATCGTGAACCTGAACTTTGATTATTTTGTGTCTCCAGGTCACGTCGGCCCTCCTCTGCCCTGCAACTCTGTCAAACTGGTGGATGTTGCAGAAATGAACTACCTGGCTGCCAATGGAGAGGGAGAGGTGAGGAGGTGCTTCAGTAACAGTCAGACACATGCAGTGGATCAGAAAGTGTATTTATTTGTGTTCTCAGAAACAGGAGATTTAAGCACATAATTTGGATTTACTATTATTTGTAGTATTATTATAAACAAAATCACACTACTGAAGAGACTACAACAACTGTGAATTGATCCTACCAACAAGAATGATCTCTACAGCCTGATAAATCACCATCAACACCATACAGAGAACTATAGGACACACACAGTAAGAGCAACACTGTTGAATTTAGGCTGATGTACTGTACATTACAATGAATACAACACAAGCAACATATGAAAGAGAGATTTTTTTTTTTTCAGCCGTGGCCATGTGAAATAAAGCTAACATCAGTAGGCTAACATGTTCATAGTGACAACACCATCATGCTGATGTGTTGAGCTGTTGGGTTCTAGATGAAAGGTCGGGGAATAACCAAACAGATGTCTGGAGAGAATTTCAAAGAAATCCAAATAGTACGTTGAGATAATTCAGTCTGGTGGACTGAAATATTAATGCGGACTGACATTGTGATCCCTGAGTCATGCCACTAGTTTTGCCACTATTATTGATCCATTTGTGTTTCTTTTTATCTCTGATCATCGCTCCTCCTAGGTGTGTGTCAAAGGACCAAATGTATTCCTGGGATACCTGAAAGATCCTGAGAAAACAGCAGAAGCAATCGACCAGGATGGATGGCTGCACACAGGAGACATTGGAAAATGGCTTCCTGTAAGCAGAACAGTCTGAAGGGCACTATTGATCGTTAACTGACATTGTGGGTAAATCTATGCAGTGACATAGAATCTGTATCTTAATTTCAAGGCTTTTCTCTCCTGGTTTGTTGCAGAACGGCACCCTGAAGATCACTGACAGAAAAAAGCACATTTTCAAGCTGGCACAAGGAGAATACATCGCCCCCGAGAAAATAGAAAATGTCTACAACCTCAGTGATCCAGTGGCCCAGATATTTGTTCATGGTGACAGCTTGCAGGTGAGTAATTACCATGAGATTGGTATAGCAACAATGCTGTTTCTAGTTTGGTGAATTTTTGGGACACTGATCTTCCTGGTATCCATATTGTATTTTTCAGGCATGCCTGGTGGGAATTGTTGTACCTGATCCAGACTTTCTACCTATTTGGATCAAGAAAAAAGGGATTGAAGGATCGTACTCTGAACTGTGCCAAAACAAGGTGAGATTTTTTTTAACTATCAGCAGCCCTAACACGCAGCCTCACATGCACTTGCATGCTAACATTTTTTTGACTGTTTTTAGGATGTGAAGACGGCCATCCTGGAGGACATCCTGAGGCTGGGCAAGGAAACAGGACTCAAGTCTTTTGAGCAGGTGATTGTTGCCATGTTTGATCTGCTTTTCTCATGTTGTTGGATTTGATCTGGCAACATAAACGTCTTTAAATGCAACACATTTGATTCAGGAGTGACGATTATTTTCACGATTAAATGTGAATCTATAAAATGTCCAAAGATATGAAAAAAATTTTAGTCACTTTGGGTTCCGGAAAAATACGTCTTCAAATTGTTTTTGTCCAGTCAACAGTCCAAAATCCAAACACTCTTAATTTCCTCAGAAAAGCAGCCAATCCATGCATTTAAGAAGCTGGAACAAACAAATGTTTGACAGCTTCGCTTGAAAAAATAGTGAATCTAGTTTTATTTAATCATTCCTGCTTTACTTTTCTATTGTTTGGACTGAACAAAAATGCAGATTGAAGACATCACCTTGAGCTTTGCACTATTTTTGGATGCTTTATCAAACAAATAATGAATCAAGAAAATAACTTTTAGTTTCAGCCAGACTCACATATTTATATTCAATATTTTCAGTCATACATTTTTTGCTCTTTTTTTTCTCTGCAGGTGAGAGATATCACATTACATCCCGAGATGTTTTCTGTCCAGAACGGCTTGCTGACACCCACCCTGAAGGCCAAGAGGACTGAGCTTCGCAATCGCTTCAGAGAGCAAATTGATGAACTCTATGCCAAAATTAAGATCTAACCTGGGATTGAGGTGGACTGTAGGGAAAGTGACAATCATGTAGAGCACACAGCCAGAACCAAATAGTTTATTGAGGATGAATTCCCTCCATTTTTCTACCAGTGATGATCTTCATTATCCTGTGGGGACTGCTATCTCAGTTTTAAGTGTGTATTGTCTTCGCTTCATCTAGAAACTGTACAACTAAATTGTCCCAGCTATTATCGGCTAATCAGTGCAGAACATCCCAGAAAACGTCATTGTGTTACTGAGGAGAAATCTGACTTGCCTATGCCTTAACTGCCTTTAAAGCCTGGCTTCTTCATGGCCAGAAAGGATTAGCTTTTATTGTCGGGAGGTGCAGGAAAAATCCGGTAAACATGCTTTTACAATTGTGACAGATATTGAGTATTTATATACCAGACTATTTAATGTTTTGGCTATCTATTTAAGTTGATATTTAATGTAATCATTGAAGCTGTAAATAGTGTATCTGCTGAAAAGTCTATTTGTATGCAGAGTATCACACCTGATACTTTGTAGCGCATTCCCATGTTTCTCAATTCAGTAGGCTAAAGGACGGATAAAGCGGTTTTAGTGCACATTTTGGTTGATAGCCTATCGGGAATCTTGTTGCTTGACAGAGTTTTTGTGCCATTTTGCTTTTGTTTCTTTCACACTGCATGGATGTTAGTGAATTTTATTATACTGTACATGGAGTTCCTCTTTTTAGATTTTCAAATTTTAGTGCCACAGGTTTTGGGATAAAGCTGCACCAGGTAATGTTTGTTTTTGTTTGTTTTCTTTTGTTTAAATCAATTCCATGTCACGTCCGCATTTCACCTTTACTTTTCACTGATGGTCCATGAAACCACCAGAGCAGCATTTCAGCTGTTCGACACAAAGTTGGGTTATGAATTCATATGTTTTGACTGAATTATGATCATTACACACATCTAATCATGTTGAGGCTTCATTGAATGTCCAAGCCATATTCTTTTTCTTTCATTTTTTAAAGACTTTTATGGTATGAGAAGGACAAAGGTGCAGTTTTGTGCTGGAGTTATACGTACAGTATCTTATTTGTCAACTGTACCAAATAAAGAATTATCTTCAAAACTTTGGGATTTAGTTGTGTTTTATAACTGGAAACATATTTTAATGAATCCCTAAAAGGGCATCCATGAATTCTTAATGTTTTGGTGGCTAGAAATGTATTTTTGCATAACTATGCCACACTCTAATCATTTAAATACAGTATATCGTAATTATAAGCAGCTGTAAGGAAGTGTTAGTAATTATATTATTTAATTTAATCATTTATTACACATTATATGCTGTTCATGAATGCTAAATTGGAGCCTTAAAATGAAGTGAACCGAGTGTATTTTATGCCTCTACAGTCAGTGCCAAAATAACATGAACCTCACCGTCTACCGGGAGTCAAAATCTGCCATACATTTGAGCAGAAGCTCATCAGAGATATCTCCGCTGTTTTGTTCAAAGTCCTCCAGGCTCTCTAAATAGTCCTGGTCTTCCTGGCCGTCTCCCCAGACATCAGCAGAACCCTGTGGACACACACTACTCTGCTGGGCCTGGTTTGGTGTCTGGCTGGGTTCAATGTTGCCAGCATCGTCCATTAAGTAGGCCTGGTCTTCATCATCCTGATGGTGAACAGAAGGCATTATCAAACTGCTGCGCATTGTGGAGAGCAACACGGCTTTGAGCTTTAAAAGAAGACAAACCGGATTTTCTGGCAAATTATTTAGAAAGGATGCTTGTTAAAGTCCAGCAAACAAACCAGTGTCATGATGTAGCTGACGCAGATCTCTTGAGGCAGTGGGTGACCTGAAAACATGAGAAACGATTATCTCAGACAGATCAGTTGTCCTACAGTTGCAAGTATATCAGAAAGTCAGTTCTAAAGGTCATAACATACTTGAGGATCTGAAGTTCTTGCATTCAGGGTCGTGACACTTCTGGTACCACACTTCCTCTTTGAGATCCACAACAATCCTGCAGAGAAGGACGAGACCAAATCAGAAATGTGCACAAACAAAGCATATCAAGACTGTCAACAAAACACCAAACGTACGTACATGATGTTGTTGCTTTTGTGAAACCTTCCCACGTTTTCACACCAACGATATTTTGCAATGTCGTACACAAGCAGTTGTTCAGCAGCAAAGTAGTTCCATCGTCTGATGCCTGTTGGATTAAAAATAGTAGAATCAGTCTTTGCATACTATACTCTTGACAAAGGACGTTTTTAATATACAAACTTTGGAGCTTGCTAAATGTTCATAGTAACATACCATACTATCACAAAGTGTGGTGCAAAGAATAAAACCAACAACACTTTTGACTATATACCAACCATTGATTTGTTCCAGTTAATTAAAAAACAAGGGTTTTTCTGCTGTCGTTATCAGGAACTGAAAATCGTTGGGCTTTCAACTGTTAGTCAAATGTTGTGCAAGATATCTGAAGCCATTTCTTCAAGCTTTAGGAAATTGTGAAGGGCATTTTTGACCGTTTACTGACATTTTATAAACCAAATGATTCTCAACATATTGGTGATGAAAATATTACAATAAATTATAATAATATTGGTGATTGGTGATGAAAATTATCAGTACTTAGACATGAAAGTAGGGCTGCAAATAATGGTAATTTTTATTATTGATAAATCTGCGGATTATTTTCAAGATTGATTGTTTGATCTATAAAAAGTGCCATCTTCAAATTGCTTCTTTCGTCCAACCAACACACTAGACTCTGCAAGACTTTACTCTTATTAATGATGAATAAAAGAAGCAAATCCTCATATTTACGAAGCTGGAATCAGGAAATGACTGAAATCGATTATCGCTGACGATTAGCTTTCTTTCAATTGACAAATCAATTAATATATTCGCAAAAGCATATACTGTATCATCCCCAACACTTACTTCCCTGTATTCCCTCCTTTTTAACCACAGTTAATACAAAGTTGTCCACTTCGCGATGAGGGGACGACTCGCAGCCAGAGAGTAAGTCTGAGGTGGAAAAAAGTTACAAAAATTAAAACTTTTTATTACTGGAAAACATATTGATATGTTGACTGATTATTTAATGCACTACATGTGTACGTATATCCACAATATAAAACAGAAGTCTCAATGTCAGTCCAGTGTTACCTGGATCTTTGGCTGATTCCTGCTCGCAATGAGGCCTCAAGGTTTTGGCTTCCTTTGTTCCCGGGACGTCCCATGTAAGAATCTTCTGACCTGTGAAACTAATGACAAACATAAATAAACTCTTAAAGGTTTGGTTTGATGAAGGGCACAATTTCAGCACACAGAAAAGTGAAGTAAAGCTGCTCAATGTACCTCAGATTGCAGATCAAGGAAGCCAAGAAAACACTTTCCTCGGGAGAAATTCCCTTCTCACGTTTGGTAATAAACTTGTTGTCGTCTGCCACCGTGAATGCAGCATTCTTTCCAGCTTTTGATGACTTGTAAAGGCGGAAATTTCTGTTCTTGGTGTAAACACCTGTTTGGTAAATCATAACCACAATTACATATCCATAGGTACATACTAGCAAGGTTTACATGTCAAAGGGGTCCTAAGTTTATCTTGAGGATTTAGCACAAGTATGCATCTGATATAAGTAGAGCTGCAATTATAAGTTGATTAATCAATTAAAAGAAAATTCATTGGCAACTTTTTTTGGTCTTTCTTCGAGGACAAAATGTAAACATTAGTAGGTTCGAGCTTCATAAACATGAGCATTTGAGACTTTTCTTTGACAGTAAATGAAGTGTCTTTGGATTTTGGACTGGCGGTTGGACAAAATAATTACTTTCAAGATGTCACTTTTGATTCCGGGAAATGTGATGAACACTTTTGACATTTCATTGACTTAATCAATTAATCTTAATAATCAGCAGCTCTCGATAAAAGGGGTAAAATATGACAAACTTGTGGTTTCTCTTACCAAGATCAACAAAAAGGCAGTCCTGGCCGTCCTTGTTCTTCACCTGGAGGAACCTGAGGTCTCTCTCTCCCCGCTTGCATCTCTTGGCCTGTGGACTCTCAGCCGTCTCACCTGTCTCTGATGGCTTCTCCCCAGAATCAGCATGTGTTCTGCTGTCAGCACGTAATTGAGAAAATGTATACAAAGTGGCGACAGCAGAAACACAAAACATTTTCTTCAGAAGTCCGAAAAACAAACCGTGTATCGTTGTTTTCTGCCACCACATTGATCTCATCATTCAGGCTACTTCCACTTTTGGGTGTGCTCAGGACTGGTTGGAGGATTGCATGGATAAACTTACCTAAATTAAAAAAGGAGAGTAATGTATATGAACTGAAGGCACACATGGAAGAAAACAGGTTTTGTTGCCTTTACACAACTTGGAACATACCCACATGTATGTTGTCTTTGAAAGCTGCATTCTGGAGATTGAAGATGAGATGTCGACTGAATTTCTCTTCTGTGCTGGAGTCAAGATTGAGGATGTTGTTTGAGGAGCACTTAATCCCATAAACTTCCATCAGCTTGTCACAAACATACTGTCAACAAAAAAAAGACAGGTAAGAATAATACATCCTCCTATATATGAATAATTACAGCCACATTTTACAGGTTTTTCATATTTTAGCATTTTTGACGATATTACTAAAGTCAGCACCTCTTTTCTTGGACCAGACATTTTTCTTATCATCCTGTGCTCATCTGAATCAACAGTGAACCTACTTTCCCCTCAAAAAAACTTGATTTCCTGAAAGAAAACTATAGTCCCGACCATTAAAATGTGCCCAGAGGATCTAATTAATAACCTACATTCAGAGAAGATTCAATATGGCAAAAAGTAAGAGTTCTCTCGATTGACAATTTGGCAACCCTGAAGTAAATCAGTGTTGTACAGCTTGAAATTAAAAGAGTGATCGATAAAGAACTTTATCTGGTTATTGTTATTGCTCATCATTGTTTTTGCATCTTCTTCCTGATGTCTTCCTCTATCACAGAACCTTTTCCTTGACTGACATTTGAGCTATATCTGCTTCAGAATTCTTACTTGCTGGTTGAATGTCAAGGAGGAATGTTGACAATTAGTAATACATGTTATTATCATTAACATTTGAATCACATCTTGACATAATTGAAATGTCAAGTCTTCCAAGTCAAATGTTGCATGTGTTTTTTGTTTTTTTAAAAGGCATCCACTACTAATGTTAACAACTCTGTGTAATTGTTGCATCTAAGATGTTATGCTTGTTTTGTAGACAATGTTTAACACTTTAGATTGCATTGTGTTCAATTCTGACTGTTTTCTGAGTTTCAATTTAAATGTCATGGAAATTTGCTATTAGGGACATTCCTAATGTCAGGTAGATACTTTTATAACACGTGATTTGGCTTAAAACTTCTTAAACTGAACAATCTCTGAATCTTTATCTATAAGTGAAGCAAGCTGCTCCATAAAAATACATTTGAACAGAATGTAGGAAGATTCACCGTCAATGCAGAAACAAGAAGTGCCCTACCTGGATAAGTGAAGACACCATAGCTTTCCCATCAGCCTTTTTGTTTGAGGGCTTGTGAAACTCCAAATCAAAGTAGAGCTTGCAAACAGTGCCCTCTGGTATCACCTCATAGCAGTGCATCAACGACTGTGGGTAAGTCCTGGAAAAACATCAAGAGACAAATCAATATCACAGATCAGTGCACATCATTGCATTTTTTACAAACACACTAAATAGGATGCTCCTTATTTTGCTTTATTTCTAAAATGTCCAGACTTTCAAAGATGATCACATCTAATTGTTTTTTTATATGTGCAATTGGGAAAAATAAAGTTTGCAGAATTCCTTTATACCCACAGCAATCAATGTCTACTGTCACCAATATTGTTTATTTTAGCAGCTTTTCATTTCAAAGCCAGGTGACAACTAATGAATATCATGCTTGTTGTTTCAATTCCTCAGAAATATTAAAACCTGTATTGTTTATGTGAGTGACGATGTTAAGTATAGTATTCAAGTATAGTATATTCAAATACATTTCTATTGTTTATATTTTACAATATTATGTAAATATGAGTCTATTCTACTTCTTACCTTTTATTATATTGTTTATTTTTTACTATCATTATTGATTATTGTAATATTACTGTCCTTGGGCTGCTGTGACACAGAAATGTCCCCGTTTGCAGGACAAATAAAGGAATTCTGATTCTAACATTTAGCATCTTTCCAAACTTCTAATGTTTTGTATGAACCCTGTGAACTGATATTTACTTGTAGTAATGCCACAGCTCACTGTAACTGGTAACCAGGTAGATCCTTTGACCCAGCGGTGTGTTTTCTTTTTCAAGTGCAAAAACATGGACGGTCTAGGAAATGAAGGCACAAATGTCAGCAATCTCCCTTCACACACAGGTTGGAAAATGAGATCGTCCTGTATCAGCAAAATTCTACCTCTTTGCAGCTCTGAGCGAAGCTGATCGCCATACTTTGCCGAGGGAAGAGCTTCCACACGGAGGACGGCTGGCATGGCCACAGTCGAGGTTTGTAGCGTGATGCCAGAGGTTTCAGTTGGAAAGACTGAGCGAGCTGCTCAACCTTCTTCAGTCGGTCGCCCCACTTACTCATCCTCAAGCGCTTATTAATCACTTATATGGGACTCTTAATTGCACCCACAGGGCTGCTGGTTCATCATGTATCCACCTGCAGAGCGAGGCCAAAGGTCAGCTTCCGTGCAGCATCATGGAGATGGTACAAATTCAGTGACTTGCTAAAAAAAATGTGGATTATACATCAAGGTGTTTGTGCTATTTAGCCCACCTTTAATTGTATGAACAGGGTAGACTAAATAATACAAACATAGGCCAGTTTAACACAGAACAGTTCAACAGCACCACAACCTGCATCCTCCTTAAAGATCATATAGTTGAGTCAAACTGAGCTTTATAACCTCAGTGACAGCAAAATTTACTGCAGGACTGTTGTGCATTAGTTTTAGCTTGGTGTACCTTAAAAACTGCCGACTGAATGTGTATCAACAACAAGATATATAAATGTAAACAGAGTGTATGTTCATTATGTTCAAAAACGTGATGTAAAACGATTCCCAAACATAATATATTCTTATAGATATATACTTCATTTGGACCAGCTACAAGATCAACATGTTGTTCACTGATAACAATACAATAAAAACACAACAAAAGACTCTGAAAGGAGCCAAACTGACAAATTAATACTTTTACTTTGATATTTCAGTGTATTTTGCTGCTAATACTCCTTTACCTTACCTTACCTAAGGAGGCTCATATCAGAGTCACAACATTACGGAACATCCTGATGCATTACATGCTGTACATGCCAAAGCACAGATGTAAAGCTTAAGTACAATAATACCATTATATAATCCTCTGAAATGTAACATCAGCAGCTAGATAGAAGCATGACATTAACTGAATACAATGACTTGCATACTTGAATACGAAGCAGGTAACGTGACATCTTAATGAATCAGGCCTGACACGTTAATTAGCTCGAGCTGATTCAGACCGTAGCTGTAACGTTGATTTAGCTAACGAGCATAACATTGACGTCAGTGTTTTTAGACTTTGGAAATGACTCACCATTAGCTGCGGCTCATTAATCAAACAGTCCAGTCGTTTACGTTGCCGTCGTGCTCATGTCTGCATTTTATTCAGTTATTTCTCTCTCGGTGATAACTTGTACGAAACTGTAAAAAGCAAACTCCGTCTTGTTTTGATTTTTGGCGCGTCGGGAACCGGAAACGCTGCAGTCTGATACCGGAAACACTGTGCTGTTTCCGGTTCGGAGCGGGAGTCGAAACGTCGCAAACAAACAACAATTTGTTTTTGATGATCCCAGCTTCAATTTCTATCTATACTGTTTATCAAAAGTAACAAAGTGTAATTTAATAATAAAAGAAACTCGAGGAGTTGCTTCAAGTTCAAGCAGTCTAATTTCAACGTACAAGATAAAGACTTCCGGCTTTGTGTTTCAAAAATAAAAGCCTTTCAGAAGCCATTAAAGAAAAGTGATGACAAACTCCCCTTTGATGAAGGGCACAATTATGAGTTAGAAGGTCTACATTCTGTGAAATAAAAGTGATAATTATGATATAGAAAGTCACAGGATAAATGTTGAGTTTTCATTTAATGATATTTACTTCTCATCTCATCATTATTGATTTAATTTGTAAGCTCAGAATTAAAGTTAGTTTGCATCTTATTTCCTTTTCTTTAACTGATGGGAATGGGCTTATGATGATTATGATTTTGATTTTTAATCATTTTTTGGCCTGTATAGCTTTATTGTCAGGACAGCTTCAGAGATGACATGAAACGAGATGAGAGAGAGGGGGGTTGGATAAAACACCACTACAGTTTGGTCTGCCTGGATCTGGAGAGGATGGGGTGTTGTCAATCTGACACTGCTGCTCCTCCTGCTCCTCCCACTCAAACTGAACACTTGTGGAAGTGAGCTTCAGCAGGCTCCTACTCTGCTAACAAGGAAGGAAGGAAGTGAGAGGAGATCAAGAGGTGGAACACAATCTTGGCTGCCGCCCCATCTCCCAAGACGACATACAGCTCCATATACAGCTCATAGTACTTTGTCCAGTAAGTACGTGTTTCCATAATAAGACACGATTTTAATTACATTTTTAGTTTTTATTAAAAGATTTTGCCCTTCGTTTATATCAAGCAAAGTATTTGTGCAGTCTTTCATACAAATGAAATATATATATATATGATATATATAATGTAAAATGAATGTGACTTTGACAAGGAAACTAGTGTCTGGTCTAGCTATCTAGCTGGAAGAAGAGACAGTTTTTACATGAATGGATGAACAATTTTCTCACAACACAAAAATGTTCAGTTAGCTCAATGCAGTGGCAGACTCAGTCTGTTTGAGGAGCAAGGGTAAAAAAACAGCTGTATGCTGTGGTGGACCAGCACACAGAAAGTTGTGATGAATGTATGGCATACCTGCCAAGGCTGCGAAAAAGAGGGAGTTCTTCTGGGATATTGGCAAATGGCCTTCCCCCCACATACCCAGGCTACTTGTGCAGGGGGAGCCCGACCTTCAGATACCCAGCCTCTCTGTTTTCTCCAGCACAGAGAGAGTCTGGCAGCAAGAAGTGGCTCCAGGAGAGAAGTATAACCAAGGAAGGGCAGGAGCCGGCAGTCAGGAGGGACTGTAGCATGAATTAAAAATTTTTTTTTTTTAAAAACTACAAAAAAAGTTATCACAAGCCAACATCATAGACAGGGAGATCATCAACAAACAGGAAGGAAACGGGGAGGAGGGAATGGTGGAAGAAGTGGAGAGGATTGGAGGGCTTGAACGAACGCAGGGCTGAGCGAGGGGAGGCAGATGTCTCTGCACAGTTTGAACTATGTCTAACTGATTTTAAATCTTTTTTTTTAAATTTGTATTTATCTTTATCTTTTGAATGAGCCACTGTGAATGACCACTCCCTCACATTTTAGGAAGCACAATAAAGCTAAAGTTGGAAGCTGAACAGTCAGCATTCTCACTAATAAACATAAAAATAGAAGAAAAAAAAACAGTTTTATTGCTGTGCTGGTCCAGTTAGATTTCTGTGGTTTGTATAAACATGTCCAAAAAATCAGTAAGAGTCTCCTATAGTAATTCAGTAGCTCTATCAGAGGAAATTACTCGACACCAGGGCTCCCAGTGGCATGTTACTTCCTTTTACAGGAAACAGAAGGAGTTGCTCAGTGAGATAATGTTTTTTTCTCTCCCACCTACCCCTTCTTATTCTGCACAGAATGATCACATCCCTGCAGTTTGATGTACATCGACTTGATTCTGAGTTAGGCGCTCCCAGAAAATACGTTTATTTTTCTCAAGGTATGTTCCTTGAAATGATTTGAACATTTCAGCATTCATTTAAGTGTATGATGTTGTTGCTGTGTGTGTCGTTGCTGTATTCTAGGGAAAGAAATCTGGTAATAACTACAGGGCTTGTCTCAACAAAGTATTTGAGCAACAAGCCAGATAATCTCATTTCTCAACTGTGTATGGTGTCATGGAACTTCTTATTCAAGTTTGGTCCTGCAGTGATTTTTCTTTGATTTCTTTTTCAGCCAGTTTGTGCCGGTAGAAGACAGGAAGAACCCTTCACCATGTGGGACAAAACAAAGCTGATTCTTGCTGCAATCTTCTTCATAACTCTCTCCTGCAAAGTAAGTATTATTTCTAAAACAAACACCCATTCAATATTGTTTTGTTAGAAAAAAATCTTCTCCCTTGAAGGTATATTTTAAATTCTACCCTCAATTAAAGGGGACGGCAGAGGGATTAAAACTACTGGACATGGCCCCAGATGCTGTGGATGTCATACACACCGGATGCCGTGAGCAAGCCATGGAGGAGTTTATTCATTCAGGCCTGTTAGAACTAGAGCTCAACCACACTAAGGAATTCCAGGAAGAATGGAGTGCAAATACAAAATGTGGAAAGCTGATCCCTGGTGGAGTAAAGGAACATACGACTGCACTTAGTGCATTTGTGAATGCAGCAAGTGAATCCGATTTTTTAAGGATCTTTAATGATGCTGTAGCGACAAGAGGTGCAAACATTAGCACCTACACAGACAACTTCCACTTCAAGTCTCTTTACTTCCTGCTCATGGATGCAATTACACTGCTGAATCCGAAGATGTGCAAGACTCTGTATTATCTATCTGAAGAAAATTACAGAGCTAAAAAGGGCTCAGAGGTGAGATTTGGAAAGTTCATCATCGGTCATCCAAACTATATTCAATATCTTAAAGACTATGATATGGATGAGCGTTTCCTTTTCAATATCACTTCCTGCTTCTATGCTAACCTGGGAGATAACGTTTGCCATTGGGAGAATATAGTACTTATATCCTCAACTGAGGTGTTCACTGTGGAGGAAGTGAAAAAAACCACTGACAAGAATGATGCTACATACACTGAGATTGTTTTGAATCACTCAAGACTGGTCGACAAGCCCGGCTGTAAGAGTTTTTCAAGGTAAGACTCACATCGTCTTGATAAAAATGAAATATTTTGCTCAATCACGAGATTGTTTACAAATACTGACCTTGGAATTATGAGGTTAAATCTGAATCTTGATCAAAACTGTGTGTGTGAACTTTGAACATAACAGAATTATGAGTAATTAATGAGAAGCGTTTAATATTTGAAATCAAGACCACAAAATAGTGGTACACTTGTACCACTACTGTGGGTGTGGTGCAGTCAGAGAAACAGCCCTTCAACAACCACGGCAACACTTTCAGGCTACACCTGATTTGACGAATGCCACTTGTAGGCTGTCTGTACCCACATTTCAAACCAGACCAACGTAGCAGCTCAATTAGAAATTATTTTAAAAAAAAGAAATACTTCACCGAAATGTATGTCTGAAAACATTTTTAGGCCTGAAATAAGCCACTCAGTTGCTGAATCTGTGTTTATTTTAGGATGATACAGTTTTATAGTTTACTGGGTGTTTCCAAAGGTGAGGAGTCACATTGGACTGACTCTGTTTGTAAGTAGCCTACACCTCAACAATGGGGGGCGGCTATTTAACGGGCATCGTGGGAGTGACGGATCCTGTGGTCACCTACCAAAAGCTCACATAATGAAAAACAATAATTTTAAATGATAATTTGAAAAGTGGACCTTATCGTGTGTGTATAGGTGTAGTTTGATCAGATTTGACTGGCAGTGCTGACAATGTCAGCAATTTACCCATCCACTTCAGATTTTGATTCAAATGTTGTTAATTACTCACTGGCGTTCAGAGGAAGGTGACATCATCTTTTTCCAGCTGAGTCCCACCTACTTCGAACCAGCGAGAAGAGCACAGAGAATTAAAAAAGATACACACATCTCTTCCGTGATCTTTGGCAGAAAATGTCATCTATATGACAATCTTGAGAAACTACTTGTTTTGAGGCTTTTGAGATGTAGTGATGATAATGATCTCTGTCTCTTTGATTCCATCTCTTTAGGTCCCTGGCTGATGTCTCCTCCCAGTGGCTTGTGTCGGTGATGGTGGCATTATCTCTTTTTTTCTTTAACTGTTGAGCAAAAACAATGAACATCTCAGACTGCTCTTAGAGTTAAGAAGTTGCATTGTTTGTACAGTTATACAATTTTCTTTTCCAGAATATAAACCTGTTTTGCTCTGATGTCTGCCAGTCAAAGTGCTGCAAGCTTTTGTACCCAGCTGCAAAAATATAGCTGAAATCTTTTCTTTATGCATATCAACAAAAATATACATTAATATCAATATATCTGAGATAAGGCAAATCTTTTTTTAATATGGGTGGAGGAGGGGCATTATATGCTTTTATTAGACAGTGTACTGTAAGAATGTGACAGGAAATAAGTGGAGCGAGAGAAAGAGGGGAAAGGACATGCAACTGAGGTCCCCAGTCGGAAGGGAACTGAGTGTGTTACTTACATGCATCATGTTCATGATTTATCAATAATAAATCAATTAAAGATTCCCATGGAGTTAGAAAGTCTACATTTGGTGAAAAAAAGGTTATAATTATGAGATAAAAATGTACAGGATAAATGTTGACGTTTTATCTCTTTTTTAACTTCTCATCCCATAATTATTTAGTTAATTTGAAAGTTCAGAATTAAACTTAGTTTGCATTGAATTCCTTTTTCTTTAACTGACTTAAAATGTCCTGACATGACTGCGTGATTTTGAGAAAAACTGTTTTAATTTTCTTTGACACTGGTTGTACATTATTATTGCTGCACATGTTGCTGTTGATAAATAAAGTGGTGGCTAAAACATGATAAAGAACCCTCTGCAGTGGCCTGATGTCCAAAAAAAGAAGTAAAGAAATAAAGTAAGGTGGGATGCCTTTCCATTGAAGAAAAAAATTATAAAGTGCCCCCTCTTCTCCTCTGCCCCTCAAACAACCTGATTCCACCAGTGGTGCGTAATTCTGTTTGAAAAGGTTTGCATATAATATGCAGGTTGAATGGAGTAAACTCACAATTGTGAATGATCCTGGTGGATGTTCATCTGTATTTCTGTTTTGTTCTGTGCATATGCATGTCAGCGTGCAGGGAATCCCATAGCAAATCAAATCAAATTGTACATAGATTGTCTTCTTAAATCTGACCCATTCCTCATTAGAAGTAACCAACAAAGATTTGTATAAATATTCCAGTCCACTGACCCTCAACTACAGCCCGGTCTGCCTGGATCTGGAGAGGATGGGGTGTTGTCAATCTGACACTACTCCTCCTGCAACTCCCACTCAAACTGAACACTTGTGGAAGTGAGCTTCAGCAGGCTCCTACTCTGCTAACAAGGAAGGAAGGAAGTGAGAGTAGGTCAAGAGGTGGAACATAACCTTGCCTGCTGAATAGTAATTTGCGGCCCCATCTCCAGGGAATGCCCAAGACAACAACACTATATACAGCTCAGCTCATAGTCATCAAGTAAGTATTTTGTCCAGTAAGTG
This sequence comes from Diplodus puntazzo, assembly GCA_963678695.2. Classification (NCBI taxonomy): domain Eukaryota; kingdom Metazoa; phylum Chordata; class Actinopteri; order Spariformes; family Sparidae; genus Diplodus; species Diplodus puntazzo. The sequence goes on along the minus strand of OZ023156.1, from coordinate 14,198,394 downwards.
CGTGCTTCCATAATCAGACAAAAATGTAATTACATTTTTAGATTTTATTAAAAGCTGTGAAAAAGGGAGTTTTTTCTGGGTTATTGGCAAATGGCCTTCCCTCAACACCCCCGCCCGCATATTGTCTAAAGGTTGACCAGCCACCAGGTTACTTGTAGAGGGGCAATACAGCTTCTCCTTGTTCTCCAGCCCAGAGAGAGTCTGGAAGCAAAAAGTGACTCCAGAAGAGAAGCATAACCAAAGAAGGGCAGGAACCAGCCGGTCAGGAGGGACTGCAGCAGCCGAAGAGGGTTGTGTGTTTACTGGTCAAACTACAGGTTAAAATCCCCTGTATTACCACCGCCGTGAAGCAACACAGGTGGAAGCTGGAAAATGACGATGAAACCAAGCAGACTAGCACATTTCTTGGGAGGTGCGTGTCCGTGTAGGGCATACATCTATGCAGATTCATTGCAGAGGCATTAACCCAGCTAGCAGGGAATGTTCCCACAACATTGGCTAACATTCCCTTTAAGTTCTTATTATGTTTTAAAACAAATGTTTTAATCTAATGCTCAAAGAACATTTTAAGGATGTTTGTCATTTCAAATAATGCTCCTATAATGTTAAATGTTAAGAAAGGAAGAATGTTTTAGGTGCAACATTCTGAAGATGTTTTGGTGATGTTGTTGAAGTAACAGATTATAGAATGTTCTTCTATAAAACATTCCCATAATGTTACAAAATAGCAAAGGAAGAACATTCTTGAGGCAACATTTAGAAAATGTTTTTGGCATGTTTTTAAGGCCTCCAATTACAGAACGTTTTTTATAAAACTTTCCCACAGTGTTATACAATAACAAAGGAAGAACATTGTCAAAGAAACCTGCGGAAAATGTTATTAGAATATTATTAAGGCCTACAATCCCAAATCATTTTTCTAAAATGTTCCTGTTATGTGATAAGTTAACAAAGGAAGGGAGTTTTAGCTGTAACATTCTTGGGATGTTTTTTGGGATGTCGATGAGGTAACATATTATAGAATGTTCTTCTATAAAACATTCCGAGAATGTTACATGAAAACAAAGAAAGAACATTCTGGAAGCAACATTTAGACAATGTTTTCTGGATGTTATTAAGGCCTCAGTTCACAAAACATTTTTTCTACAACATTCCTGTAATGTGACATGTTAACAAAGGTAGAACACTTTGTCTGCAACATTCTGAGAATGTTTTGGTGATGTTGTTGAGTTAACATATATAGAATGTTCTTCTTTAAAACATTCCCACAATGTTATACGATAACAAAGGAAGAACATTGTCAAAGCAACATGCGGAAAATGTTTTCAGAATATTATTAAGGCCTACAATCACAAAACATTTTTTTTTTCACAAACCTGGGTCTAGGCCATGACAAACGAAGGGAAAGGGACGACAAAAAAGCTGGAAAGTCCATGTTTTATTGTAACTCAAAAATAATCACTAAGGAATGGGATGTGTTTCAATCAGTATTATCAGTAGTGTTCATGTGGGTGCATGGATATGGTGTTGTGATGGGTGTTGTGCAGTAAAATAAACAACAGTTAACAAAACCAAGAAGGTGCGAACGTGGTCAGGGACTGAGAGAGAGCGTGGCTGGCAAGAAGCTGGGCCTTTTATATCCTGTGGAGCACTGAGCCCAGGTGCTCCCAATAACCACAATCAGGTCCTCCTTGTCACCACTGCAACCAGCTCCCACCTCAGAGACAACACAGTTAGTCACAGCACGCACAGACATACAGGGGCACATTACGTACACATAACCTTCCTCCTGTCCTTGGCCTACTGCTTACTCCCACCCATCCTCAGCAATCCTGGTACCTGGGAAGCAAATTAAGAAAAGAGGCAGAGCAAGAGCAAGTCAGAAGTCATTATGAAATGGCAGTATACATTTAAGCAACAGCTCAGAGAAAAAAAACGAAATTCAAGTCAAAGGAGCACGTGACAACGCATCTGCCTGCCGGATCTCAAGGTCATAGGCCTGCAGAAACAACGACCACCTCATAAGCCTTTGATTTGGGGATCGCAGAGACTGTAAGAATGTCAGGGGGTTGTGATCCGTATAAACCACAAGAGGCGCTCCTCCCACATAAACCTCAAAATGCTGCAAAGCCCAGACGAGTGCCAATGCCTCGTTCTCTATAATAGAATAGAAAAACTGCAGCTTGCAGAATGTGGCCACCTATTCCATGCTTGTGTGGATTTTCCGTCTAAACAGACAACGTTTTTGGCACAATCTCTTCAAAGTCCTAATACTGACAACTACACTGTGGTTATGAGCGAGAAGAGAAATAATGTCTTTGTTACTAAAGCTGATTCTGAAGTACAGTTTCACCATTTCATCTACACAAGGCATTTTGTTGAGGCAGTTGTATGTGCTGTTTGATGTAATCTCAAAAATGTCGACTTTAATCCTGAAATGTTAACTTTATTCTTGACATTTTGACTTTATTCACGAAATTATATTTGGACTTTATTTTTTCGACATTCCGACATTTTTCTTGAAGTGCATAATGAAAATAAAATGACTTTTTTTTCCTGACCCCTGGCCCTAATACCCTTGTGACACCCTTTATGTTGTTACGCCCTTTTACAAGAAACAGGGAGTTATTCAGTGTGAAAATGTTTTTTTTTTTCTCTTCGAACCTACTTCTTCTTTTTTTTTGCACAGAATGATCACATCCCTGCAGTTTGAGGTACATCGACTTGATTCTGAGATAGGTGCTCCCAGAAACAAGTTTAATTTCTTAAGGTATGTTTATGTATATGAGTCTATTTATATTTTTATTGTCTTTTTATTATATTGTTTATTTTTTTTTACTATTAATATTGTTTATTGCAATATTACTGTCCTTTGGCTGAAATGTCTCTGTCCCCGGGACAAATATAGGTATTCTGATTCTGGTTCCTTTAAATGATTTTAACATTACAAGTGTATGATAATTTATATGTATCAGCTGTATTCCAGGGAGAGAAATCTGGTAAAGTATTTGAGCAACAAACCAGATAATCTAATTTCTCAACTGTGTATGGCGTCATGGATCTTCTTATTCAAGTTTGGTCCTGCAGTGATTTTTCTTTCAATTCTTTTTCAGCCAGTTTGTGCCGGTAGAAAACAGGAAGAACCCTTCACCATGTGGGACAAAAGACAGCTGCTTCCTGCTGCAATCCTCTTCATAACTCTCTCCTGCAAAGTAAGTATTATTTCAAAAACAAACACCCATTCAATCTTGTTTGGTTAGAAAAAATCTTCTCCCTTGAAAGTATATTTTAAATTCTACCCTCAATTAAAGGGAATGGCAGAGGAAGCAAAACTACTGGACATAGCTCCAGATGCTGTGGATGTCATACACACCGGATGCCGTGAGCAAGCCATGGAGGAGTTTATTCATTCAGGCCTGTTAGAACTAGAGCTCAACCACACTAAGGAATTCCAGGAAGAATGGAGTGCAAATACAAAATGTGGAAAGCTGATCCCTGGTGGAGTAAAGGAACATACGACTGCACTTGGTGCATTAGTGAATGCATCAAGTGAATCCGATTTTTTAAGGATCTTTAATGATGCTGTAGCGACAAGAGGTGCAAACATCAGCACCTACACAGACAACTTCCACTTCAAGTCTCTTTACTTCCTGCTCATGGATGCAATTACACTGCTGAGTCCGAAGATGTGCAAGACTCTGTATTATCTATCTGAAGGAAATTACAGAGCTGAAAATGGCTCAGAGGTGAGATTTGGAAAGTTCATCATAGGTCATCCAAACTATATTCAATATGTTAAAGACTATGATTTGGATGAGCTTGTCCTTTTCAATATCACTTCCTGCTTCTATGCCAACCTGGGAGACAACATTTGCCATTGGGAGGATATTGCACTCTTATCCTCAACTGAGGTGTTCACTGTGGAGGAAGTGAAAAAAATCACTGACAAGAATGATGCTACATACACTGAGATTGTTTTGAATCACTCAAGACTGGTCGACAAGCCCGGCTGTAAGAGTTTTTCAAGGTAAGACTCACATCGTCTTGATAAAAATGACATATTTTGCTCAATCACGAGATTATTCACAAATACTGACCTTGGAATTATGAGGTTAAATCTGAATCTTGATCAAAACTGTGTGTGTGAACTTTGAACGTAACAGATGATGAATAATTAATGAGAAGTGTTTAATATTTGAAATCAAGACCACATAGTTTTACCTGACTGCACCACACCCAAAATAGTGGTACGCTTGACCAACAGAGAAAACGCCCTTCAACAACCACGACAACACTTTCAGGCTTCACCTGATATGATGAATGCCTCTTGTAGGCTGTCTGCCCCCAGATTTCAATTCAGACCAACGTAGCAGCTCAATTATAAATTAAAAAAAACAAATACTTCACCGAAATGTATGTCTGAAAACATTTTCATGCCTGAAATAAGCCATTCAGTTGCTGAATCTGTGTTTATTTTAGGATGACACAGTTAGGTTTTATAGTTTACTGGGTGTTTCCAAAGGTGAGGAGTCACATTGGACTGACTCTATTTGCATTAAGTAGCCTACACCTCAACTTTATGCCAATAGGGAGCGGCTATTTAATTGGAATCATGTAAGTGACAGATCCTGTGGTCACCTACCATAAGCGAAGTTTGATGAAGAACAATATCATTTAAGACACCTGTTAAATTTAATCCTGGCATCTGACCTGTGATTTTGAAAAGTGGGCATTATCATGTGTGTATGGGTGTAGTTTGATCAGATTTGACTGGCAGTGCTGACGTCAACAAATTACCCAACGACTTCAGATTTTGATTCAAACGTTGTTCATTACTCATTAGTGCTCAGAGCTAGGTGACATCATCTTTTTCCAGCTGAGCCCCGTCTACTTCAAATCAACAAGAAGAGCACAGAGAATACCAAAAATATTTACACACCTCTTACGTGAATTTTGGCAGAAAATGTCGTCGTTACAACAATCTTGAGAAACGATGTTGAGAAACTACATGTTTTGGGGCTTTTAAGATGTACTGATGATAATGATCTCTGTCTCTTTCATCTGTCTCTCCATCTCTTTAGGTCCCTGGCTGATGTCTCCTCCCAGTGGCTTGTGTCGGTGCTTATGGCTTTATTGCTTTTTTTCTTTAACTGTTGAGCAAAAACAATGAGCACCTCAGACTGCTCTTAAAGTTAAGAAGTTGCATTGTTTTGTACAGTTATACACATTTTATTTGATATTTTTCCAGAATATAAACCTATTTTGCTCTGATGTCTGCCAGTCAAAGTGCTGCAAGCTTTTGTACTCAGCAGCCTTATCTCATTTATCAATATCTATTATCTATATATTTTTTTTTTAAATATGGGTGGGGGAGGGGCATTGTATGCTTTTATTAGACAGTTTACTGTAAGAATGTGACAGGAAATAAGTGGAGAGGATGTGCAATACAGTTCCCTGGACGGACGGGAACTCAGTACGTGACTAACATGCAGTATGTTCATGATGAGCACCCTAACGCCTCGGCCAACAACAAAGTTTGCTTGAAAAAGGCAGTTTCAGGTGATAACATCAGCTTTTATATGTTTGGGCTTTAGAATACATACACAATAAACTGGTTGAACTGTCTCTGTCTTGCATCATATTTTTCACACATGTATGTTTGTGCCAGGACTGGCCTTCAAGTGTCTTTTCCTACCATGTCAGCAGCTTACAAACAGGGAAGTCACTGAAATGCATGCTGACTCCCACCCTATTTTGAACCAATGAATCAGGTTTAACTCACATCATTTCAGTAGACTGATTGACCACTTCATAATGATCTACAGTATAGTCCCCTGGGATGTGTTCTATTTATGATTTGATCTCATCAGTTTCTGAGTGAGTTGGCCAACAGATTAACTGAAGTCAGTTTAGTGCCTCTAACCCTAAATCCAACTATGTGTGATCCAAAAACAGTGTCACAACAAAAAGGTACTAATCAACTTCAAATGGCCTGAAACGCACTCCTAAACACTTTCTGGAGGAACATTTTTGGAAATTGGAACATTTGACACTTCGCCTCTGATCCATCCACCCCATTCACTTTGCACAGGGACACGTCTAACTCTCACTCAGTCATTTGTCCGTGGCCAGCACATATGTCAAGTCAAGTCAAGTTTATTAGCGCTCAATATCACAAAGCATGCCTCAAAGGGCTGTACGCATAATACAAATGGCAAATGAGCAACAGTTAGCAAAACACACATATAAGATATATAAGATATAAAAAGCATTAATAACAGAATATGCGTGTCATTACAAATAATGTAAACACAAATCCACCATAAAGGCTATGAATTATTGTGTCTGCAAAAACATATCAAATTATTAAAACACACAAGAGAAAATCATACTCACAGTAAATACCATCTCTTACAGTCTCAAAAAGTCTTACAATTCTAATTGATATCAAATAATTAATTATTTTCAAAATGGCATTGCTTTCTCCAATTCAACAATCACAGCAACCAGCACTTGTGAATTTATATTCTGTCATGACATGCAGGAAATGTCCAACCAGCATTGTTTAATGTCAGTGTCACTACAACAGATTTAAGGGTATTATCTCTGCTTGAGCAGCAGTAAGACTCTTACTGCAGTCATTGTTGATGAAATCCACTGAGTAATGGTCTGATGGCATTAAATACATGTCTACAGAGTACAGTAGTTACTCTAATGCATATACTACTATGTTATATAATATCTTACTGAGTGTAACATGAAACAAATGTCAGAAGCAGCTAGTACTTAGTTCATGTTTCTAACGAAGTATCTTAGTTTCTTCCATATGACCAGATTAATAAGTAAATACATAAAAAAATAAAAAATGATAAAAAAATAATATTGAGCTTAGTGTGATATTTTACAAACAGAAATTAAATGATTAATTTTGGACCTCTGCCTTCTGACACAAAAATAAAGAGTGTGTATATATATATATATATATATATATATATATATATATATATATATATATATATATATATATATATATATATACATATATATACTATATATACATATATATATATATAACAGTAAAATGAACATTTGACAGCTCAAAGTAATGTGTCAAAGCAGAATGAGTGTTTAGCTGGAGTGCGTCCCTGAAGACTAATCGCCTTTATTATTGAGCTCAGAACTCAGTCTTGACCTGTTTCCACGGGAACACACGCTCTTGTCTTTGCTGAGGATGCTGGTGTCGACCCGAGACAGGGTGCACATGCTGCCCTGGTGACCCGGTCGAAGCCTCGTGTTTCGGAGCTCCAGCTCATCGTAGCTTGAGATCCGGACAAATGGACACCAGCGGAAAACCCGCTTGAAGCCGGCCCGGAACCTGCACCCACATCAAATCATGTGCTGTACATGTAACATGGGCCTGTCTACATGTGTGTTTTGTTGTTGTTGTTGGGGAGATTTATTTTTACTCACCTGCTGTTGAGGCAGCAGTAGATGATGGGGTTGTACATGGTGGAGCTCATCGCCAGCCACAGCACCGACAGGTAAACCTGCTGGATGTACTTCCACTTGCTCAGAGGCTTGTTAAGACCCGTCACAATGAAGTAGACGTGATAGGGGAGCCAGCAGAGGGCAAAGGTCACCACCACAATAATCATCATCTTCACCACCTGCGAGAACAACATTATCAACTGCTTTTGGGTTTGCTTTTTCTTTTTTTGTTTGATTTCAGTTTTCTTGTCACTTAAATGCCATATAACATCTGACTCACCTTCAAATTATAGAAGTTGCTTTGGTGTTTGCTGTTAGCAAACAGTTGTTAATGTACCTTTTTTTATATGGTTGTTATGTTTTGGTCTCCAAAACACACACTTGCCCACATGCCACTTCACTGTGATGTTGAGTGTTTGAAGCCATGATAGCTCTTTATATTTCTTTTTTGTCTTTGAAGTTGTCGTCTGCTTTCCTTCATTATGACCAAATTGGCTTTTCATTTTAATGAGTTCAAAGTGGCTGCTGTATGAAGAAAGGAGAAAGGTCAGCGATGACGCACCACACACAGCAGGTTCCAGTGTGGACGGAGGAGAGAGCGACGCAGATATCATCAGTGCGTCGCAGTACAATACCGAGCTGTGGCGGGTTGAAAGGAGCGGGCAGTTATTGTAGCATCATCAGAAGCTCATCTGCCAGACGGAGATGAGAGCGACGTCCTCTTATCTTTAGCCCAGATGGCATCTTGTCAGGATGGGCCTTTGAATCAGGCCTGACATTGTCTTGTAGCTTTGTTTCCTGACATTTATAAAATCCCTTTTATCTCTCACGGCTCAATTTTGCCAGCAATCTCAGCCGGTGATGATCTTTTTCTATGAAGCCCTCGAGAAGATAATAAATGGCAAACCTACACCTGTCTCCGTCTCTATTTCTGTGCACTGAATGTGTTGTGGCATCAAAGCAGCATCCATAATGTCGATCTCTATTTTGTAGTTCAGATTGTTGCTCTCTTCGCTCATTCTACAGGATAACTTAAGTTTAATTAAGATGCATTTTTTGTTATTTGGCCCGTCTGAAATGTTGCTGATTCACTGTTCAGGAAATGATTTGTGTCATTTATTTGATCAAATTTCACAGACATCCTTTTATAGCTGAAAACTTCTCTTTGATTAACCTGCAGTTACTATGACATCTAATAATATTCTTTATTCGCAGGGCCATCGTGATAGATGCTCGTCATGACAGCTGTGACGACCTTAATCCCCGTCTCACCCGACCCTCACAGTAGCTGCTGTAAAGCACACTGTGTAGTCTGACTGATGACGTCTAACTGCTGTGGAACAAGTGCCTCCGGATACTTTTCTCTTCTTTTTGGCTGCAGCTTAAGTTGAAATAGCTATGTTTGAGTTTCTAGCAATAGATGACAAGTCAAAGTGTACTGACCAAAGTCTGTTCTATCTGTCTAGAAAAGTTAAATTAATTCCCTTTACAGCGCTGAGCCGATGTGCTTTGCAGCTCCGCAGGACACATTTTCACTGATTGGAGCTGTGAGCGGTCCACAGTGATTTGTCACACAGCAGAGACCTGATTGCATCTGTTTTAGTTGTCTGTGTAACGTGTTCTGCTCTCTCATAAACCAGCAGTTGTCCTTCCAAACAAGTGGATCGTTATTAATTTGGTGGAATGATGTCCCTGCTTGAAGTTTTGTTTGTTTGTTTGTTTTAATGTTAGTAGTCAAGTGTTAGGAATGCAGGGGAGGATACAACAGCAGTATAGCTGGTGTGTCGTCCTCTGTCTTTTTAGATCAAGTCATGGCAATGGCGGTGCATCCAGATGGAGCGATTTGATTTGATTATCTAACTTTTCCACCGGCGTTGGACCGGCACTGCTCTACCATCCAACACCAACCGAGGGAAGAGAGGATGAAAGTCAGGATAAGAGACCTGTCTCCATTATGAAATCCAGCGCAGGACAACAGCAGGATGAGGAGTGGTTGACTCTGTGTTTACCTCATTGATGCTGGGGGCTCAAACACGGTCACAGTTGATGGACAGTTTTTGCCTGATGTTCAACTTTTAATGTAAAGGTGGCAACCATATTATCATCAACATCTTTTTTAACATTTTTAAAAATTCACCACAGAATGACTTCCTTGGTGTTTTGTCTACATATGTATATAAAAAAAGTGTCTATATGTTGTATGTTTTTGTAGCATGAAGGATTTTACAAACTGTTATTTTGTTATGCAACCCTGTTGTAAAATGATGGATAAATCACCTGAACCTTGAAACTTGACCCTCATTTTCTGCAGAAAAAGGACTTCTTTGCAAGTCTTCGTAACATCTGATCAACTTGTTATTTCTGTAAATGTTTCATCACACAAAATGCCAATTTCTACATAATGTTGCTTTAAGGTTTTCATGATACCAGAATGTCTAACTTAACTTTTGATACCACAGAAGAAAGAAAGAAAAAGTTGTACGCACATAAAAAAAGGATAATTTTTCCTTTCGATGACCAAATTGCGCACAGGGCTGGTACAAAAAAAGTAAGACATACGAACAAATCTATGATAACGTTAATATCTGTGCAGTCTGGGGTTGAAAATCTAATTGTAGATCTGTTTTTTAATAGCCTCAGTACTTTCTGATACTATCTCGTGTGGATATTATATTGCTTTAAACGTGTGGTATCGCAACTTTTGACCACTTTAGTGTATTCTTTATTCTTTGTTTGGACCCTCATTAGCATCCATAAAGTGTTCACTGTCTTCCTGGGGTCCACACAAAAACAAATAAAATTAAAGACAAACAATTTTACAGTATCGAGGATTAAAGTCCGAAAAAAGTGAAATATACTCTACATATAAAACAGTATGTATAAACAGTATAAAAAGACAAAACATTCAAAAAAGTTTCGAAAACAGCAAAAAACGAAACATCTACGTGTCTTATTACAGTTTCACTGACCGTCCTCAGACAAGTAAAAACAGAATTCAATAAATGAGGTGGTTACCTTCCTTTTGGCCCTGAGTTGTCCATGGTAGTTATCAGATGAGTCTCCTGGGATCTCCCCTCCCCACAGAGTCACGCCCACGATGGTGTAAGTGATGCCCATCACCACTAAGGGCAGCACGTAGACCAGGACGGTCACTATGATATGATACCTGCACAAATGGAGAGACATGAGTATTTTAATTGACGAGTAACAAGCAGGATGAAGAGAGGCTGAACCATGACAGATTCATATCTGGGGTCGATAACAGACACAACCAGACCATGCACAGTGATATTCTCAGACACAAAACGAGATTGCAGCCCAGATTTGTAAAGATAATGGCGATAAAGGTTCTTCAAAGTTCTCACATGAAGGAGTCGTCGGCCATGCGGGGCCAGGCCACGTAGCAGAGGGTCCTGCGGGGCAGAGTTTTGGTGGTAGAGAAGTAGCAGAGAGGGAAGGCCAGAACCACGGCCAAACTCCAGATACAGACGATGACTCCTGTGGTGGCCTTCGCCGACAGGCGAGGCTTCAGGGGATGGATGATGGCCATGTACCTGCAGGTCAGAGGTCACAACGAATTGTGACTCCAGGCTGGTCAATGCAAATATTACAAAACAGTTTCGCTTGATGCAAACCTGACACATAAACCCGGCAGCTTATAGGCATGACCATTATCACAGCTGGTGTTTTGCTGACCGGGCTAATGTGACTCACTGTATTACTCAGATTTAGGGCGTTTAGAAGAAGCTTTTTATCCAAAGCAACTTACAATAAGTACATTTGTCGCAAGAAAGAAAGTACAACATATCACCGTCGATAAAGTAAAATAGGAAATAAACTGAATAAGCAAAAAATTAGTAAATAGATAAATAACTTGACTGAATTTAAGAGGACAAGCTGAGATTGAAAACAAATTAACCGTTGCAGTCATAAAAATGCATCATCACAATCTTATCATTTCCTTTAAATGGAATTCCAAAGCTGTTAGTCATGTGTCCACCAAAAATATCAAGTTTACCTAACTTAGTCATTTTATGGCTGTATATAACAACCAGCTACTCCTGTTGGAGACTGTTTGTTCCTGCTTTGGTGCTAAAATGTAACAACTCAAAGTTAATTATATAAAAGTAGAACATTGTGAGGGTATGAGGACCCAATTTAATAAGCTATTTCATGGTTAGCAATGTTTTCTTTTTATTGTAAGAATAAACAATCATGACTTATGATGTATGATGGTGATATGATGTATTAAACACACACAAGTAGTTTCCACGATATGTCGAGGGTCTCAGGAGAGTTTTAACTCATCATTAGCAATTCCTTTGGGGTTGTGCTTGTATCCATCTCAATATCCAATCACCTTTAAAACTCTACGTATTACAAGCTAACTGACTTTATGTGCAGTTTGGTGCTGAGCAGGGAGCGAACAGCATCTTTTTAGAGATCTTTCACTCTAAAAAGACAGCCTGATGATGCCTTAAAAGTACATAAGAGCCGAGACGTCACAAAGTGCTTACATGAAACACAGTAAAAGCAGGGAAAAAATAGAATCGACCACCTCAAAAGCACGGTCTCCCTTTAGTATTAAGCCTAGATCAAGGAGGTAAAACCTGAGTGACACACACACACACACACACTCACACACACACACACGGGAACTCATACATGCAGCAAGGGAGAGAGGCACAAGCACAGATGTCATTAGCTCAGATTCAGGTGATAATCGACCCAATCATCAATACAAATGTTGTATCTTTCTGCAAAACTACAGATTAAGTTAAAACTTAAATTTCTTTTCATTCAATCTAAGAAAATGTTCTCCTGTCACAATGTTGTGCAGGCTCCGGTACGCTGAGGAAAACATGATGTATTTTGATCACAAGTCTTCCTCCCTTTTTTTCATTGATTGGTTATTTGGTCTATAAAATGTCACGAAATCTCAAGAAAAACCCAAGACGACATCCTCAAATGTAGTGTTTCATCCAAGACTCAAAGACATTCAATTAATGTCAAAAAGTAAATTAAAGTAAAGTAAAAAGTAAGAGGCTGGAATCAGTGAATTTTGAAAAAAAAATACTGAAACCGATGATTTTATTATCAAAATAGCTGCATCATTATCAATGATAATAATCCCTGAGAGAAAGCAAGAACACAGAAAACTACAGAAAATAACATCAGAAACTTTTTTTCAGTAAAGGAATTATTAAACAAGGTCATTGCATGCACTTTTTATGTGTAACTGATCCTCTACACAAAAGTTATTATGCCTCTTATTTTCATTTAATCCAATTGGAATTCCAACAGTCAATTTATTCTTAAAAAATCGTATTCTTATGTAACAGAATAACACTAAACTCTGCTGATATCACACAGTCTGTCCCCACCTGTCGATGGCTATGGCCGTCATGGAGTAGATGCTGGCGAACACCGCAGTGACCGGGAAGAAGTTGTGGAACCTGCAGTACACCTCTCCGAAGTACCACTCTCCGTGAGCCGCGTAGATGAAGTTGATCAGCGTGTTGAAAGCGGCCATGGACACATCGGAGAAAGCCAAGTTCAGCAGGAAATAGTTGGTGACGGTTCTCATCCGCTTGTGCGCCAGGATAATCCAGATGACGATCAGATTTCCGAACACCGCTACAGCCAGCACGGTGCTGTACGCCACCGACCACAGCGCGATGCGCCACGCCGGCTGCACGAACTGGTTGGTCAGATTTCTGGTTGAGTTTGACTCATGGCGTCCAGAGGCCATTCTTCAGGTGTCCTCGGTCTGGATCTGACTCTGTCCGCTGCTGGCAGGCGACAGGCATCACTTTGGCACCTCCGATGCGCAACATACGCGCCAGATGTGCCAACATGTGACCAACGAGACACAAAGATGAGAGAGAGACAGACAGAGAGAGAGAGTCACAGACAGACAGATAGAGAGAGAGAGAGAGAGAGAGAGAGAGAGAGAGAGCATCAAGCAGATACATGTCTGGTACAGTCTGAGATCAGATACATCTGTCAAAGGTTGTGTTTATTTGCAGTGGAAGGGTAAGTATTCAGAGGCTTTACTCAAAAGTACTACAGCACACTGTACAAAAAAACTCTGACAGGTTTAAACTCTCTGAGCTGCACTTGAAAAAAGTAGCTTCAGTAAAACATTTACATTTACATTTAGGGCATTTATCAGACGCTTTTGTCCAAAGCGACTTACAATAAGTACATTTGTCACAAGAGAGAAACCACGACATATCACTGTTGATGGAGTAAAAGAAATATAACATATAATTAACAACTGTCAAGCCCTCATCCGAGGATCATAACTGCTATTTGTCAAAGATTCTTTAAGTGCAAAAGTGCTATGATAGAAGTGCTAACGATACAAATGTGGGGGGCGGGGGGGGTGATGCTATGCAGGGTCAAGGTGAAGTCTGAACAAATGAGTCTCGAGTCTTTTGCGGAAGATGGAGAGTGATTCCGCTGTCCTGACATTGGTCAGGAGTTTGTTCAACCACTTATGGTGCCAAAACAGAATAGTCTTGACTTCGCTGTGTGGGTTTGTTTGCTCTCAGCGAAGGGGGTACCAGTCGGCCAGCTGACGTAGATGAGCGAAGTGCTCTTGCTGGGGCGTGTGGTCTGACCAGTGGAGGTAGACGGGTGCAGTTCCGTCGACGTCCTTGAAAGCCAGCACCATCGTCTGGAATTAGATGCGGGCCGCAACAGGAAGCAAGTGGAGGTCATGGAGGAGGGGGGTCACATGGGAGAATTTGGGAAGATTGTAAATGAGGCGCGCTGCAGCGTTCTGGATACGCTGCAATGGTTTAGTCGCAGAGGCTGGGAGTCCAGCCAAGAGGGAGTTGCAGTAGTCCAGGCGAGAGATGACCAGTGCTAGGACCAGGAGTTGCGTCGTGTCTTTTGTGAGGAAAGACTGGATCCTGCGGATGTTGTAGAGGGCAAATCTGCAGGATCGGGCCACAGCAGTGATGTTGGGGGTGAAGGACGGTCCGTTGTCGAGGATTACGCCCAGGTTCCTCACCACCGATGAAGGCGATACCGTGACATCCTCGACAGTGATTGACAGGTCCATACAAGGGCAGTCTCTCCCCGGGATGAAGAGGAGTTCAGTTTTACTAAGGTTGACTTTGAGGTGATGTGCAGCTGTCCAAGCTGAGATGTCTGCCAAACATTCCGAGATGCGTGTTTCAACTTGGCTGTTGGAGGAGGATGAGGGGAAAAGACAGGAAAAGTTGGGTGTCATCTGCATAGCAGTGGTAAGAGAATCCATGTGAATCCATTGCAGAGCCTAGTGATCTTGTGCAGTGAAAACAGAGGCGGTCCTAATACTGAGCCTTGAGGGACACCAGTTTCCAGAAAGCAGGGTTTGGACAGGGAGCCGTTCCATGTGACCTGAAAGGTGCGATTTGTCAGGTATGAAGTGAGCCGGGTTAGAGCAGAATCAGCAATGCCAAGTTAAGCCAGAGTGGAGAGGATATGGTGGTTGACTGTGTGAAATGCGGAGGACAAGTTGAGGAGAATGAGGACTGATGAGTTGGACGAGGCTCTGGCGGCACCAAGCTACTCAGTCACCATGATGAGGGCTGTTTCAGTGGAGCGACCAGTCCTGAAGCCTGACTGATTCGGGTCAAGGAGGTCATTTTCTGAAAGATAGGAGGACAGTTGGTTTTAGACTGCACGTTCCAGGGTTTTAGAGAGGAATGAAAGAAGGGATACAGGTCTGTAGTTTCGGATGACAGCTGAGTCTATTGTGGGTCTCTAGTAAAAGTATGATCGAATGAACAACAGGTGTGTACTTTGGTCCGGCCAGTAAGATAATTAGCTCATCAAATAGTGACTTTTACTTCTAAACTCTGGTGAATATCCAAACTGTGTCACTCTAAATGGAGGAAACTGTCTTGCATTAAAGCTGCAGTGTGAGGCTTTGAATAAGTGTGATGCAGTTAATCCTTAGTGCCATCAACATAAAGCTTGTAGCTTCAGGATTTAGTGTAGGTTTATATAACCATAAGCTCAAAACAGATGTACGTGTAAAGGCCATTAAGGGTTTTAAAGGTGAGACTCTCTCTGAATGTAACTTTTAAGAACACTTAATGTGGCAGTATGTAGTTTTGGGGAAGGATTTTTAATCTGGGAGATCTGTATCTGTATCATTGACTATTTTTATGCCTAAACAAACTAAATAAACAAACTCTGTCTTGTCATGAGTGGATAAACTGATTCAACAAACTGACAACACAATTTCACACTGTCAGACATCTGGGGACACTCTGAGAACAGCTTGTTTATTCACTTCTGGAAAAAAATGAATTTATATTATTACCTCATCAATATTGTAAAAATTGTGAGTTTTTATTTCTTCTCCGTGGTGCCCCTTTAATTCAACAACATCTCTTCATGCTCCATCTTGAAAATGATCTACAGATTGCTACTTAATATTAAGAGTCTGTTTTCTCTCTACAGGCTGAACAGACTCATAAACAGACAAGAGGACAAATTATGCAAAAGGTGACGCACAATTTGGTGACTTTAATAAAGACAATTGTAGCTGCTGTTTGCTGGTTAGCACAGTTAGCTCAGTTAGCTGTTCAGTGAGCCATCTGGACTGAGAGAGCATAGCAGTTTTCTGAAAATGGACAGGCCAGGGCTAGCTGCTTAGCATGCTAACTTCAGTAGATATCTTTGCAGCACAGTACAGCTATTTCACATAACATCAAAATGCATTATTTCTTCACAATCTGTTGATTTTCTTTCCTCTTTTTTTTAAACCCAACATCTCCTGATCAAACTCTAACTTGAAGCGTTGGTAGAATAAAATTCAGCAAAAGTAAAAAGAAAAAAAGGAACTAGTGGGCACATTGTAACAATGAACCGACGTGTTTACTCTGCTCTGTGCTCAGAGGCATTGCTGAACACGATGTAGGTTTCATTTGACTGACTGCTGTTGTGTGACAAAATGTGTTTGTCTCTGATAATCACACTACAGTGATCTCAAATCACACTTCAAACTGCCTCGCAGAGAAAATACAGTTTATTAGTTTTCGTCTCCTGCTGGGTTATTACTGCTAATTAGCTTCAAGTGTTCCTGCTGAGCTTGTTTTTATGAGCGGTGTGTGTGTTGTTTTACACCAACATAGTCATATCTGGTGTTTATAGTCTGGTGTCCCCCTGTTAAAAAAACATTCTCTAAACACACGAAGGTATTTTTTGTGTGTGTGGGTCAGTCTTTTTCAAGCTCACAAACACATACAAGCTGTGGAAAACGACGACAAGAAGGTCAAAAAAATTCTGCTTCCTCTCAGTAAGACCTCATTACCCAGAGGCCACCTCTTCTGGGCCACTCCCTGTCTCAAATGTCAGCGTTCAAACCTGTTCTCAACACGCCCCATCCCCTAATAATAAAAAAGGTCACAAACAGCTTATAATATCATCAGCTGCGTTCAACAGCTCCTCTATTTCGTATGAATAATTCAGGCTTCATTTAATCACGATTTGGGGAACAGCAGGAGAGATGAGTGTGTATCTGTCTGCCGTCTGATCTGTGGGTGATAGGGTGACGTTTGAGTGGAGCAAATTACAGTGACTGACAAGTGGAGCGTAGTCTAGTCAATACAACCCGGTGGAGAAAAGTAAACTAGTAAAGATGTTCTGTATCATTTTGCATCCTCTATATCACTTATTTGATAAAAATGTGACTCATTTGAAACCAGATGGCTCAACACCTCCTTCACCACCTCCACCAAGTTTTTCATGTCATAATGTAAATACTCAGTTCTTCTGTGTTTCTCTTCCAGGCTTTTATTTAAAATAAAACAGCTTATCACCATCTGTAGTTCAGACAGTTCTACAACCTAGACAGTGTTTGACTACCAACCCCTCAATAGAGATGTTCACAAGATGTGTGACAAACATATCCGTCAATTCAGCACCTCTGCCGACGTTGAATACACTTCCACTGGAGAGCCAGAAGTAACGTTGTTTGGCGTCTTTTTAAATGTTCGCTTGTGATGTCCCAGTGACATTCTTTTTAAGGTTTTAAGGTTTTACAATGCAATTTAGACTCTTTTCAACTGAAAAGAACATCTTGTGATTCTAAATTAAAGTTTTTATGAGGGCAAAATTTTAATCCATGCATCAAAAGTTACAGGGCAGAGTCAAAACCTGGACCTTGACCAAGCTAGCCTGCATGAGGTTTGCACTTTACCAGGTGAGCTTTACATCTGGTAAACTAAATGCCATGTTTTGGTCATCCAGCCTAGGAAAATTAGCCTACTTGATGAAGGTTAGATGGAAGATGTCTTAAATTACATTGTTAAAACTTTAACTTAAAACCCTGTAATGATGTCACTTGGAAATCATGACGTTCAAGAAAGACGTCTGAAAAAGACTTGAAGTTAAATCTTTAATTCTGGCTCTCTAGTTAAAGCCTTTTCAACATCTTCAAAGACATTGAATTGACGTCTTTTGGATATGTTTTTGCTCAGTGGGTACATATCATTTGAACAGAATGAAATTAAGAAGAGTAAGTTCACTCTATTCTTACCTGACATAATACACCTCCATTTCACATCAAAAGGGAATCTGGGAACCTGTGACAGACAAAACCTGTGGGTAAGTTTTTAACATCAAGTTCATCATATGTTTAGCATGTCAAATATAATAAACTACCAATAAAATCAATAAAATACCTTGACAAACTACAATAGTAAAAACACATAAATACATTAGGAACAATAGTACAATGTAACAATGAATAATAATAAAACACACAGCAATATGAGTACTTTTGCATATAATATTTAGGTACTTGTACTTATTATTTTCAATGCAGGAGACTAATTTTGCCACTTGCATGTATGAAAAGTAACTGAACACTTTTTGACATCGGAGGAGAAGCGAGAAGGTTCCTCAAGACTGATCCTAGTACGCGACACCAGGGGTGACTGTTGTCCTTTGTTTTTCTACTTTGTGTCCTGTTGTGAATCAAAATTACGTTCGTCAGTGGAAAGGTAGTTGTGTCTAAACCAGAATTTAAGCTCTCCGGGACTACCCTGTATAATTGAATGGTTTGTCTCTTCCTCTGTCTGCTCATCAGAAGCAGTCAGGCAGTTTTATTGTTAAAAACTTTTCTTTCTCACAGTGAGACATAAACTGGCATGGAACCAGTTATGGCCTGCTGGGAAAGTTGATGGTGAACCCCTCCGTGGAACAACACAGATATCTGAAACATGACACAGGGCCTCTCAACTTCTTTTTTGTGAAGGGGTCAAAAGTAAAAATGTTTGAAGACCACTGGCTCAAACTAGGGGCAGCTGTGGCTCAGGGGTAGAGCGAGCGTCTTGTTATCGGAAGGTCGCTGGTTCAATTCCTGATGTGCTGGTCGGCACTTTGCATGGCTGCCACCGCCATCAGTGTATGTAAGTTACTTTGGACAAAAGTGTTTGCTGAATGTAAATCTTTCAAAATTAATTCTATTTTATGAGCTTGTGTTTTTTTATGGAATATCTATCTGGAAACTAAATAAAGAATAATAATAATCTGTAATAATAATAATTATAATCAAGAACAACACATTTTGTGATTTGTGTAAGCTGAGTCCGATAGTGTCTCGTGCAATATGTGTCCACCTGTTTAAATCTCCCTTCTTTATAAACTGTTACATAAAAAAAGGAAGTGCCGTGCTACACTTCAAACAAAATGCAGAGCCCATCAGATACTCTTCTGTGAATCCTCCACTGGGATGAATTATACATTTGTTGATGGGCTTGAGAGCTTTTCTGCCATCTTCTGGCAGCAAACATGAGGGCAAAAATGTGTGTGTGTGCGCACTTGTGTGAGTTCAAAGGGAATTAATGAATGGTCCTTCAAAATAAAACGCTGACAAAATGTGACTGCTGTTTTGCATTAAATTGTCATTGTAACTATCAGGCTTTGTTATAGTAATACATATAACATGCAGAGCAAACTAAAGTTCACCACATTTATATCCGTAAGGCATTTGCATTTTTGAGTTAATTTTATCTCATGTCCAAGAGTTTTTGTTTTAGTTTTTAAATTGTAACTCCTTTAATTTACTCCTGTGGTTCAATCATTTTACTAATTTGTCTTTTTTTAACTTGACTTTTTATCATCATTTTGATTTGCTACCTTTTTTTGTTTCTTGTCGTCTTTGGTTTATACTCTGCTACACTGTAGAAAAGGTTCTACCTCACTGTATTCTCCAGTTAAAAAAAAGGTTGAAAACAGAAAAAAAAAAATAAAAATAAAGATCTGACGTCAACAGGTTAGAGAGCAGAACAAAAACACAAGTCTCCTTGCAGCAGCACTCTGGCAGTATAGTTTTAACGATTTTCAGGAAGTCAAAGCTTGTTTGGGTTCATCTGAACCGAAACGAATTGGAGTGAAATGAAATCCACCAGATTTAATTGAACTGGCAGAGAGAACGAGAGGATGAGAGACAGAGTGAACGAGTGAGAGGAAGCAGCTTATGATCAAGTGACTGATCCGACAGGATTACATGTCTAAATGGAGCTCAGCACGTCTCTTGAGAGAGAGAGTGAGAGATGGAAGAGGCCGGCAGGGTTATTTGGAGGGGAAAGATACAAAGGTTGTGAGGTAATACACATTTTAACATTTACTAGCTGTTAGTGATTCCCAAACTAGGGTTCAGTTCACCTTTAATCGGTCACAATGTGTACGAGGAGAGGCAACAGGATGATTAATTGGACAGGAAAGAAAAAGTCACTACGTTCCCGCTTACAAATTTGAACTTTAGCCTTTACTCGAATGAGAGAAGTAAACCTTCAAGTCTTGGACATTTACTCAAATGACATGAAATGTTTAGAGGTGAGAAATGTGGATCATTAACTCATCACGTCTGTGAGAAGAGGTCACATGCTGACACTGCTTTATTTCAAAGGGTCACGAGCGAAAATGGCTGAGAACCACAGAACCAGACCATGAAAGACAAGTCAGACAGAGCTGTAATGTAATGAGATGAGCTGAAAACATGTTGATAACTATAAGTTATGTTGTGAGAATAATTAAAGATAAGCACAGAGAAAGAAAGTACAATATAACGGTTATATTGTTTTGTGTGACTCCAACTTTTGAGGCTACTCGGGCCAACTTAAACTGGACATAGATAGTCTCGAAAATGTATAAGTATATCAATGTAGAGTATACAACATCTTTAAATCAAATATGATTTGAATTCAATAATAGACAAACAGAAAATCAGTTACTTATACATAAATCTACTAATTTACTGATGCTTAAGAGGAATAAAAACTAAGCAAAAACAGTTTTTAAGACTATGACCAAGACCAAAACATTAGATCCAATCCTGCCACACACCTCCCATAATGAATAAAACAATACTCATTACCGTTAATTATTCCATGATAAATCTGCCATTTCTAGTTTATTGGAGCATTTGGGTGTTGTTTTAGTGTTCCGGTTCAGAGGAGTGTTTAACAAATTCCCAGTTAAATTCAGTTTATCACAGTAAATCGGGCTAATTCGGTCTCAAAAGGAAGATTTAAGTGAGAATGACCCGAGTTATCATGGAAACTGATCACTCCCCACTAAAGCCTGGTCTTGATAAGGCTAGCTTTCAAGATTAACCTCACCTGAAGCTGAACCGAGGTTACAATCAATCATCAGGCTGGACACAAGAGTTTTCACCAAAGTTTCTCTTGTTACTGCTGCACTGTGAACACACTGTCTGCAGAACATGTAAAATGTATGTCACATATTGTGTCACACGGGATGCACTTGATTGTGTCATTAATAAACTTAGCTCATATCTTTTATAGTTGTAAGTTTCTAAATCAGAATCAGCTTAATAGGTGAATTATGTAAACATACCAGGAATTTAATTTCAATTTGTTTAATTATTCTCAATGTTCTTACACAACTGAGTGCATCGTCAACAGAGCTGAACAATTACAGGTAAAGAAGTCAGGACTATGATAAAACAAGTATGTGAAGAAAAAGGTGTTAATACTGTATATCTGCACCGTTCCACAGTCAGCATGTATGCTTTTAAATGTAATTGAATGAAGGTAACAAACGGCCTTGACTCATGGCTGTAGCCCAGTGGAAAGAAACATTTTCACCATTTCTTCTCTTTTTAAATTTTCCAAAAGTCAAATTAAACGTGCAGTATGTAGTTTTGGGGAAGTTTTCTTTTGTTGTCAGAAGAGAAAATCTTCTTTGATTTAAATTATGCCTAAACAAACTAATTAAACAGCCTTTCTTTGTTTTCATGACAGAAAAACCGAACAAACAGACTGACCTTTAAGGACAACACAGTTTCATTCTGTTTTACTTTGTTTATATGTGGCGGACCCTGCCACCTCATATAGCTTCAAACATTGTTCTGGGGACCTTATTATCCCCTGAGAACAGCTGGCTTATTCAGTTATGGAAACAATAAACATGTCTGAGTTTGTATTATCACCTCATTAATACTGTAATTATTAAAATTCTGAGTTTGAATTTCATCTCCAAAACGACATCACATCCCGTCACAGGACCACATGCAAATTATTCCACTCATCAAAAATGCAAAGTGCAAAAAGCGTCTCTATCATTAGATGCATTTAAAACCCTGTGTTGTTGTTGCTGCTGTTGTGCTCCCGCTAAGTTGCACACCAGCCCACAGAGCACTCAGAGCGACTTCTTCTGGTAAAAAACAACACAGACAAGTTCCCGAATCATCATATAACCCTCACAACATGTTCCACTGCTTGAAATCTGAGCTGAAGAACATAAAGAGGAGGGCCGCTTGAAGGTTGAAACAAACACAAGGAAGTAGGAGGGCCGGCTGTAACTCAAACAGTCTGGATCTATTGGTGGACGTGTTTAGTGCTGGCCTTCACGTCTGCGCATGTCTACAGTTAAAGGCTCTGACTGTGAAAGCAACTTGCGCCTGTGTTGCTTTGCTTGCAGGTTTTGATACAAGGCAGTGCTGTCCTGGTACAACGTCACTCTGAGTTCAAAGGTTGCTGAAGATCAGTGAGCGCAGAGCAGTACAGACCTGTTGACAGAAAAGGTAAGACGACATGCAGCTGTAAACATTGTGTCTGTTCATGCATTCCTCTGTTAGGGGAAGTTGATTTACATGTTTTTACATGTTTTACATGTTTGTCTCTCTGAGCTGATCCTGTCAGTTGAACAGTGCAGAATCGGACTTTGCTCCTCTGCAAGACATGAACAAACAGAGTAGTGAGCTAGTTTTGGAAACTTCTACACTTACTTTTATTACTTTATGGTTGTTATTAACTGTATGAAGGCAGCCCGCTGTATCTGAGACTAACAATCTTCTGAAAAATTACTAATATGTTTCCTCTCTTCGAACTGATGTTTTGATGAGGACACACTGTGAGGTTTCACTTTTTGAATGTCTGTTTTACTGTTGATATTGTATTAATATGTCGTTCGATGTAAACCACAAAGAGGAGTATAGAAAAATGAAACAATGCGACAGAAAGACATTCCTACACATTGTCAGCATCATGTTTATTCACAAAACTTAATGCACACTGCCCAGCATTTATATGCAGTGTGTGAGCATATGATAAAGGGGTTATTACACATGTCTGTTTTACTGTTGATATTGTATTAATATGTCGTTCGATGTAAACCACAAAGAGGAGTATAGAAAAATGAAACAATGCGACAGAAAGACATTCCTACACATTGTCAGCATCACGTTTATTCACAAAACTTACTGCACACTGCCCAGCATTTATATGCAGTGTGTGAGCATATGATAAAGGGGTTATTACGCATTATAATGTAGTTGTAGGCAGTTTTTTAGTGTGTTAAAAGTGAAACATCAATTTGTTCAGACCCATATTACACTCTTAAACCATTTAGCCGTCACACACAAGAAACTGAAAACTGGAAGATGCATACTCACTCCAGATCACTGCTCTTTGTGACAGAAAGATGGCGAGCAGACTGTAAAACAGAGAGAACTTTGACTAAAGTTGCACGCCACAACAAGCCATGTCCCATGACGGCAAAAAAAAAATACAAACACATTAGTGCACAGATGTATTTCTTTAAATCATTCATAATTTATTGGATCAGTACCCCCTAAAGTATGAGGCACTAAAAGTCCGATGTCATGAAAAAAATAGACACATTACCAAACTTGGTTAATCCGCCATTCCTCGCAATTTGCCTTTGTGATTAAAGGGGCTCTGGGGCGTTTCCGTCCGCTTGGCTGTGTTTGATTTGCACATTGGTGTCGCTATTGCTTTTCAAGAAAAACAGGTCTCATAGTGAGAGTGATGCAAGCAATCTCTGGCACAACAATTTCCTTCTTCGGTTCCTAACTCGATTTTTCCCATTGCATTTAAGAGTACGACAGGGACAAAACAGCTGGAGTGTATTGGCACTGAAGCCTTCTGTAACTGAGAAGCAGCCTGATGTGTCTTGAAGGCATGTGTTAGTCATTCACACTATCACATCTCTGTATACTGTTGGAGCAACAGTTTACTTGCATTATTTGTTGTCAGAGAGGATATACATGTGCAGGGTACAAGCTATGTGTCAAATCATTTTCTTGTAGGTGTATAAGTAAAATGGCTTTTTAGGTTGTTATTCAGGTCAGTAGGGACAGTAACTGAGTTTCCTGCATAAGTCGGGGCCCCTTTCAACAGCTGTGTGGTCCCCTGAGGTTTTTAGTGTTGACCTCTGAGTTGAACAGTGTCAAGAAAGTGGATCAAAGTGTATGCTGACTATAACTATGAAAAGAGGCCATGTAATTCTGTACTCTCTTCACTGGCTTCCCACTAAAAGAGACCTTAACCTGCTATAGGTTTTTGGAGAGAGGAGAAATTATTTTACGGTCACATGCTCTCATCAGGATGCATCAGTTCAACAAAATAAAAAAGAACTTCTCAGACTTCTCCATTGTCAGCATGTCTCTAAACTTACCGTCCAGAAACCATGAAAAAAAGAGTTCCATCAAGAATTAGTTTCATCCAAGGAAACCTTTTTGGAAAAGAGATATTTTAAGGAATGTTGAAAGCATGTGTGTTAAAAGATCCTCAACCTCAAATATTCAAAAGTTTACCCGTTTTTCATATGATATTTTCGATGTTAGGGTTGGGTGGTCCTCTGCTTTGACGCTGTGCTGCACAAGCATGAACCAGTTTAAGTCTAGATATAATACTAATTGACTGAACCAGCGTTTCCCATTTTTAAAAGTTCTGGCTAATTAAGAAGAGACAGCGATAGTAGCCCTTCAACAAGAACTTGAAAACACCGAACTGAGATACAGCTTCTTTTTGGTCTCACTCACTCTTGTTCCGTCAAAGATCAGGCCGCTGATTGTATAGCCACAAAGAAAAGACCTTCATCCCTGATGCCGATTATTATGTGAATAAATCAACCATCAGAAGCAAAACTCAGGATAGTTGCTATCTGTAGTCCCTCCTTGAGTCGCAACACCTCTAGCTAAACATATTTACAAAGTGGACCTCCTTTAGAACTGTCCTTTCTGTTAACAATAGTAAGGACGGCTCAGTAAATGGGCAACTACAGTTTGTTTTGCTCAGGAGGTTGTCTGTGCAATGATTCACAGAAAAACATGCCTAAAGTCTAATGCTGTTTTTACATCCACATACAATATTTATACAGGGGTTAACATATCCACTGGGATCTCCCTTAAAGTCTGGGTCAGTGACTTATTAAAATAAATAACTGACTGTCATCCTGCAGCACATTTGCACTTTTCACTCAGGTTCTGATGTTTTGCGAGTCTTAACCCTAACCCCCCACACCTCGGACAAAGAGAATCACCCCTCATTTGAATTCCTGACATGCTCTAATCCATGAGTGAGTTTTGAATCTAGAAAACGTTTAATTCGCACATTTCTTATCTAACAATAGATGGAACGCGTCTCTTTCCCGCCACTGACCCGTGTTGCCATTTGTGGCGGCACCCACGGAAATGAGATGTCAGGGGTGTACATGGTGAGAGAAATGCAGAAGCGGAAGGTAGATCGGGCCGGATCTGCTTCTATAACCACCGTCCTGTCAAACCCACGCGCTGTGGATGCTTGCAGAAGATACATAGACCAAGATATCAATCGTTGTTTCACAGATGCCTTGTTGAGGTAGGTTGAAAAAAAAGGAAAGTTGCACCACAATGCTCCTTCTTGTCAACACAAATTATAACTGAAAACAGCTATTACATAGTTCTGTTACTTCTCTTGGCTTCCAGTACTCCCGTAACAGACTCCTCACCCTACGAGCTGACACGAGCACAGGAGCTGAACGCTCAGCTGGGGCCCAAAGGAAGCCCAGAGGCCGTGGATCTACTCTGTGATATCCACAACACCACTTCCAACATGGGCCTGTGCCTCATCTTATACTCTGTAGACTACATCACCCTGCACATTTACAAATACATACAGGTAATAGCTCAGTCATCAGACAAACATCTGTAGGGTTTGACTTCACTGATTTTGACTGATGCCATAGATTTAATAGACGTAGAGCATAGAGTACCGGAAGTGCAGGTCTCATATACTTAACAGCTTAACTTCATTGACTATTCAAATCTCTCGACAGATTCATACAGTGACATTGTTTAAATAAAGAGGCAGTTTGCCTGAGCTCCATCACAGCTGTCTAAAAAACATCACATTACTTTTCCGGTGGAGAGTATACTCTGTCCTGTCAAGTTGATAAATACAGTGTTTCTTTTTGCTGCTTAAATGTACCAAGATATTTGCTGCATACATAACTGCATGTCTGGAAACATTCAAAATACTGAAAGCAGCCTCTCCTAATGATCAAAACACAACATTAAAGAAAATACTCTGAATACCAGGATAGATCTGTATGAGTATTCTATGTCAAAGCTCAAAGGGCTGAACTGAAGCTTGCAGAGCTGTAAATTGTTGACTTTGTTGGTTTTCAGAGCAAGATGACCTCCACGCCGGTAAGAGCGATCCAGCTGGATATACCACTTCCTGAGGCGTATTCCTTTGAGTCGGTGGGCAAACACGGCTTCGGTAAGTGTGTGTGTGTGAATCTTCCTGTCCATGTCTGTGGAAAAAGTATATTTTTCTAAGTTGATTCGGATGTTTCACCTGTTCCTCTTGCTCTCTGCAGCGCTAGAGGTCGGCCCTCAACCCAATGGTGTGGTCAGAGCTGATATCTATAACATAGTGAAGGAGGCAGTGGATCTCACAATGGAGTGGCTTCAGGCATTCAATTCTGGTAAGAAACAACTACTGTACCGTATTTAAAGGGACAGATGCCCCAGTTCTGTCAATTAAAGTTCAAGAATCAAGCTTTTGCTGATCTGGGTCCAAGACTATGAACAGTCCCCCCTCTATGTGTAAATTCAGCACACTCTGTTGAGTTCTTTAAATCTCATCTCATAATTTTGCTTCCTCGCTCTGATTTGTTGTTACGTCTTAAAAAATGTTTTATTTGTCTTTGATTTAACAACTTCTTGAAATGCTTCTTATTGTTGTAAAAAGCTTTACATAATTACGGTTCTATCTAATTGCTTACTTTCAGTAGAATGTAGCCGTAAAGATGGTTTTGGTTTTGTAGTGCCGGCCTGAGATTTCTATAATCCGTACCAAAGTAAAATGGAGGCAGCACAAATCTAGGAAGCTGGTGTCTCATAACTTTGTAAACCTCAAACCTATAAATGACTTAAATGACCTTCATAACGTGACCCTCCTCGACTGCGCCAGCATTATTTCTCACAGTGTCCTTTGCTTACAGGAAGTTCTTTTGAGGGAGGTGAGGTGGAAGCATACACTACGGAAAGGAGTGTAGACTACCCGAGGGATCCTACAACCAATGAGATTACTGCTGCCATACACCCCCAGCTGCAGGTATGCTAGGAAGAAAACATGCACTATAATCAACATCTCAGAACAACAATCTGTCAAATGACAGCGTGAAAACAATGTCACAACTAATGACCCTACAGAAAACACCTTAAAAAGCATTTATAATTATGACTCAGGTTGAGCAACAATACTTCGTAATTGTTGGTCAATCACATTTTTGCAAGAATCAGTGTATTAAAATTTGCAAAGCTGCCATACATTATATCATCATTGTTTTTATGACACCTTATAACCAGCAGGTTTTAAGTCACTCTCAGTGGTCATTGTTTGCATTAAGTAAGTAAAATTATCAGGTCAATGTAAGAACATTACACATACCCTGTAAAATGAATTTTCCATACATCTTTAGGAGTATTCCTGAGTGTTTTAGAATTATATATCACTATAGATCCAAAATGCATTATAATTTATTACAAACATGGGCTTCATAGAAAGAGTTACCGCGAAGTATAACAAGAATCTGGGAGTTCCTCGGGGACCATTATATCAAGACTCAACACATTGTTTGTTTCCAGCAGCAACTTGACTATTCTGATTCAGTCTCACTGCTCTCAGAGTCAGTTTGGACAGCAGGCCGCTGCCAAAAAATGAATCAACAGAGCTCTAAAAACCCACTCACTAGTTAAATAACATTTTCACATTCTAAATTACCTACAGCAATCCATAAAGAAAGAAACATCATTTAGGGGATTTAAACTCCACATTTTCATTCCAAAGCTCTCCTGGTGCTTTGTAACTCACTGGTCAGCGTCTGTCATCCTCCAGGATAACGACTTCAAGCTTCTCCAACCAGGCGACCCCGTGTTCCAGACATTTTCTGGAGAGACGGTGAAGCACGATGGAGAAGAATTGTACCCTTTCTTTATAAATGAATGTGCCTACTACGAGAAGAAGATTGCTTTCCATTTAGCCAAGAAGATCACTCTGAACTTTCCGCCCATAAGTGTGAAGAAGGACTGAGGGCGGAGACAGAATGAGCCCAATGTAATTGCTCTAGAGATTTTTGAATTATGACGCACACCTTTTGTTTTAATCGTGTTTTAATCATTTCAAATGAGGAAAAGAGACTTATGCAATGAATCAACGCTATGATAAGCTCATTATACTGTATGGAGTTCGGGAACAGTACTTACTCTGTGAGGCTTTAATGGAGGATCAGATTTCATAGCAGTTGTTTTTGTACTTGAATGAATGATATTGCACAGGTATGTGAACTAAAACTTGATTTTTAATGTTTCTTTTGCACTGTGGCAATGATGCAAAACACCATGTTCGAATAAATGGAAACATGGACAACATGAAGTAATAGATGGTGTGTTTTGATTTGATTACGATCTCTAGAAGAGTTGACAAAAACTGAACAGGCCTCACTCACCAGAAAGAAAGAAATGACAATTAAAATGACGTTCATACGTTCCAAAAGATTTCTAGTGTTTTTTTTGGACTACTGAATTTTGCACAGGCATGACATTGCGATGACATCAGATTTCTAAATTGCTTTGCTCTGCTCAATGAAAGGTGAAAGAATATAAATCCTCCATGAATATAAATACTAATAAAAATAGAGAAAGTTACAACTGAAAACATTTTTTGATGCAATACTACTGCCACAGAAAATTACATCAGAGGGGACAGACGAGAGCGAGACCCTTGACATCAACACCAAAAGTTAGCCAGCCGGAGAGGCAGTTTTCAGATTCTGATGATAGAGATAGTATCGTTATCATGGATTGTTTTGGCCACGATAATCTTGAAGTGAAAATTATGAAACTGTGAGAGGCCTAAACAGGATGTATGATAATGTCCTCAATTTTGAAGCAATTTTCTCATGAACCAAAGTAATGTTTTGCTATGCCAGAGCAACGTCACTAATGCGGCTAAAAATGTCAATAGCGAAAGAAAGGATCAGACAAAAACACAAAGCCAACAACAGAGGTAGGCAAATGTCAAATGTATTAATACAGAAACGGGTACAGTGTGCTTCCGAAAACATAAAAACATTTACAGAAGCTGGAGTGTGTACACATCAGACGAGTAACAAAACATTGTGACACTGAAACATCACAACTTGTATTCTGGTGCCAAGAAATGAGTCACTTTGGAATTTGACACGAAAAGTTATTTCATTGTCTACACAAATGTCAAGTGTAAAGACGTAGATTCATCAGCACTTACAAATTACTTAAGTTTTCGTAAATTCAATTGCAATTCAAAATAGGCCAACTGTGGAGTATCACCAACAAACATTTACAAGACTTTAAATGGTGCAAAAACCTGCATTTGGCTGTCAAACCAGTCAGTTCACTGATTGACAAATCTCTAAAGGAACTGTAACCAGTATTAGAATAACCTTTTAACTATCTTAAAACTGTGAAACTTCACTGCAACAAACGTAAAATGACAGTAGTATAATTCAGGAGTGAAACATTTGAAATCAAATGTTAGGAGGAAGTCACAGGCTTGCTGGAGTGACATCAAATTAAATTCAGCTTTTTAAACAAATGAACTGCAATAATAAATATGAAATCTATATGTGACGGAAAACAATGGGAGACGAGTGGTTACATTTTTAGTGGGCGACATTTACTGACATTATGTCAACACATAGACGTGAAATCAACAATTACCACAGATGAAAGAAATGTCAGCTGAAAAGGCATGCACAGTGAAAGGCTCCATATTTAAGATTACACAAAAATAAAAATCATACAGAAAACATCATGTTCAAAAAAATCAAAAATAGGCTTGTGTGATATTTTTCATGCACTAACAAAGAAAGCTACCCAGGCTTAAATAACTGCAGGTCGGAAATTTGTGACAAGTTTATAAGTGCAAGTTTATAATCTATAACTGATTTGAAGGCAATGTGGTGAGCAGCTTTAGAAGCAAATGGCAACAAAAAAGGAAGGCAATAAAGTAATGCACACCAACACAGTAAACACCAGAATTACAAATCATCCATAAGATCAGGGTGTTAACAACATTTAAGATCATGCTTTGGGTTAAATACAGATAAAAGATGCTAAAAAAAAAAAAAAAAAAAAGGCAAAATAAGACAACTCGTAAATATTAAAACCTCTATTTATGAGCACTTATGATGATAGCTGCAAACTGGTTTAGTTTATTCCTGCCTTTCAGTTTGTGATACCTTGTTTTGTGTATGTCTATCTAAAAATGTTAAAGAAGAAGTGAGAAGTTACAACCAGTACAGTCACTTCAGTTTACATCCTGTCTTAACCATGTTTTTTTTTTTTTTTTTTTAAGAAAGTCCTCTGACACATGGGCTGTTTTAGGGTAGGTTGTTGTAGAAGTCTCTCTTTTAGGCTACTCTGTAGGCGGTCACGCGGGTGTAGTTTTTGCTGTGACTCCGAGCTGCCCACAGGAACAAAGCCGCTGCCATCATCTGCAGAGGGAAGGAGATGAGTGCGAGGTAGAGGGACCAGCCCAGCGAGCCCTCCACCCCTTTTGGTTTTGGGAGCAAGTCCACCCCGGCCAGAAAACAGCAGACTGTGCCCAGAGAGCACAGACCTGATGAGGAGGAGGAGGAGAGACATAAATCGTGATGAAGTAATGGACTGACTGCTGTGATCAGCTGTTTCCTGGTTTTAAAACTCCCCGGCTGTGGGTCGCACAACAGTGCACGTCATCCGCCCATCTCACGCAATTGCCGGCACATCGACGGCTCAGATTTACAGAGCAATGGAGGTGGAAAAAAGTGTACCCTCTGAGGCGTCAAATTAGCGGACCAAAACAGACCCCTAATTTATTGCCTTCTGTCTAAATCCGCGGACCTAGCCGCAAAAAGGACAGCCAAATTAGCGGCTTGCTGCCCAGTATAAAAATGGCTAATTTGACTAGTTAAAAGATTGACTTGAAATATCTGTAAAACTATTTTGTCATGTTACTTTCTAACAAGTCAAAACTTTGACTACAAGGAACTCAGCACAGGCATATAAAAATAGCAGTCTTTTCACTGATGGTGTCAGTTGCTGTTACAGGTCATTTATAATAATCAGAGGAATCACAAGACTGTTTCATAAATGGTCTGTAAAATCGGTAACATCACAGATGCCATAACAATTGTTTGTGTACGTATGCATTTTCTCTCACCTGCGAGTACATGGAGCACCCCCACGCCCAGGGTGGGGGTGAAGCTGCGGCACAGGCAGGCACACACCCCAACAAGGCCGCTGAGGAACACCAAAGCCAGAGACACCAAGGGCAGGAGAAACTGGCATCTCCACAAGTCTGGAAAAAAGAGAGAGAACCTTTACTAAACATAAACTCTGTATACCTGCGTACAAAAACATGACTGATGTTTAAAGAAGGTAGGTGCATGTTGAGACCGTGAAGGGAGCAAGATGAACACAATTTAAGCAACAGTTTGAGGTGAACAGACAGTTGTTGGAGATAAAATCGTAGAACTCCTTTGACAAATTTGCCCAATGCAAAAAAAAGCACATAACAAACTAAAAGCAGAAAAATTGTAATCATTTGTGAAACTTTGACTTACTTATTATTATGTCCACTAGTTATCACGTTGTTCTAGGACTGGGCGATATGGCCTAAAAATTGAATCTCCGATTTTTTCACACCAAACTTGATTTACGATTTTAATCGATTTGTTTTTCTTCTCAAGAACAAACTTCAAAATTACAAAGAAATAATTAAAAGCATTGCTTTCATTTTAATGCTATGATTTACAACGAATTTACCATGCCATTGTAAACATTGCAGCTTCAAACTCACTTGAAAAAATATATAAAAGTGCATCCAAAGAATGTGTCCCTTTTTGATAAAATGCTTTTGTAAACATACATTTAACATGTCAGATTGCTTGCTATTATAAATACAGATGATTTTCCATATTGGTAATGATAAAGTGTTAACATTACTTTAATGAAATATTTTATTTTGTAAAATCTGCCTTTGTTTACAAAAAGTATGTTATATCCCTGAAGATATGTAAACAAAATTAAACATCTGCATGCTGCATAGTAAACTGGACATGTTGGTAGATGTACAGGACATGAGGTGTGTGTTTGCTGTCTGTTTTACACATTTTTGGCCAGAAAACAAGCCTGTCTGCTTCCTCTGGCTTGAGACATCATGCCCCGTTGTGGCTCCGTAACACAAACCTGGGGTCGAACATTTTCAGCATGTGGATGAACCTCCGGCTCCACTGTATATACGAGCAGCATGTCTGAAGCGATATTCAACGTGGCTGCGTCCGTAAAAGCTTTCCATCGGGCCGCTTTCTTCTCATACGGGCACAATGATTAAATGATTCCGCTAATGTCAGCTGCTTTACAGCGGGTGTTTGTGGGCTGCCGCGGTCTTCTCGTAGTCAACAACAACACTGTGATACATGCGTCTGTTTGAGATGCTGAAATAAATGTGTCGGTCCGCTGCCTTTAGTTGCAACAGCTTTTAAACAAACTTTGCAGTGGACCGTGGTTTGTTCGAGGTCCCACGCCACAAAACCAAGCTACCAACGACACTGTGTCTTTTTTTAGGAACAGGCTCTTTGCTCACTGCATGTTTGTGTTCTGTGGAAAGTAAATGCGGGGGCGGAGCTCACTATGAACTACGGGTGCCCATGAGGAGCGGCGGCGGAGCGAGCTAATTAAAAAATCGATTTTCATTTTTTAAAATCGTCCTAAACCAAAAACTCGAATTAATCGATTTTGCCGATTTATCGCCCAGCCCTACGTTGTTCTCTTGTATAGATTAAAAAAAAAACACATCAAAACACTAAAATGGGTCGCCAAACATACTTGGACGGCCGTTAATAAACCTCGTCCAAGTAAAGCTTAAATGTGAGAAACACTATGTCATGTGTACATGAGAGAGACATAGAGCACGAACCTCCAAAAATAGAAAATCAATAAGTGGCGGCCAGTGCTGATATTGTGGCGATCCACCGCAAATAAATTAATGTATGTGAAACCTTCCCGGGCATTTTGACTGGAGACTAACCTACAAGTCAGTCCAGCAATAATTCAAGATTTGAAATATTCATTTGTCTATTGGTCTATTGAGCATTAGTAACCCTTAATAGATAACCGCTACATGACACTATCACAAGTTCACAACCTACAGAAGTGGTTTAAAATGGAACTTAAAACACACCCTCATGTAATCTACAGACACACAGGGGGATGAGGGTAGACTCACATGTTCTCAGCAGGTCTTCTTCACTGTTGTTCCCAGAGTTTCTGTACTTTGGACTAAACTGCTGAGGAAGCGTGAAGCTCACACATTGTGTCCCCAGCTTTGGATCTATAGTCAGAAACAGAGAGCACAAAGTCAAGTGAGATGCCATTAATCATCAGCATCATCATCAGTCCACAGGATGTGATGCCAGGTTATATATGATTCTCTCAAAATAACATTCACACTGTTTTACGTTATTGTTCTTAATTCATCATGTTCTGTTTGACATCTACTGTATTTCAGTGAAATAAAATAAACTAGACTTTATTGCTTCCACATTTTAACAAAAACAAAATGCAGTCACTTCAATCACATTTCCCTGTAATGCAGTCAGGCATGTCAGTTTTAAAGTTTATGAAATTTGTGAAAGCTACACAGATGTGATATTATCAACAGGAAGTCGTACCTGGCTCTTTGAACCAGTGTGACTGGCTGGGCAGTGGCACCTGGATGCACCTCCACCACAGTCCCAGGGTGCCGTTCAGGCTGAACATGGTGTCACTGTAAATCTTCTCATCAAAGTCTCCATCGACGAATTCATCTCTGAGCTTTGAGACATTGATCGCCTCACGTTTAAGGGCTGGACTGCTGTACTGATACCAGTGCTGGGTTCCGACAGCCACAGAGAGGTAGACTGTGGCCAACAGGCTCAGCACCGAGCCGATGACCAGAGCTGTGGCATAGCGGTTGTCTACCATGGTCTAGACGGAGGCAGCTCGTTTTACAGGTGTTTACAAAGACAAGCTGCTCTGCATAGAAAATAAATGCAAATGCAGTTTGGCTTTCACAGTGTGACGAAGCCTGAGACGTATGGTTAAAAAATATATTTCCACCTGGTGTTCAGGCACCAAGGCATGTCTGTTAACTCTTGTCAGGTGTCAAGAGTACCATAACTGTGTACTCTATTCAGTCATGTAGCCACTGTGCTGCATATGGCGCAATGTCCCAAACACAAGAGGTGTCACGTCCTGCCGAGGGAGCAAAGAAACACACAGGTTCAGCTAATTATGAGTGCTATGTGCTATATTACATCCCGTTTACCTGGTTCCTTTAGCTTTACACAAAACAACACGAAGATGACAACACTTGTTAGCGAGTGAGGATCGTTACCGCTAACAGTTTTCACACAGCTAATAATAATTATAATAATTATGATAATAACAAAGCCAGCTTCTTCAAACGAGCAGCATCCTACTAGCTAGCTAATGCTAATCATAGCTAGCTACATCTGCTACCAGGATAACTATCGAGACGTTTAAGTGACAAGTAAATGCTAAATATTTTGTTCAGTGTTTTCTTTACCTCATCGTAGGAAGAGACACAAAACGTCCAGTTATTGTCGTTCTTTCGTCTGTTCGTTACATTTCTATCAGGCCTCCGCCTTCTTCTTCTACGATGTCCAAGTTTTCTTCTTCATTGTAATATTTAACGGCAGCAGGCAACCACTGCGGTAAGTACACACTACCGCCATCTTGTGCTTCGGAGTGTCACGACACACCAAACTGCACCAATAAATCCTGTTTGTGTGATAAAGTCAGATTCTTTTTTTATGACATAAATACTTACGACAATGTATTCATCTTATTTAGGCTAATAAATTATTCATTTATATTATGCTAAATTCCAGAATAATCGAATATAGACCTGTACAGTATAAACAGGGCAAATTAAATTGGCCGTGGCACATGTGAGCAGATATATCAATTTAAGCTATATCAGTATCATTACAGCCCTCTTGAATTCCTGGTTGGACTGTGTTGTTTGGATTAGGTTTTATCCCTGTCTTTATTTTCTTTGTTCACCACACTTCACTGTACACTCATACTGATGTTACACATTTACATGCTTTATATTGTTATTGGTTCACTTATACTCTTGTAAAAATGCTTCTTTAGTTAAAAGTTGTGTGTTGTCGAGTGTCACCATTACATAGTTTGCCATCCAGACAGCAAAGACAAGTGCATTACCTCTGCCAAGGAGGTTATGTTTTAACCCGTACCTGTGTTGTTTGTTTGGGTTGGTTTGTGATCAGGATTACACAAAAACTAGTATACAGATTTCCGCAGAAAGGACGAGTCTCAGCTCAGAATAGACCCCATTAACTTTTGGACTTTTCAGGAATTATTTCTCACTTTTTTCAATATTGCAAGATAGGGTTTTTTGTTTATTATATTTTGTACACTTCTCAGGGATTTCAGTGGCTGGCAATCATTGGGATTTGTGGCAACTATAAGAACAGTGGACCACTGAGAAAGAGGAGGGTTATCAATAATTTGAATGACAAAAAACAGTTGAACATTAGAAACAGATTGGTCAGAATAAGGATTTTACCTCCAACAGAATAAGACTTGGATGTTCTTTTTTAAACAGCCCACTTTAGATAGTAAGAAATAGCCCACCGATAATTGATTTAGTAAACCGATATTGATATAAATATCTGGAGAAAAAAAAATCTAACATAGAAATATCCTGGCTGGTATTAAAAAATAAATGTTTTTAAGGACCACTTGTACACAACCAATGCCCTTTTGTATACAGTCATAGATACCATGCAAGGTTAAAGGTTAAATATTGTGTATTAGTGCCATCTTCTGTCAATAAAAAAAACAACAATATAAAAGTATATACTCACAGTGTAGTGATGTAAATCCCGACAAACTGATTTTTTCCAGTCTCTCACAACATAAATACTGTGACTACATTCTCTCCTTATTCATTTTATTTCCCAAACTGTGCCATGAACAGACATTTTAGGCACAGATTAACACCTTTTCTATAATCTCCATATTAATGACAACAAATACAATGCAAAAAAAGTTTTTGGATGGAAATGTCACAGAGTCAGTGAGGTAGAGACGCCCACAGGTCGATGGTTAAACATGGCATTTGGCTATAAACCCATTTCATCACTTTTAAAGACACATGCGATCACTGATGTCCTGTTCCAGATTAACCTACATTCACATATTACAGCTTTTTAAAAAGTCAAACAAACACTCAACAAGCTCAGAACAGGTGCTGATTTGGGAAGCACATCGGCGAGTAGTGCAAATTGATTTTGTGCAGCAGTTCCTTTATTATCACTAGAAATCGTCTCTAACAAAGAGTCTCCTGTGCTGTTTGTGGTCAGACTGGACCGTTGCGTTCAGGATCGGGGTGGCAGTAAACCCCACACTGCACGGCCCGGAGCTACAGGGAGCCTCCTCCAGCTCCAGGACGGTCACGTTGTTGGGCGCAGCCGTGCTGAGGATGTTGGCAGGGACGAAAAGTGTCACCTGAGGGCCTCGACTCGGCCAGTAACGTCCCAGGTTGAAGCCGTTGATCCAAATTTGACCCTGAAAACAAAAATCAAAAGGTTTGATTAATTAATCTACTACTAGATTCATTTTAAGAACACATTATTTATGAAATAACAAAACCTGACCAACACTTGTCCCTGTGTTTGAAACCTTCACTGCTGAAGGAATATCTTGATGATTATAACAATTAACAATGATTATTTTCATAATTTGCTGGAAGTCTAGTAAAAAGATTATAATTGTTTAGTCTGCAAAATGTCAGGAAATGGTGACAAATGGCAAGATTTACTAAGATTTAATTTTTTCTCCAATAAACTCTCCAAAAGCTACCGATCTTACATTTACAAATAGATATCCAGCAGAGAAAAGCAACAAATCTTTAAATCTTTAATATTTAAGATGGTGGAAGCTGCATCTTTAATAGTTTTGCTTGAAAGTCAATAATGAAACGGTTCATCAATTGTTGGTGATTCATTTTACGTCAGTTGTCTTATTAACAAATGACTCAAAATTATTTGAGTCATTTATGCATGTGATCCGGAGTTATGGAAACTTTGAGAGGTAAAAAAATAATAACAATAAATTTTAAAAAAATCTAAAAAAATTTAAAAAATAAATAAAATACACTTTTCCTAAGTGAATGGAAAAAATGAATGATCCAGGCAAATTTGCCTCTTGCAGCCTCTATACAGAGGTCATAAAAATCCGCCCCTTAAATCAGTAATAAATGTAACCATGTTCCTGTTATTCACATCATGCTGACATCTAACTGAATGTCCTGAACGTGTCACATGCCTTCCTCCATTTGGGCAATTGGATGTAGGTGTCCTGGGGGAGGTCGGGGATGCCGTCAGGAATAATGAAGCTTCCTTTGTAGAAGGTTGGAGGGGAGAGAGCAGCAGGCTGCGGTGAAGCTGTTGGTTTTGTTTCACTCAGAAGGCCTTGATGGACCGCTTCATCAATATTGAGACTGTACATGGTCCAGCCTTTTAGAGTGTCGTTCCCCAGAGTCATGTTGGTCACCAGGCCCTGACGGACAGGAAGAGCAGAGGGGGAGCTCATATTAGTCAGCAGCAAGTGAAGGAGGCGACCGATCATTCCCATACAAGTTGAAATTCACTTCACATGTAAAATGGAAATGGAAATACAATTCGTTTACAGTTAAATCTAATATTTGAAGTTTGTATAACCTGCTACTGAAATCCAGTAAAGCTTTATAAATATTTGGAAGACACTTCAGAGCACACACACGGCAACTTTAAAATGTGGCTGGAAAAAAACCTTGAAGTCGTTGATGTTAGGGCCGTAGTTGATTCGACCCATGCTCTCGACCAGTATGTCCACCTGGCTTCCAGCTTTCCCCGTCACATTGACAGTTATGGCCTTGTTTCTCTCAAGTATGCCCACAGCCACCTTCACAAGAAAATCAGAATCGTTATGTTGGCACGACATATCAGAAATAATTAGGAGTTTGCTGCATTATTTATCTAGAACAAGGAATCATTTAATCTCCCTCACCAATTACTC
The DNA here is from genome assembly GCA_963678695.2 of Diplodus puntazzo. NCBI lineage: Eukaryota > Metazoa > Chordata > Actinopteri > Spariformes > Sparidae > Diplodus > Diplodus puntazzo. The sequence continues at coordinate 14,159,966 of OZ023156.1, read as the reverse complement.
TACATTTCACTGATTTCATACAAATATTGTCCTTTTTAATTGGTCTAACACACACATGATGCTGTACGGTGTGTGTAACTTTGTTTATGTGTCTTGGCTTCTTTGTATCGCTGTGTTGTGGACACTAGGATTGTGACCTGACCCGGCGCTGCTCAGATATTACTTTGAAAAGTAGTCAGTTACTGAATACAAATTACAGTTAATTTTTGTAGTAATCCATTAGATCACAACAAACAGGTGAACTGTTCGTATTCTAGGCTACAACATGCAGGATGATGTTTATGAAAAAATGGCACAGTTTTTAAGGGCGTAATCAAAAATGTAACAGAGTAAAATTAAGTACATTCATTTCCAGAAAATATCTTGATACATTTGATATCAGCTACTTAAAGACTTTTACTCGAGTGCTATACTTTCACTACTTTGACTTTCACTTATACCAAATTAATATTTCCACTCGATATCTTTACTTTTACTCAAGTAAAACTTTTGGATATTGCGTACAACACTGGACTCTCAAACATCAAATGGCAACAACACAACACACATTTTCTAATTTTTCTATACTAGTGTGGACACAACACCAGAGTGCCAGTACTGACAAAAGCCTTCTATAGCTTACTATGTTCTCACATGTCTAATATTGTCTAAACACAGGAACTAACACTAATCTAAAAACTGAAAATGATGATGGTGTGTCAAATAGTACCAGTTAAGTAGTGAGACTGATGTCCTGCTAAATGTCTACCTGTTCAATATAACATAATCTGAGATCAACAGGGCATGTGGTGGACCTGTATGTAATAACGCCCACTAAGAAACATTCAGACTCACCCCGTTCACTGACACATATGCTCTGTCATGGACGCCGTTCAGTGGAGATGACAGTGGCGTTGGTGCGCTGCAGTCAACGGGCAGAGCAGTCCTGTACAGCACAAAACCAAAGGTCTACAAACAGCACAGGGATACGGTTTAAAACAAATCAACGATTAAAAAAAATGTGTTTTTAGACATAAGAGCAGAAAAAACATTAGAGGATACCTGTTCCAGTTCAATGAAGGTCTGAGGATACACGCTTTTCACGGGGCCGGAGAACGACAGTTTCTCTAAGGCATCTGATATCGTCTGGAGCTGGTGAAAGAGGGCTGCGTTCAGTAATCATTCTTCATGTTTTAAGTCAGACGAAAACTTTTAAAAAGTTGAGTTTGAAGTAAGTATTCACTGAAAATACAGATAGGAGTTCACAGAATGTAACAACAGACGACATACTTTTTTCATCACAACAGTTCCGTACGCATACTTTGGAGTTGTTGGAGGAACCGGTCCCTCTGGTATCTTACGGTACTGTAGTGAAAAAGATACATATAACTTTAACAATGTTTCCTAAATTTGGTTATTGAATTGCTCGGTATAGGTAGGACACGGTTTTCAATTGTTGATTAATATTTCTAAAAAGTGATGGGGACAGAATGTACCGTTTACAAAAAGTGATGGGGACATGTCCCCTGTGCCCCCAGTATCAATCACACCTATGGTGGCAGTCAAAAGAAAAACTAGAGGCCTGCACTCGTGTTTCTTACCATTCTGATCACCTCTTGAATAGAAAAGTACTTCTCTGTGAGGTCTCCTGCTTCAGTGAGTGGGGCGTCGAAGTCGTAGCTCGTGGGCTGCGGGCTGAATGGGTCATTGGCTCCTGAGGTATGAAGAAAAAGAGAGGGTTACGTTTCTTACGTTAGCCCACCATCTCCTCCTGCTGTTGTACCAGAGTATCATCCAGCCCATCCTACTGTACTGTTCCACCTGCCTCTTCAACATGGTCTCTGTTAAAAACTGGGTCGAACTCACACGCATAACCAACACAGCTGCCAAGATAATTGGTCTAGCCCACAGCCAAGCTTACCGAGCTGGACAATACCGCCATTACGCACAATGGAACTTCAATAGGACAGGACTTCACACATCCACTCAACACCCACTCTACTAGGGCTGCAGCTATCGATTCTTTTTGTAATCGATTAATCTAGCACTTTATCGATCGATTAATCGAGTAATCGGATAATTTTTTTTTTTTTTTTGCGTTTTTAAACAACCAAAACAAATAATGCATAACGAAAATGATGTGGCTGTAAAATGATCAAGCATTTCTCAAAAAAAAAAACAGAGGTATTCATTCCAACTCCAACATTTGGCTCCAAAACTCAGCCCATTTATTAAGTGCCAGTGCCAATAATTAAACAACAATACAGATAAATCAACTTACTGTAAAACAAGTATAACATGTAAAACTGTGAATACAAACTTAAATAGTAAAGGCCATTTGGCCTTGGTTTTGTTTTCTTCATACAACATTACAAAAAAAGGATTGCACCTGAACTGTCAGGAATCATTTCAAAGTGACACAGACACATTGGTGGAGGCGGTGTAATGCACTCAAACAGAGTTTATAATCACAAAACAGCCAATGTGACACGTAATTCATGATCATGTCTGTATAAAGTGATGTTTATTTTTGCTCTTCTTCGGCGGCTGTTTCAGTGAGTTTTGGGCGCAGAGTGATGAGACGTATACCGTTGAAATTTGTAGAGTCCCAGTTTTCATATGACATGCTGTATGTAGCATTAGCATGAAGTAGCGTAATCGCTAACGCCGATTTTTTCGGACATGCGCCATTAGCGTGTTTTTTCTATGTGCTCCTTTAGTTGCTTGGTGTCGGAATTGAGTTTCGATTAGGTGAAAATGATTATCATGAGCGTTTAGCCGAGCTTCTTCCCGTTAAGTTGGTGTGCTGCATTAATATGTTGCTACATGGTTAGCATGCTCTTATAGGGTGTATAATGCAACATGCGCAGCTCGGGTTGAAGAGCTTAAAAACATCAAAGCTAAACATCATATCTCGTCAAACCGCATCACGACATCACTACAAATACAGAGCTGCCAGCCAGCTAAATTCAACATGTATGACGCGCTGGTGTGCTTCCTGAACAACGGTCCGTGTGGAACAATCAGATCCCTGCGAGTATAGTGCGCGTCATGGGAATTTAACGAGGCTTCGAGGCAGAGTTTTTGCCTCGAGGAATTTTTATAATCGAGTTAATCGAGTAACTCGATGAATCGTTTCAGCCCTACACTCTACCCTGCTGCCTTCAGAGCAGAGGCCCAGAGCGCTGGGGTGCAGAAGGACTCGCTTTGGGAAGAGACTGATCCCCTCAGCTATAACTGCTCTAAATAACAGGCCTCTTTGAACTGACCCGAGTGTGGCATGTGTCAAAAGGCTGACACGTCAGCATGTTTGTTGACATGGCCTGAATAAATGAATGAAATGGAGATTAGTCGACTGTAATGAAGATTTGTGTGTGCTATCTTTTAACCTTTTAGGAATTCAACGTTCAAACTATATGACCTGAGTTGAGCAGAACAAACAAAACACTGGGCAGGTGTATCTCTCCCAAGCTCTGGCTTCTAACGGCCCAATTGTCTTTGCTGTGAGTCACTTGAAATGATACAATCATCCCATCAAACCAGTCTGTCTAGATGTACTCACCGTTCCAATATCCAAAGGTAGTTCCTCCTATGAACATGTACCTGTGAGGAGAGACATGACACTGAAAAAAGCACAAATACATTCTTATACATTTCAAATAAAGATTTCCCTCTCTACATGAACATGTATCTTGTTGACAGGAGAGTCAGACATCTTAAAAACCTCAATATATTTTTGACATTAGCTGTTGAGCTTCCAGTGAATGCATGTGTGGATATTTCTTCACTTTTGGGGCGGTACACAGAAGAGCAGTTTCTGACATGGACACCAAAGGTACTGTCACACTAAATGTATATAGAAGAAATGCTGATGAATACTGTTAAACTATACTGGATAACTGACTATTGGTTTTCCAAGGAAGGGGGCGTCCCCCATCATATGCCTTTGTCTATTTGCATGAGTTATTTCAATTGTTTTTTATATATACATACACATCACAGAAATCTGCACACTCACATGTTGACGTTTGCTCCCGTGGCCAGCACCTTGTCGAGGGCCTTGGCCACTATGGCAGATGACAGGACGTAGTGAGGTGACCCCCAGTGGTCCAGCCAGCCGGTGTAAAGTTCAGAGTTCACCTGTTAACACAGGGGGAAACTTTAGGAGCAGCTGAGAGACATTGTAGGGTAGTTTTGAAATTCACACAGTGTTATCCATATTGAGGGAAATGCTTGCCAATGGTCCGTGAGGTTCAGCGTATCTCTGTGCTTCAAAGGCAGCGGTTACATTTCCTCCTGACAGAATCAAAGCAAAGAGACACGTTTTTTTTTTGTTACTTCCTCGTGACTTCTGACTGATCGAGAAAAACACGACATTAAATCAACAAAGAGAAAAACTAAAACAATCCAGAAATCGTGCATCGCATCAACCTTAACTTAAGATATCAACACACAACTGAACCTTGCAGAGCACTGATGGGACACCTGACACCTACCAGGCCCAAAGTCAACAGTGGCGTAGACTTCTTTTATCGTGCCACATTTGAGGTAGCTGATCCCAGGTCCATCTGTGGTGAAGAGCACCACGTCGTTGCCCAGGTGAGACCGGAACAGCTTGTATAGGTGACGCAAGTAGTTGTAGTCACAAGCGAAATAACTGCCATACTCATTCTCCACCTGACAAACAAAGGAACAGCAAGTGGGGGATGTTATTCATGAGTTACGTGCTGCAATGTAACGTAATGCACAACAAACCTGCAGGAATCAGAGCAGGACTCAACACTCACCTGTACAGTGATGATAGGACCCCCATTCTGGTAGAGATAAGGCTTCATCATCGGAAGTAACTTCCCCATCCACCTGTCGACTGCTGCAAGGTAATCTGAAATACACAGACGCACACATTATAATGCAATGTGCACTGCAACTGTGACTTTATGTCATCATTCAGCCTGTTTGTCTCACCTGGATCAGAAGTCCGCAGCACAATGTCTTTCTTGTGTAGAAGCCAGGCAGGCAGCCCACCCTGGTCAACAGAACAAACACGCAGAGGGGGTCCACATTGTAATTCATTAAAATTGTTTGAAAGTTTGAAGATTCAGAAAGTAAATTAAAGTGTCAGTAGCCAAATTGTTAATCTGAGCAAAGATCCATCCTTTCTAGACTCAAGACGTCTGAGATGGTAGTGCATCGAACTCAAAAACACTTTTCAGGACCTGGATCAGCTGTGTCCAGAGCCCCACTCACCATGTCCCACTCTGCACATATGTAGGGTCCAGGCCGAAGGATGACCAGTAAACCCACGTCATGGGCCACCTGAAGGAAATACTCCAAATCCCTGTCTCCACTGAAACTGTAGCGGCCTGGAGACTCCTCGTGGTAGCTCCAGGGGATGTACCTTCAACGTGCATCGAGTGTCAGCATTATCAAAACACACACTCAAGTTGTCTATATCTGCTGTATTGCGGGCAGGATAATCCACTCTGTATCAGTGCTGCTTTACAGGGAGTCCTGGTACGTATATGAATCCTAAGAGACCTGAGCATCAAAATCACTGCAGATGAATTTTATTTTGATCGATCTCTAAGTAGCTACAGCAAATTCTCAGTAACGAGTCAGCAGGAGGCCTTTCTCATCTTTGGCCTTATTTCCCAACATCATCACATGTGACTGTGATATGTGAGTGCCGCTACAGTAAGTTTTAAACCAAATCCTTGATTCATGTTTTTATTGATGCCAGCTGAAAGATGATACAGTCCCAATAACAGCCAGTGAAGACAACACAAAGTCAGAGTAAAGCACACAGAGAGTGAGACATGAGGTCCACCTACATCTGGATGGCGTTCAGTCCTGCCATGTACATCTTCAGCAGCCGATCCTTCCAGTAGACTCCGGGGATCCTGCTGTAATGGATGCTTCCTGATATGTAGCGAAACTCTTCCCCATCTTTCCGGAAGCAGTCGTTCTTGTAATCCACGCTGAATGATCGAGGTGCCCCGAGCTGCAGGTCAACACATCATAACTTGATTTTCGTATTCAAGAAGCTGAATCAGAGAATTTTGACTGTTTTCTCAAACTGACTAACCCATTGGCAAAATGTTTAAGAGTTTACAACTAGTCGATTAGCCGGATTCACCTAATTTTCACTTATTCTCCAAACCCAAGTGGAAGAAAATCATAACTGGAGAATGGTGAGGCCTAATTGCATGTATGAGGCTCACTTTAAATGCACATTTTTCTAGTTTCTTAAAAATGTGCTTGTTGGCTGTGGCTAACACGAAACTTTAATAACATCAGTTCAAACAAGGTTCAAAACCCTTTTTTTCTGCCATGTCTAAAATAAGTCATACTTGAATAACAAGAAATAGGACTTGATTTATGTCAGAGCCATGCTCATCACAATGACCTTTTGTTATTCTAGACTCTATAGGTTACAAGTGCACGGACTCACACACACACACAATATATATATATATATATATATATATATATATATATATATATATATATATATATATATATATATATATATATATATATATATATATATATATACATTGAATTGTTAATTTCTACATAAGCAATTTGTTATTAAACTCATTAATGTTGAATTTGCACATCTGCATATTTGACAAACATTACTGATGTTAAAATATCTTTAGCTCTCAAAAGGTGTTCATGCAGGAATGTTGTTAGACCGAGGCTGCTGTAGTTCCCTATATAAGAAGAGCATCAAATGTTTAATAACTCAGAGTTACTCACTGAACATCCAAACAACAGCAACACGCTTCCAAATCTGAGCAGAGACATGATGAGTCCCAGTTACCTGATGTACCTTCTCGCGCAGTGTTTACCTGAGCACTGACACTTTTACTACCTGCGTACACCGTGACATTTTAAATGAGCTGTGCGGAAGTAAAATCATGTGACGCTGTCTCGCTGTGTTGTAATGACGCTTCTCCGTCGGCAGGTGGCAGTGTTGCAACTGTTTTACAAACAGATGAACGAGCAAAACAAATGATAAAACATACAGTGTTACATGGCTTAAAAAAATTAATTCAATAGCCAGAAGCGGGAGGAAAGATGGTTCAGTGAGAGAAACGGTTTAAAATTTCAAAGACAGAAATAGAAAATATTATGAGATAATTAAATTAGGATGCAGGATATGGATTTTTTTCAGCCCATACTGAAGGTTATCTGATAAGATAACCAATAATTTTACATTTTTAATTGAAAAAAAATCATTGAAGAAATATCAAATCAAAGGTTTTGTTTTTATAGGCATTTTATCAAACAGGTTCGGAGTGTAAGCAAAATATTTTCAAATCACTAAAAACTCAATATAGCAGCTCTACAAGACATCTGAAGCTGTATGATAGTAATAATCTACAGTATATATAACATTTCCCTGATGTGTTTCTCACATAAAAACAAAAACAGGTTGCTGTGATGTTTTGGCGGCACTTCGATTGGCAATAATCCCTTTGTGATGTAAACAAAAGGCTTTGGATGGAAATGTCACAGAGTCAGCGAGGTAGAGACGCCCACTGGTTGATGGTTAAACACGGCATTTGGCTATAAACCCATTTCATCACTTTTAAAGACACATTTGATCACTGATGTCCTGTTCCAGATTAACCCATCTTCACATATTACAGCTTTTAAAAAAATCAAACACTCAACAAGCTCAGAACAGGTGCTGATTTGGGAAGCACAGTGGCGAGCAGTGCAAATTGATTTTGTGCAGCAGATTTTTGTGCAGCAGTTCCCTTATTATCATGACAAATCGTCTCTAACAAAGAGTCTCCTGTGCTGTTTGTGGTCAGACTGGACCGTTGCGTTCAGGACCGGGGTGGCAGTAAACACCACACTGCATGGCCCGGAGCTGCAGGGAGCCTCCTCCAGCTCCAGGACGGTCACGTTGTTGGGCGCAGCCGTGCTGAGGATGTTGGCAGGGACGAAAAGTGTCACCTGAGGGCCTTGACTCGGCCAGTAACGTCCCAGGTTGAAGCCGTTAATCCAGATTTGACCCTGAAAATCAAAATCAAAAGGTCTGATTAAATAACCTACTACTGGATTCGTTTTAGAAACCCTTTATTCATGAAATAATAAAACCTGACCAACACTCGTCTTTTTGTTTAAAACCTTCCCTGCTGAGGGAATATCTTAACAGGATACACTCTGACTGCTTATTACTTAGTTATTCTCACTTGTTATCATTAAACAAACGGCCCAACGTAGGCTGATATTTTCAATTATTGTCCATTGAGTTAAATATCTGCTCTTTATTTAGTCAAACTATTTATCACTATATAAATCTGTAATTAATATGGTGTAAAATAATGATTAGGCCCTTAAATAAAACCTGACAAGACATTTTTATATAGGGCTGCGACCTACGATTATTTACGATAACAGCTTATAATGGTTTAGTTTTTAAAATTACAGGAAATGGTGAAAAATGCCCATTACAGGTTTCCTGAGTCCAAGATTTGTTTGTTTCTTTTCTCCAATGAACTCAACTCAAGCAACATATCTTTCAAATCTTTGATATTTTTGTTTTATACATTTTAAATTCAAATTAGAGAAAAAATTTATCTATTATTAAAATTGTTGGGTATTCATAGAGACATCTATAAGATTTATTTATTATTTATAATAAATAAGAGTTTTTAAGCAGGTGAAAACTTTTTTTTCTCCATGAACAGAAAAATGAAAAAAACATTTTTTTCATTTGTTTCTTGTTGGGTCATAAACATCAACCCCTGAGGTCAGTAATAAATGCAACCATGTTCCTATGCTTACTCATATAATTGTATTCATATATATATATGGTCATATCATACAGATTTTGGTAAGATGGCTTCATTTCTAACTGTGATTGAATGTCCTGAACGTGTCACATGCCTTCCTCCATTTGGGCAGTTGGATGTAGGTGTCCTGGGGGAGGTCTGGGATGCCGTCAGGAATAATGAAGCTTCCTTTGTAGAAGGTTGGAGGGGAGAGAGCGGCAGGCTGCGGTGAAGCTGTTGGTTTTGTTTCAGTCAGAAGGCCTTGACGGAGCGCTTCATCAATACTCAGACTGTACATGGTCCAGCCTTTTAGAATGTCGTTCCCCAGAGTCATGTTGGTCACCAGGCCCTGTGCAGCAAAGAAACCAGTCATTTCACGCAAGTTGAAATTCAACCATGAGGAAGTGTTACTTCACTTGACATGTTAAATTTTAACATGAAATACAATTTGTTTACAGTTAAATCTAATATTTGAGGTTTGTATAACCTGTTTCTGAAATACAGTAAAGCTTCATAAAAGTTAAGCAGACACTTCAGAGCACACACGTGGTAACTTTAAAACGTGGCTGGAAAAAAACCTTGAAGTCATTGATGTCTTTTCCGTAGTTGATTCGACCCATGTTCTCCACCAGTATGTCCACCTGACTGCCAGCTTTCCCCGTCACATTGACAGTTATGGCCTTGTTTCTCTCAAGAATCCCCACAGCCACCTTCACAAGAAAATCGGCACTGTTATGTTGGCAACGATATATAATTTTTCTATACTAGTGTGGACACAACACCAGAGTGCCAGTACTGACAAAAACCTTCTATAGCTTACTATGTTCTCACATGTCTAATATTGTCTAAACACAGGAACTAACACTAATCTAAAAACTGAAAATGATGATGGTGTGTCAAATAGTACCAGTTAAGTAGTGAGACTGATGGCCTGCTAAATGTGTACCTGTTCAATATAACATAATCTGAGGTCAGAACAGGGCATGTGGTGGACCTGTGTGTAATAACGCCCACTAAGAAACATTCAGACTCACCCCGTTCACTGACACATACGCTCTGTCATGGACGCCGTTCAGTGGAGACGACAGTGGCGTTGGTGCGCTGCAGTCAACTGGCAGAGCAGTCCTGTACAGCACAAAACCAAAGGCCTACAAACAGCACGGGGATACGCTTTAAAACAAATCAACGATAAAGCATTTGTCTTTATGACATTGAAATAGAAAAACATTAGAGGATACCTGGTTCAGTTCAATGAAGGTCTGAGGATACGCGCTTTTCACGGGGCCGGAGAACGACAGTTTCTCTAAGGCATCTGATATCGTCTGGAGCTGGTGAAAGAGGGCTGCGTTCAGTAATCATTCTTCATGTTTGAAATCAGGCAAAAACAACAAAAAGTATTTTAAAATGTTGAGTGTGAAGTAAGTATTCACTGAAAATACTGATAGGAGTTCACACAATGTAACAACAGAGGAGGACGTACCTTTTTCATCACAACAGTCCCGTACGCATACTTCGGAGTTGTTGGAGGAACCGGTCCCTCTGGTATCTTATGGTACTGTAGTGAAAAAGATGCATGTAACATTAACAATGTCTGCCCGATGACTGATATTGTCATTGCTGTGCGATTATGTGATTATGTTTTGATAATCAGACACCTTTCTAAAAGATTTTCTGTTACGTTGAATATTGTTTTCAATCGATGTTATCTGTTCACTACATTTTGCTCAATTCTGACTTTTTTTCTGATTGTTTCTGTAGTGTATTCTAGTGTCAATGACACTTATTGTGTAAAGTATAAAGAAAAACTAGAGGGCTTCGCTCGTGTTTCTTACCATTCTGATCACCTCTCGAAGAGCAAAGTACTTCTCTGTGAGGTCTCCTGCTTCAGTGAGCAGGGCGTCATAGTCGTAGCTCGTGGGCTGTGCGCCGTATGGCGCATTGGCACCTGAGGTATCAAGAGGAAAACAGAGGGTGAGGTTCCTTTTTTGTTTCCTGTCAAACAATTCATAAACTGCTTTACAACATCAGTAATCTACATGCTTACGTGCCCTTGTGGACAAGAACGTGTCGGAGAGCAGCAAAATGTGGAAAGCTTTATCAGAGAACCTGTAACTTCAGCTAGAACTGTTAAAGTGTGCGGGATTTAGCATTTCATCAGTTTTGAGTCAATGTCCTATATATCGTCAAGTTAATTAACATGTCACCAATCCAAGCCAATCACCTGCCATCTCCTGTATATAGATAACATGACTTCCATCTACTTCCATGCTCTGATAAAGGCTGAAGTGTCAGCATTTTTTTCGACATGGCCAGAATAAATTAGATATTTATGTGTGCTACCTTTTAACCTTTGAAAATTCAACGATTGCTGTGAGTCACTTGAAATGATGAAATCATTTCATCAAACAAGTCTGTCTACTGTCTGGTGTACTCACCATTCCAGTATCCAAAGTTGGTTCCTCCTATGAACATGTACCTGTGAGGGGAGACATTACACTGAAATAAAGACAGAAATAAAGTACAAATATATTCATATAAATTTAAAATACAAAGTTATTCTCTTCGAAAAAAATGTATTTTCTGGACAGGAGAGTCAGACATCTTAACAACCCGAGTACCTTTGTAAGCTTCGTTAGCTGATAAGCTACAAGAAGCGTAAGAAAGGGAAACTTAATATTTTCTATTTTCTGTCTACGACTAGCACAAGTGTTCTCAATGCATATTAAATTTATTATTTCAAATTATACGTTTACAATGATATTATATGACTATTGAGGGAAACAACTCTCTGGTTTCCCTAGGAAGGGGACGTCCCCTACATATGCCATTATATGTTTGCATCAGTTATTTTACATTTTGTTATATTTTTTTACGTTTCATAGAAACAAGTTCACTCACATGTTGACGTTTGCTCCCATGGCCAGCATCTCGTTGAGGGACTTGGCCACTATGGCAGATGACACAACAGAGTGAGGTGACCCCCAGTGGTCCAGCCAGCCGGTGTAAAATTCAGAGTTCACCTGTAAATACAGGAGGAAACTTTAGCGGCAGCTGAGAGAAAATGTAGGTGCAAATCTGTATCGAGAAATATACTTGCCAATGGTCCGTGAGGTTCAGCGTGTCTCTGTGCTTCAAAGGCAGCGGTTACATTTCCACCTGACAGAATCCAAACAAAGAGAATGTGTGTATGTTTGAGACTTCCTCGTGACTTCTGACTGATCTAAAACATGACATAAAGTAGAGAGAATTACAATGCTGACACCTACCAGGCCCAAAGTCAACAGTGGCGTAAACATCCTGTATTGAGCCGCACTTGAGGTAGCCGATCCCGGCTCCATCTGTGGTGAAGAGCACCACGTCGTTGCCCAAGTGAGACCGGAGCAGCTTGGAAAGGTGACGCAAGTAGTTGTAGTCACAAGCGAAATAACTGCCATACTCATTCTCCACCTGACAAACATAGGAACAGCAAGTGGGGGATGTTATTTATGAGTTACGTGCTGCAATGGTACGTAATGCACAACAAACCTGCAGGAATCAGAGCAGGACTCAACGCTCACCTGTACAGTGATGATAGGACCCCCATTCTGGTAGAGATAAGGCTTCATCATCGGAAGTAACTTCCCCATCCACTTGTCGACTGCTGCAATGTAGTCTGAAATACACAAACGCACGTAATATAATGCAATGTGCACTGCAACTGTGAATCTGTTTTGACTTCCGGATAGTGATAACAACAGATGCATCACTGACTGGCTGGGGAGCTGATTAGGAGGCACTGGACAATGATGGGCACGTGGAAACCCCCCTTGGTCGCTAGTACACATACATGTGCCCGAGCTGAGGGCCATTCATCTGGCTCTCAGGGGTTTGTTGTCATTGGTACATCCGAAGCATTTGCAGCTGAGAACAGACAGCACTTCTGCAGTCAACCATATAAATCACCAGGGTTGAACAAGGTCACTACGCTGCCTCCAGTTAGCAAGGAAACTACTGACATGGGCATGGCCCCAACTGGGTCTAGCATTTGTGGAGTCTGTCTCTCAACAATAAGACAAGACTGTGCGCGAGTCACTGAACAATGCTAAGAGCTAATCACTCCTTAAGATGGAAAATCTCATCATCAGTCATGTGGGGAGTGATGGCCTGCCACTGAGTCAGCATCCTTTAGTGTGTCAGTTTTTGAAGGGTGACGGGTCAGTCGTATCAATCCTTCAGTCTCACAGATCCATTTGTTACATTCAAAACTAATGCCACATCATATGTCATTATTCAGCCTGTTTGTTTTGGATTCTCACCTGGATCAGAAGACCGCAGCACAATGTTTTTCTTGTTGAGAAGCCAGGCAGGCAGCCCACCCTGGTCAACAGAACAAACACGCAGAGGGGGTCCACATTGTAAATCACTAATATTGTTTGAAAATATGTTTGAAAGTTTAGGATTCAGAAAGTGAATTAAAGTGTCAGTAGCCAAATTGTTATTCTGAGCAAAGATCCATCCTTTCTAAGCTCAAGACTTCTGAGATGGCAGTGCGTCGAACTCTAAAAACACTTTTCAGGACCTGGATCAGCTGTGTCCAGAGCCCCACTCACCATGTCCCACTCTGCACATATGTAGGGTCCAGGCCGAAGGATGACCAGTAAACCCACGTCATGGGCCACCTGAAGGAAATACTCCAAATCCCTGTCTCCACTGAAACTGTAGCGGCCTGGAGACTCCTCGTGGAAGTTCCAGGGGACGTACCTTCAACATACATCGAGTGTCAGCATTATCAAAACACACACTCAGGAAATTACTAATCTTATGCACTAAAAGACCCAACTATCCTATGTTTATCTTGTTTTATCCTACCCTATTCTAGCAGTCAGCATCAAGTGTTAACATCATTTGATATTTAGCTGCCGGTGGTTGTCTAGGTCTTTTAGAGTTAAAAAATATGACAAGATAGATATGACAGTAGCAGTTGGTACAGCTGCATAATGTGTGTTACGTAAAATAAATAACCTTTCTATTCAGTCTGGCCTCTATGTATTTTTATATCACATACTTTGTCGATCACTTGTAAAAGCGCTTTGAGTTGGATTTTGATTTGGTTGAAAGGTGCTAGTATCTAAAGTTTGATTGATTAATTAGACTTGCAGCTCTGTTGATCACTTGTAGAATGCCAATCAATCAACTTAAACTACCAAATACTTCATATTGGATTGAAATATTGGATTTTTCTCCAGCAGGAGGATGCACATGGTGGCTTTTTTGGAGATGCATGATTATATCGGCCCGACGTAAATCTATATCAACGGTTACAAATGAGGATCAGTTAAAATCACTGCTGATGAATTTTCCTCATTATATAAGGCCAAGTTGCTTTCAATAATTAGCGATGATGTCATGTAAACCCACGTCTGGATGGTGTTCAGTCCTGCCATGTACATCTTCAGCAGCCGATCCTTCCAGTAGACTCTGGGGATCCTGCTGTAATGGATGCTTCCTGATATGTAGCGAAACTCTTCCCCATCTTTCCGGAAGCAGTCGTTCTTGTAATCCACGCTGAACGATCGAGGTGCCCCGAGCTGCAGGTCAACACATCATAACTTGATTCACAGTTGAAATTTTACAAACATTGCACTTTCCATCACATATTAACAGTTAAGATGGTTTATATTGTGCTCCACACTGTTGTTAAGTTTCATGTTTTTATGGCGCAGGCCTGACATCTCAGCTGACTTATGGATGTGTCATTCGGACATGATAAAGCTTGTGACTAATGCTTCAACTACAACCTACCATCCAACATGTTAGAGCTGCAACTAACAGCTATTTACTTTGTCGATTAACAATTTAAAATAATCTATTAATAAATCGATTCGATCTTTGTCCATCAGTGTTTCCCAAAGCCCCACGTAACATCTTCAAATGTGTTGTGCACAATCAAAAGATACTCAGTTTGCTGCCCTAGAGGATTAAATAAACCAGAAAATCTTCATATTCAAGAAGCAGAAGCAGCAAATCTTTAGTTTTTTATCTTAAAAAAAATTCTCAAACTTACTAATTAAACAGCAAAATAGTTTCTTAGATGAATAGATGAGAAACAATTTGTCATTTGACTCATTTATGTTAAATCTGCACACCTGCCTGTTTTACAAACATTACTGATGTTATTGCATCTTTAGCGTCATCAGATAAAGTGTTCACATAGACACAAATGTAGTGTATACACTACAAATACACACATTTAAAGATGTGTGTATCTGAAGATCTGTCGATCTATCTCGCAGGAAGTTCCTGCTCCGTGTTGTGACTTTCACAGCTTTTATAAAATCAGAAGTATCATCTGTTTCTAACGTTACTGAACTGAGGCTGATGTCGTTATATTTTTGACAACAAGGTAAAAAATGTTTTTAAACTCAGAGGTACTCACTGAACATCCCAACAGCAGCAACACGCTTCCAAACCTGAGCAGACACATGATGAGTCCTGGTGCGAGGGCTGCTGACCGGTTTCACGTGCAGGATTAATGAACGTACCTTCTCGCGCAGTGTTTACCTGAGCACAGACAGATTCGGCACCCACTTCACTCTGTGCACCCTGACATTTTAAATGGGTGGCGTCATGTGTTGCGGAAGTAAAATCTTGCATCATGTGACGTTGTAATGTTGTGTCGTAATGACGCTTTTAAATCGGTAGGTGGCAGTGTTTGCGCCGTTTATCCATGGGGCCTGGAGTGAAATGATAATATGTATGGACAGCGCTTGAATGTGAAAACACACAATGTAATCTGGTCCAAAACACAATGGACAGAGGTGGGAGCAGAGGTGGATCAGAGGGAGACATGTTCTTTAAATGTCACAGACAGACAGAGGAAATGTTCTGATGAGATGACAAGAGCTAACTGGCTACTTCAGAATCAGAATCAGAATCAGAATTCCTCTATTGTCCCGCAAACAGGGACAGGGTGGGACAGGGATTTCTTTGCCACAGCAGCCAAAGGACAGTAATATTACAATAAACAATAATAATAATAAAAAATAAACAGTATAATAAAAAGGTAAGGAATAGAATAGACTTGTACATATGCAATATTGTACAAAATGCAACATATAATTATAAACAGTGTGGCAGTGTATTGTTACTTAAATATGGGTAAAAGAATGGTCCAGAGAGTGCAAACATAAAAAACAAGAAATTAGTTGTGTATAGAGTTTGTCTTGCACACAGTTCACAAGTTACGTTAACAGAAAGTCTGATACAAATTATATGTAAAGTGAGTGGATCCAAAAGACGACTGAGCTGATTGAGGCATCACCAAGTGGTGCCCGAGCCACACGACCTCCTGTCCACCCTGGTGACCTGGAAGAGGGCAGGCCACACAAGATAATTAGTAATAGACAGAGAGAGGCATCAAGATTTACAGAGATATAGATATGAGGAGATAGTGAAGCAGAGGAGAGCAATGATCCAGCGGAGCCCGGGGTGTGACGATCTAGATTGGTCAGTATCTCAAGGCAGAGGTGAGATGGTGTCTGTGTGAATGGAAAGTGTAGGCAGAGATCAGGGGTGTGTTGTTCTGACAGCTAAACAGATCACTCGTCAAATAAAAAAATAAATTTCCAACACTTCAATCCACAAAGCAATTTGGCTATTAATAATGATTATCAGGGATAATTTTTAATTATGATAAATAAAAAGATCCAATTTACAATAGATCATCCTGGGGCACCACCCCTGAAGGAGTCTCAGGAAAGGTACTAAACTGTTTGTAACTTTGATTAATAATTAACATAATAACTAGAACTATATGGAAGCAAATCTGTTCCATAATTCAAATTAAAATGCATGAACAGAAATGCGTTTCATTTTCAGAATATAGCTGCATTTTTTGACTCATAAATAAAATGAGTAATAAATCATCCAAATTGCATTTTCTTTTTCTTTTTCAAGACTGCTAATTTTGTAAATTAATTAAAATGATAAAGAAAATTACATTTAAGATTTAATTTTCAAAAGAGAGCAAATAGTAACCAAAATTCAATTTGAAATGTCAAATTTGAGAATTAAAATGCATTAGCAGAAATGCTTTTTCATTTTAAGGTCATCGCTGCATTATGTGACTCATAAATAAAATGAGTAATAAAACATCCAGATTTCATTTTCATTTTCTTCTTCAAGACTGCTCATTTTGTGCCAGGGCTAAAAAAAAACTGCTTTTTCGTTTTCATGCCCGCCCCCCGCAAAAAGTGTTCCAAAATTCACTTTGGATTCGCAATCCCAAGCGGCGCAGGAGAGTGACGTCAGCGGCCTCTGTTCTTCTTCAGCCCCCAGTCTGACCGACCACGTGCTACGCATCTAACACGTGAGGGAGCGGCAGTGTGCATGTTCGACGCTGGAGCAAGAAGAGAGACCAGAGCAGAGTGTGAAGGCTGTGTTGGTACCATGGACTGTGGTACATATTTTCAGAAACAGCAGGAAATCACCACCATATCCAGTTCTGTACTGCGGTCAAGGACAGCCATGGTTCGCGTTTGCTTGGTCAAATCAGCCGCACATTTGACAGACAAATGACAGACATTAACTTGTAGTACTTTGTAGAAGGAGCTTTATAAAGTTCACTCCATTGGCTTGTATTAGTTCACAGGGCTGAGCTGCCACATCCAATATGAGGGCGACGTCGACGTACAGTCCAGCTGATACCTTCAGTTTATTACCGGGAGTACTGACTGTACAGTACCGTGTGTGTTTCACGGTTCTGACTGTGAGACTGCAGCTGACCATCACTCAGTACCAGCAGCTCTTCAGAGCGGCTTCATTACGATCACCGTAAATGTTAGAGCATTTGCGCACTGGAAAAAAAATGTGCGGCTGTTATGACCAAGCAAACGCGAACCATTGCTGTCCTGACCGCAGTACAGAACTGGACATGGACAAAAACACAAGAGTCCTGGAACAGATTTTAAAACAGAAGTATACCCAAAATTATCAGAGCAGAAAACTAGAAAACTTTAGTCAAGCAATAGCACCTTGTACTCTGCTACTCTGCACTATATAACCATATATTCATCATCAACAGAGAGGTGAGGAAGTCATCATGCCTGTCCTGGATGCAAGCCTCGTTGCTCCTCTTGCCCCTTTGGACATTATCAGCTGTAGCTGGGTTAAAGCCATGTACAACAACAAAGTGTAGCTGCGCAGCTGCAGGCCTTGCCTACCAGCTACTGCTTCTGCAATAGCTATGATAGTACATGTTGCAACCCACTCACACACTCACAGCAACAAGAGCAAGACGACAAAAATGTAGTCGAAGAAGAAGATGAAGACAGAGCAGATGATGATGTTGATGATGAATATATGGTTATATAGTGCAGAGTAGCAGAAGTACAAGGTGCTATTGCTTGACGAAAGTTTTCTAGTAAGGACTCTTGTGTTCTATCTGTAACTTGTATTATACTCCTTTCTCTATATTTTTTAGCCATAGTCATAGTTTGATATGGTACTTGCCTTTGTTACCTCCAGTGTCACCTTAGATTGTAATGTTATGTGAAAAAAAGTACATATTCTGCATCATTTGGATAACTGTGTTCATAAATATCCTGCAATTTATTTTTATAGATTCAGCGTCCTCTAAAACTTCTAAATTTACTCAAAATTAATCAAAACCGGGAGTTGAAATATGGTTTAAACTGCCATTTTGAATTTTGAAAATGTCGGATATTCCTGTCGTCATCAAATGTTGATACTTCATGGAGAGTAGGGCTGGGACAACGCGTCGACGTAGTCGACGTAATCGACGACATAAATTCGTCGACATGAATAATTTGCGTCGACGCGTTGTCCCAAACAGGAAGTGGAAGTACCTGCGGAGGCTGAGAATAGCCCCTCTCACACAGAGACGCTGCATTAACGCCACAGCGGCGGTTCGTCAATTCTCCGCCGTTGGTCATTCACACAAAGCGAAGCACCGCTGGAATAAAGACGAACCGCCATGTAATTCACACAGAAAGCTGCGCTGCCGCTCCTAAAGAGACGTGACGGTACACGTCATGATGACGTCGGGGTGTTTCCCAGGTGTCCCCCCGTCACTCTAAACCCGCGGACCGTTCATAATGTGTAGTGATTGAGAGCCCGGCCCCCTAAACATCTTGAAAGGTGAAAGAGTTTCGTGTTTCGTGCTAAATTACATAATTACATAATCGCCATCAGTAAACAGGTCGCTGCGTGACTCTGTCACTCGCGGGGATGGAGGCAGTTTTCTGGGGGAACGTTCACTGAAGTCTTGGTCGGGAGGGCTGACGGTGATTTCTATCAACATAACCACTTGAGTGAGTTAAAGGTTTTTGCCGGTGACAGACGCTGTTTTTCGGGCAGAAATGTGAGGAAGAGTCGGTAGGACAGGCTGGAGGACAGACGCTGCTCCGCCTACAACTGCAGTATTTTTTTCCTCAGATAAGTTACCAACGACAGTTACAGTTACTACGTTACTTTTGTTTGGTCATGTAACGTTAAATTAATCGTTAGATTAGTCGACTAATCGAAAAAATAATCGCTAGATTAATCGTTAGAAAAATAATCGTTTGGGACAGCTCTAATGGAGAGCACCTTGATCTATGCCACCCTCAGAAACACTTGTGAATATCCAGTTGTTGCATTTCATCATGTCATCGGCTTTCCCCCTCCAGATTCAACAGCAGTGCGTCTAGTTATGTACTGTCACACACAAACAGGATTTAATGTGATGTGATGCAGCCTAACATAAAACTAATGGCCAAACTATGAACTCAGTAGATGGCTATATGAATGACCTAAAGTTGAATTGAAAAATAAAATAAAAACCAAGATCTCTTAACATTTAAGCAATTTTTGCTGCCTTTTTTATATATATATAATTCCGCCTATATTATACAGGGCTTTTGAGGCTTTTTGGGGTCTAAGATGTCTTGGTACTCTATTTTACACTTATAATTTGGAAGATCTACTGGCCTGAGCACAAATTAACCAAAGGAAGCTTATTCAGTGGTCTTAAAAGGCCATTACACTGTAAAACCTGACAAGTTAGTTCAACTTAAACTGTTTGAGGAAACCGATTGCCTTGAACTATTTAAGTTTACTAACTCAAATAATTTAAGTACTAGCAATTATTTTATGTAAGTAAAGATAACTCGTATATCAAGAGTTATTGTGACATGTGTATTGTGAGCCATCATTTCTAATTCCATTTACTGAAGTGAAATGTAAAGAATTAGCTTTTTACACTTAAATGCTGCAATTAATTCAACTTTTATGACATGTGTTCATTACATGTATGTGAATTAAGTAATACTAACTTAAATGCCTCTTGCATTGCTAAATCTTTTTACTGAAGTTTAATCAACTTTGCCTTCCAACTGAAATAACTTACTACATTCTAGTTGTGATAACTTAAAATTACATTTTGTCTACTCAATTCATTTGAGGAAACTGATTGCCTTAAACCAATCAAATTACATGAACACAATATAATTGACAAACCATGAAAGTTTTACTCGAGAGGAAAAAAACAAACGTTTTTCTTGGATATTGTTTTGTAAGTGATTTCAGTGGCGGTCCTAGCTTTCATGACGCCCTGGGCGAACCTCACCTCCAGCAAATACAAAAGTCAGATGGTACCTGACTTGGTCCCCTGGAAACCAGTTGTGTCTGAATTCTCACAGTCAGAACTGAAGGCCAGTTAGCAGGTCAGTGCACAGAGGCTCATCCTCAGGAGACGATTCTGCTCCAGGCGTTTCTAATGGAGAGCACAAGGGCGTTAGTATACACACATTATTCACAGCGTTTATAGTGCAGAATATCACACATACCCAGTAATAATAACATTATAACTGTCTGCAAAATGCTTTGCAGGGATGCACACACACACACACACACACACACACACTCACAGACATACGTGCACACAAACTCACCTGAGTTTTGCTGGGAAGAAGTAGAGGTAAATGGGTCTTCATCCTCAGGATCAGACGGTGTTTGTGGAGACATGTGTGGCTGCGGACGTAGATGGCTCCTCATCCTGGCTAGTGGCAGAGGGCTCCACAATATCTAAAATATATATATAAAATATTAAAATTGATAGTTCACTTTACTGAGCAGCACAGGACCTAACATGATGTTTAACAGACATTATGTGAGCTAGTCATGTTGTGTTACATACACATTATTAGTGTGAAAATAATTAGATATAATGTTTGCTAGTCAGTTGGACTGAAAATGGATGCTGTCGTCATCTACAATTATAGCCAGCAGTGTAGCAAGAGGCTAACAAATATACGAGTTAGCCTAACTTACACTAATTAACGTCACCGTTTTTCAATTTTGAAAAATAACCCTTTAAATGGTGACTACTGGTGAGATTTTTGAAAAAAAAAAATCAGTTTCAGAATTTCAGAATCAGAATCTAAGACATGAGACAAAATAGTGTAGAAGTTGACATTGCTGCTTGAAAATATGTGAACCTCTTGAGCATTAGAGAACTTTTTTTTACCATTAGGCTATTTCTTTATTATTATTTTTTATGGAAACAGAATCTGTTTCAGAAGTCAGTGGGCCACATGACATGGAAGCTATTGAGAAAAAAATCATAATTTCTGCATATTAATATTCATATAAAACAGAGGAAGCACTAAAGTATGATAAAAAGAGCTGTGTCTCATTTCTCCAGTTTACTAATAGAATCTGCTGCTGGTTTGGAATCACGGGGTCACATGAAAAAACCTGCCATTATTTTGTATTAATATAGCCTGTTTATGCTAAGTAGGCTAATTTAATGACGGTCCCTAAATCAGTTGTCAGTGATTCAGCGAGGCTCTGGAGGTGAGCTGACCGTCCTCCTGCTGCTGACACTGGGTGAACCTCAGTAAAGTCTCAGCTGGACCCGAGTGAATAGCCGCCGAATACTCAACCTAAAACTAACTTCACCCTGGTTCGATAAGTCGCATGTTGCAGTCTTTGAATGGGATGACGGGTGGGTTGCCGACATCGCCGCAGACCCCTGGCGCATTTTACGTGACGTGACGCGGGTGGGGCGCACTGAGGACAGTTCGCCCCGGTCGAAAGTCGCGCCGGAAGCGAGGGGACCCCGTCCCTCCCCCCGCGAGGGAGAGAGAGGGCACCGCGAGCAACACGGCCCCGGGAAGCGGCGAGGTCCGGACGGGGGATCGCTGTCACTCAACTTAAACGGTGACTTGTAGAAATTATACAAATAGCAGTAATGACAATAATAAACGGTTTTAAAATAACTTAGGGTGTAGTTCTTTTACTGTGTGCATCTGAAATTCGCCATTCGCCCCCATGATATAAAACCGACAAAAAAATCATGTCATTTTTTGCGGAGGCACTGGCTCGTTGGTGCAGGTGCACGTGGGTCCCTGGGCCTGTGCCCATAAAGCCCATTGGGTAATCCGGCCTTGCCCATACGGCTTTATGACATCATTGACTTGACTGTAAATTAGCAATACAAAAACCGTAGGACATGAATGCAAACAAATATAATAAGCATATAATTTTTTTTTTTTTTTGCGGGCGCTCATGCCGCCCTTCCACGAATGCCGCCCTGGGCGGCTGCCCATACTGCCCATATATGAACCCCCCCCCCTGAGTGATTTGACACTAAATTTCAATATTTCAGCTGGGCTCCTAGGCTGAAATCATTCAGGAGGTCCTAAAGAAGCTTCATGTAAAATTTGGTGCTTTTATCATCTCGGTAACGGTATTATTTGATTTGTGCACTACCCCACTGGACTAAAAGGGCGGGTCCTTGAAGTGTGCAGACCCTGAATTGGGACACAGCTACAGACTCATGAGAACAGAGAAGAACGTGAAAGTGAAAGTGTTCAGAAGCCTTTTCGAATCGACGGATCAAAAATAACTCACAAACTGCAATCTGAGGAGACAAACTGCAGTCTGAGGCTGGTGAGTGTTAAAACAACACTTTTCTTCTTTTACTGTCCTAGTGTCTGAGTCAGTTTGTCTCTGTGGACTGTCGAGGAAAGAAGTGTGAGAATGAAGTCGAAAGTTTGATTCTTCTGTGGACAAAAAGTCCTGATTGGCTGAATAAAACGCATTAAACTACTGTAACTAAAGAAAAGGAGTCCAGAGGTGCTTTTATTTTTTTAAACTGTGTGTGTGTGTGTGTGTGTGTGTGTGTGTGTGTGTGTGTGTGTGTGTGTGTGTGTGTTACTTGAGGTTACTTGACTATGAAGTGAACGTTGTGATGTTAACTCAACGATGATGGGATGCTGGAATCATGAAGTGCTGTTTACTTCAAAAACTTATACTGTAACATAGTTCCCAGTAGCAGCTTCGTATCGTACATAGTCGACATCTTGTTGCACTCTGACAGTCGCAGTGTTCTCCCTGTATGGACCTAGCAGGCGGACCGCCACTGCTGAAATAATAATTAATTAATTAATTAATTTAATTTATATAGCGCTTTTCAAGAACCCTAAGTCGCTTACAAGATAGGTACACAGAGAGCAAACAAAGATAATACACAAATAGCAAACAAAGATAATAAAAGATAACAAAAGACGGAGTACGACAGGGAAACAAAAGCAATGGTGGGGCGTGGAGCAGCTAATGCTGGTACAGACAGAGACATGTACAACAATAGACAAGAGGTGGGAGGGGCGGGTCAGGGGGAGAGGGCAGGAATGACCGCCGCTGCTGATATTTTATTTTATTTTTTTTAACGAGAGGAGAGGAGAGGGGGCTCAGTCTTGACTCTTCAGAAACTAACGTTATATCATTTTGCGCTATGGACGCTTCACATCCAGGTCAATCACACACCTGCTTGAAACGATTTATGAATATAAATCCCGAACCACAGTGGCCACAGGTAGAGACTATGAAGCCTGCTACGCTATATCTTATAGCTGTTAGGATAATGAACTTTAATATAACAATTTCGGCTGCCAGTATACATGGTTCTGTTGTCATATTATGCTTAGCAACTATCATTGTCATTGTCTCTGTGCCGTTACCGGTTGATGCAGGTGATGCGCTGCGCTAAACTCCGTTATTCCGTGCCGCGCTGCGCCGCCTCTCAGAATGCGCCACAACGGAGGTAACGTTAGCGCCAGGTTTGGAGAACGTGCAACCAGAGCCGTTGAGTTTACTTGATAATGATTATTATTGTCATGTGTATAATTTCTACAAGTCACAGTTTAAAGTTGAGTGACTGAAATCCTCGTCATCCTATTCAAAGGCTGCAACATGTGACTCATCGAACCGGGGTGAAGTTAGTTTCAGGTTGGATATTCGCCGGATATTCACTCGGATCCAGCCGAGCACTGAACACTGAGGTTCACCCAGTGTCAGCAGCAGGAGGACGGTGAGCTCACCTCACAGAGCCTCGCTGAATCACTGGAGACTGATTTAGGGACCGTCATTAAATTACTTAGCATAAATAATTTATGCTAATGTATAAATATATTAAAACAAAATGATTAATTTTAGTAAACTGGACGAATGAGACACAGCTCTTGTTATTGTATTTTAGTGCTTCCTCTATTTTGTATGAATATTAATATGCAGAAATGTTTTTTCGAGTTTTTTCGTGATTGTTGCGGGCAAAAAACCTTGATTATGCGGCACGTTTTCTAAAAAAAATGTGATGGAATATGCGGGATATTTGTGCAATTTTATGAGATGACATTGCGGGAATTTGCAAAAATTGCAATTTTGATGAATAAGAAAAAAAAAAAGATTCCCCCTCTCTTGCACTTTTCTCACTACTACCTTAATGTAAATAGTCATTTCTAATGACTTCCTATGATATGCAAGCACAGGGGCGCCGCCAGGGGGGGAAAGGTTAGGACGATTCCAAGGGCCCAGCACTGACAGGGGGCCCTTTGAGACATGGGCAACCTATACAAGGGCCCAACTAGATTTTTTTTCATGGGGCCCAAAATCCCTGGCGGCGCCCCTGTGCAAGCATACTACATCACAGAAAGTGCTGGGAATAATTAAGTTCTCATCTCATCATTTAATTTCAGACCTTCAAAAACACAAGGCTAAAACTTACAAAATGTTGCTGAAACAAACAAGTTCCTACCCTACCATCCGCGAGTGTTTGGCGGTGGCAAAGTAGTTGTCCAGCATGGACTTCCACCTGTGGTCCAACACACAGTTGCACGGAGTGCAAAATAATTTGCCTCCACTGTCATGTAACACACCGGGATAATCCTTTGCTCTGTCTTTTGCGCTTATTTTTTTGGCAAGTGAGACTTGCGGTATTCATGATGTCTTCTTTGCGGGGTATGGCGCTTTCTAATTATGTCACTTCATACCGTTCCCAAGGCAACAGGAGGAAAATGGCTGCTCTTGTAAACGCAACATTTTTCAATTTTCTGCAAAAATATATGTGACTTTTTTGCAACGAAAATGCGGGGATTGTGAAATCATGCAAGCTCTGCATATTTCGTGCATTTTGCGTGGAAATCGGCGATTTATGGGGCGAAAGTGCGGCGTCTTTGAAAAAATGCGGCCCCCGCATCAATATGCGGACTTTGGCTGATTATGCGTTGAATTATGCGATCGCATAATCGCGTTTTTCTGGAGGGCTTTCAGACCGAAAGCGCACAAAGAGGAAAATCCGCCTTGTCCACTCCGCCTAAGTCGCTTTTGTCACCCTGTTTGTTCTTGCTTCTAAATTTAAAGGGCCCGCACGGCACTTGTGTTAAACACCACCACGCAACTACTGCTGTAGCAGCCCATCTACTTACCGACATCGTTGATCACGGAAAGTTACTTGATAAAGTCATTAAATAGCATTCTAGCATGCTACGTTGCAAGGCTAGTATGCGATAATTTCTCTCCTTTCTTCTACAAACATTTTACACAATTAAAAGCGACCTTCCTCTACGCATCTGCTGTCTTTAATTGATCCCTATTAGAGTTTAGATTCTCTGCCCGAGCCCAAGCCCGAGTCCTAGCCCGAGCGATATTTCCCGCCACCATCCTCGGGCCAGGCCCTTGATCAAGCATTTGTGTTTTGTATTTTTTTGATAACTCAAAATAATGACTGTATTTCCAGATACAAAATGCGCATCTCTCTCCTCCCTCCATGTTGTTTGAGTCGCTGCATGGTCTAACACGTGAGTGAGTTCTCCTCCGCGGTGCGCTCTCTGCATCTGCCGTGTGTTTGGCTTGCAAATGATAACTGAGACTCGACGTACTTAAATGGTAACTCATTTCATGTCGACAGTCCGTGCAGATAAATTTTGTCCATATCGACCGAACCATCTGTCAGTGTTTTGAAAGTGTATTTGCCGTTCATAGGTCCTTTCTCCATTTACTTTCGCTTTCGCTTTTAAGTCCACCGTGTTTTTCCCGAACGCCAACCCTGCTTCTCCTTCTGATTCCCTTTCCTATTCTTCTGCCACCCTCTGGATCAAGACTACAGATGCCATCGATGGCCATAAATCAAACAATGCGCATTTCTTTTTTCTTTTTTTTTTTAAATACCGAGCGTTAATCGCGTGTTAAAAAAATTAACGGCATTAAGAGGATGTTGCGTTAACGAGTTATTAACGCATTAACTTTGACAGCCCTAATATTTTTACTAGGGAAGATGACAAAAATAATAGTAACTCACAGTGATAAGTACCTTAATCTGATTACTGGTTTGGAAATATTAACGCATTAGATTAGTCGTCACTGAAAAAAGTGGTCAGCTCATAATTACAGTTAATGTGTCGGGCTGGGCCGGGCTCTGGTCGGGCTTGATTTTGTGGGCCCGATCTCAACTCTAATCCCCATACGTGAACAGGGTCAAATCGTAGAGGACCGGGTGTTCTGCTACGGCAGCAATCAACATTTCCAGCGCCATCGTGGAACACATGTTTGGTAGGAACCAAAACTACGCGGGTTGTTCTCTTAGACCGACCTGACCAAGGGGCGACAGGAGAACGAGACATCCCCATTGGTTATCGCATGGCTTTTCCACCTTTTCCACCAAGACGCGTCATAGCTCATTACATAAACTTGGAGGATTTTTCCTCCTAATCCGCCTATTCCACCCGCCTCTGCCTTTTCCACCTTTCCCTCCTTGTCCGCCTGGCTCCTAATACAAAATGAATGACTTCCGGAACCATTTTCCTCTTTATGCGCCTTTGGTCTGAACGTACAGTAAGAATCTGAAAATCTAAAAATGATTTTTTTTCTCTCTCTCTCTCTCACCAGTAGTCACCATTTAAAGGGTTATTTTCAAAATTTTCTCCCAGGGGGGCATGCCCCCGGACCCTCCTAGTGTTGTTAGTTAGCAACTTGGCGCCACTGCTTTATCTTTCTTAGCTGAAGCTAACACGGGACAAAAAGTACATGTAAAGAAAGACAACTGGAGCTGTATATTTTCCTGCATTTTTGTCCTTTGCTAATCACACCTATGATACTGTATATACCATCAAGTTTAAACTGTTTTTTTTTTTTTTAAATTTTAGCTCTAAAAGACTTTGAAGCCAACCATTATCTTGCTGGTACAGTCGGGAGAATCAACCCACCACTAGTGCAGGGGGCGGGGTTTACTGGCTGGATACTTTCAAATTTAGGCTGGGCTGGAGTCTTTCCATCTGACTGACCCCAATTTTAACCTAACTGGTGGTGAGATTGTTTTTTTTCATTCTCCCCCGATCAGGATTCTTCTGCTTCCAGAGTGAAAATGGTGGATTATAAAGTGACAGTTTTCACAGGCAGCCTCGACCATGCCACTACTCACAACGATGTCTACATTAAGCTGGTGGGCACAGATGGAGAGAGCCACCGTACCCAGCTCATAGACTACAAAGGGCCTTTAGCCTTCATCAAAGGAGCAGTAAGTCTGAAATTTCCTTCTCTAAATTCTCTAAAGCTTCTTCAACCATCTCAGACTCATATCTGCAGCATTAACCCCCCTTCGATTCTCAGTAACTGTGTGTCAATCATTTTTGATGTTACAGCTCCGTTTTTGGTCATCAAATAAACTTTTTAAAAATTTCTTTCTATATTCCAGGCGTCTAGTTTTACTGTGTCCTGCCCTGTCTCCATTGGAAAGCTGGTTCTAATAGAGCTGGACAAACAGCGCTTCTCATTCTTCCCTGAAGAAGACTGGTTCCCTGACAAGGTGGAGATAAAATTCCCTGAGGAAGTCACATACACAGTCCCTATCTACCATTGGATCACTGACAGCAAGGTGCATCACTTCAGAGAGGGAACAGGTTTGTTGAAATGTTCTACCTGACTTCCTGTAATCCTGTACGCTGTTCACTGTAATGAGACATTCAAGAAAGACAAGTTCTAAAAGCTAGATTATACAGAGGTGCATAAGGAGTAAATTCACTCCAGCATTCTGTATATACCCTCAAGTTTAAACTTTCTTGTGGATCTTTCTTTAAGCTCTGAGAGTCTTTGAAGACAACCATCATCTTGGCAGGTACAGTCGGGATAAAGAGATGAAGCGGAGAAAGGAAGATTATCGGTGAGATCTCAGATTAATGCACCCTTATAAAGAGAGAGTGAGAGTGAGAGAGAGAGAGAGAGAGAGAGAGAGAGAGAGAGAGAGAGAGAGAGAGAGAGAGAGAGACTGTCCTCACTGCTCTGCTCTATTTTTGTCAGCTGGGATGTGTACAAAGATGGAATACCACACTGCATAAAGGCAAGAGACCCTTGTTCTCTGCCTCCTGAGGTCCGCTTCTCCTTCACCAAGACTATACAGTTTGCCTTCACTGCAATCACAGGGTGAATTCCTCAAATTCTGTCAGATGTTTCAGCTTTCAGCTCTCTAGTTTATAAAAACTGTATAGTTTTTTTTTTCTTTCATATACCAGGAAGATTGAGCTGAGACTGGAAGGATTATCTAATTGCAAGAAGAAGTGGAAGGATATGCATCATCTTAATCGGGCATTCTGGCATAAAACTCACATGGCAGGTACTGAACTATCTTAGTAGTTTAACAGAATATTTGATACTGTTTACATAGAAGTACACATTAAACTGTATTTACTCGGACAGTCAACTGTATGTTATCATGCTACTCCTGAGATAAGTTATGAATTTTGACTGAATGCATGATAATTTATTGGCTTCTCTACTTGGCTCACTAAATAGAAAAATTCAAAAGAAAAATGAGTGTGTATTTCGGTCTTCTGGGTCTAAGTCTTCCTGGAATCTGTATTTAATAACATATAATCAACACTCTGACTGACAAATGACTGAAACAACTAGAAACAGTGTCCAATCATGTCTGTCACTCTGATTTATATGAAACAAATTGTTTTCACATTTTTCTGTTTCACATGCAGTGCACACTTAGACTAATAATTCAGTGGATTTAATTCCCTCTTTTTACAGACTATGTTCAAAAACATTGGAAGGAGGATTTGTTTTTCGGCAACCAGTATCTAAACGGCATCAACCCCATGTTGATCAGACGCTGTACGGCCCTGCCCAGTAACTTTCCTGTCACTGATAACATGGTCTTTCCTCATGGTCAGTCTAGCTTGGAAGAAGAAATGAAGGTGATTGTCTTGACCTCGACTGATCTTAGTATTAGAACCATGTTTGTGAGTGCAAGTCATTTCTCATCCTCCCTAAATGTCCAACAGAAAGGCAACATATTCTTGGTTGACTACAAACTTTTGGATGGAGTGAAACCAAGTGTCATCAATGGGAAGAAGCAGTACTTGATGGCTCCCCTGGTCCTCTTGCACAAAACACCTCAAGATCAGCTGATGCCAATTGCTATTCAGGTGAGATGACGAGTCAAATATAGGCAATAATAAAGCTGCAAGCTAGAAGCTTGATATAATTCAAACTGTTACACACATGTTCCGCTGTAACAGGAAGTATCCACCCTGCTGAAAGTGTTTTTGAAGAAAGACTCTGTTTCCGTTCTGCTAGTTAAACAGCAGATCATCTGGGCACAAAGAAAGGTGCACAGTGCATAGAGGCTTTCCATTTATTTAGCCTAGTGAAGCAGCTGTCCTCGAGAGCCCTGTCAAAGCTAAAACTCTAATTCTGTTTCCTGTCAAATTAATAACTCCTAGTTTTGCTGCTTAAATGTGCCGAAGCATTAGTGACAGTGATATTACTACATCCATTGAAACATTTAGAATGAATGAAAGCAGCCTCTCCCTCAGCCTGTGTAGGATCATCTTACTTTCCGCATAACGCACTCTTCAAATAGAAGGCAAATACTGCGCCTTTGACTTTAGACTAGCTTTGTTGGTCTAAAGCGCGGTTGTTTTCTGCTGTCTCAAGATAGCAGTGAGCCACCAGTGTGCCTGACCACAGCTCTTTTTAAGACCAACGTGCCCAGGGGTGCAATTTGCTATTTACTGCCTTTGTCTGAAACTAGCAATGACACTTGCGCTGCACGGTGTGCTTCTTTGTGCCAGGCATAAGATACAGCCACCTGAGTTCTTTCTGAAATTAAATTTTAAAAAAATGCGTCATTTGCCACATTCAAGTTTGACAGGCTGACAAAGGCACAAGTCAAGTCAGTTACATTTTCATGACACACAAGCATAGAATGAATAATGGATATCCCCTAAAGGGATCAACAGAATACCAAACTGCCAAAAACAAACTGGCAAGCAGAACAAATCCATATTTAATAATCAAATAAACAAGAGACCAGTACTGGTAAGGGACCAAATTAATTTGATGACCTCATCCTCCGTCCTTCTCCTGCAGCTGAAGCAGACTCCAGCAGGCAAAAACCCCATCTTCTTTCCTACTGATTCTGAGTACGACTGGTTGATGGCCAAGATCTTTGTAAGAAGTGCAGATTTCAACGTGCATGAACTCAGTGTTCACCTGCTGCGCACTCACCTGCTGGCTGAAGTGTTCACAGTGTCACTGCTGCGCAATGTGCCCATGGTGCATCCTCTGTACAAGGTAACTGTGAGAGAGAATACTGAACTTGTAGTTTTGGTCTATTTAACCTGCTGATTTTTGTATCTTGCAACGTTGTGGAACCAAAAATATTTTTGCTTGAATATATATGGTGAAGTATTTCACACTGACAAATCAAGATTTCTGACTCTGTTGACAAACAATAGTGTTAATAACAAAGTTCCTTCTCTCCCTCAGCTCCTCATACCTTACACTCGCTACACTCTGCAGATCAACATCTTGGCTCGACTGCTTCTGATATCTAAGGATGGAGTTTTCACAAAGGTATGAAAAGACCAACATGCCCAGTAGAACAATATCATCTACAGTATTCCTCTCTGACTGTTTTCCTCACATATGTGTATGATCCCTAGTTTTCAGCATCTGGTGGAGAGGGTATGATCACAATCCTGAAGAGATCCATGTCCTCAATGACCTACAGCTCCCTCTGTATACCAGAAGATATTGCTGAGCGTGGACTGGAGGATGTGCCAAACTTCCACTACAGGGATGATGGACTCAGGCTTTGGGATATCATCAACAGGTATTGTATGCATTATGATCTTAGGTCTTAGTTACATGAAGTCACTACAAGTCTTTATACTGTTTGACAAACAAGTTAAAAGGGCTGGTAACATTTATTTAAAATGCCGTTTACACAAGCCAGCAGGAGAGTTAGACTGTAAATTCAATTTGACACAATGTGTGATTAGCACATGTGATGTAAGCTTATGTGAAGAAACAGCTGTAAAAGGGATGATAACATTTTTGTGCGTCATATCTCCTGTGGAAACTTGTTTCAATGACATAATTTGATCTATTTGGTCTGCTAACATTAGAAAAACTACTGCAGTGTATATAGAAACGTGTAAGTCAATTAGGAATGTGTTTAACTGGACTTATCCACATTTCTCAAAGGTTTGTGCAGGAAGTGCTCGGCTACTATTACAAGAATGATGCTGAGGTCAAGCAAGACTCTGAACTGCAGAAGTGGATTTCGGACATTTTTGTTCATGGATTCCTCTCCAAGAAAAGCACAGGTGGGCTTTACAGAAAAACAAACCCTAATGGTGATAAATGTGCTCATTAATGTACCATTTTATTGTCGAAATTCAAATATGAATCAAATTTTAATGTAATTTTCTAAATATAACATTCTGTCTAATTCTCAGGAATTCCTCAGAGCTTCACCTCTGTGGCTGAGTTGGTCAAGTTCCTCACCATGGTGATCTTCACCTGCTCAGCACAGCATGCGGCTGTCAACTCTGGACAGGTGAATATTTTTAATCTAAGCCTACAGCCATATTTAATGAGGCGGTACTTTGACACAGCCCTGTTTTAAACTAAATGCAACAAATGATAATATACTCAGGTGTGATGTTTCCTAAGGTCATTTTCTTAGTTTACATTTTGTACAAAAGCATAATGCTTCGTTCCCATATATGTGTGTGTGCGGAGGCGAGTCATATATCTGATGTGCCTGTGAAACTCCTCCCCTCCATAAAACTGGAATTTGCTTTGAGTACATTAAAAAAATGTAACTTTTGCCCCTGGATTTCGGAGTGACTATATGACATTGTGCTAGCTTAGCTAACATGTTTGGTCCTGTTCCTGTCCTTCTAGTGCACCAACCTCATGTTTCACATGACGGAGTAGCGTAAAACAGACAGAATTAGCCTTTCACCTATGGCTAAACAGGCAGTTTCTATTCATATATAAAGAAATGCACTTCCTTCATTGCAGTATGACTTTGATGGCTGGATGCCCAACGCACCCACCTCTCTGCAACGTCCTCCACCAACCAAAAAGGGGACAACAAATGAGGCAAAGATGTTGGACACATTGCCTGATGTCAACGCAACAGTTCATGGAATGGCCGTCGTGTGGCTCCTCAGCAAGCAGTCCACTGACTTTGTAAGTGACTTCACTTCACTAGACTTCATTAAAAATAACATAAATAACATTTATATTTAAGTAAAGTCATTATATAGATCTATGTATCATCATAACCATAATACTTACTTTCAATAACTGTACATTATGTTCACAATAGTCTCTTTGATAAACATTCAAATGATTTTGAAAAAAAAAAAAAAACTTTTTAAATGTATGATGTCATCAGGTTCCCCTTGGCCATTACCCGAAGCACCATTTCACTGAGGAGACTCCCTGCAAGCTGATAAAGGAATTTCAAGAAAGGCTTAAAGACTTCGAAGCTTACGTCAAAGCCAGAAATGGAAGACTGGAAGTCCCATACACATACTTGATTCCAGCGGAGGTAGAAAGTAGTGTGGCCCTTTAAGTATCTGATGGTTTGAGCTCCTCAGCGGTGGGCAAAAGTCAGGTTCACTCTAACGAAAGGGAGAAATTATGTGCATGTTCTGATTTTAACCAATAACCGTACATCCAGAGGGTGATTTGTTAATTTTTAACGAGGGGGAGGGCCCAATGGGAGCACCACCCTGCCCCGACACACCTATGTACACCTCCCAAAGGACATAGCACGACGCCTTAATCATAGTGATGGGAACGGCAGTTCTTTTTACTGTATTGAATCTCTAGAATCCGTTCATTAAAATGATTCGTTCAAAAGATTCGTTCACCGAATCGTTAAGTGCTCTCCAACTCCCTGAACTGATAAACAGCCAAATGATCCGTCATTCAGTTCATGATTCAGCCCTGAGGTGCATGTTCACTCACAGAGTGACGGTGCGTTTACGGACTATAGTACACAATCATTTGCAGGAGACGCAGCGCTGCTTTGAGTGGTATACATACACTAAAATTATCAAACGGTGAAAGTGTCCTCTGTGCACAGTAAAATCCCTTAACATGATGCTACACGGATGTTAGCAACACAGCCCTAATTTTAGCAGTATGTGAATCAACTCCTTTACCCTGAGTGAGTGAGTGACACAGCGCCACTTTCAGCACAGTACGTGAACGAGAATCACGTCCTCAGCGACGCGAATAATGAGTGAGTGACAGAGCAAACGTGATTCACGTCCTCAGCAGGTCGTTCAATGAACGAACTGAGCTCATCTGAACTGAGAAAGGAACGAATCAGTTCATGAAGTGATTCCGTTCTGTTCTTTCACTCAAAAGATTCGTTTGCGACCGACACAACACTACTAAACCATAACTGTGACATTTCCAATTCTATAATTCCATTTTATCCAGTTATCTTCCTTCTCTACCTAATACAACTGTCTTTTTATAACTGTATTAAAGTAATGAGTAAATACACCTTTAAATTGTATGCAGTGGACTGAGTTTATTCAGCCAGGGTTTTCTCATGTTTCTCACAATACACTACAAGCAGGGTTATTTTAAGTTACATGACCCACATGACCCCTTGGAATTTTTTACCGTCTAAATTCCTTGAAGGACACATTGAACATTGTGCAAAACAGCAGAGCCCGACCGACTTACCGGTATTTGCCTTTATCGATTTATCGGCTGATTTATAAGGTTTTACAATTTTATATTTAAAAAGTATAATGCAGAAAAACATACTTGGGGTAATTAAATATTGGTGTAATGACATAGTTTGGCCAGCAGAGTGCGTTTCAGTGAGGGATAAAACAGCCGGTGTCAGGAAATGTAACAGCTTCCTCACTAATGGTCAAACTATAAACCAGCACAAAAATGACAATTGGCAACATAATATAAGCCACCATTTTCTGAGATGACACACTTAGAAATGCTAACAAAAAGTAACATTTTGGTTTTAGAACATGAATAGCAAACTTTTGTTGATCTGGTCATTATTTCATTTTTATACAATCAGGAGTCTGTACAGGGTGTTTTATTTTGAAAATCGACCGGATGCTCTATGCCTTTCTTGTGTCTCTGACTTCCTGCCGGCGCAATCTGCGCTGTGCAGCTTGTTGCGGCTCTCGTCAAAAATAAACCGAGCAGCTGAATTGCAAAGCAGCCGTGCCCGGCCTGACTTCACTGTGCGCCGGAGCTGAACGCGACCGCTTGTGATTTGTAACACACTATCTGCTACTATCGCAGTGGTTCTCAATTATTTTTTGACATACCCACGCTAGAGGACAGAAATGTTTTCACGGCCCCCCTGAATTGAAATACTATTGAGAATCTGATGATATTTATTTATCTGTATAACCCACTGTACGAGTTGCAGCATTCTGCATACAATCACCTGATTATCAAAATGGTTTCATGCTCTCCGGCCGGAGTTTTTAGGCATGAAACACAAACAGGTCTTTCCTCATTTCCGACTGTGTTCACGGTAAACTCAAGGTCTATGTAGGAATCGTCATATTTCCTGCTCTATAGTTACCGACCGAAGGATTAGCAGAAGAGCTTGTGTTTGTCTCTTTTTTGAGATTTGTGTGCTGGTGTCAACACGGAATGTTTTATTTTGAAATGTAACTGGATATTATATTGTTATTTCAGCGCTTATCTTCCTGTCTGCTCGGTGCAAAATTCAGTTGAAGTGCTGCATTGTGCTCCGGAATCCGCCAGATATGTTCTGGAGGGCTCCGGACTGCCGGAGCTGGGACAGAGCAGATACGCAGATAACACAGACT
This sequence comes from Diplodus puntazzo, assembly GCA_963678695.2. NCBI lineage: Eukaryota > Metazoa > Chordata > Actinopteri > Spariformes > Sparidae > Diplodus > Diplodus puntazzo. The sequence goes on along the minus strand of OZ023156.1, from coordinate 14,124,745 downwards.
TTTAAAGTGAAAGTGAAACCTATCTGCTCCTCTGGCTTGGCGGACGTAACGCAGCGGACACATATCTAGTGGAAATAGACCTTCGCGTCCCACCCTGCCTCTCGTGCCCCCCCCGACACCTCACTCCCACAGTTTGAGAATAGCTGTACTAAGGGATGGAGACTGATGGCAGGTTAACAAGGGGGATGCTTTTTGGAAATTTTGCTAACAAGGGAGACGGCATCCCCCCCATCCCCCTCAAATCGCCTACTGCGTACATCTGCATGTGATGCTTTTTATACAGCCGACTTGATTCATCTGTGGTCAAAATGTGCAAATCCACAGTATGAAACTTATGTTGTTAATGAATATACAGGACATTTAATCAAACCTAATTACTGGGAGTAAAATATTATTTTGCAATATAGGGACGCAAATGTACTTTACCTTATGTAACTGACAAAATAACTGTGGTGAAAAATATACTCTTGAAGTAAACTGTCTTGACTAATTGTCACAATGAAGTTACAATAATTGTGCTTTGCTAAATTTACTATATGTTGTTTTATGTATCTATACAATATGTATGAAGCCTAATCGGGATACAGATCATATAGACACACACATGCACACACACTGAATTAAAAATGTAATTTAACTCTTTGTTTTTTACTCTGCACATCTGGCCATTTTACAAACATTACAAATGTTATATCTTTAATTTAGCACAAAGTATTCACATAACGACTTATGTTGTGTCAATGTGTGTATTTAGAGACCTGGCAATCAATCTGACTGCAAGCAAGTTCCTGCTCTGTGTTTTGACTTGTGGAATTTGTTTTATTAAAACCATATATATCTTCTGTTTTTGTTGTTGTCTCATGATTTAATGTCATTGGATTCAGGCTGCAGAGCTGCAGGTACAGCCCTTTCAATGTTGAGAACAGAGTGTGAAAACTTTTACAATCTCAGAGGCAGTGGGTGATTTGTTAATCTTTAATTTGTTAATTCTACTGGGTTTTTACTCCTTTGAACATCCAACGCCAGATATGTTAAACTTCAAGGGACATTAAAACGGCAACATTTCAGTTAAAATACGTCGGTAATGCTCAGCTTGATCCCTTTGGAAGTAAAGCCTTAAAAGCCTTCACTTTCAAACTTAAGACGTTCAGAGGTTGACTTGTATTTTATATCTTATTGCGACTGTGGAGATGTTATAGACTATTTTTAACACATTTTGTGTGTACATAAATGGACCAAGATTAACAGATTTAGATCAGGCTGTGATCCCTGCTTTATTTCCAGACTGTAAAGCTGTAATGTCTAGTTAAACGTTAGAATTGAATAAAGAGCTAAGTTTAGGATTATCTTTATGCTGATTATATATTTTTTGCTGTATTAGATCTCTTTTGTCTGTTGACATAACACAAAACGTCTTTTACATTTCATTTTGTTTTAGGGCGCAAACAGAGAGCTTCATCACTGTCCGAGGTCAGAACGAACATTTGTTCACAGGGCGAAACATTCCGCCTCAGCTGGATGGAACATGAGGCTGCAGACAGGGTGGAGAGGCTCTTCTCTGCTCCTGAGGACAATCCTTACATTAAAGCTGTTGTTATTTAGTTAATTTATGAGTTCTTTTTAAATTATTTGTTCATAATTGTTCATTTTAAATAATTCATTAAATAAAATATTGTTCTATTGTTACACGTTGTCTGTTCCATTCAGTATTAACAGCTTAAGTACAATTTAGAACAGCAAACGGCATCAAGTGATACTTTTCAGGACAACAAGGGATTGAATGTTTATTATTAAGGTATAGGTATTAAACATATACAACTATTTACAAAATGACAGAATAGATAACTATTTACAGATTATTATTCACTATTAACAAAAACAAATATTATTAAAAACAATATTAAAACAGTTACAGATGATTACAGTAACAGGCTGAGCAGGAGTCCCTGTAGTGCTGCTGGGCTGGATGGTGTCAGTGGGACATCATCTGGGTCGGTACTCAGGGTGTTTGGGGGTCCAGTCTCCTCTGTCCACCACATCGTCCATCAACTGGGTCTGAAGTTCTGACTCGATCAACGGCTCCCATGTTATTAAGAATGTTTTAAGAAAGAGGCAAGAATTATAATTTAATAATATTAATAATTATTATAATTCTAATAATTATACATCATTACAACAAACAAAACTATCTATCAAACATTTTAAATTGGAATAACGCCTTTAAAATGAAAATAAAACCAAATGTGGCGATCAGCAGTTTACATGTCAGCATTAACGTAATGTATCGGTATGTTAATGACCCCAAAACTGTTAGCTATAGCTAATAATGATAATATTAGCTACTGTGGGTTCAATAACAGGTTTACCTCTCCACGGTCCTCTCAACCCGAGATAAGCCAGAGCCGCTTCTCCTCTTCCTCCACATCATGGAGGAGGCTTAAAAAGGAAATGAGGAATTCCTGTAGCTCGAACAGATCTGACAGTCAAACTTTTCAAACTACTCTTCTTGTTAAAGTTATAATGGAACATTCCTAAATCTTTCAGTCAATATGACTAATCTGAATATTTTGGAGACAGATTTTTTGAGAGGAATTAGCATATAAGATGATGAAAAATGATGTAAATGTATTCCAATTGTTTTATTCAAAACATGAAGGATATTGAAATTACATCACAAATAAATGATGTATTGAACATGTTTGGCCTTAACAGAAGAAACAAAAGCCTAATACGTATTATATCTTGTAGCCCGCCTATCAGTAGAATAAATAGAAAAACATGATATTTAGGTATGAACCTGCAAAAACATGTAAATTATGTAAATACTATTGGAAAGAAAAGTATATTTTCATGTACACACAAAAGCATATAAAAAAAATAGCCCATTTTTCACGACCCTGGCGAAAACACGGGTACTTTTTCTGCATTTCGTCTGTAAAAGTGCATTTGCGTTTCGGCATTTCTCCCTTTTCTTTCGCTCACCGGCAGACAGCGCATGCGTGCGTCGCGTCAGTGGCTTTGCTTCGAACTGAGCGGAGGGGCAGAGCAGCAGAGAGCTCTGATGCGCTGCACTGTTTCATAATGAATGAATACACGTTCCGGGGTTCGACGTGGAACTCCGCCTCTCAGAGTGTGTTTCCAAATGAACCGTTTAACGTTTATGGTAAATACAATGGTCTGTGATGCGAAGACAAAGTGCACGCTACACAAACTCAAAACCCCGGACATTTGAAGGATTTTATAAACTCCCCCCGGACAGGCCGGACAGCCCCCCAAAAGAGGACATGTCCGGGTAAAAGAGGACGTATGGTCACCCTAGAACGGCTTCCCATAAGTTCAAGTTCCTGTGAACGTGTCAGCACACCTCTTATATTATCTTGCTTTATTGATCACAGATATGCTAGTATCAGGCCCAACAATGACGGAACAGTACCCAGCCAGAACAACCACGGAGGATTTACAGCGCTGAGGTGATTTATGGAGTTTCCTGGTAGACAGATACTGGTAGCTTTGTGCCTAAAGCCAGTGCTAATGGAGGCTAAATGTAACTGCCCTGAGCTCAGTTAGCAGTCCAATTTATTTAGTCAGAGCCAAAACCTGGTCCGATACATACATCGCCTAACTTTGTTTAGAAAATTGTCCACACAGACTGTAGTTTGTTTGAACGTCTCTGGATTATGTCCAATAAAGTGATGAAAAAAAAAATTGTTTGTGCTCATGTAACTCAGATATGCAGTACTGCCAGTTCAGGTTACATTTTCTTTAAGTAGAATTTACTTCCTCAACCTGCTCCAGCTTTCAGTATTATGTTACTTCAACCAGACAGGTATTTGAGGAACTTTATTTCCAGTCATTTCCTCGAGGAGAATCAACTTCAGGAGGACTTTTAATTAGGGTTCTAACCCCGAAGGGGTAGAACCCTTCTAAGATTGTGCCGGTTTATTATTTTTATTTGTTGTCTGCCGCTTGAGCTCAAATTCCCGTGAGCTGGAATGGGCCAGAAACTTGAAACTTGGCCCAATGATTGGAAATGATGTGCATCAACTTTTATTAAAATATGAGCCCCGTCAGCCAGATGGTGGCGCTATAATTAAGGATTTAAAATGCGTTTTTGGGAAGGCCACGCCCCTCACACAGTAAGTCGTATTGACTTTAAATTTGACACACAAGTCCAGCTCAATGTGCTCTACAAAAAAGCCAATCAGACCATGAAGCTCCGCCCACTTAGATTTTTTGCTAATTAGCATAATGTGAAAAACAGTTAAATGAATAGAATTTTTGAAAGATTGACTCTATCAACACCAAATTTGGTATATGGCTTTGAGGGAAGACCAGACACATTTCTACTATAAATGAGCCAGATTTATCAAAAAACATGGCCGCCACGGACCAATGTATTGTCGCAATGGGCGGGGCTTAGACATGATTGGCCATAACTCCCACGCCCTTTGCCCTATCATCACAAAACTTGGTGGGTAGGTTCAGAACTGTACTGGGAATCTGCCTGCCAAAGCATGTTGAGCGCAACCTATAGGGGGCGCTATAAATGCAACATATGCGTATCTCAAAGACCATTGGACAGAATTTCACCCAATTTGGTATGCATACTCAAGGGGCGAGTATTAACAAATATCCTGAGTACCATGTTGATTGGTGAAAGTGGGCGTGGCCTATTCGTCATTAACCATCATTGTTTGCGTTTTATTCATTTATGGCGAGCTGGAAGGACCCAGAGACACGAAACTTGGTACGTTGCATATAAATGATGTCCAAATGCTGCTCCAAAAATTTCATCCCGATCCGTCAGATGGGGGCGCTATAACATAGGGTGTGAACTTCGAGAGGCTCTCCCTGCCAAGCCATAAGTGCTATTGACTTGAAATTTTTCAAACATGTCCTCCTGATAGTCCTCTACAAAAAAGCCTATTGCACCAAGAAAGCCGCTATTACAGATTTTTTGCTAATTTGCATGATGTTAAAAACAGTAAAATGAATAGAAATTTTGAAAGATCGACTCTATCAACACCGAATTTGGTATATGGCTTTGGGGAATGAAAAGACATGTTTCTACTATAAATGAGCCAGATTGGTCAAAAAACATGGCCGCCACGGACCAATGTATTGTCACAATGGGCGGGGCTTAGACATGATTGGCCATAACTCCCACACCCTTTGTCCTATCATCACAAAACGTGGTGGGTAGGTTCACAACAGGACTAGTAATCTGTCTACAAAAGCATGTTGAGCTCAGCCTGTAGGGGGCGCTATAAATGCCATTAGCATGTAGCTGAAAACCAAATTTGAAGAAATCTGGGGCTTATCATGCCTGTGTGTTGCACAGATCTTTGAGGGACACGGCGGCCGATGTCATCGACTGCAGGGGATGAGGGTCAGGGTGGCCGGTTTGGGGCAAAAGAGGTTAGAACCCGCGGATTGCCGCTTGCGGCTATATTCTTTATTGTTTTTTCTCTCAGCTATGATTAAACTCAGAGTGTTGTTTTTAAAGTGATGTTGACTTCAGATGCCTCCGCTTAAAGGGCCAAATAATAAAACTAAATAAGGACTTTCTAAAATGTGCTGCGTATGATGAGACATCTCTCTGATCTATATCTCTCAGTGTATGCCAGGTCTCAAAATATGTTACTCAGTGTGTCTCAAAATTTTGGAAGGTTGCTTTTGGAGTATGTCTGTAACTGACAAAATGTGCTGGTAGGTGGGAGAGGAAACAGCGTGGGTAGGGTCTTAGGTACAAATTGTGGGAGCGAGTATAAGCATTCTTTGGCTGAAGTATATATCGGTTTGGTTCATATCACGGTTTTGTGGTCACGGTTTTCGGTTCGGTGTGGTATACACTGATCGTTAGGAAAATCAATTATGTCTTGTATAGTCAGGTTAAAACTGAAAGAATGAGGCAGTCTGACATTTGATACATCATTGTGACAGTCTTAGGTCAAAAGTAGGTAAGATTCTGGCACTGCAAGAGTGGAGACATTGCTAGTTCCAACATGCTTTTCATTAATTTGGCAAAGAAAGTTATCTTTAACAAATGCTAAGAACAAATAGTTATTCACTGTCACTAATGTAATGTAATGGGCAGCCACAGTCAGGAAACTTTCAGTAGCCCTGGAGGTCCATCCATCATTAGTAAGTGCTACATAGGCTATGTCAGACAACTCTAACAATTCCTCGTCGGGTCTCTTCATAAAGTGAGGGAATTACTGTGTTGCTGAAGTGTTTGCGGGAGGGGATTTTATTTTATATCGTGGCTCGAGTGTTTTAATCATACAACAAAATCCTGCACCCTCCACCACGGCAAAAGGCTGCATATCTTAGGCCATGAAACACCACTCCTTTCATTATGCATGTTGCCCCGCCTGACTCGTCACTGGCTGTTTAAAAGCTGCGGGGAGCAGAAGTTGTCCTGTCGACTCTCTCCCTTTCCTCCTTGCGCTGCCATTTGTCTCACTGTGATGATGTCTTTGCAGATGAGCTGACATGTTAGTCGTGTTACTATTAGCATAAACAACATGTGTTGCACAATGCTTGCACACTGTTGCACTTTCGTCAACAACTTTCATACCGCTGTCATTGTAGGTCACTCACTCGTAGGCCACTGCAAAGTGGTCCCATACAGCAGACCTCTACAGTGCTGCTGTCGCATCTTCTAGCTCCGACTCTTTTCCACTCGCCATGCCCACAAACGTCTCCACAGCTGACCCAAAGATACTCTATTACTAACGCTATGCCGCTTCGCTTCTTCTTCTTGTTTACTGGCGGTTGGCATCCAGCTCAGTACCACCACCTGCTGCTCTGGAGTGTACACGCTTCGCCTCCTTAGTAAATGAGAAAAAGAAGTTGAGCGTGCCTATGAGCCGAACGGTACACACGCGCCCCGAACCGTGACAAGCGTACCGAACGGGACTGATTTTTTTGATGAACCGTTCCACCCCTACTGTACTTCGATACAAGAACCTATAAAAGCACAATAATTACATTTTTTACCAACCACCACAGCGTTGACTGGTAAAGTCTTCACCCAGTGCATCTGTGTGTGTGTGTGTTATAATCAGTGTTGGGAGTAACGCGCTACAAAGTTACGCGTTACTGTAATTCCACTACTTTTAGCGGTAACAAGCATGTAACGTAATATTTTTTTTAATCAAGTAACGCAATTACAATTACTGAAACTTAAATGAGTTCGTTACTCTCTTTTGTGAAAAATGAACGCTTGCAGACAGTGTTACACCATTCCTGCTCGGCTCCTGGACCGTGGTCCGGAAGCACAGGGGAGATGATTTCCTCCGGGGCCGAAGTTTGTGTTTACCTTCGGGGTGAACCCCCTTTCACATGTTAGGCTGGTCGGGAAATAATACCAAGGAGCTTTGCTGTATCTAGCCATTGCCTTTATTCACAGCCAAACTGCAGACTATACTGTACATTAACTGCTCGATCTACTACTGTTACCTGCTTCGCTTTCCTTCCTCCCCCATTCTTTCACCTACTGCACGCATGCACGCTCCCTGTCTCACACCTCACGCACCTCCCTATCCCTGAAAGGGGCTACGCCACAGAACAACAGACAGGCCTACTTTAGCTACTTCTGATCTAACATCCCAGGACCTTATGGTAATGCAATGATACACCAATCGAATCAATCAATCAGCATTAAACCACATCATGGCCGACAGTGTGGAATTGAGCTTTCTCTCCTGGAAGTATGGACATTACTTTTCACTCCTGAAAATTAAAGACAATAACGTGTAAGGTGTAAAGAACCTATCCACATCAAAGAGTAGCTGTGAGTAACTGATACAGTTGTTATAAGTACTGCTTGATTTGCCCTTTTGATTACAATAAACTGGTCTAAAAATTATGTTTATTGTGTTTGGCTGTTCAGTACTGTTCATATTTACTTTTTAAAAGCAGACATAAAATTAACTAAAAAGATACTTTCCCTAGTAACTAATTACTTTTATTATGCAGTATTTGGTAAAGTAATTCAATTACTTTTAAAAGAAGTAACTAGTAACTGTAACTAATTACTAATTTTCAGAAACTTGCCTAACACGTGTTATAATGGAAAATACACCCTTTGTAGCAGGAACTAACATGGAAGCAGTTCTGAGTACTTTGTCAGGTGTTTATACATCTGCGTTTGTTGGTTGGTCAGATTTTATTAGACAATCTTTTTTAATTGTGATAAACCTCCTGTACAAAACAATTCTTAAAACAGAACCACCGTGTGCAGTGGGCCTGTCACACACTGGGTCTGTGATTTTATGAAGGAAGTATAATCAAATTATGGTGTGGAGCTTCAATGCATATTTTGAATGTATGAAGTCTTCTTTGTTAGTCGATAAGGGGGTTTCCCCTGTCAACTAGAAGACACAATTAAGTTTATATTTCCGGATGCCTGGCAGCACCTTCCTGTAAACCACAGTAAAAACAGTAGAATAATTCCTCAGGTAACATTCCTTAACCAGAGCTTCTGGTATGACTGTAACCTCACACAAATCTTTGCCTATAAAAGCAGGTGTCAGTGGTGAATCATTTACTCAAAAGAGCTGTTCATCAAAGGAATAGGTAAGAGAGACGCTTTAGGAGATAATTTCAATTACTAACAATTGATAGATAAATGGGGAAAAGACCAATTCAACATTAATTGTGATGATATCAATATTTTCTTTTTCTTGCATTCATCTAGAAGACAGTTAGCCTAATCGATGCTGAGAATGGTACTTTCCAGAGAAAAAAAGGCGGAATATAAAGTGACCATACAAACTGGAAATCGCGCTGGTGCTAGCACAATAAACAGTACCTACATAAAGCTGGTGGGCACAGATGGGAAGAGCGACCGCACGTGGGCTGAAGGGCCTTTTTCCTTCTTCTCAGGACCAGTAAGTCTGAAACATACATCCTCAGCTCTACCTTCATGAGATTACACAAAGGCACATTTAATACAAAATAATGATTTACTGGTTTAACAGTTACTTGTCTAATATAAAACAATATGGATTTTATAATGGTAGTCATGGCAGTCACAGTCATTATACCCAGTGGCACTTTTTTAAATGATTAGTTTCGTCCCCCCTACTTTTACCATGTTGAAAATTAATCAGTCTGTTCACTCGGTGCTCTTTTGAGAGCACTGTGTCTGTGCTTAATTAGCTATCAAATCAATTGCACTTGGTAATTAAGAGAACGCCCAACTGTAAAGACAAAAAATGTCATCAATAAAGCTACATCACATTTAAATGTTTTCGCTAAAGTGATATATATATATATATGAAGGAAGTATTGGAAGGAGTTAAGGAAACTTTACCTTCATCTTGATGTTTTCAGACCACTTTCTGTCTTTATTCCAGGAGTCGACTGTAACTGTGTCCTGTCCTAAAACCATTGGAAAGCTGGTTCTGATAGAGATGGACAAAAAGGGTGTCCAAGTGTTCCCTGACTGGTATGTTGCCAAGGTGGAAGTAAAATCCCCTGAGGGAGACACCTACACCTTTCCCATCCACCACTGGATCACTGGCACCAAGGTGCACCGCTTCGCAGAGGGAACAGGTTTGTGGTTTGCTTGTCTGTCCTGTATGCTGATTAATGTAAGAAGACCAAAAAGGTAAACAAGCTCTGAAAGCTAGATTATAAGGAGGTTTACAAGGAATACATGCATGCTAGTTTACAGTACTGTGTATATCAACAAGTTTAAACCTTGTTGTGGGTGTTTGTTGAAGCTTGCAGAATCTTCGAAGTCAAGAATCACGTTGGCAGGATGATTCAAAAGGAGCTGTTGCAACGAATGGATGACTATCGGTGAGAGCTCAGAGCTTACATACAGTTCAGTTCATACCCCAAAAATAGCATAAAATACTTCCAAACTTGCTCCACCTTTGGCTGAATACATTCATGGCAAATGATAATAAATAAAAAATCATTGCCATACAACATTGTTTTCCCAGCTGGAAAGTGTATAAAAATGGGATGCCCCACTGCATAGAGGCTGACAGCCCAGATTCTTTGCCTCCTGAAGTCCGCTTTTCCTTCACCAAGTCTGCACAGTTTACATGGACTGCAGTCATAGGGTAAAGTCCCCATATTCTGTCAGATATCCATCTATATAGCTATCAACCTGTCCCTCTGCATGTTTATAAAAATGACTTAATGTATCATAATTAAGTGGATTTCTTTTCATTTTCCAGGCAGATTGATCTGAAATGGAAGGGGCTGGCTGGTCGCGAAGAGAAGTGGAAGGATATTGAAGATATCCATCAGGAGTTCAGGAAAAACGAAACAAATCCAATATCAGGTACTGTACTTTGACCGCAGTTTAATGGAATGCTTGATACTGTATGCATCATAGTATACAGTCAACTGTACTAAAAATAGCTATAATTGTATGAAGGTTTTCATTTTTGAGATGAATCATGGGTTTTGACTGAACGCTTAGTAATCTATTGCACGGGTGCCCGAACATTTTTCCCTTTGAGGGCCAAAATGAAAACTCAATAGTGGACCACAGTAAAAAAGCACTTATTGTATTGTACTGTTATTATGCAAATGATACTATATAGAAACTATGAGAGGCAAGTGAGAAGAAAAAAACAACAACTCTGATGATCTACATGTGAATCTGATCCAAATGGTTTCTACTTTTGTGTTTAAGACAGGTGAAAAAAATGTTTTGCCAGGACAATATAAGTACTGTATTTTCCGGAATCGCATCAGTCAAAAAATGCATCATGAAGAGGAAAAAACATATAAGTCACACCTGATTATAAGTCGCATTTATTTAGAAATGTATTTCACAAAATCCAAGACCAAGAACAGACATTTAATCTGGAAAGTTATTCAACTACACAATAGCATAGAGAACATACCTGGGAGGTTAAATAGGCTAAATCAACATAGCAAGGCAGCAAGTCCAACAAGCAAGTTACCGGTAAGCAAGTGCACCAAGCTCATTCCACATAAGTGAATCCATTGAATTCTTTATCAATTCTTCTTCAGTGGTACAGGAGTAGCATATTGTTGTCACAAGCCACAAGCCTACCGTCTACAGCCCTCTCGTGGCTGTAGACGGTAATGTTTACTCCTCGATTCATGTCAGCCAGTGTGAATTAATATTTAAAAACATGTTAAATTATATTTATTTTGATATATAAGTCGCAACTGACTATAGGTCGCAGGACCAGCCAAACTATGAAAAAAGTGCGACTTATAGTCCGGAAAATACAGTAAGTACATTTTCTTCATTTGCTTCTCAGGGCTTTCTGTAGCACTAGAACCCCAAGATCCCTTCTTTGACGGACTTTCTGTCACTCTATTAATAATAATTAGGGATCCTACATATTCAAAGAACATTTTACCTCACAAAAAACAAAGCACCCTAAATAGAGTAATTAAGTAAGTTTTAGAATTAATTTGGATTTTCTTACATTAAAAAGATCTGGTGGGACAAACTTAATCTTAGGTTTTCCTGGAAACTGTTGTAATTTTCATATGCTCAAGACTGTGACAGACAAATTACTTTAAAAAAAAACTAGAAACATTGCTCAATCATATCTGTGACCTAAACTAATAAAAGAAGAAAAACAAGGTTGAAACTCAGTGAAGTTAATCTCCTTTTTTCAGACTATGTTCAGGAACATTGGATGGAGGACGCATTTTTCGGTTACCAGTATCTGAATGGCGTCAACCCCATGATGATCAAACGTTGCACCGCCCTGCCCAGTAACTTTCCTGTCACTGATAACATGGTCTTTCCTCGTGGAAGGTGTACCTTGAAAGCTGAAATGAAGGTGATTGTCTTGACCTTGGTGGTCTAAGTATTAGAGTCATGTTGTGACCCATGACGATTAAATTTGGCAATCCATGTTGCATTTACATGTTTGATTTGTATGTGTAATATCTACAATGAATGCATTTGAGTCAAATCATTTTTCATCCTCTGTAATATTTTCCACAGAGAGGCAACATATTCTTGGCTGACTACAAACTTTTGGATGGAGTGAAAACAAACACCATCAATGGGAAGAAGCAGTACTTGATGGCTCCCCTCGTGTTGCTCCACAAAACCGTTTATGATCAGCTGATGCCAATCGCTATTCAGGTGGGATTAGCAGTCAAATGTAGCCAATGATGAAGCTGTCATGTATATTTACATGACGTACAAGCGCTGATGAAATTATATATCTCCACATATATAACAGTATTTCAAACTAGACCAACATGTCAAGCATAACAGATATGTTGCAAATATTCAAACATACCAAAAAACCTTTATTGATACGAGCAATGGATCAAATGGACTGAATGAACCTCATCCTCCTTCCTTCTCCTGCAGCTGAAGCAGACTCCAGCAGGGGACAACCCCATCTTCTTTCCTACTGATTCTGAGTACGACTGGCTGATGGCCAAGATCTTTGTGAGAAGTGCAGATTTCAACGTGCATGAACTCAATGTTCACCTGCTGCGCACTCACCTGCTGCCTGAAGTGTTTGCAGTGTCACTGCTGCGCAATGTGCCCATGGTGCATCCTCTGTACAAGGTAACTGTGAGGGAGAATACTGAACTTAATGTAGCTGTACTTATTTCAACTTGCTGTATTTTTTTAAATTTCCTAAATTGAGGAACCAGCATTTACACAAACATTTGGTTTGTATATATTTCCAAGTATTTCAAACTGAAGCGTCAAGGTTCTGACTTTTCTCTTCTCTCTTCTTCAGCTCCTCAAACCTCACACTCGTTACACTCTGCAGATCAACATCATGGCTCGACAATCTCTGATTTCAGAGGATGGAGTTTTCACACAGGTATGAAATGACCAACACATCCAGTAGAACATTAAGTAAACAATGCTTTTGATATTTAATATCATGTGCAGTATTTTCCTTACATCTTCTTCATTTCCTTACATCTTGTACATTTACTGTTCAATAGTTTGCAGCATCTGGTGGAGAGGGTGTGATCACAATCCTGAGGAGATCACTGAACAAAATCACCTACAGCTCAGTCTGCATACCAGATGACATTGCTGAGCGTGGACTGGAGGATGTGCCAAACTTCTACTACAGGGATGATGGACTCAGGCTTTGGGATATCATCCACAGGTACTGTAGACAGTTTTCATTGAGCATTATGTTCAGAATTTATACACATTATATTATACTCATTTGACAGATTGTCTTGATTATGCCATGTCAAGACAGCAGTAAAAAGCTAGCATATTCCTGTTGACAGAAACTTAAAGTCTCACCACCGAGTTCTCGCTGATGAATGACTCGTTAAAACTTCTTCTTTTTTCCCCCCACTGCAACGCATTATTACATTTCTGCCATGTATGTCTTACTCAAAAGAGATACAGTGAGTTAGTTGTAAAAATGCAGAGTTTCTGGAAGGCATATAGGAGAACTTTGAAGCAAGTCAGGCTAGCTGTTTCTCACTGCGTCCAGTCGTTATGCCAAGCTAAACTAATTGTCGGCATCACGTATTTTATTTTCCGTTGATACTAAACCATTCTCTGATTTAATAGAATCTCTTTTGGTGGTTGAACCTTTGCCCACAGGGCTCCATTTCACATTACACCTTTACACCTTCCACTACACATGCTGTAGTCAAGCTCTGTTGACATTTTCAAATTCACCCTGAAAACACATTTATTTACTCGTCATTATGATCCCCTATGACTCCACTGCCTGGGAACCCAATTCACAGATCCTCGTTTTAAATTACTCACCTCAACCATGCAGTCTTTTAAGCACTATTTTCTGTGTATTTGTGTGCGCGAGTGTGTATGAAAGTGTGTGTATTTTCACAAGTATGTTGTGTATTTTCTTTTATATTCTGTTTAGCTGTTTTTACTGACTTTTGAAGTGTACAGAGATTCTAGATGATGTAGACTTTATATAAGTGTGTATAAAAAATGTAAAGGAATAAAAGAACAAGAAATATGTTTCAAACTTTGTTTTACCACATTTCTCCAAGGTTTGTGCAGCAAGTGCTCACACACTACTACAAGAACGATGCTGAGGTCGAGCAAGACCCTGAACTGCAGAAGTGGATTTCGAACATTTTTAAACATGGATTCCTTTCTCATTCATACACAGGTGGGCTTAGCTCAACCCTAATGATGATAAATGTCCACATTTATGTACCATTTTCTTATCAAAATGTGAGAATGATAAACATTTAATTTAGTCATCTAGATGTCTTAAGTAATGTTTTTTTTTTTTTTGAACACTCAGGAATTCCCAAGAGCTTTGCCTCTGTGACTGAGTTGGTCAAGTTCGTCACCATGGTGATCTTCACCTGCTCCGCACAGCATGCAGCTGTCAACTCTGGACAGGTGAATCTTTTTAATGTTGTTTTCATGCTATTTTTGTGAAATGGGTTGATGAACTTTAGCAGATTTCTCAACACTGGAAGGAGAATAAAACATTCTGGCCAAAAATGCGAAAGTGTTGGAAAGTTATTGTACATTTTTGTAGAAAATCTTTGAACACCTTGGCAGCAAGCAGTAAATCAAATGCTCTGAAAAAGTTGGCTGTTGCAGGCCTCCAACAAGCTACATGGACAGACAACCTGTCTGTTGACCTGTGTACTGTACTTAACCTGCCTGTGGCCACAATACCCGTTGCATTCTGCACCCATTGCATGTGACTGGTGTATATGGATGTATTGTTAAAACTATTAGCAAGCTGGTGGCACAAGACTGGTAGTGCAGTGCAGCCAAAGTTTTCCCATACAAACATTCTAGCTTGACTGTAGTGAGAGGAGCGGCTCTGGAGGGAGGCCTGAAGGGAGGGGGATGCTTTCAGTTGCCTTTAGAGTAAAATAGACGTTAAACAGCGTTTTTCTTTAGAGCAAAGCTATCTTGAGATTAAGTTGTTATCATAGTGTGTACTTGGGTTCTCAGTCAGATCCTCCATCTGTAGGAAAGAGTTTCCCCCTTTGGCATGGACATTGGGTTTTTGGGTTTAAAAGCTGCACACTAAAGGAAAAGGAAATCTTTAACCCATATATTGCCTCTTTAATTTATCATTTGTTAATCATTCATTGCAGTATGACTATGGTGGCTGGATGCCCAACGCCCCAACCTCTCTGCAACGTCCTCCACCAACCAAAAAGGGGACAACGAACAAGGCCATGATGCTGGAGACATTCCCTGACGTCAACACAACAATTAATGGAATGGCTGCCGTGTGGCTACTCAGCAAGCAGTCCACTGACTTTGTAAGTGACCAAACGTCATGAAAAATTACATAAACCATATTAATGTTTAAGTTGTGTAAAGTACTGTAGGTCAACATTTCACCACAGCCAAAATATCATCCTGCTCACTTCCTACAACTGTAATACATACGTGTTACATAATTGTTTTTTAAATGTATCATCAGGTCTGTCTTGGCAACTATCCAGAGGAGCGCTTCACTGAGGGGATTCCCCACAAGCTGATAAGGGAATTTCAAGGAGAGCTTGAAGTGTTAAGTGATGCCATTAAAGACAGAAACAGGAATCTGGATGTTCCATACACATACTTGAATCCAACAAAGGTAGAAAACAGTGTGTCCCTCTGAGTATCAGATGGTGTGATCTCCTCAGTGGTGAGGCAACAGTCAGGTTCACATTAATAAAAGTGAGAGAGGATGTGCATGTTCTGTTTTGAACTGATAACTGTACATCTGTACATGATCATTGTAAGCTGAACTTTCTCTTTTTTTTAATACAGCCGACTTGATTTAACTGTAGTAAAAAAAATTGCTGTTTTGAATCCTAATCCACGTCATGAATCACATTTTCTCAATGGATATGAGGACATTTAATCAAAAATAATTACTGGAGGAAAAATCACCTTTTGCATTATGACTGTGTAAACTGTGCCTTCTGGCTCTTTGTCACGTCATTAAATTCACTATATGTTGTTAAATGTGATGTTAGCGACACACCAATTTCATTTTCAGGTCAGGATGAGAGTCTTTACTATGTTTTGCTGTCATTTACAGTCGTCCATGCTTTCTGACACCTTTCTGTGTGTTTCACTGTTGGAGCAGTGTCCAGACAGAAAGTGGGAGCAGAGCAAAGACGGAGATGTCACTTAAGTTGACAACAGGATGTGTTGTAATCTGGTGCGTCTGTTCTTTTTTTCTTCTTCTTTTATTTTAGGAAAGTAGTACCGAAAGCAGTCATTCCTCGAATCAGAGAAAATATTCACATTTAAGTGGCTGTAATCGGGGAATCTCTCTAATTAACTAGTTACTTTACAACATATGTTTATGTTCTTAAAAGGCCAGATAGGGATTTATATCAAACAGATTACAGGTTGTTACGTGTGCCTGGCGTGTGTTCTGCTGCGCTGTTTTTTTTTCTTTCTCTCTCTCTCTCTCTCTCTCTCTCTCTCTCTCTCTCTCTCTCTCTCTCTCTCTCTCTCTCTCTCTCTCTGTGTCTCCCTCTCCCTCTGTTTCAGGTAGCGCCCTCCTCACACTCTACCTGAGCACACCTGAGGGTAATCAGTGCTCTGGAGTGCGGGAGGTGTTATAAGGGCCGGAGTGCAGGAACAGAGGAGGATCACACGTGGGCAGCAGCACACCTGAGGATGGTTCTCCACCTCTTCCTGTTACATTTACCTGAGCCAGGTTCTTTGTTAAGGCTGGAGATCACGGCAGCTCGATTATTCGTCTCTTTTGTTTTAGGTTTGGTTATTGTTTAGGTAGTTTAGGGGTAAGGTGCTGGAGCGACGGCTCACTGCGCGGCTGGTCCCGCATCTTCCCATCTTTTGTTCCTTTTTGCCAGGGTCTCCAGTCCCCTCCTTTGTTTGTTCCTGGGTTTTTCTTTCCTCGAAGGGAAATAATAAAGCTGGCTTAATTGTGGACATTGTGTGTGGCGTTTACTTCCTCCAACCCCTTCTGAGCCGTGCTGTTTAAGTTACCGGAGGAAGCCGTAAGATAGGTAACACACACACACAATGTTTTTTACTCTGTACATCTGCCCATTTCAATGTTATAATCAGTGTTGGGGCTCGTTACTTAAAAAAGTAATGTATTACACATTACCCATTACTCTCAAAAGTAGTAATGCCTTACATTACATGATTACTGCCTGGAGAAAGTAATTAGTTACATTAGTCGTTACATTACTCGTTGCATTCTGTCTTGGCGTCTCATTCATGTTATATAGTCCACGGTTCCTTAGCAACAAGATTTGTGTGTGCGTGCTGTCTCTGTAGGTGCTTCGTTAAGTTTGAGGTAGTGTTAGCAGCGGTGATGAGAGGTTTCCAACACGGGCAGAGTGCACCTTACGGTCAAGTTATTTTCCTTACGTTCAACAAATTCAAAGTAATGTTTGTATCTGTAACCCTCCTGCTGCCCCAGCCAGCGCCCCCATACACACACTGGCCTGTCGCCTGCGCAGCCGCGCGGGAGGGGAGAGAGTCCAGCACTGCTGCAGAGGAGCCGTGGTCTGCGATTACTATGAGCAGCATGTAAATTACAATATAATATATTTCTCGCCTTTCCCCCGATGATCTGAATAAGTCGCCAGATTTGTCGCTCGTAGCTTTTTAGAAATGAAGTCGCTAAGAGGGTCTGAAAAGTCGCTGAATCTAGCGAGAAAGTCGTCAAATTGGCGGCCGCCGTCCCCAGCCCGCCGTGTGTGATACGTGCGACCATGCTGTTAAAATTGATTAACCTAGCAATGTAACGTAAGTAACGAGCTTGGCGAACTGTAATGTGATTACTACATTCAGAAGACTAATGCCTTACACTACTCGTTACTGAAAAAAGTAATGTGATTACAGTAACGCGTTACGTTACTTTGTAACGCGTTCCACCCAACACTGGTTATAATATCTTTAATTTTGCACAAAGTATTCACATAATGGTTTATACAGTGTCAGTGTGTGTATTTAAAGACCTGTCAATCAATCTGACTGCATGCAAGTTCCTGTTCTTTGTTTTGACTTGTGGTGGCATTGCTTTAATAAAACCAGATATTTATTCTGTTATTACAGTTTTTAATGTCACTTATTTTAGGCGGCACAGCTGCATGTACAGTTTTTTTCAATGTTGAACAAAGTATGAAACTTTTACAAACTCAGAGGTATTTACTATCCAAACAGCAGCAGATCTAAATCTGAGCAGAGACATTACAAGATGTTTGGGGATGGTTTGAGCATGGCTTCATGAGTCGCAGAAGTACAATCATGTGATGCCCATGTGATTTAAAAAACACACAATGTTATCTGGTCTAAAAAAATACCGCACAATAAATAGAACTAGGAGGAAAGACAGATGAGGGAGGGGAAATGGTCAATCATGATAAGATTATAAGAGCTCATTGGCTACTCAATAACATGTTTTTAAGGGCAAATATGCAGCTGAAAATATGTGTAGAGCAGAAAATATACAGACAGAATAAAGACAATTTGATGAAAATATGGAGTTTGAAGTGCAATTATGACACTGGATATCAACATTACACAAAGTCTAAGAGACTACACTCTTTGTGTCCGTGACGCATGCCTAAAAATGCAGAAATTGATGTAGTTGAGAGAGAGTTTGAGAAATGTTTCCTACATGGACCATTTTACTGCATAGTAAGTTTTACATTTGATAATTTCTTAAGGGTGTAGCCTGGCATCACCAGACAAATTCTCAAATGCTAATCAGTTTTTTAACCTCTCACTTGATTTTCAAATTTTCAGACCAGAATGCCTCTGTGCGCAATTTGATAGACCTACAACCAATCAAAGTGAAAAAAAGTGCGATGTGGTGCTGAGCAACATAAACTGGCAGCAGAGCATGCACAACTAAGAGCATTGAGGAAATGTAAGCTTGTCGGCTCCCTCTGAATAGGAACATAGGGAAGCTAGCTTAGTACTATAAATGTTAAAGGGGCTCAGCGAGACTTGTGTGTTGTGCTAGAACTTACATGAAGTCACATCCCTTTAAGCCCCTTTAATACCAACTTGGGGCTTTCTGCTGTGTTTGTACTAGCGTTGTTATAATGTTCAGATACCGGATGCATGTGCAAATGAAGCCTGAGTTTGCGGTTTAATCTATTCCACCGGCCAATGATGGACAAAGTAATTCAACTCTGCTCAGGAAATGACACACGGTTAACACGGTCAATCATTCAACTGCAGTGATGTATAAAGTTACTTCCTCTTTCAATTTGAAGTTTTATGTTTCGTCATCCAAACACGTAGCTAATATGTAAACGAACTTAACTTTTTTTCCATGACCTGAGAATCAACTTGGGGAGTTGATTCTCAGCACAGTTGAAGTATAAATACTGACTGAACACTGCAGACAGATTCAGTGGCGACTTGTTTAATCAAGGGAACCGTTCATCAAATGAACTCATCACCAGGTAAGAGAGATGCTTCATGAAATAATTTCACTTTGTAATGATTGTACTATATTTAGATAAATGTAAAACTTTTTTTTTAAATTAGTTGCGATTATATATTTTTTTGCATTCAGGTTAATATATAATGACAGTTTACCTAATTGGTTGTGAGATTGGATTTAATTATTGTTATTTTTATTGTTATTATTATTGTTATTATTGTTATTATTATTATTATTATTATTATTATTATTATTATTATTATTATTATTACTATTATTATTATTATTCTCATTCTCTCCCAAACAGGATTCTTCTGCTTTCCAGAGTGAAAATGGTGGATTATAAAGTGACAGTTTTCACAGGCAGCCTCGACCATGCCACTACTTATAACGATGTCTACATTAAGCTGGTGGGCACAGATGGAGAGAGCCACCGCACTCGGCTCATAGACTACAAAGGGCCTTTAGCCTTCATCAGAGGAGCAGTAAGTCTGAAATATCCTTCTCTAAATGTACAACAAGCTTCTCAGACATATTTGTATATCACCAAGATATGTGCTGCAGAGCAATACTTCAATCTATGACCACAAATGACACAGAAAACCCTCCATAAAGAGCTCCATGAGATGGTATTTTTCTACCTTCTACTTTCAGTAGATGTATGTCAATTATTGTTGATGTTACAACTCTGTTCTTGGTTATCAAATCAACTTTATCTACACCTTGATGCTTTCAAACATCTTTTGTCTTTGTTGCAGGTGTCTAGTTTTACTGTGTCCTGCTCTGTCTCCATTGGAAAGCTGGTTCTGATAGAGCTAGACAAACAGCGCTTCTCACTGTTCCCTAAAGATGCCTGGTTCCCTGCCAAGGTGGAGGTAGAATCCCCTGAGGGAGACATTTACACAGTCCCCATCTACCGCTGGATCACTGACAGCGAGGTGCATCGCTTAAGAGAGGGAACAGGTTTGTGGAAATTTGCTGATTGATAGATAGATAGATAGATAGATAGATAGATAGATAGATAGATAGATAGATAGATAGATAGATAGATAGATAGATTACTGTGGGGAAATTACGTTGCCATAGCAGCGCATACATTCAAGCACAAATACAATCAAAATACAAGGGCAGATATAGAAACAATAAGAAACAATAAAGTACTATATACAATTAAGTAGTCATAAAAATAAATAAAATACTGAGGTGAATACAATAAAATGCTGAGGTCTCGAGGAGTAAATGTCAGTGGAACATTAGGTGCAAGAGAATAAGGTGCTGAGAAGTTCTAAAAGCTAGATTATAAGAAGGTGTATAAGGAACCATCGAATCGAGGGTCTGAGGACAGAGCATGTGGTTCCCTGTACAGATTGTGAAACCCACTGAGGCAATGTGATGAATAAAATTGATTTGAAAATTGATTTGAGTAAATACACTCCAACATTCTTTATATACCAACAAGTTTATACTTTCTTGTGGTTCTTTCTTTAAGCTCTGAGAGTGTTTGAAGACAATCACCATCTGGGCAGGTACAGTCGGGAGAAAGAGCTAAAGCGGAGAAAGGAAGAGTATCGGTGAGATCTCACATGCATACAAACCTGCTACACTTTTTGGTTGTATATATACACATATGTGTGTGTGTATATATATGTATATACATATATATATATATATATATCTATATATATATCTATATATATATATATATATATATATATATATATATATCAAATCGATGAATTTTTTTATCGCGATTAATCGCATTTTGTCCATAGTTAACTCGCGATTAATCGCAAATTAATCGCAATTTTTTGGCACATTTTTTTCTGTTCTAAATGTACCTTAATGTATTTTTTTCATGTTCTTGATACTTTTAAGAAACTTCTCTTCTCCCAGAAGTTCACTTATGTACCTGTAATACAAGTGAAAATGTACTTCAGTTAGGAACCTGATTCTATCTGTCTGTCTGTCTCTCTCTCTTACACACACACACACACACACACACACACACACACACACACACACACACACACACACACACACACACACACACACTCTCTCTCTCTCTCTCTCTCTCTCTCTCTCTGTGTGTCACACACACACACAATCACCCTCTCTCTCTCTCTCTCTCTCTCTCTCTGTGTCACACACACACACAATCACCCTCTCTCTCTCCAGGACTGTCGCCAACCTCTTCAGCTTATCTGTTGTTGGCATGGTGACTTTGGTCTCATGTAGGGATGAGCTTGCGTTGGCTTGCAAATGATATTTGAGACTCGACGTACTTCAATGCTAACTCATTTCATGTCGACAGTACGTGCAGATAACTTTTGTCCTATCGATTGAACCATCTGGCAGTGTGACAGCATTTGCTGTTCATAAGTCCTTTCTCCATTTCCTTTCGTTTTCGCTTTTCAGTCCACTTTGTTTTTTCCAAGCCGCCAACCCAGCTTCTTCTTCTGATTCCCTTTCTTATTCTTCTGCCACCGTCTGGATCAAGACTACAGGTGCCACCGACGGCTGTAAATCATACAATGCGCGTTTCTTTTTTTATATACCAAGCGTTAATCGCGTGTTGAAAAAAATAACGACGTTAAGAGGATGTTGCATTATCGCGTTAACTTTGACAGCCCTAATATATATATGTATTAGGGCTGTCAAAGTTAACGCGTTAATAACGCGTTAACACAACGTCCTTTTAACGGCGCTAATTTTTTTAACGCGCGATTAACGCTCAGTGTAAAAAAAAAAAACAAAAAAAAAACGCGAATTGTATGATTTACGGCCATCGGCGGCAGCCGTAGTCTTGATACAGAGGTACATTTTAGAACAGAAAAGAATGTGCCAAAAAAATTGCAATTAATTTGCGATTAATCGCGAGTTAACTATGGACAAAATGCGATTAAAAAAATTGATCGTTTGACAGCCGTAATATATATATATATATATATGCAGATTAATGCAGATAAACTGGTATCTAGACTGTCCTCACTGCTCTGCTCTATTTTCCCAGCTGGGATGTGTATAAAGAGGGAATACCACACTGCATAAAGGCAAGAGATGCTTGTTCTCTGCCTCCTGAGGTCCGCTTCTCCTTCACCAAGACTATACAGTTTGCCTTCACTGGATACACAGGGTGAATTCCTCAAATTTTTTTCAGCTCTCTAGAAATGCTTATAAACCAACATTTACAACAATTAAGTCTCTTTTTTCTTTCAAATACCAGGATGATTGAGCTGAAACTGGAAGGGTTGGCTAACTGCAAGAAGAAGTGGAAGGACATGCATCATCTTAATCGGGCATTCTGGCATAAAACTCACATGGCAGGTACTGAACTATCATAGTAGTTTAACAGAATATTTGATACTGTTTGCAAAGTAGTACACATTAAACTGTCTTAACTCAGTCAACTTCATGTATCATGCTACCCAGGGGTAACGCCAGGGGGGGAAAATTTAGGACGATTCCAAGGGCCCGGCACTGATAGGGGGCCCTTTGAGACATGGGCAACCTATACAAGGGCCCAACTAGATTTTTTTTCATAGGGCCCAAAATCCCTGGCGGCGCCCCTGATGCTACCTAAAAATGTTTAAATTGTTTCTACTCCTGAGATAAGTTATGAATTTTAACTGAATGCTTGATAATCTATCGGCTTCTCTACTTGGCTCACTAAATGGAAAAATTCAAAAGGAAATGAGTGTGTATCTCTGTCTTCTGGGTCTAAGTCTTCCTGGAATCTGTATTTAATAACACATAATCAACACTCTGACTGACAAATGACCGAAACAACTGGAAACAGTGTCCAATCATGTCTGTCAGTCTGATTTATGTGAAACAAATTGTTTTCCCATTTTTCTGTTTCACATGCAGTGCACACTTAGACTAATAACTTCCCTCTTTTTCCAGACTATGTTCAGAAACATTGGAAGGAGGATTTGTTTTTCGGCTACCAGTATCTAAACGGCATCAACCCCATGTTGATCAGACGCTGTACGGCCCTGCCCAGTAACTTTCCTGTCACTGATGACATGGTCTTTCCTCATGGTCAGTCTAGCTTGAGAGAAGAAATGAAGGTGATTGTCTGGACCTTGAGTGATCTTAGTATTAGAACTATGTTTGTGAGTGCAAGTCATTTCTCATCCTCCCTAAATGTCCACCAGAAAGGCAACATATTCTTGGTTGACTACAAACTCTTGGATGGAGTGAAACCAAATGTCATCAATAGGAAGAAGCAGTACTTGATGGCTCCCCTGGTCCTCTTGCACAAAACACCTCAAGATCAGCTGATGCCAATTGCTATTCAGGTGAGATGACGAGTCAAATATAGGCAATAATAAAGCTGCAAGCTAGAAGCTTGATATGATTCAAACTGTAGCACACATGTTCCACTGTAACAGGTAGCATCCACTTTGCTAAAAGTTCTGAAGCAAGACTCTGTATCTGTGGGCCCTGTTAAAACGATCTGCTTGGCCTAAAGTGCATGGTGCAAGTGCGTTCAGGCACAGCACAAAGAGGCTGTACATGTTTCAGACTAGTGAAGCAGCTGTCCTCCTGATAAATCCAGAGGTCCATTAAAGGTGTCTAAAAATATTGTAGAGGATAAAATTTTAATTGTGTTTCTTAAATGTGCCACAGTATTAGTGACAATGACACGTTCATGGACATGTTTAAAATCACCAAAGGCATGAATGTAAAATAAGAGTGTATGCGGGACACAATGTGAACCTGCCTGTGTAGGAGCATGTTACTGTCTGAACAATGCGCTCTTCAAATAGCATGAAAATACTGCGTCTTTGAGCAGTTTGGTGGTCTATGGCAGGGGTCACCAACACAGGTAGGTGCAGGGACATGTGCTGTATCTGTGATAAATAGTCAAACATATAAGAAAAATCTATATCATTATTAACCAGTCCTAGTGATGGATTCAATGGACTGAATGAACCTCATCCTCCTTCCTTCTCCTGCAGCTGAAGCAGACTCCAGCAGGCGACAACCCCATCTTCTTTCCTACTGATTCTGAGTACGACTGGCTGATGGCCAAGATCTTTGTGAGAAGTGCAGATTTCAACATGCATCAACTCAATGCTCACCTGCTGCGCACTCACCTGCTGGCTGAAGTGTTCACAGTGTCACTGCTGCGCAACGTGCCCATGGTGCATCCTCTGTACAAGGTAGCTGTGAGAGAGATACTGAACCTGCTGTAGTTTAAGTCTATTTAAACTGCTGATTTTTGTATCTTATAAGTATTTCACTCTGAAGCATAAAGTTTTCTGACTCTGTTGACAAATAATAGTGTTAATAACAAAGTTCCTTCTCTCCCTCAGCTCCTCATACCTCACACTCGCTACACTCTGCAAATAAACATCATGGCGAGATGTTTTTTGATATCTAAGACAGGAGTTTTCACAAAGGTATGAAAAGACCAACAGGCCCAGTAGAACCATATCATCTACGGTATTCATTCTCTGACTGTCCCCTAGTTTGCAGCATCTGGTGGAGAGGGTATGATCACAATCCTGAAGAGATCCATGTCCTCGATGACCTACAGCTCCCTCTGTATACCAGAAGACATTGCTGAGCGTGGACTGGAGGATGCGCCAAACTTCTACTACAGGGATGATGGACTCAGGCTTTGGGATATCATCAACAGGTACTATATGCATTATGATCTTAGGTCTTAGTTACTTAATATTAAGTCACTAAAAGTCTTTATACTGCTTTAAAGTGTAAAGACTAAGACAGTGCTAGGGTTTGTCAGAGGCCATGAAATAAGAACAAAACAAAAAGGCTGGTAACATCTATTCAAAATGTCGTTTACACAAGCCAGCAGGAGAGTTAGACTGTAAAGTCAATTTGACACAATGACCAAACTGTGATTAGCACATCACGTGATGAACACATGTGAGGTAAGTGTGAGCAGGGCAATTGTAAGCCCCTGACAGCAAATGTGACAATGCCACATATCTGACAAACACATGGGAATTTCACCCAGAGAATGCCCACTTAACACACAAGTTCCGATACAGAGAAAAGGAGCAGAGATGTGAGTTCCAGTTCAAACACTTTCTCACCTTTAGACTTCAGAGAAATTTGGAGCTCAAATTAATAAGGATAAAAAAATATATGTTAAAAGTAAATTACTTTATTACAAAATATACTTAAAACCCTGTATGCTAAAAGGGTTACCAGTGCAGGAGGGAGGGTGTCAGGGAAACCCACAGGAGGGAGTGAGTGAGTGAAGGGAAAGGGGGGGGGTCACCACCACCAGGAGGAACACACAGGTTACTCATGCAATTATAATAAGCATTTAAACTCACTTCTATGTATAAAGGGATACGGTAAAGTTAGCATGCAATAGACCCAGAGGGGGGAACCCTCCACCCAGTGACCCCCACCTGTACAGCCCGCCTGCCCTGACACTAAAACAACCCCCACAATATCAGTTGTTCACAAACATTTGGTCACAACAAGCCATCACAGTTCTTAAACTAAATCCCTGTAAATAAACCCAAAAACTAAATAAACAAAGAAAACAGGTAAAAATATCAAACATTAATAGTCAACAAAAGAAACAAAACCAAGCAACCAGACATATAATAATAATAAAAAAAATTAAAAAGGGGTGGGCAAAAAGAGCAGTAGCCAGAGCTCCTCCTTTGCCAGTACCACAATTGGGTCACGCGGTGTTCTCCATCATATTTCCGTTCCTAGTACGAAAGGCATGTATATTAATCCTGTTCAAGGGGGCGTATGCAGCATCTCCACAGCTATTGTCTATTACCCCAAACCATATAAGATGATGAAGACTGATTGCAAGGTGTGGCTGAAACGGGATTCGGGGGGGACTCTATCTGTCACAAAAGCTTATTTGAAGAAACGGCTGTAAAAGGGATGATTACATTTTTGAGCATCATATCTCCTGTTGAAACTTGTTTCAGTGACACAATTTGGTCTGCTAGCATTACCAAAACAGTGTGTTTCTACTGCAGCGTGTTTAACTGAACTCATCCATATTTGTAAAGGTTTGTGCAGGGAGTGCTTGGCTACTACTACAAGAATGATGCTGAGGTCAAGCAAGACTCTGAACTGCAGAAGTGGATTTCGGACATTTTTGTTCATGGATTCCTCTCCAAGAAAAGCACAGGTGGGCTTTACTGAAAAACAAATCCTAATGATGATAAATGTGCACATTAATGTATCATTTTATTGTTAAAGTTCAAATATGAATTTACTTGTAATGTAATTATCTAAACACAATATTCTGTCTAATTCTCAGGAATTCCTCAGAGCTTCACCTCTGTGGCTGAGTTGGTCAAGTTCGTCACCATGGTGATCTTCACCTGCTCAGCACAGCATGGAGTTGTCAGCACTGGACAGGTGAATCTTTTTATTCTAAGCCTACAGTCATGCTTAATGAGGCTGTACTTTGACACAGTCCTGCTTTGAGCTACATGCAAATGCTAATACACTCAGGTATGATGTTTACTAAGATCACTATCTTAGTTTATATTTGGTACAAAAGCATAATGCCTTGTTTCCACATACAGTATGTATGTGTATGGAGGAGAGTCAACCGGAAGTCCATTCATTCCTATAGAATCTCTGTGTGACATCTGATGTGCCTGTGCAACTCCTCCCCTCCGTAATATTTTGGAGCGGAATTTGTCTTGAGTAAAATTTAATTGAAAAAACAAAACAAAAATTGATCTTGGAGTGAACATATGATAGTGTTAGTGTGTTAGTTTAGCTAACGGGCTGCTAACTAGCTAACGTAATTGATCTGTTCTTGTCCATGTAGCGCTCCAACCTCAACCTCACCTGGCGTAAAACAGACAGAATTAGCCATTCACATGTGGTTAAACAGGCAGTTTCTATCCATGCCCAAGTTGATTCTCCTGTCATAGAAAAAAAGTTTAGATCAAATTTCCTTGCGTTGGACACCATGGGCATTATCCGTATAGTTACAGATGTATGGACACCAGTCACACACATTTGTGGAAATTAGGCATAAAACAATACAGCTGATGCTGATGTCTTAGAGTATGTTGTCCCAGAGTGTGAAACTTTGCAGATGTTTTACATATACCGTAAGGCTTAATATGGCCTCTTTGATCAATCATCTGTCAATCATTCATTGCAGTATGACTTTGATGGCTGGATGCCCAACGCCCCCACCTCTCTGCAACGTCCTCCACCAACCAAAAAGGGGACAACAAATGAGGCCACGATGTTGGACACATTCCCTGATGTCAACACAACAGTTAATGCAATGGCCACTGTGCGATTACTCAGCAAGCAGTCCACTGACTTTGTAAGTGACAAGACATTAAAAAGACATAAATAATATCTATATTTAACTAGCGTAAAGTCCTTACATAGGTTTATATATCCTCCTGACTACCAGGAAAAAAAAAATTGTCCAATCACAATTTTTTTAAAATTCCCCAATCTTTGTAAGGTAATTAGAATACTGAAAACAAAGTTCAAGGAAAAATAAAAAGGTTTTATTTTTAAGATATCATGTGTCCACTACAGTGGACATCAGATTGCCATATATGTGAAACTGAACCTTGATGGCAACCAGTTAGTCCCAAAGAAAACACCAAAAAGTCAACATAAGAATGAGTTCAACATCCACATAACTGTTCATCATCACTTTTGTTTTGTTTTGTTTTGCTTTGTTATGCTTAATTGGTACGATACTCCAAAAAGCAATTCCTGAATGAGGAAGAGAAAGGTACCAAAGCACCACCCCTTCACATTTGGTATTATTGAAAAGCCCCAAATGTCCTCTGTAGATAGCAAAAGGAGTTAATTCAGTAGTATGCAGTGGGTGGGAGATGTTCAGGTTTACAAATGTCCTCCACAGAGGACAAATTTGAATTAAATACCACCTTTAAGCCCCTGATAAACATCCTGCACACTTTCTAAATCTGTGCATTATGTTCACAATAGTCTATGTTTAATAAACAAAACATGAAATGTTTGTATGTATGATCTCATCAGGTGCCTCTTGGCCATTACCCAACACACCATTTCACTGAGGAGACTCCCTGCAAGCTGATAATGGAATTTCAAGAAAGGCTTGAAGATTTCGAAGCTCACATCAAAGCCACAAACGGGAGTCTGGGAGTCCCATACACACTCTTGAATCCAGCCGAGGTAGAAAATAGTGCGTCCCTTTGAGGATCAGATGGTGTGAGCACTTCAGCAGTGGGTCAAATTCAGGTTCACTTTAACAAAAGTGAGAAAGGATCTGCATGTTCTGTTTTGAACTGATAACTGTACTTCTGCATGTGATGCTTTACAGCCGACTCGATTTATTTGTGGTTAAAAAAAAAATGTGCTCTTTAAATCCAAAGTATAAAACTTACATTGTTAATTTACATTTTAAGGCATTTGTCCAAAGCGACGTACAGTAATTCATACATACATACACTGATGGTGGTGGCTGCCATGCAAAGTGCCGACCAGCGCATCAGGAGCAGTTTGGGGTTCAGTATCTTGCTCAAGGACACTCTGACATGCAGACCAGGGGAATCAAACCAACGGCCTTCCAATAACAAGACTCTCGCTCTACCCCTGAGCCACAGCCCCTGTTACAGAGCATCTAATCAAACAAAATTAATGGGGGACATTATTTTGCTAAATCTGCTCAATGTTGTTATGGAACTGACTATATGACTAATTTTTACAATGAAGTTAAATTAATTGTTCTTTGCAAAAAATCACTATATGTTTCTATATGTATCTATATGTACTTATCACACGGAAAATACTATGTTCAGTGCAGTATGTCACCAGAAAAAGAGGTACTGCCTCCCTGGTCCTGTGCTCCATGAGTCCATGGAGTAAAATGAGTGTAAAAACACCTGTCTGCCCTTAGACACTCAGATAGAAACTCTATAAGAAAAATAAAGAAATTATTCAAAACATCTATGCTGCATTCTTTCCCTCTATAAAAAAAAAAGAAAAATTTGGCTCATAATTACTAACATAACATGACAAGTTTGTTCTGAACGCAATGTTGCACTTAAAAATGATCCACCTGCCCTTAAGGTTTTTATTTTTTTTTATTTTTTTTTTATAATTTTTATTTATCAAGTGCAAGACACAGACATAAAGTGCATGCAAGAATACAATGTCTTTTTTTTATTTAAATGAACATCACCCCCCCTTCCCTACACCCATGGTCTTCTTATACGATTAAAGTATATCATGAATGAAATTGCATACAAGTGAAATAATAATAATAAAAAAAAGACAAAACAAACACACACACACATTATATACACAAATACCTATACAGTCATAATTAAGAAAAAAATACAAATGTAAAGTGCTAGTGCTGAACATTAAATATACAAAGTAACAATAGCTGCCTACTCCTCAGTCATCAAAGCCAGTTTGCCACGCTGAAGTGTCTTAGGGTGAACAGATCATGGGGGGGGGGGCTATCTGCCGCCGGCGGATCGGAACAGAGGGGAGAGTACACATATACCCACACAGTGGGACTTTACAAAGAAATTTCTTGAGCTGGCAGCCCATCTAGATAGTTAAGTAGGGGTCTGTCATCGGATGACCCTGTAAGTGAGAATTTGATCTTCTCCAGTTTCAGTAGACCTAAAATGTCACGTAGCCAGACTTTGACTGATGGTGATTGAGGAGACTTCCATAATAAAAGAATTCTCTTACGAGCAATAAGGGAGGCGAAAGCGATAACGTTATTTTGTATGGCTGTGGTACGGAGGTCGTCCGGAGGCTTGCTGAAAATAGTAATATGTGGGGTTGGAATTAGAGTTATGCCTAATATATCTGAAATTGTTTTGAAAATTAAATGCCAGAATTCAGACAGCTTGGGGCATGCCCAAAACATGTAATTAAGGTTGCATGGAGTCTGCGAGAATCTACTACATTTCTCGTCAAATTTGTCTGGATAGAGCTTTGATAGTTTTGCCTTACTATAGTGTAACCTGTGGAAGACTTTAAATTGTATTAGTGACAGTCTAGCACAGCTGGATGATGAGTTAACAGCTCCCATAGCCCTCTCCCAGAAGATTTCAGAGAAATTCAATTGGAGTTCTGATTCCCAGGTCATCTTGATCTTATGTAAAATAGATTCACTGGCTGAGGACAGTAAGTTATAAAAATAGGAGATATGGCCCTTTGACAGGGTTTTAGCCTTGAGGGCCAGGTCCATCCCGCTGGGTGTTGGTGTCTGTGGGAATGACGTAGCGTGTGATTTTACAGAGTCTCACAGCTGGAAGTCTTAAGGTTTTTAAAAGCTGTATTTCAAACCATTGTTTGAGATATTTAAGGCAAACTTGGATTAGCTGTATAATCTATAATGTATAAAACTGAAAACATGTTGTTTTTCATTAAAAGATTCTCACGGGACTTTAATGCTGCAAACATATGATGATCCAATAAAATACAATGTCTTTTGTAGATTAAACTACGCAACAGTATACAAAGAGGTAAAAAGAAGCTCAACCTTAAACCACAATGTAGATTGCTATTATTGCAGCAGTATAGTATTAAAGATATGGTATGTAGGAATTCTTTAATAAAAAGCCTGAACACTTCTTGGTCATTGTTATATATTTTGTTGAGTTGTGTACTCACATTATCCCAAAAATTTCCAACAATGTTCAAACTCAGGGAAATCCACAAGTTTACTCAAAGTAATAGTGATTTTCCTTATATCAATATTGCAACTTCCAGGAAAGGGAAGTCGACAAAATAAATTTAAGGTGAACAAAACTTACCTCTGAACACGTGTGCATCATGTGGTGGTTGTTTAATAGTGTGTTCACCACCAGCAAAACAAGTTTGACCATAATATAATTTGTGTTCCCTTTACAAATACAGTGTTTATGCACCACAGCTGCATAACTTTACCAATTTAGCCTTAAGCTAAACTTAGAAGGCAACAGAACACAAGGAGAGTGCACCTGTGTTTAAATTCTCACCAGAGACTGTGATTCTCCCTCTTGTGTTCCCCTCTCCACTCTTTAATGTCTCCATGAAATAAAATACATCAACCATCCAGCTCCAGTCAGCAGTCAATATTACAGAAATGTGACATAAACCACAGAGAATCACTACACAAAATTGCAAATTTGAATTTGTTTTTAATCTCTCTGTTCAATTTTTTTAGGATTATTATTTTATTGTGCCCAGACCAGAATGCCTCTGCACACAATTGGATAGAGGCTTTTAAAACATGCACAGAGTCACATCCTTTGGACAGCCGCAGGATATAGGACCTGATTAATTCACAAAGAAATCCACAGTCCAGCAGCATTAAACAATTTAACAACTCACGTAAGACTGATAAAAAGTGATTTAAACATGTCAATTGCTGCAAATTGTTCCACAGAGCCCCTTTAATACAAACTTGCGGCCTGCTGCTGTGTTTGTTTTAGGGCAGTTATAATGTTCTGATACTGGACGCATGTGCCAGAGCAAATGAAGCATGACTATGTTGGTGCCCTTTTACTGTAATATGCAAATAACTTAACTTTGAGAAGGAAACGGCACACAAAGAATTGAGCTTGTTTGAACAACCCTTGATTGTGGGTGATAAATTGGCGAGAGCAAACATTCTCTGTTTCCACAGTATTCAGATATGGAGACTGGAATTTTTTTAAGTAGAATTTACTTCCTCAAACTGGCTTCAACTGGAAGTTTGATGCTACTTCAACCAAACAGGTTTTATTCTTTATTGTTTCTTGTCTCAGTTTATGGTACACTCAGCTGAGTGTTTTTTTCAAAGTGGTGCTGACACTATTGTTTCTGTCTCTGCTGTGTCACTTAACGAACACTACTTAGTCAAATTCCATTCTTCAATTTATATATGGAAATTCTTCGAAAACCTGAACTATAATTTTAAGGAACAGAAAAGGGAAACAGTTCAGAGAAAGAGGAATTTCTCTTTCTGAACTGAAAAAGGATCTAGTGAGTTCACTCAGTGCCCAAGACTCCTAAAACGACAAAAAAGGGAAGCAGGTAAGAGAAATAACTCCCTCTGTCTCTGATACGCTTCCTTTTTTTGTAGACTTGGGAATCTTGGGCAACGAGTGAACTGAAAGCAGACTGTTCCCCTTGATCTCGGCAATAGGTCATCTGCAAGGCAACGACCATGGATCCATTGTGGGGCTGGGAGCCAGTAGAGGCTCTGGAGGACAGGGGGTGATGTTGTCACGGGCGAGGGAGTGGGTTAGCAGGCGAGCAACAGAGTTCTGGAGGTACTGGAGTTTCTTTAAGACCTTTCAGCAAATCGCGGCACATTTATGCAGCAAAACTAAAAGCTGTAATATCTTTATCATGTAGCCCTATCTATATAGCAAAACTCAATGTAGGTAGGGATCAACACTACAACTCCAAGCAAGCTAGTTTCTGTCCCAGGTCACCACAAGCCCCATTCACACTTCCCTTTCAGTGCGGGAATCATGCGCTGATACTCTGCATGTCTGTGTGAAAGTTACAGATGTGGAGAGGTACTTGGTAGTGTCTTTGGCTACTTATATGAAAAAAAAAACACATTATACTTGGAAAAGTGTTTGTCATCCTGTCTGTCTTACCGTATCTTGTTCACATTTCTGCCCGAGAAATATCGTCTGTCCCCGGCAGCAGAGCCAGGTGGCTTCAGCAGTTCAATGGCAGTGATAATGTGACGCGAAGCAGAACACCATGTCTCTGTCTCCACTATTGCGTTGTTGTAGTTACTGTCTCTGGAAACTTATATTGAGAAAAAATCACTGCGGCGGTCAGCCCTCCTGACCGAGAGTTCAGTGAACTTTCCAGCAGAAAACAGCCTCCCTTCCTGCGAGTGAGAGTCAGAATGGGTCAGAGTCAGACTATTTACTGATGCCAATTATGTAATTATGTAATTTAGAGCAAAATACATAACTTCGTCATTTTCGAGGATGCATGGTGTGTCAGGATCTCAATAACAACACATTATAACTGCATCCACATGATTTAAACTGTCGATGGACACGTCCTTAGATTAGAGAACGCGTGAAAAAAAAACCCCCACAGATCTCAACATCATGATATGTACCGACACGCCTCTTTTGGTTCCACATCGCTTGGTTTAGTGTGAACAAACAAAGGTGGAGAAAAGGCAAATCTTGGTTGTGGCGATTATGCAGAGTCTCTGTGTGAAATGAGCTACAGATGAAACACTTGTAGTGCAGTGGTGCCTGTTCTTTATAAACGTCAGAACAAACTTATAAGATGTCGGATGATAACCTTTTATAAGGAAATGGCACACACAACCTTGGTTTGATCCGATAAAAGTATAAAAACTAACATTCGGTTGATCAGAGATGGAGTACGGAGAGTGACAGATTTCAAAAATTGCAATACTGCAATACTTTTTAATGTAACTTCAATCAAACAGATAGTGTATATGTAAGAGATCTCAACTTTTTTCTGTGACAGGCGAATCAATTTGGGCAGCTGATTCTAAGCACAGTTGGTCGGTAGTGACTGAACATCATGTGATCAAAAGAGCCATTCATCATATGAACTCATTAACAGATAAGAGAAATGCTTTATGAAATAATTTCACTTTGTAACACCTGGACTAAATGGAAAAAGGCCATTTTCACATTAGTTGCTATGAATAAGTATGTGAAAGTTTTTTTGCAATTAGGTTCATGTATAATGAAATTTAACCTAATTGGTGCTGAGATTATTTTTTATTATTCTCTTTCCATCAGGATTCTCCTGCTTTACAGAGTGAAAATGGTGGATTATGAATTGTCCGTATTCACAGGCAGTCTTAACCATGCCACTACTTATAACGATGTCTACATTAAGCTGGTGAGCACAGATGGAGAGAGCCACTCCACCTGGCTCTTGGCCTACAAAGGTTCTTCAGCCTTCATCAAAGGAGCAGTAAGTCTAAAATATCCTTCTCTAAATGTACAACAAGCTTCTTCAACCATCTCAGACTCACACAGCATTAACCATCCTTCTACTCTCAGTCACTGTATGTCAATCATTGTGATTTTACAGCTCCGTTCTTGGTTATCAAATAAACGTATTTATTTATATTTTGTTCATGGATTCCTCTCCAAGGAAAGCACAGGTGGGATTTAAACAAAAACTTAACCCTAATGAAGATATAGCCTATGTGCACATTAATGCACGTGTAAACACAATATCCTGTCTAATTCTCAGGAATTCCTCAGAGCTTCAGCTCTGTGGCTGAGTTGATCAAGTTTGTCACTATGGTGATCTTCACCTGCTCAGCACAGCACGCGGCTGTCAACTCTGGACAGCTGAATCTTATTAATCTAAGCCTACAGCCATGCTTAATGAGGCGGTACTTCAAAACATTTATCTGATATGTTGGATCTCGGTTTAACCATATGATAGTGTGTTAGCTTAGCTA
Source organism: Diplodus puntazzo (assembly GCA_963678695.2). Lineage (NCBI taxonomy): Eukaryota > Metazoa > Chordata > Actinopteri > Spariformes > Sparidae > Diplodus > Diplodus puntazzo. Next base: position 14,089,993 of record OZ023156.1, on the reverse strand, counting down.
ACGGGCTGCTAACTAGCTAACATTATTGGTGCTGTTCTTGTCCATGTATTGCTCCAACCTCAACCTCACCTGGCATAAAATAGACAGAATTAGCCATTCACATATAGTTAAACAGGTAGTTTCTATCCATCTGTAAAGAAATACATTTACTTGCATTTGACACAAGGGGCATTATCCGTATATTTACAGATCTACGGACACCAGTCACGCATAGTAGAAATTAAGAGCTAAGGCTGATGTATTAAAGTATGCTGTCCTAGAGTGTGAAACTTGTGTATGTTTTACAGACAAAAAAAGCTCATATAATATGAGATAAAACACAACAGGAGAGGGGAAAAAAACAAGCCTAATACAGCCTCTTTAACCAGTCATCTGTCAATCATTCATTGCAGTATGACTCAGAGCCAAAACGTGGTCCGATACATACATCGCCTAATTTTGTTTAGAAAATGGTGCACACAGGCTGCAGTTTGTTTGAACGTCTCTGGATTATGTCCAATAAAGTGATGAAAAAAAAGTTGTTTGTGCTCCTGTAACTCAGATATGCAGTACAGCCAGTTAAGGTTAAATTTTCTTTAAGTAGAATTTACTTCCTCAACCTGCTCCAGCTTTCAGTTTTATGCTACTTCAACCAGACAGGTATTTGATAGGTCAAAGATAAGAACTTTATTTCCAGTCATGTCCTCAAGGAGAATCAACTTCAGGAGAACTTTTAATCTTTATTGTTTTTTCTCTCAGCTATGACTAAACTCAGAGTGTTGTTTTTAAAGTGATGGTGACTTCAGATGCCTCCGCTTAAAGGGCCAAATAATGAAACTAAATAAGGACTTTCTAAACTGTGCTGCGTATGATGAGACATCTCTCTGATGTGCGTCTCTGTCAGATTTTTTTATTAGACAATCTTTTTTAATTATGATAAACCTCCTGTACAAACCATTTTTTAAAACAGAAACACTGGGTGCAGTGGGCCTGTCACACACTGGGTCTGTGATTTTATGAAGGCAGTATAATCAAATTATGGAGTTGAGCCTCAATGCATATTTTGAATGTATGAAGTCTTCCTTGTTAGTCGATAAGGGGGTTTCCCCTGTCAACTAGAAGACACAATTAAGTTGATATTTCCGGATGCCTGGCAGCACCTTCCTGTAAACTACAGTAAAAAAAGTAGAATAATTCCTCAAGTAACATTCCTTAACCAGAGTTTCTGGTATGACTGGAACCTCACACAAATCTTTGCCTATAAAAGCAGGTGTCAGTGGTGAATCATTTACTCAGAAGAGCTGTTCATCAAAGGAATAGGTAAGAGAGACGCTTTAGGAGATGATTTCAATTATTAGCGTTTGATCCTACATAAATGGGGAAAAGACCAATTTAACATTAATTTTGATTATATCAATATTTTCTTTTTTTTGCAGTAGAAGACAGTTAGCCTAATCGATGCTGAGAATGGTTTTAATTAGTGTCTCCCCACCAGCTTCATTTTTCTCAGCGTCATAGGCTCTTCTGCTTCTGTCTCATCATTGGGCCAAGGTAGCTCTCCGAAAACGTTTGTTTTCCACTAATTTCAGCTAGCTTGCGGGCTTAATTTTTTGGGTATAACATGACTGAAACAGGTACATGTCAAGCGCATCAAGAGGAACAGACGGATGTTATTAAAAGAAAATCCGTTTTTCAAAATAAAACAACGTTCAGAGTGTGATCGTCAATATAACAGAAATAAAATAACTTATTTATTCTTTCTCTGCGGCCGGTACCAAACGACCCGGTCTGATGGTAGACAGTTAACCTAATTGTTGCTGAGAATGGTTTTAATTATTCTCTCCCAAACAGGATTTTTCAGCTTACCAGAGTGAAAATGGTGGAATATAAAGTGATCATACAAACTGGAAATCGCGCTGGTGCCAGCACAATAAACAGTACCTACATAAAGCTGGTGGGCCCAGACGGGGAGAGCGACCGCACGTGGGCTGAAGGGCCTTTTTCCTTCTTCTCAGGACCAGTAAGTCTGAAACATGCTTTTCTGAATGTAAAACATGCTTCCTCAGCTCTACCTTCATGAGATTATACAAAGGCACGTTTAATACAAAATAATAACTTTACTGCTTATCAGTTACTTGTCTAATTGAAAACAATGTGTATTTTATAATGGTAGTGATGGGAGTCACAGTCATTATACCTGATGGCACTTTTTTAAATCACATAGTTTCTTCCCCTCTGCTTTTACCATGTTGAAAATGAGTCAGTCTATTCACTCAGTGCTCTTTTTCTTAACACTGGGTCTGTGCTTAATTAGCAAATTAAATCAATTCCTCTTGATTATTAAGAGAATGCCCAACTGTAAAGACAAAAAATGTCATCAATATATCCACACCACATTTGAATGTTATCACTAAAGTGATATAGAAAGCATAGGAAGGGGTTAGGGAAACTTTACCTTCACCTTGATGTTTTCAAAACAATTTCTGTCTTTATTCCAGGAGTCGAGTTTAAGGCCGTGTCAACACCAGACCAGGTTATTTTGCAACCGAGGTTTTGTTAAATAAAATTCTGCATCCACACGAGTGGTGTAATAAAAATAACCGAGAATAAATCCGTACACACGCAACCGTAAAATCCGCCACCAAATGATGCAATATTTGTGTAATACATATGCTACAGCAATAGGTGGCTATGTAAGGTAAAACGGGAAGGCTGTTTTAACCAATCAAAATAGTTGGAAAAGGGGAAGCGTGGCAAATACCAAAACACAAACAACAATGGTGACTCGCAAGGGTGCATCGTTTGTCTGCTAGCAAGAGGAGCAGTCTCCTTTGTTGCTCATCCTGGCGCCGCTGTTGTTGCATTAGGTTGAGCAGCTGGACATGACAGCCGAACACAGCTTACAGCAAGCCAATAAACAACAACAACTTTGTCACGTCCATTTTAGCCTATCAAGCGAACATTTACTCTAGCTAGATAACAACCTCTAACCACCTTCTAACTGTCACTCTCTGTGTTTGCATTGTTGTGTGTGCAATATTTACAAAGGCACACGCTCAGCTTTGACGTAAGCAATGGAAATAATTGCGGTTGTCATATCCACACGCAACCGCTGAAACCCGAATCGGCCGAAGATCTCACCATGGACTCCGATTTCAAACGACCATGGTTTCAGTGTTCCAAAAGCTTGGTTGCATGTGGACAGAACAGTAAAACCAGGAACATAACTTCACAGTTGCAAAATTACCCAGACTGGGGTGGTGTGTCCTGCCCTAAACCCATTGAAAGGCTGATTCTGATAGAGATAGACAAACAGGTTGTTCAGTGTTCCCTGACTGGTTACTACACCTTTCCCATCCACCACTAGATCACTGGCACCAAGGTGCACCGCTTCACAGAGGGAACAGGTTTGTAGTAATTTGCTCGTCTGTCCTGTATGCTGATTAATGTAAGAAGACAAAAAAGGAAAACAAGTTCTGAAAGCTAGATTACAAGGAGGTTTACAAGGAATAAATGCATGCCAGTTTAAAATACTGTATCAACAAGTTTAAACATTGTTGTGAGTGTTTCTTAAAGCTCATAGACTCTTTGAAGTCAAGAATCATGTTGGCTGGACGAGTCTGGAGGAGCTGAAGCAACGAAAGGAAGACTATTGGTGAGAGCTCAGAGCTTACGTAGAGTTCATACCCCCAAAATAGCATAAAGTACTTCCAAACTTGCTTCACCTTTGGCTGAATACATTCATGACTTATGATGATAAATTAAAAATCATACAACATTGTTTTCCCAGCTAGAAAGTGTATAAAAATGGGATGCTACATTTTCAAATAACATCTTACCTCACAAAAAAATAAAGCACCCTAAATAGCATAATAATGTCATTTTTAAAATGAATTCAGATGTTCTTACATGAAAAACATCTGGTGGGCCAAACTTAATTTTAGGTTTTCCTGGAAACTATTAATTTTCTTACACTCAAGACTGTGTTAGACAAATTACTTTGAAACGACTAGAAACAGTGCTCAATCATGTCAGTGACTCTGATTTTTGAGTGAGAAATTATTTTCCCATTTTTGTTTCGCATGCAGTGCACACCTAAACTAATAGTGTTGAAGTGTTAAAACAAGGTTGAAACTCAGTGACATTAAACTTCTTCATTTTGCCAGACTATGTCCAGGAACAGTGGAAGAAGGATGCTTTTTTTGGCAACCGGTTTCTGAATGGCGTCAACCCCATGATGATCAGACGTTGCACCACCCTGCCCTGTAACCTTTCTGTCACTGATGACATGGGCTCCCTCTGGGGAAAGTGGTGCTTGAAAGCTGAAATGAAGGTGATTGCCTTGACCTTGGTGGCCTAGGTATTAGAGTCATGTTGTGACCCATGACGATTCAATTTGGCAATGCATGTTGATGACATTGCTGAGCGTGGACTGGAGGCTATGCCAAATTTCTACTACAAGGATGATGGACTCAGGCTTTGGGATGTCATCCACAGGTACTATATGCATTTTTCATTATGCAGTTTTCATTATGTTATTGACCCTGAGGCTGAAGTTAGCTACCATACTCCTGCTGACAGAAACTTAAAATGTCACCACCAAGTTCTCGCTGATAAATGACTTGTTAACCACCCCCCCACACCGCAATGCATTACTTCCCTTAAATTAAAACCACCACTTTCGCTATTACATTCCTGTCATGTATGTCTTAATCAAAGGAGCTGCTGTAAAAATGTAGATGAATTACACTGAAAACACATTTATTTTCTCGTCATTATGATCTCCTGTGATTCCACTGTCTGGGAACCCAATTCACCGATCCTTGTTTTAAATTACTCACCTCAACCATGTATTTCTTTAAGCACTATTCCTTGTGTATTTGTGTGCAATTGTGTGTGAGTGTGTATGAATGTGAGTGTATTTCACATGTATATTGTGTATTTTCTTTTATATTGTGTATAATGTACTTCATAGCTTGTGAAGTGTCCAGACTCTATAAAAATGTCAAGAAATAATAGAACTAGAAATATGTTTCAAACTTTGTTTTACCACATTTCTCCAAGGTTTGTGCAGCAAGTGCTCACACACTACTACAAGAATGATGCTGAGGTCGAGCAAGACCCTGAACTGCAGAAGTGGATTTCGGACATTCTTAAACATGGATTAATTTCTCCAGCATGCGCAGGTGGTCTTAGCTCAACCCTAATGAGGATAAACGTCCACATTTATGTACCATTTTATTATCAAAATGCGAGCATAATAAAAATTCATATTACTTAAAATTTAGTCATCCAGATGTCTTAAGTAATGGATTTCTTTCTTTTTAATTCTCAGGATTTCCTCAAAGCTTTAGCTCTGTGGCTGAGTTGGTCAAGTTCGTCACCATGGTGATCTTCACCTGCTCAGCACAGCATGCAGCTGTCAACTCTGTACAGGTGAATCTTCTTAATGTTGTTTTCATGCTATTTTTGTGAAATGGGTTGATGAACTTTAACAGATGTCTCTACATTAGAAGGAGAACTGGACTGTGCAATAAAAAATATATGTGTAATATTGTATATTTTTGTATAGTATTTATAGCCTACACTTTTATTTATTTATTTATTGTTCATGTAAATACCTGCTGCTGTTTTTTATCCTGCAATACTCTGAGCCATTGAAACGAAATTGTGTTCCCATTGAACTGTAAAGTGAAATTTGAATGACAATAAAAGAAAGTCTAGTTCTAAGTCTAAGAATAACACATTCTGGCCAAAAATGCTTAAGTGTTGGAAAGTTATTGTACATTTTTGTAGAAAATCTTTGAACATCTTGGCAGCAAGCAGTAAATCGAATGCTCTGAAAAAGTTGGCTGTTGCAGGCCTCCAATAAGCTACATGGACAGACAACCTGTCTATTGACCTGTGTACTGTACTTAACCTGCCTGTGTCCACTATACCCGTTGCGTTCTGCACTCATTGCGTGTGACTGGTGTCTATGGATATATTGCTTAAGCTGTTAGCAAGCTGGTGGCACAAGACTGGTAGTGCAGTGCAGCCAAAGTTTTCCCATACTAACATTCTAGCTTGACTGTAGTGAGAGGAGCGGCTCTGGAGGGAGGCCCGAAAGGAGGGGGATGCTTTCAGTTGCCTTTAGAGTGAAATAGACGTTATCATAGTGTGTACTTGGGTTCTCAGTCAGATCCTCCATCTGTAGGAAAGAATTGCCCCCTTTGGCATGGACGTTGGGTTTTTGGGTTTAAAAGCTGCACACTTAAGGAAAGGGGAAATCTTGAACGCATATATTGCCTCTTTAATTTATCATTTGTTAATCATTCATTGCAGTATGACTATAGTGGCTGGATGCCCAACTCCCCCACCTCCCTGCAACGTCCTCCACCAACCAAAAAGGGGACAACGAACAAGGCCACGATGCTGGAGACATTCCCTGATGTCAACACAACAATTAATGGAATGGCTGCCGTGTGGCTACTCAGCAAGCAGTGCACTGACTTTGTAAGTGACCAAACGTCATGAAAAATTACATAAACCATATTAATGTTTAAGTTGTGTAAAGTACTGTTGGTCAACATTTCACCGCAGCCAAAATATCATCCTGCTCACTTCTTACAACTGTAATACATACTTGTCACATAATTGTTTTTTAAATGTATCATCAGGTCCATCTTGGCAACTATCCAGAGGAGCGCTTCACTGAGGGGATTCCCCACAAGCTGATAAAGGAATTTCAAGGAGAGCTTGAAGTGTTAAGTGATGCCATTAAAGTCAGAAACAGGAATCTGGATGTTCCATACACATACTTGAATCCAACAAAGGTAGAAAACAGTGTGTCCCTCTGAGTATCAGATGGTGTGATCTCCTCAGCGGTGAGGCAACAGTCAGGTTCACATTAATAAAAGTGAGAGAGGATGTGCATGTTCTGTTTTGAACTGACAACTTGTACATCTGTACGTGATCATTGTAAGCTGAACTTTCTCTTTTTTTTTGAATACAGCCGACTTGATTTAACTGTAGTAAAAAAAAATGCTGTTTTGAATCCTAATCCACGTCATGAATCACATTTTCTCAATGAATATGAGGGCATTTAATCAAAAATAATTACTGGAGGAAAAATCATCTTTTGCATTATGACTGTGTAAACTGTGCCTTCTGGCTCTTTGTCACGTCATTAAATTCACTATATGTTGTTAAATGCACCAATTTCATTTCCAGGTCAGGATGAGAGTCTTTACTGTGTTTTGCTGTCATTTACAGTATTTCATGCTTTCTGACACCTTTCTGTGTGTTTCACTGTTGGAGCAGTGTCCAGATAGAAAGTGGGAGCAGGGCAAAGACGGAGATGTCACTTGAGTTGACAACAGGATGTGTTGTAATCTGGTGCGTCTGTTTCTTTTTTTTTTTAAATTTTATTTTAGGAAAGTAGTACCGAAAGCAGTCATTCCTCGAATCAGAGAAAATATTCAAATTTTTTTCTATTAATCGCCCAAAGAGTTGGCGATAAATGTCTTAGCTAATTAACTAGTTACTTTACAACATGTGTTTATGGTTTTAAAAGGCCAGATAGGGATTTAGATCATATAGATTACAGGTAAACACACACACACACACACACACACACACACACACACACACACACACACAAACATTGTTTTTTACTCTGTACATCTGCCCATTTCTGTGTTATAATATCTTTAATTTAGCACAAAGTATTCACATAACAAATTATATAGTGTCAATGTGTGTATTTAAAGACCTGTCAATCAATCGGACTGTATGCAAGTTCCTGTTCTGTGTTTTGACTTGTGGTGGCATTGCTTTAATAAAACCAGATATTGAATCTGTTATTATAGTTTTTAATGTCACTGATTTTAGGCGGCACAGCTGCATATACGTTTTTTTTTTTTTAAATGTTGAGAACAAAGTATGAAACTTTTAAAAAAACTCAGAGATATTTACTAAATATCCAAACAGCAGCAGATCTAAATCTGAGCAGAGACATGACAAGATGTTTGGTGATGGTTTGAGCATGGCTTCATGAGCCGCAGAAGTACAATCATGTGATGCTTTAATGTTGTGGTGTAATGATTGTTTTCTTATTGGTATGTGGAAAAGTTGTACATTTTTCTCATGGGGTTCAAAGGACAAATAATATGTAAGGGTTTTTTGGTGGAGGAGAACTTGTAGCAAATGTGAAAATAGACCCCAACCCCATGCAAAACAAATTAAAAAACACACATTACACACATTGTTATCTGGTCTAAAAAAAAAATACCGTACAATAAATAGAACTAGGAGGAAAGATGGATGAGGGAGGGGAAATGGTCAATCATTATACGATTATAAGAGCTCATTGGCTACTCAATAAAATGTTTTTAAGGGCAAATATGCAGCTGAAAATATGTGTATAGCAGAAAATATACACACAAAATAAAGACAATTTGATAAAAATATGGAGCTTAAAGTGCAATTATGACACATTACACAAAGTCTAAGAGACTACACTCTTTGTGTCCGTGGCGCATGCCTAAAAAATGCAGAACATCAATCGGTGTAGTTCAAAAGCCCAGATCCCTGAAAAACAGTGTGTGGCTCAAATGGAGAGTTTGAGAAAGTTTTACTGTACATGGACCATTTTACTGCATAGTAAGTACTTTTACATTTGATAATTTCTTAAGGGTGTAGCCTGGCATCACCAGACAAATTCTCAAGTGCTAATCAGTTTTTTAACCTCTCACTTGATTTTTCAAATTTTCAGACCAGAATGCCTCTGTACGCAATTTGATAGACCTACAACCAAAGTGAAAAAAGTGTGATGTGGTGCTGAGCAACATAAACTGGCAGCAGAGCATTCACAGCTAAAAGCATTGAGGAAATGTAAGCTTGTCGGCTCCCTCTGAATAGGAACATAGGGAAGCTAGCTTAGTACTATAAATATTAAAGGGGCTCAGTGAGACTTGTGTGTGTGCTAGAACTTACATGAAGTCACATCCCTTTAAGCCCCTTTAATACCAACTTGGGGCTTTCTGCTGTGTTTGTACTAGCGTTGTTATAATGTTCAGATACCGGATGCATGTGCAAATGAAGCCTGAGTTTGCGGTTTAATCTATTCCACCGGCCAATGATGGACAAAGTAATTCAACTCTGCTCAGGAAATGACCCACGGTTAAAACGGTCAATCATTCAACTGCAGTGATGTATAAAGTTACTTCCTCTTTCAACTTGATGTTTTATGTTTCGTCATCCAAACACGTAGTTAATATGTAAATTAACTTAACTTTATTCCATGACCTGAGAATCAACTGGGGGAGCTGATTCTCAGCACAGTTGAAGTATAAATACTGACTGAACACTGCAGACAGATTCAGTGGCGACTTGTTTAATCAAGGGAACCGTTCATCAAATGAACTCATCACCAGGTAAGAGAGATGCTTCATGAAATAATTACACTTTATAATGACTGGACTACATTTAGATAGATGGAAAAAGATCAATTTTACACGAGTTGCAATGATATTTTTCTTTTGCATTCAGGTTAATGTATAATGACAGTTAAACTAATTGGTGGTGAGATTGGATTTTATTATCATTATTATCATTCTCTCCCAAACAGGATTCTTCTGCTTCCAGAGTGAAAATGGTGGATTATAAAGTGACAGTTTTCACAGGCAGTCTCGATCATGCCACTACTTATAACGATGTCTACATTAAGCTGGTGGGCACAGATGGAGAGAGCCACCGCACTCGGCTCATAGACTACAAAGGGCCTTTAGCCTTCATCAGAGGAGCAGTAAGTCTGAAATATCCTTCTCTAAATGTACAACAAGCTCCTCAGACTTATTTGTACATCACCAAGATATGTGCTGCAGAGAAATACTTCAATCTATGACCACAAATTATACAGAAAACCCCCCATAATGAGCTCCATGAGATGGTATTTTTCTACCTTCTACTTTCAGTAATTGTATGTCAATTTTTATGATGTCATAGCTCCGTTCTTGGTTATCAAATAAACTTTATTGTCATCTTGATGTGTTTGGCAATTTCTGTCTTTGTTCCAGGTGTCTAGTTTTACTGTGTCCTGCTCTGTCTCCATTGGAAAGCTGGTTCTGATAGAGCTAGACAAACAGCGCTTCTCACTGTTCCCTGAAGAAGACTGGTTCCCTGCCAAGGTGAAGGTAGAATCCCCTGAGGGAGACACTTACACAGTCCCCATCTACCGCTGGATCACTGACAGTGAGGTGCATCGCTTCAGAGAGGGAACAGGTTTGTGGACATTGGCTGATAGATAGATAGATAGATAGATAGATAGATAGATAGATAGATAGATAGATAGATAGATAGATAGATCCTGTCCTCTGCCAAAACTGAGAGCAACAACAGACGCTGCCTTCTTAATGAGTTTATTCAGTCTGTTGGTGTTGCTTTCTTAAATGTTCGCTCCACAGGACACCACAGCGAAGAAAGAAGATGGTGACCAGAGCCTCCTCAGGAAGTAAAGCCAGCTCAGGCCCTTTATTGTCCAAAAAAACTATGAAGTACCAGAATCTGCTACGATAGGCTGCCACTAGCACGGCAGAATTTAGAATTTTGATGTCTGACATTCTGTAATCCTGTACGCTGTTCACTGTAATGAGACATTCAAGAAAGAGAAGCTCTGAAAGCTAGATTTTAAGAAGGTGTTTAAGGAACCATCGAATCGAGGGTCTGAGGACAGAGCACATCGTTCCTTGTATACAGATTGTGAAGCCCACTGAAACAATGTGATGGTGATTTTGGGCTTGATAAATAAAATTGATTTGAGTAAATTTATTGTAACATTCCTTAAATACCAACAAGTTTAAACTTTCTTGTGGTTCTTTCTTTAAGCTCTGAGAGTGTTTGAAGACAACCACAATCTGGGCAGGTACAGTCGGGAGAAAGAGCTGAAGCGGAGAAAGGAAGAGTATCGGTGAGATCTCACATGCATACAAACCTGCTACACTTTTTGGTTGTATATATATATATATATATATATATATATATATATATATATATATATATATATGTATATATGTATATATATATATATATATATATATATATATATATATATATATATATATATATATATATATTAAATATATATACATGCTTTAATGAAGATAAACTGGCATTTGGACTGTCCTCACTGCTCTGCTCTATTTTTCCCAGCTGGGATGTGTATAAAGAGGGAATACCACACTGCATAAAGGCAAGAGACCCTTGTTCTCTGCCTCCTGAGGTCCGCTTCTCCTTCACCAAGACTATACAGTTTGACTTCACTGCAATCACAGGGTGAATTCCTCGAATTCTGTCAGATATTTCAGCTTTCAGCTCTCAAGACCTGCATATAAAAACAACATTTATAACATTTAAGTCTCTTATTCTTTCATATACCAGGATGATTGAGCTGAAACTGGAAGGGTTGGCTAATTGCAAGAAGAAGTGGAAGGATATGCATCATCTTAATCGGGCATTCTGGCATAAAACTCACATGGCAGGTACTGAACTATCATAGTAGTTTAACAGAATATTTGATACTGTTTACATAGTAGTACACATTAAACTGTATTTACTCAGATAGTCAACTTCATGTATCATGCTACCTAAAAATGTTTAAATTGTTTCTACTCCTGAGATAAGTTATGAATTTTAACTGAATGCATGATAATTTATTGGCTTCTCTACTTGGCTCACTAAATGGAAAAATTCAAAAGTAAATGAGTGTGTATCTTGGTCTTCTAGGTCTAAGTCTTCCTGGTAACTGTATTTAATTGCTTCAAGACTCTGACTGACAAATGACTGAAACAACTAGAAACAGTGTCCAATCATGTCTGTCAGTCTGATTTATGTGAAACAAATTGTTTTCCCATTGTTCTGTTTCACATGCAGTGCACACTTATACTAATAACTTCCCTCTTTTTCCAGACTATGTTCAGAAACATTGGAAGGAGGATGTGTTTTTCGGCAACCAGTATCTAAACGGCATCAACCCCATGTTGATCAGACGCTGTACGGCCCTGCCCAGTAACTTTCCTGTCACTGATGGCATGGTCTTCCTCTGTGGTCAGTCTAGCTTGGGAGAAGAAATGAAGGTGACTGTCTCGACCTTGAGTGATCTTAGTATTAGAACCATGTTTGTGAGTGCAAGTCATTTCTCATCCTCCCTAAATGTCCACCAGAAAGGCAACATATTCTTGGTTGACTACAAACTTTTGGATGGAGTGAAACCAAACGTCATCAACAGGAAGAAGCAGTACTTGATGGCTCCCCTGGTCCTCTTGCACAAAACACCTCAAGATCAGCTGATGCCAATTGCTATTCAGGTAAGATGACGAGTCAAATATAGGCAGTGTTGCCACAGTTACCTTGAAAAAGTAATCTGATTACTGACTCCTGATTACCCCTTTAAAAAGTAACTTAGTTACTTTACTAATTACTTTTTGACTGTGAATGTATGGATGTATGGGTGTGTCTCCTATGTGTTTTTATGTGTACAGTAGTTTTTATTTGGGTATTTATTTACGCATCTTCTACCTCAGCAAAGAGATGTTTTGCACTGAATAAGGACTGCACTTAATTTCGTTGTACCTGTTACAATGACAATAGAGATATTCTACTTGTTTTTAAATGTAACTAAGTTAGATTTATTAGTTACATTCAGCAGGTGCCGACTCCCCTCTCGTGTATGCGACATCACTCCCCGACACGCAAGCAGAAAGCAAAAATATATATTTTTACTGAGAAAAATGACAAAAATAATAATAACGCACAGTGACTTGAATAAATAACTTTAATCTGATTACTGGTTTGAAAACATTAACGTGTGAAAAAGTGGTCAGATTAAACTTTTAATCTGGCATCACTGAATATAGGCAATAATAAAGCTGCAAACTAGAAGCATGATATGATTCAAACTGTAAGATGTATGTTCTGCTGTAAAAGGAAGCATCCACTTTGCTAAAAGTTTTGAAGCAAGACTCTGTATCTGTGGGCCCTGTTGAAACTATCTGCTTGGTCTGTAAGCTCATGTTGCAAGTGCGTTCAGGCACAGCACAAAGAGGCTGTACATGTTTCAGACTAGTGAAGCAGCTGTCCTCCTGATAAATCCAGAGGTCCATTAAAGGTCTGAAAATATTGTAGAGGATAAAAGTTTAATTCTGTTTCTTAAATGTGCCACAGTATTAGTGACAATGATGCATTCATGGCCATGTTTAAAATCACCAAATGCATGAATGTAAAATAAGAGTGTATGCGAGACGCAATGTGAATCTGCCTGTGTAGGAGCACGTTACTGTCTGAACAATGCGCTCTTCAAATAGCATGAAAATAGTGCGTCTTTGAGCAGTTTTGTTAGTCTATGGCATCGTCTGTCTCAAAACAGCAGTGCGCCATCAGTGCGCCTGACCTAATTTTAAGAACAACATGCCCAGAGGCACACAGGTAGGTGCACGGACATTTGCTGTATCTGTAATAAATAGTCAAACATATAAGAAAAATCTAAATCATTATTAACCAGTCCTGGTGATGGATTCAACGGACCGAATCAACCTCATCCTCCTTCCTTCTCCTGCAGCTGAAGCAGACTCCAGCAGACGACAACCCCATCTTCTTTCCTACTGATTCTGAGTACGACTGGTTGATTGCCAAGATCTTTGTGAGAAGTGCAGATTTCAACTTGCATCAACTCAATGCTCACCTGCTGCGCACCCACCTGCTGGCTGAAGTGTTCACAGTGTCACTGCTGCGCAATATGCCCATGGTGCATCCTCTGTACAAGGTAACTGTGAGAGAGAATACTGAACCTGCTGTGGTTTAAGTCTATTTAAACTGCTGATTGTTGTATATTGTAAGTAGTTCACACTGAAGCATCAAGCTTTCTGACCTGGCTGACAAATAATAGTGTTAATAACAAAGTTCCTTCTCTCCCTCAGCTCCTCATACCTCACACTCGCTACACTCTGCAGATCAACATCATGGCTCGAATGCTTCTGATATCTAAGACAGGAGTTTTCACAGAGGTATGAAAAGACCAACATGACCTGTAGAATCATTTCATCTCAGTGGTCCCCAAGTGTTATTGCACCATGGACCGGTTTCATGTAAGACATAATTTTGCGGGGGGGGGGGGGGGTGCACGCTTGATTACGTGGAAATAAAATACGATTATACAACAAAGTGCATAAACACGAAGTGTATTCCTTTCTCCAGTCTACTCTGTAACTTACTAAGGTAACATACTTAACATACAAGCCACCGTCATTTGCAGTCTCCAGCAGTTGTCCACTCACTGTCCCCACAGCTGCAGTTCAGCCACTTTATCAGCCAACTTGAATACAGTTGTCCATCTCCCTCTTCTTCGGTCTCATCATAATTCTTTTTTCTTTGCAAAGTAGCTCTCCAAAGACGTTTGTTTTCCACTCATTTTAGCTAGCTTGAGGGCTGATTTTTTTAGGATATACCGTGACTGAAACAGGTTAGGGTTAGGGTAAAAGACAATCCGTTTTCAAAATAAAACAGCTTTCCGAGTGTGATCATCAATATAATGGAAATAAAATAATGTATTTATTCTTTCTCTGCGTCCCAGTACCAAACGACCCACAGACCTGTACCGGTCGGTCTCCTTCTCTGTTTTGTTGTCCTCACATATGCGACTGATCCCTAGATTGCAGCATCTGGTGGAGAGGGTATTATCACAATCCTGAAGAGATCCATGTCCTCGATAACCTACAGCTCCCTCTGTATACCAGAAGACATTGCTGACCGTGGACTGGAGGATGTGCCAAACTTCAACTACAGGGATGATGGACTCAGGCTTTGGGATATCATCAACAGGTACCGTATGCATTATGATCTTAGGTCTTAGTTACATGAAGTCACTACAAGTCTTTATACTGTTTGACAAGTTCAAAAGGCTGGTAACATTTATTTAAAATGCCGTTTACACAAGCCAGCAGGAGAGTTAAACTGTAAAGTCAGTTTGACGCAATGATCAAACTGTGTGATTAGTACATTACGTGATGAACACGTGATGTAAGTTTATGTGAAGAAACAGCTGTAAAAGTGATGATTATAATTTTGAGCATCATATCTCCTGTGGTAACTTGTTTCAGTGACATAATTTGATCTATTTGTTCTGCTAGCATTACAAAAACAGTGTGTTTCTACTGCAGTGTGTATAGAAATGTGGAAGTCAATTAGGAATGTCTTTTATTGAACTTACCCACATTTCTCAAAGGTTTGTGCAGGGAGTGCTCGGCTACTACTACAAGAATGATGCTGAGGTCAAGCAAGACTCCGAACTGCAGAAGTGGATTTCGGACATTTTTGTTCATGGATTCCTCTCCAAGAAAAGCACAGGTGGGCTTTACTGAAAAACAAACCCTAATGATGATAAATGTGCCCATTAATGTACCATGTTATTGTTAAGTTCAAATATGAATTAACTTTTAATGTAATTATCTAAACACAATATTCTGTCTAATTCTCAGGAATTCCTCAGAGCTTCACCTCTGTGGCTGAGTTGGTCAAGTTCGTCACCATGGTGATCTTCACCTGCTCAGCGCAGCATGCGGCTGTCAACTCTGGACAGGTGAATATTTTTAATCTAAGCCTACAGCCATGCTTCGTGAGGTTGTACTTTGACACAGTCCTGCTTTGAGCTACATGCAACAAATGCTAATACACTCAGGTATGATGTTTACTACGATCACTATCTTAGTTTACATTTGGTACAAAAACATAATGCCTTGTTTCCACATACAGTATGTATGTGTATGGAGGAGAGTCAAGCAGAAGTCCATTCATTCCTATAGAATCTCTGTGTGATATCTGATGTGCCTGTCCAACTCCTGTTGGGCCTCACATTACACGAGACCCGGTTAAGGAGTGTTTAACAACAATAAAAGGGGGATTTAGGTTAAATTTGGCTATCAATAATAATTAATGATTATTTTGAATAAGCCAGTTTAGCTAACAGGCTGCTAACTAGCTAACATTATTGGTCCTGTTCTTGTCCATGTAGCGCTCCAACCTCAACCTCACCTGCCGTAAAACAGACAGAATTAGCCATTCACATGTGGTTAGAGGTAGTTTATATCCACCCATAAAGAAATGCATTTCCTTGCGTTGGACACTAGGGGCATTATCCATATCGTTACAGATGTATGGACACCAGTCACACACAATTGTGGAATTTAGATATAAGTATGATGTCCCAGAGTGTGAAACTTTGCAGATGTTTTACATAAACTGTAAAACTTAATATGGCCTCTTTGATCAGTCATCTGTCAATCATTCATTGCAGTATGACTTTGATGGCTGGATGCCCAACGCCCCCAGCTCTCTGCAACGTCCTCCACCAACCAAAAAGGGGACAACTATTGAGGACACGATGCTGGACACATTCCCTGACGTCAACACAACAGTTAAGGGAATGGCCACTGTGCGATTACTCAGCAAGCAGTCCACTGACTTTGTAAGTGCCAACTGAACAAAAAACTGAACATTATGTTCACAATAGTCTATGTTTAACAAACAAAACATGAAATGTTTGTATGTATGATCTCATCAGGTGCCTCTTGGCCATTACCCAACACACCATTTCACTGAGGAGACTCCCTGCAAGCTGATGAAGGAACTTCAAGAAAGGCTTGAAGATTTCGAATTTCACGTCAAAGCCAGAAATGGAAATCTGGGAGTCCCATACACATACTTGAATCCAGCTGAGGTCGAAAATAGTGTGTCCCTTTGAGGATCAGATGGTGTGAGCTCTTCAGCTGTGGGTCAAATTCAGGTTCACTTTAACAAAAGTGAGAAAGGATCTGCATGTTCTGTTTTTAACTGATAACTGTACTTCAGCATGTGATGTTTTTAATACAGCTGACTTGAATTATTTGTGGTAAAAAAAATGTGCTCTCTTAATCCACAGTATAAAACTTATGTTGTTAATTGACATTTTAGGGCCTTTAACATATGCTTTCGTCCAAAGTCACTTGCAGTAATTCATACATACATACACTGATGGTGGTGGCTACCATGCAATGTGCTGACCAGCACATCAGGAGCAGTTTGGGGTTCAGTATCTTTCCCAAAGACACTTTGACATCCAGACCAGGGGAATCGAACCAACGGCCTTCCAATAACAAGACGCTGGCTCTACCCCTGAGCCACAGCCCCTGTTACAGGGCATCTAATCAAACAAAATTAATGTTGTTATGTAACTGACTATATTACTGGTGTGAAAGATAGGCTTTTGAAGTAAACTGTGTCTCATGATCAATTTTCACAATGAAGATAAATTAATTGTGCTTTGCTAAATTCACTATAAGTTGTTATATGTATCTATATGTACTTATCACATGGAAAATGGTTCAGTGCAGTATGTCACCAGAATAAGAGATACTCCCTCCATGGTCCTGTGCTCCATGAGTCAGTTGTTTCTGTAAAACACCTGTCTGCCCTTAGACACTCACTATAGAAACTCTTTTATAATAATAAAGAAATTATTTAAAATGTCTATGCTGCCCTTTATAAAAAAAAAAAAAACATTTGGCTCATATTTAATAACACAGCATGAAGTTGCTGTTTTGAGAAGTTTGTTCTGAGTTGAGATATTTAAGAGAAACTTGAATTAGCTGTTTAATCTATATTGTTCAAAAACTGAAAACATGCTGTTTTTCATTAAAAAGTTCTCCCAGGACTTTTATGCTGCAAACATATGATGATCCGATAGAATACAATGTCTTATTGTAGATACACAACAGTATACAAAGAGGTAAAAAGATGCTCAACCTTAATCTAGGTTGAGCAGATTAAATTTAAGGTGAACAAAACTTACCTCTGAACACTTGTGCATCATGTGGTGGTTGTTTAATAGTGTGTTCACCACCAGCAAAACAAGTTTGACCATAATATAATTTGTGTTCTCCTTACAAATACAGTGTTTATCCACCACAGCTGGATAACTTTACTACTTTGGCCTTAAGCTAAAGTTAGCCAGCAACGGAACACAAGGAGAGTGCACCTGTGTTTAAATTCTCACCAGAGACTGTGATTCTCCCTCTTCTGTTCCCCTCTTCACTCTTTAATGTCTCCAGGAAAAAAAATACATTAACCATCCAGCTCCAGTCAGCAGTCAACATTTCAGTGAGGTGATATAAACTGCAGAGAATCACCACACAAAATTGCAAATGGGAATTGGTTTTTAATCTCTCAGTTAATTTTCAAGATTACTATTTCATTGGGTGCAGACCAGAATGCCTCTGCACACAATTGGATAGAGGCTTTTAAAACATGCACAGAGTCACATCCTTTGGACAGCCGCAGGATATAGGACCTGATTAATTCACAAAGAAATCCACAGTCCAGCAGCATTAAACAACTTAAACAGTCAACTTACATATGGCTGATAAAAAGTGATTTAAACATGTAAATTGCTGCAAAATGGTTCACAGAACCCCTTTAATACAAATTTGTGGCCTGCTGTTGTGTTTGTATTAGGGCAGTTATAGTGTTCTGATACTGGTCGCATGTGCCAGAGCAAATGAAGCATGACTATGTTGGTGCCCTTTTACTGTAATATGCAAATAACTTAACTTTGAGAAGGAAACGGCACACAAAGAATGGAGCTTGTTTGAACAACCCTTGATTGTGG
The DNA here is from genome assembly GCA_963678695.2 of Diplodus puntazzo. NCBI lineage: Eukaryota > Metazoa > Chordata > Actinopteri > Spariformes > Sparidae > Diplodus > Diplodus puntazzo. Next base: position 14,071,341 of record OZ023156.1, on the reverse strand, counting down.
GTGATAAATTGGCAAGAGCAAACATTCTCTGTTTCCACAGTATTCAGATAGTTTATTGCTACTTCAACCAAACAGGTAGTGGATATGTTAGAAACTGTAGATTTGCTCCCCCTTCATGTCAGTGGTCTGTGACAAGGAGACCAGCAATAGTGGTGCAAGCACCTCCCACTGTTCCTCCCACTTTATAAATAGAGGCCTGGATGAGGCCTCCCTCCTCTTTGTCTCCAAACTTTTACCAGGCTGAGTGTGTGTTGGTGCTCACCTGAGTTTGCCATGTGTATTTGAAATCCCTCACTAACCATGGCAATCAACCAGGAAGAACTATAATTCCAACATTCACATTTGTGGCTCCAGTTAGAACCATTATATATAAAACAAATGGTCCTTCGAGCCGGATACTGAGCTACTCTCCAGACAGTGACCTAAAATGGCTGATTCAGAGACTGATGGTATTAATCCTGTTGATGAGTTCACTGTTGAAGCTGGGGGGGGGGGCGCAAAGTTTGACGCATGTAAAGAACAGGCACTTTTGATAGCCCAGGTGATAGTAAACGTAAATTCCCAGGCTATTAACAACTACACAACGATACATAAAACACATTAATAAATCATCAGAGCCAGCCGCTCCATAATAAAAACGTGTCTTACCGTCACGCAGTCATCCATATCTATCTATATGCTCTCTGAGATTTCTCTCTTTTTCTCCGCTCTCCCCTTGTGTCGCTTGATGCCTCGATTCATTTTTTTGCTAGCTTAAACTCAGTCAACTTCCAACCTCCAACTTCCAACAACCACACTCAGACGGTCTACTCAATTCAGTCTTGAAATTCCCAGAAGGCATTGCTGCATTTTAACTTTTGCAAACAACTATTCAAATTAAAAATGCAGGTAGATTTGTTTTATTTCAAACCATGCACGTTTTTTAATATCTGAATAAGACATTTCGCTACAAAAGAATGCAGTGATCTAAAAGTTTGTGACTGTAGAAGGTAACCATGACTGTGATATAGACGCACGTATGTGACCTATAAATACAGCTTAGCTGAAAAAGTTTGTGCTGAAAAGAATTAGGAGCTATGTGGATTGCCATTGGCATGGGATTCTTGGAATGGCTGGTAGAAATGAGCTTGGGGCGGCAATGTGATTAGTCAGTCGGCTGCGAGCGGCCGCATCACATGGCGGTGATCTGTTTGCCCACATTGCCCAGTGGCCAATCCGTCCCTGGTTGCCACCTATCGGTTTGGACATGGAACAACAGCTGCAAGCAAGAGAAAAAAAAACTTGTGACGGCTGCGCAGAGCCAGGCGGCTGTCCCGTTGCACCGGCCATTCTGGTATTCTCCAGAACGTCCAGATGGCCAGTCTGCCCCTGCTCCTGCCCCCTCGAACATGAGATACACTAAGTCTCACTTTGATTCAACTCCTCTGCTTTCTAAAAGTGGCTATCCCAGTGTCTCTCAAACTCCTCCAGTGCCTTAAACACTACAGGGAGGCTCAGCCCCTATTCAGGTTCCCACTGCTACTGCTCAGTTTGCCCCATTATCTATCCCTCCTGTGTCTGCACCTGCGATACAAACTTCCCTTTCTCTTCACCATGTACCTGCACCTCCAGTCACGGCCCAAGCCCCTGACCATTCTGCATCCATGCTGGGCCCTGGACAGCCCGCCTTCACTAGGAGTCTACCACCAATGCAAAACATGTCATCCCAGCAGCCATAATATGTGCATTCGTCAATCTAACCCCCCAGCGCTATGGATCTGATCATGGCCTCCGCTTATGGAATACCAAAACCCTCACTTCCTGTTTTTAAAAGTGGTCGAGAGAGTGATTTTGCCCTTCTGAAGATGGCCCTGGATAACCTCCTGGACAATCATCCCCATCTTACTGAGCAATACAAATATCAGGTCCTCTTGGAACAACTTCAGCACACAGGAGCCAATAAATTGGCCAGGTCCAGCATGCACAATGTGAGACCATATTCCACTGCCCTCCAAGCACTTCAGGAGAAGTATGGTCAGTCAAGGCTGCTAGTTCAGAGTGAAATTGGAACAATATTAAATTCCCCAATCATTCGTATAGGTGATGCAGAGGCCTTTGATGATTTTTCTCTTTCTGTCCATGCTCTGGTAGGAATGCTGCTGTCCCTAGAGGGCACCAATGGGTCTGAATTAAGATTTGGCTCACATGTTGACAGACTCCTCAGTGAACTCCCTGTACAGTATCGAGATGGATTTGTTGAACACTGCATCAATAGTGGCATTCTGACTGGGCAGACGACTAAAACTTACTCCCTCCTTGACCTTTCAACTTGGCTTCAGTTTAAATCGAGAGCCAAATGCAAATCAGAGAGAGCTGTAGAGCTTCACAAACTGGAAAGACCACAAGCTGGGAAACGCCAGCCCTCCGGACAAGCCTCCGCTATCTACCTGTCAACATCTGATGTAGATGGCCCACTGAGAGCATACACAAAGGAAAAGGTAAATGTCAACATTAAACCTGAGCCTTACTGTCCCTACTGTAACATTAGAGACCATTTCCTTGGTTCATGCACAGAGTTTAAAAAACTCTCTAAACTGGACATTGACAAATGGATTAGAGAGAAAGAAAGATGCAGCAAATGTGTGAGAATACACAAAACGGACAAATGCTCCCTAAAGAGGCTGTGTAACATCTGTAAAGAGATTCATCTGGCCATTCTCCATGATGTCAATGCAACCAAATCAGCCACAGTGATGTTGACATCCTCTCCCTCTGAGCTCCTTTACATTGACAAACCTAATCGCTCCTATTAAGTAATGCTGAAGGTTGTGAATGTATGCATCCACAATGGTTAACAAACGTTTAAAACTTATGCAGTCCTTGATGATGGTGCAGATAGATCTATCTTGCTCCCCCAAGCTGTCCAGCAGTTGAGCCTCGCAACGCAGCCCGAAACCATCTCATTACGCACAGTAATACATGATATAGTGCAATTGGATGGAGCATCTGTCTCCTTTGAAATCTCCCCTATTGGCCAGCCATAAGAAAGACATGTTATCAATGGAGCATTCACTGCAGAGAATCTTGGACTGTCAGAACACACATACCCCGTGAAGCAGCTACAAGAGCAATATCATCATCTCAGAGGTATCCCATTACAGTCTATTGATCATGTATGTCCTCTCGTCCTCATCGGCTCAGACTATTCCCATCTCATCACAGCAACAGAGCCAATACTCATGGGACCCCCTGGTGGCCCACTGGCAGTACACACCAGGCTAGGATGGGCTCTCCAAGGACCAGCCAGTTTAATCCAAACCCAGAACACTTTCTCCTCCACCTTTACCTGCTTGAAAAGCGAACTGCTCAGGAATGTTGAAAGACTGTGGCAGATTGACACTTTGCCCTATATGAATGAAAAGACAGTCACAAGGTCAAAACATGACAAAATAGCTCTTGATCTTCTCCATTCTAAGACAACTAGAGTAGATATAGATGGTGTAATGCACCGTCTCTGTAATGGTCTTGCCCCGTCTCTGTGCTACAGAAAAACGCCTAGTCAAAGACCTCAAACTGTCTGATAAATGTCAAGAGGAAATGGATAACCTTGTGCAATCTGGCTACATTCAAAGGATTCCAAGTGAGCAGATAGACCAACCAAAGGAAACCTGGTATTTACCGCATCACACTGTCGAACACAACAACAAATACAGTTGTATTTGAGTTGAGTTGAGTTGTATTTGACTGCTCCTTTGAGTACATGGGACAAAGTCTAAACAAATGTCTTCTGCCTGGCCCGACACTCGGTCCCTCTCTGCTTGGAGTTCTTCTTAGATTCCGCCAACATCCTGTTGCCATCTGTGGAGATATCAAATGTATGTTTCATCAAGTACGCCTTTTGAATGAGGACAAACCTCTGCTGCATTTTTATATGGAGAGGGATGCAACTAGACCAGGAGCCTAGTGTGTATGAGTGGCAAGTCTTGCCTTTTGAAACAACCTGTAGCCCATGCTGTGCCACCTACGCATTCCACAAACATGTTCAAGATCACTGCGATGGAAATGAGGAGGTCCTTCAATCTGTCCAACAATGTTTTTATGTTGATAACTGCCTCCAAAGCTTCCATTCCTGTCATGAAGCCAAGTCACTAGTTGACAAAATGCGATCCCTGCTGGCTAATGGTGGTTTTGACATCAGACAATGGGCTAGTAATAATCCAGTTGTAATATACCATAGTCCACCTGAGGCAAAGTCCAAAACTAATGAACTGTGGCTCTCTGAAGAGGGAGACCCCAAAGAAAGGACACTAGGTCTCCAATGGAACTGCTTGAAAGACACACTAAGTTACAAAACCAGACCCATCATCTATCATCAACCTACAATGAGGAACATCTGCAAAGTGGCAAGTGGCAAGTCAATATGATCCCTAGGGATGGGAATTGATAAGAATTTAACGATTACGATTCCATTATCGATATTGCTTATCGATCCGATTCCTTATCGATTCTCTTATTGATTTTCATTGGGAATAAGTACAACTTTCTTTCTTTGTTTTGACTCTCTTTAATATCTGATTTTCACATTAATTGGTCCAGACAAAAAAAATAAATGTTTGACTTTTTAAGCCCAACTGCCATTATGTGCCATAAAAACTAAAAACACACACTGAAAACAGTCAAGGAAGAGCTTGTGCCTTTTGGAATATTAACAGTGCTCATCTGCATTCAACTTGAAACAAAATTCAACTGACATAAAAAATACAACAAAGTCTTATGTAAAGATAAGACCACAACTACAACTTTGGCAAATTAACCATTTTTGTGCAGAAAAATGATCATGTTTGCCCTCTCAGGAAGGATACGAGATCTTTCTGGACTTAGGGTGTCTCCAGCAGTGGAGAACACCCTTTCAGAAGGGGTGGAAGATGCTTGGACACAGAGATACTTCTCGGCAAGAGCTGACAACACTGGCAATGTGTCACTCTTCTTCCACCACCAGAGGCTGGCACTGTCTTTAGTTGGAATGGAAGGAAGGCTTCTATAAAGCTGGATTCCTTGATCCACTCTCTGGGCTGTGGAGACAGGGGGCTGCTGCGTGGAAAGCAGCTGGCTGTCCTCTTCTTCGAAAAGTTCCTCTAGGGCTGTCCTCTTTTTCTGCTTTACAGGTGGCATCTGAACATATGACATAACCGCAAGGTTTAGTTTTAAATTAAATAATGTAATAATCCCTGCCATCTATCAACATTCATCACAGTTAGCTACAATAAACTTACATAGTCCTCCTCCTCTTCTTCTTTATCCTCTTCTTCTGCCTGCCCCTGTGTCTCTCTTGGCTCTGACAGCTTGAGAAGAAATTTACAGAGTAAGAACCACAGAGCAAGAAGAAAAAGTCTCACAACAGAAATTTGCTAAAGGCGTTGTCAAATTCAAACACCTTCTCAACTGCCTCTGTGTTTGCTGCCACTGCTGATGCCCTGACCCTGTCCCAGATGTCATCCCTGTCCATTTTATATTTAAATCTGTGTTGGATCTAACACAGTGGCTTCCTCGAGGAATGCCTGGATATCATCATCCTTAAGTTTAAAATGAAGGACAAACAACACATATTTAGGAGAAAATGTGACTGACAGTAAATAACCATTAGTGTATATGATTAATTGTCATATAGTAATTCATCATTACATGTCAGTGACTGTACCTGGTAACGTTTGGAAAGATCATTCCAGATGTTCTCCTTGACGCTCCTGACGAAAGCAGAGTCGTCTGCCTGCACTGTGCACTTTGCGCAATTTCTGAAGGATGGGCAATATCTGGCCACAGGTCGGATTTTTCTCACTGGAGACAGCAAGTGTGGATGTGTAATGCATCCTCATCAGCAGCACAAACTCCTCTGCTTTCCTCAGGTCTTCATTGCCCATTCTGGCCAGTCTGCAAAACAAAAAATATATTTTGCATTAACAACAAACAACCCTTTTAATGGCTATAGTCAACCAAGTTTTATGCAAGTCATTTTATTTTTTTCAAACATTAATTACTTCTCTTTCTCCATGGGCTTTCTAAGCCGTTGGTCTATAGCTGCAGCTTGGATTGCAGGAAACTGTTCACAAAATCTCTACATCATCAGATACAGAGAGTTCCATCTCGTCCTCACATCTAAAAGGAGCATGTGCTGGGGCAGCTCTGCAGGCACACACACACACACACACACACACACACACACACACACACACACACACACACACACACACACACACACACGAGATTATGAGATTACACTAAACAACATATTACCATTACTTTATCATTTTGAAACTGATCCTAATCTGTTCATATGTTACAATGTGTATGTCGTTAGCTTGCAATTAAATTATTCAAACAGTAGGTATTACTTACTGAGGAGTTGTTGCTTTTCCTTAAGGACTACTTTAGCCATGTGGGATCTCTTCATCCATATGATCACAGAACGAATCCTTGCTGCCCAGTTGGAAACTGTATTGCAGTTGTACAGCTTCTGAGCTCCAAGGTTAAGCGTGTGCGCAAAACATTGAAACTTGATGATGTTTAGCGTTTTCACAGCTACATCCATGTTTGCTGCGTTTTCCACAGTTGCTGCCACCACCTTCTCTTTCACTCCAAACTCCTCCAGGATCCCCTCAATCTCTTCGGCCACAGCTGTCCCTGTTTGAGCTTTGTACACTGCTTGGGTTTTGAGGACTTTTTCTTTACTCTGACCTTCCCTGACAAAGTGCAATGTTACGGTGAGGTAGTGGTCTTGGCTGAAACTAGTCCAACCATCTGCTGTGATGGCTGCGTTCGTGACATGTTTCAGGTCTGTGATCAGATTGCTCTTTTCAACCCCATACCAGGCAGGAATCAGATGATTTGTTAAACTGTCTCTGTTTGGGGCATTGAATTTTGGGTTGAGTGTCTTTACCATCTCCCTACAGAAAATATATTGTAGGACTAAGAATGAATGAAACAGAACTATACTGACATAAAAACAAGCAACTTTCCCTTACAAAAATGTCCTGTGGTACTGGAAAATTTTCCTGTAATATTCCTGTGGTACGACCTTAAAGTTCCACAGGAGTGGTAAAATACTCTGGTAATGTACCACAGAACCTGTGGTACTGAACCACACAATACAATGCCCTGTGGTACTGTACCGCATATATACCACACAATACAATGCCCTGTGGTACTGTACCATAGATTTACCATACAATGCCCTGTGGTACTGTACCATAGATTTACCATATAAAGCCCTGTGGTACTGTACCATACATTTACAATACAATGCCCTGTGGTACTGTACCATAGATTTACCATATGAAGCCCTGTGGTACTGTACCATACATTTACAATACAACGCCCTGTGGTACTGTACCATAGATTTACCATATGAAGCCCTGTGGTACTGTACCATACATTTACAATACAATGCCCTGTGGTACTGTACCATAGATTTACCATATGAAGCCCTGTGGTACTGTACCATAGATTTACCATATAAAGCCCTGTGGTACTGTACCATACATTTACAATACAATGTCCTGTGGTACTGTACAGTGTTAATGTTTTTTTTCCATATATCTTTTATTCTACACAGTAAAGCTATCTACATAGACCCTTAATGTGCTGTGTCAACATTTTAAAAGTACCCTGTCATTATGGCAGGGTCAGTAGTATGTCATTTAACATATACCAACAAAAATGTGAGAAATAAAAAAAACATAATAATAACAATGGATGCAAGTGCACGTAGTATCATGTCCATGTGAAAGTTGACTCTCACACGCTTCAAAAACAAAAAAAACACATCCACGTCACCTCCGGGGCTCTGTTGAAAGGAATACTAACTGACAGATGTTGTGCATGATTTTTGGACTTGAGAAATCATAATATAACTTCCTTAGTGTCTCATATCTATTCACCAAAAAAGATGTTCTTTGTTATTTTACTCATTGTAACCAATTTGTTGAATTTGTAACCAATTTCTTCATCTTCTCTTGTAAGTTCTTTATACACCAACACAGATTGAATGTTGATTGAATGATCCTACAAATGACTTTTGTAAGAGGCTGATAAAGCATACCTTTCTGACATAAATGTACCAATACCAGGACAAACAAGACACAGCTGGACACTGGCAAAGGTAAGTATTGACTTAATTAATCTAGGTGATGTCAAGTTCATTGGTTTTAATATGCAATTTAGCCTTCTTCTCATCACAGATGGATTAGCTAAATTGGCTAATGTGTGTGGTCATAGCTAACATTAGGTAAATGCTGTAACGTTAACAGAATGAATAAGCCAATGAGGCCTACTGTTTACTCTTAAATTCATTTAGCTAGCGCTAATTTAGCATTTGGAAAGGAACGTCTTAAATAGCGTTAGCATCGCTACATTGCTTAAGTTGCTAGCGCTAATTTAACATTAGCAAAAGAACACTTGAATTAGCGTTAGCATCGCTAAATTTCTAGCGCAAAATTGTAGCGCTAATTTAACGTTAGTAGATGAACATTTGAATTAGCGTTAGCAAAGGCAATGGCTGTTAGTGTCAATGAATATATTCTTTTTTACACGTCTCTGTCCGTTGTCAGACGGAATAAGTATAAATTAAAATGACAACAAACAAAAAAACTCTTTATTTACTGCCTATTAAGATTTGCTGCATGTTATAACCAGCCAAAGGATTAACCTTACAGTTTGAAGTTCTGAGGTATTGTCTAAGCAATTTTGTCTTTCCTCTTTTTCAGCAATAGCTGCAGCCCAGTTTCGTGGCACACCTCTGCATTTCCTTCAAGAAGCAGTAAGGAACAATATTTTGAATGAACTGTTAAAAAGGAAAATAAAGTACTCTAAAAAAAGTGTTTCTGTTTGGCCACCAGAGAATGTAAGTTCTGTGTCCCCTCCATTTTATTCTGGGGGTGTCTGTTAAATATAATTTATAAACATTGGTTTATTTTCATTGTTCCTAAATCCATTAATGATAAATGTTTTATTCTTTGTATCTCATACTGCATATTTTAAGATTTAAATAAAATATGTCCTCTGAGAATATGGTGTCCTTTTCTTTTTATTAATTAAAGGTTGTGTTTAGATTTGTTGTTGTGTATGGTATATGGTGTAGTATAGTATCACAGGATGTGTAATACAGTACCACAGAATGTACGGTATAGTACCACAGAATGTATGGTATAGTACCACAGAATGTACGGTAAATTACGACAGAATGTACGGTAAAGTACCACAGAATGTACGGTAAAGTACCACAGAATGTACGGTATAGTACCACAGAATGTACGGTAAAGTACCACAGAATGTACGGTAAAGTACCACAGTGCCTGAGGTACAATCCTGTGGTTAATGTCCCAAAATACCACAGGAACCCCTCGAGTACCACAGGAATTTACTACAGGAACGTGAGGTACAGTACCACAAGAACATGAGGTACCAGTACCACAGAAATCGCATTTTTTTTTATGGTATTTTTACCACAGGACATTTTTGTAAGGGTTGGCATTTGTTATTTTCATTTGAAAAGACATGCTGGACAAACTACAGCAAATTAACCTACCGAAATTCAGAGGCATCCACTGTGGCAAACGGGTGCAAACCCTTTACCACAAACTTAGTCACTGCTCGGTGACATTCGTTTGTCCTCGCCTCGGTCATTTTATTCTTCCCTGCCTCTTTGAACGGGTAAGCTAGAGGTGCACGAGAGCAACTTGCTGCAGCCTCTGAGCTAGTGTGAGAGCCAGCCTCTGAGCCAGCCAGACTCTGGCCGTCATCATCATCTAAATTTGATGGACAATAACAATAGAGATTATTCGTAAAGTAAACATCTACACAATGAAATGGCGCTCACATTAACTAAGAAGACAGGGCCTGCCTGGAGAGTTTAAAGCTACCTTCATTAACAGATGGCGTCCGGTTAACTCCGCTGCTGCTTGACTGACTTGCGTCGCTAAGTAGTGTATCAAACACGCGACAGTCCTGCAAATGAATTGCATGCTGTGTGGCCAAATGTTTATGCATATCGGAGGTAGTTCCCCCCTTTGATGAAATTAAAGTTTCACACGTGTTGCAAGTGACAGTCTTGTCGTCTTTTCGCGAGAAATGTAACCAAACTTTAGAGTGTTTCTGCCGCGTCGCCATGTTTGCTGCGCTCTGAACCAAAACAACGCAGCACGTGTGTCACGTCATCACGCATTTGCAACGAGCAGAACCGATAAGCGGATTCGTTAAGCAGGCATGCTAATGATTCCGAGGAATCCATACACTGGGCACCAGTTCTGAAGAAGAACCGGTTCTCGATTCCCATCCCTAGTGATCCCCTGGGTTTTCTGACTCCCTTTACAACCCGTGTTTTGTGATGCCTCTGAATGTGTCTATGGTGCAGTTGCCTTCCTTCAGACTAAGGACAAGCTTGACAGCATCCATGTTAGCTTCATCATGGCTAGGTCTCGTATAGCCCCTAAACGCCAGCTATCTATCCCTCGCCTTGAACTGTGTGCAGCCCTAACTGATGCTCGGCTGGCTAATCTTCTCAGCTCTGAACTCACTATCCCCCTACAATCCATGACACTTTGGACAGACTCATCTACAGTCCTATCATGGTTAACATCCAACTCCTGTCGCAAAGGTGTTTGTTGGAACAAGAGTAGCTGAAATTCAGACCCTGATTGACACAAAGTGCTGGTTTGTTGACTCAAAGAATAACCCAGCTGATGACATAACACGGGGCAGAACTCTCCTAAAAATCTCCCAGCAAAACAGATGAAGACAAGGCCCTCCATTCCTCCTGCTGAACGCTAACTGCTGGCCAGTCAGTCCATCTGTACTAACTGAATCAGAACCTCTTGAGGAAGTCAGGAAATCCATGTTCTGTGGCACAGTGATGTCAGATGACCTAAAACTCCCTGATCTGAACAAACATGACCCTGAATATGACCCTGAACTTGGCTTAATCATAGTGGGAGGCCAACTTCGAAGAGCAGAGACCCTTGACCATGACTATATCCATCCAATTATATTGGACCCAAAAAATCCCATAACCAAACTCATTATTAAGCATTATGATGAGAAACTTCTCCATCCAGGGCCTGAGCGTGTCCTGGGAGAAATGAGACGCAGGTACTGGATCCTGCGTGGCCGCCAAGCTATTCGTCAACACCAGTGTCAAGACTACTTAAAATTCCAGTCTTCAATTTATATTTGGAAATTCTTTGAAAACCTGCGCTCTAATTTTTAGGAAGGGAAAAGAGAAGCAGTTCGGAGAGGAAGTTTTTTTTCCAAACTGCCTAGTGAGTTCACTCAGTGCCCAAGACTCCTAAAACGATAAAAAAAAAAAAAGGGGGAAGCAGCTCAGAGAAATAACTCCCTTTGTCTCTGAACCGCTTCCGTTTTTTGTAGTCTTGGGAATCTTGGGCAATGAGTGAAGTGAAAGCAGACTGTTCCTCTTTAACTCAACAATAGGCAGTGGTGTGCGCAGACTTTTTGAAGGGCAGCGGCGAAAATACAGCGCGTTCTTGCCACTGAAAAGGACACTTTAGCACGTGTTTTGGCCCCAAGGGGGCAGTTCAGTGAGTTTTGCCAAGCAAGAGGGCACTTAAGCACGCGTTTTGGCTCCCAAGAGGGCACTTTAGTGCACGTTTTTGCCACCCAAGAGGGCAGTTTATCATGTTTTAACCAGCCAAGGGGGCAGTTCAGTGTCTTTGGCTCCCAAGAGAGCACTTTGGCACGCGTTTTTCAACAATTGAGGGCTCACACGAGGGCTCAATTCAAGACAGCAGAAAGTATTACAATAAAGTCCCCCCTCCCTGTCCTACCAGGAGTCCAAACATGGTGAGGTGCTCTTGAGAGTGACCTTTCAGTTTCACGTGTGGTTGGGCAAAGTCCCAGAGGGAGGGCCAGCTATTCAAAAGTCCCAGGTACTGTGCTTGATCCTGAGTGGTGCAGACAGACGATTAGGCATCAGAGGAGCGGTGGCTGCAAGAAGAAGTGTGGTGGTGGAGCAGGTCAGTGAGGTGGGAAGGGGCCTGGTTATGGATGACTTTGTGAGTGAGGATTTTGAATTGGATCCATTCTGGGGCTGGGAGCCAGTAGAGGTTCTGGAGGACAGGCGGTGATGTTGTCACGGGCGAGGGAGTAGGTTAGCAGTTTATCCGGAAATGGCTGAACACAGACTGGAGCTTGTTTGAGCAATCTTGGACTGATCCAAACTTTCGGTTGGTCAGATATGGAGTATGGAGAGTAACAGATGAAGTTGCTTTCAGCAGAATTTACCTCAACAATACTGCTGCAACTTGAAGTTTCATGTTATTTCAAATGGATAGTGTATATGTAAAAGATCTTAACTTGAGAATCCACTTGGGGAGCATGCATTCAGGTTAATGTATAATTACAATTAACCTAATCAGTGCTGAGAATGGTTATTATTCTCCCTCCAACAGGAATCTTGTGCTTTCCAGAATGAAAATGGTGGATTATGAAGTGACCATATTCACCGGCAATCGCGCCCATGCCACCACTATTAACAATGTCTTTGTTAAGCTGGTGGGAACAGATGGGGAGAGCAATCGCACATGGGCCAGAGGACCTTTATCTGTCCTAACAGGAACAGTAAGTCTCAAATATACTTCTAAAATTGTACAGGACATTTCCTCATGAGATGATACAAAGCCAGATTTAATACCAATTTAGAAAAGCTGATGTAAGTCCTCAGCAACTCAGACTCATATGCGCTGCAACAAGGTATGTGCTGAAACACAACTCTTCAACCCTAAAAAAGTCCCATTATGAGCTCCTTAAGCTGATATGTTATGCAAAGTTCCCTTCTACTTTCAGTAACTGTATGCCAATTATTGTGACGTTACAGCTCCGTTCTTGGTTATCAAATGAAATGTATCTCCACCTTGAAGTTTTTCAAATGTTTTCTATCTTTATTCCAGGAGTATCGTTTTACCGTGTCCTGCCCTAAATCCATTGGAAAGCTGGTTCTGATAGAGCTGGACAAACAGCGTTTCTTGTTGTTCCCTGAAGATGCCTGGTTCCCTGACAAGGTGGAAGTAAAATCCCCTGAGGGAGACACCTACACCTTTCCCATCTACCGCTGGATCACTGACAGTGAGGTGCACTACTTCAGAGAGGGAACAGGTTTGTTGAAACTGTTTTTCTGACACCTGCGTTGATCAACATAATGAAACATTCAACATCAAAGAGAAGTTGCGAAAGCTAGATTATAAGGAGGTTTACAATAGGGGTGGTTAATCAGCCCAATTTCCTGATTGGATTCGATTCCGATTATTGAAGTCTCGATTCGATTATAAATCGATTTTCGATTATTAACGATTATGGATTCGATTTTCGATTATTAACGATTATTGATCTTCCATTTAACATCACTTAGCTGCTGAATTATTTTACTTCTCTTTTGAGTAACACCTCACAGCACCTTCAATATTGTATAGTGTAACTGTAATATCAAAATTACTATTTTTTGCTTTGTTTTAAATATAGTCTTTCACTGTTAAAAGAAAGTTGCCAAGCTCAGAAGCCGGACTCATGTTAGAAGCATTGTTGGTGACGAGAAACAGGTCGTGCTTCTCTATTCCCCACTCAGCTGCCATCGCTTTAAGAAACTCACACATATTTGCACTTGTGGCTATCATCCATAGCTCTCGTCTGAAGTATGTAGGACATTAGCTTCCATTAACTGCTGACATAATGAGCTGTAACGGTCACGTATGAGACTGTAGCTGTGGATGTCCAGGCATCGCAGGTTGTTGCTACCCCGTAAGCAGAGTTGAGGGACTCTTGCACGGAAAGCTTTGTCTCCTTGTAATGATTTGGAATCGATTTAAGCGTGAAAAAGCTCCGGGATGGAATAACATATCTTGGCTCCAGACTGTGGACCATGTAGCGGAAGCCGGTAAGAGGAGGACTCTGGTTTGTATTACAATTAAAAAAATAAATAAATAAAAATAAAAAAATAAAAACATATATTTTTTATCGATTTTTGGAAATGTAATAATCGACTCATAATTGTCAATATTATAATCGCGATTAATCAATAATCGATTTTTTTCATCATCCCTAGTTTACAAAGAGTAAATTTATGCAAACACATCAACAAGTTGAAAGTTTCTTGTGGTTCTGTCTTTCAGCTCTGTGAGTCTTTGAAGACAAGAATCCTCTCGGCAGGTACAGTCGGGAGAAAGAGCTGAAGCAGCGAGCAGAAGATTATCGGTGAGATCTCCAAGCTTACACATTTTAGATTTATGCACCCAAAACTAACATGTCTTGTTTGGAAATATTTTTATATGATGAGAATTCCAAAACACTTTTGTAGATCTGCAAGGATCTATTGATTGTGAATGCTGAGTCAGCATTAACAAAATATGTTTTACATATATGTTTTATGATTTCTTCCGCCTACTTTTTCCAATTTGTATCTTTTTTTACTTAAAAAAACATTCAAACATCAAAATAATCAGCTCCATTGGGAACTGTGTGCCATAACCTTTCTCTTTTATGTCACACATACTTTTAAAAATATTCAGTGTTTTCTGACAGCATATATTCCCCTTTAAATGGAATGGTGGAATGTTCAAAGATATATATATATATATTTGTTCAAGCTTTTTCATCTGCTCATTCATGTTATCAACTAAACACTCTTTTGAAGATTTTAAGTACTATTCAACTTTCAAATGACATTGAAACTGTTTTCCAGAATATTCCATTTTATCTGAAGCTTAGTTACAATGGAAGCCAGTTAGAAAACCTATGGCCATCATTTTGTCTCTTCCCTCATTTCCAACATTCACTGAAACTTTCTCATATCAATTCAGTTTGTTCGTAACATTCATATTTTCTACACATACACAGTTCAAAGGTTCACTATTTTTTATCGTATTTGAGGAAGAAGAAAGTGTGTGAGAGGTCAACTTCAGCTAAAATCTCTGTGAAATGAACTCTTGAGTTAAACAGTAGTCACCCTTACCATGGCAGCCTTTGATTACAGCTAGCAGGACATCTGAGACAGATTTGCTAATGAGTGCAGTTTGATACACAGACATTGACACACATGTACAAACACATTCACATTGTGTTTTGCAGCATTATCTCTTTCACACTTCTTCAAGCACTTTAAGTGTATTCTTTAAGCAAGGAAGTCCATTCAAATACTGTAATCACCTCATATCTAACACATCATGAGATTTGTATAAGTTTTCTCTCCCATTCATAGTATTTGACTCTTTTGCAATGTTCAGTTTGCTTCAGCTGCTATTCTGTACAAATACAAGCTATCAGTTGAGTTTAGTTCCTCCTCCAACAATGTAATGTAGTCGTCTACAGTATATTTTAATGATTCATCCTTACCCTATTGTTAACTCCTCATACTCATGATCAAAATTCAGTTTAGCATCAGCTTTTCAACAAATCTTGAAGATGCTGTTTGGAAGAAAAGTAGATATTTGAGTCTCATTCTCAACATGTCAAATAATGACACATTGAGATGGCGTCTGACCCGTCCCAAAATCGCAAAGTGTCAGTTTTTGATGAGTTATTCCACATCCTACTCATACGTGTTTTGTTATTTCACCATTCATCTCGCCGACCGTCAGCATTTCAACAGTGTGATTTCAATACATGACTACGTGTCAAATATATAATGCTCGCATACTCTAAATTGAAACAACAATTACAGTGGTATCTAACTGTTGGAAGCTTGACTCTCTGTTTTTCCCAGCTGGAAAGTGCATGCAGAGGGAATGCCTCACTGCGTTGAGGCAGAAGGTCCTCTTTCTCTGCCTCCTGAGGTCCGCTTCTCCTTCACCAAGCTTACACAGTTTTCCTTCACTGCAGCTGCAGGGTAAAATCCTCAGATTCTATCAGATATCTATATGTATGTAATATCTATATGACTATGTTCCTGTCTCTCTGCCTGTTAATCAAAAGTATTTGACGCAAAACAGTAAAGTTACTATTTTCCTTTATTATCCAGGCTGACTCTGCTGAAACTGGAGGTTTTGGCTGATTGCAAGGAGAAGTGGACGGAGATTGAGGGTATCGATCAGGTGTTCTGGTGCAGAGAGACTGCCATGTCAGGTACTGTGCTATCATGGTAGTTTGATGGAATTGATACTTGATGCGTGATAGTATACATCCAACTATATTTATTAAGACATTACATTGGATTTTATTATGCTACCTTAAACCTTTTATGTCTTTATTCCTGAGATAAGTCATGACTTTTGACTGAATACTTAATAATCTGTTGGCTTCTGTACTTTGCTCAATAAATGAATAAAAAAAATACAGAAGGGAATTTGTGTATATCTAAATATGCAGAAGTTTCCTAATCTTAGGCACATGAGAAAATATATGATGTAATGACTGTGACTCTGGTTTCTCTTAAAGATGTGCATTTCACATGCAGTAGAAGCTATAAGATCGAGTGAGGTTGTACTGCAACTCAAGGAGGTAAATCTCCCTCCTTTTTTTCCAGAGTATGTCCAGGAACATTGGAAGGATGATGCATTTTTTGGCTACCAGTACCGGAATGGAGTGAACCCCATGTTGATCAGACGTTGCACCGCCCTTCCCAGTAACTTTCCTGTCACTGATGGGATGGTCTTCCTCCGTGGTCAGTCTAGTTTGAAAGAAGAAATGGAGGTGATTGTCTTGACCTTGACTGATCCTAGTACTAGAATCATGTTTTTACACAAGTTTACAGTTAGAATTAATTGTTGCACATACATGTGGGTCAAGTTGTTTCTCATTTTTCCCACAGAGAGGCAACATATTCTTAGTGGACTACAAACTTTTGGATGGAGTGAAAACAAACATCATCAATGGGAAGAAGCAGTACATGATGGCTCCTCTGGTCCTTTTGCACAAAACACCTCAAAATGAGCTGATGCCAATCGCTATTCAGGTGAGATTAGTTCTCAAATATCACACCAGCTGAAAGGCCTACATGCCTAAGTCATGTAAAAATGTTCCTTGACGAGTCATATCCAAGTTTGACAGGCTGACAGTAGAGTCACATACAGAAGTCAATGAAAAAATATCAGCACACAGTTCTCCAAAACTTTAACAATATATCAGGTCCACAATCGTGACAAGAATCCAAAATAAACAAAACTCCAGCTTCAAATAAATAGTCTTCTTAATTACAAATGAGTTTCAACCAGAAGCCATCATGGGACCGATGATGGCTTGACTTGTGTTTTACAAACACAAAGACAAGTCAGTTATATTCACATGACACACAACTATTGCTGAAAATATGAATTTCCCCCTAGGAGATAAACCGTTTATCAAACTTAAAAGAATAATCTGCGCAGCAGAACAGATCTGCAGTAAGCCATCAAACATACAAAAAGTATTTATTTATTATTAACCAGTCCTGGTGATGGATCAAATGGACTGAACGAACCTAATCCCTCTTCTTTCTCCTGCAGCTGAAGCAGACTCCAGCAGACGACAACCCCATCTTCTTTCCTACTGATTCTGAGTATGACTGGTTGATGGCCAAGATCTTTGTGAGAAGTGCAGATTTCAATGTGCATGAACTCAACTTTCACCTGCTGCGCACTCACCTGCTGGCTGAAGTGTTTGCAGTGTCACTGCTGCGCAACGTGCCCATGGTGCATCCTCTGTACAAGGCAACTATGAGGGAGATACTGAACCTACTGTAGTTAAAGTCTATTTAACCTGCTGGTTTGGGAACTTAAAAAGTTGATGAACCAAAATGTTTTAGTTTGTATATTTTTACAGTTATTTCATAGTGAAGCATCAGGATATCTGACTTTATTAAGAAGTAATAGTGTAACTAAAAAGGTTCCTTCTGTCCCTCAGCTCCTCATACCTCACACTCGCGACACTCTGCAGATCAATCTTTTGGCTCGAGATCTTCTGATATCTGAGGATGGAATTTTCACTAAGGTATAAAATGACCAACATGCCCAGTAGACCATAACTTAAATTCTTCTTTTTTTTCAATATCATATGTAATATTTTTCTCTTACAATAATTTTAACATAATTGACTGTTCCCTAGTTTGCAGCATCTGGTGGAGAGGGTATGATGGAAATCATGGAGAAATCACTGTCCTCGATGACCTACAGCTCCCTCTGTATACCAGATGACATTGCTGAACGTGGACTGGAGGCTGTGCCAAACTTCTACTACAGGGATGATGGACTCAAGCTGTGGAAATACATCCACAGGTACTGTAGGCAGTTTACACCATGCATTTTTTTTTATAGTTGATATGATATTAATGCAAAATCAAAATGACAAGTTTATATGATTTTATATTTTAATATTAATATACTGTTAATTATAAAATAGATGTCTATGTACATATTGCATGTTGGTCCAAGAAACTTCCGTTACCGTTGTCAGTCATAATGTGTGTGTCTCAGATTGCAGAGTGTCTTAATACTGCTGTGTTTATAAATAATATACAATTCAACTAGGAATGTGTTTTACAGAATCTATCTCTCTTTCTTAAAGGTTTGTGCAGGGAGTGCTCAGCTATTACTACAAGACTGACGCTGAGGTTGAGGAAGACTCCGAACTGCAGAAGTGGATTTCGGACATTTTTGTTCATGGATTTCTCTCCAAGGAAAGCTCAGGTGGGCTTTAAAGAAAAACTCAACCGTAAAGATTATAAATGTGCACATAAATGTACCATTTTATCATCATTATGTAAGCAAATATCAAACTTTAATATAGTCATCTAGATGTCCTTAAACAGTGGAGTTTATTCTTTTTAATTCTCAGGAATTCCTCAGAGCTTCACTTCTGTGGCTGAGATGGTCAAGTTTGTCACCATGGTGATCTTCACCTGCTCAGCACAGCATGCGGATGTCAACTCTGGACAGGTGAATCTTCTTAGTACTGCTTTAATGCTATTTTTGTGGAATGGGTTTATGAGATTTTGCAGTTTTCTCAAAACTAGAAAGATAAATAAATAATATAAGTAAACAATAGTAATGAATGTAACAATAATTAATCTGACAAATTATATAAATAATAACAAGGGTAACAATCATAATAATAATCTTAATTATAAACAAAAGTCCACTGTGGCCTCTTTAATGAGTCATATGTGAATCATTCATTGCAGTTTGACTATGGTGGCTGGATGCCCAACGCCCCCACCTCCCTGCAACTTCCTCCACCAACCAAAAAGGGGAAAACAAGTGAGGCCACAATGTTGGAGACATTCCCTGATATCAACACAACAGTTAATGGAATGGCCGTCTTGTGGCTACTCAGCAAGCAGTCCACTGACTTTGTAAGTGTTTAATGAACAATTCAAGTTGTGTAAAGTACTGTAGGTCAATATATCATTACACCCAAAATACTACCTTTGAGCCAACGCAAGAAACCCTGCTGAATTTCTATAACTTTACATTATGTTGCCAATAGTCTGTTTGATAAACATGCAATTGTTTTAAAAATAAATAAATAAACTTGAAATGTAAACTGAATGTATGATTAATCTCATCAGGTCCCTCTTGGCGACTATCCGGAGGAGCATTTCACTGAGGAGACTCCCTGCAAGCTGATAAAGGAGTTTGATGGAGAGCTTAAAGTGCTAAAAACACGCATCGAAGTCAGAGACGAGACTCTGAAAGTCCCATACAAATACTTGAAACCAGATATGGTAGAGAATAGTGTGGCCATCTGAGTATCAGCTGGTGTGAGCTCCTCAGTGGTGGGCAAAAGTCAAGTTCACATTAACAAAAATGAGAAATGATCTGCATGTTCTGTTTTTAACTGATAACTGTACTTCTGCACGTGTGCGCTGATCTTTTTCTCTTCTCATACAGCCTACTTGATTTAACTGTGGTGAAAATGTACTCTTTTATATCCTAAATCCATATAATAAAACGTATATTGTTAGTGAACATACAGGGCATCTAATCAAACTATATTACCGGGGGAATGATGTTATTTTGCACATTGATTGTAACGCTGTAGAAGTAAACTGTGCCCCATGACTTATCTAAAAGTTGGTTACAGACAGCTGGTATCAGTCTACTCCTGAGCTTGTGGTGGTACTAACCCTCGCTGATAATGAAGACCGTGTTCTGAATAGCAGAGTAGCAGATGCCAACTGATTCAACAAGCTGATCAGGAAGGCCAGTGACGTTGTGAGACTGAGAAGATTCCCCGCAAGCTGATAAAGGAATTTCAAGGAATGCTTAAAGTGCTCAAAACACACATCGAAGTCAGAAACGAGAGTCCCGGAAGTCCCATGCACAAACTTGAATCCAACAGGGGCAGAAAAATATTGTGGTAAATGGTCTTGCATTTTTACAGCGCTTTTCCAGTCTACTGACAGCTTAAAGCACATTACAATGCATTCACATTCACACACACATACACTAATGGCTGAGGCTGCCATGCAAGGCGCCAACTGCTCATCAAGAGCAATTTGGGGTTCAGTATCTTGCTCAAGGACACTTCGACATGCAGCTAGGGGGAGCTGGGATTCGAACCACTGAGCCACAGCCGCCCACAATGTGTCCCTTTGAGTATCAGATGGTGTGAGCTCCTCAGTGGTGGGCAAAAGTCAGGTTCACATTAACAAAAATGAGAAAGGATGTGCATGTTCTGTTGTTAACTGATACTTCACTTCTGCATGTCATCATCTGGTCGATTAATCGTTGTGGCCTTACAATATGTTTAAATTATTTTTTCTGTTCTTTGAAGGCACAATGGTGATTTAGAGCATATAGAGTACACACACAGAGTTTGATTTCTAGTTACAAATATTACTGAACTGAAAACACACTAAAAACACTGCTCAATTATTCTCAGGAAATGTTGCATTCACAGGGTGGAGCTTCTTTGAACAAGTTTGGATTGTATCCATTAAAGTAAAACAAATATTCTGTTGACAGTTTCGGTACCTAACAGATATGGAGTGTGGCCAGTGACAGATTCCATGAGAAAAATGGTTTTAATCTTTGCTGTCTCTTGCCTCAGCTATGGGTAAACTCAGTGGGGTGTGAATTTTAAAATGATGCAACCACCACTTTAAAGCAACATTATGTAATGTATTACTTTTACCTTTACCTTAAAATAACAGCTCCACAATCATTTTCATGGAACAGTGTCTTGTAATAGGATGAATGGTGTCTCTGTCACAGCCACTCTGCCCACATCACTTGTTTGTGAGCGTGTAGGATCAGAGCGCGATCGGCAATATTCAAAGGTGTGAACAAATTAACTCAAAATGACAGACTCTTGCTTGAGGGTAATTAGGTTGCACAACTTTTTCTCAAGAAAGGAAAAACAAACAAAAGAAAACTAAACTGGAACTCATCTGTTGGCAGCAGGGTGGGAATTGCACAGCAGCCACAGCGGCCATGGCCCTGTGCCTCGTGAAAAAAAAATCATTGTACGGCCAGAGTGGCCTTTGTGCCCCTGGCCCTGTCCAAGTTCCATGTAAAAAGCGCCAGTGCAGCGTAGTCTCATCATCACATCAATGATCTCACGTGAAAGCCTGAGCCTCTCAAACAGCAGTAGCATTTTAAAACAGAAGAACGACGCCTACAGCACAGGTATATGCAGGCGAGCTCAAGCAGTTTTGATATGACACGTAACTGACTTATGTGGTAGGATTTAGTTCGGTAAAGTTGGAAATAGATTTGAACTTGAAAAAAAACTGTTTTCTAATGTTACATAAACTTGATATTGGTATAATTGGTAAAATGTTTTAATACATAATCCATGTCTGACTTTAGCGATTAATTTAACTTGTCAAGTGATCGAATAATCACTGCAGCCGTACAATATGTTGGAAATGCTTTTCTGTTCACAATGGGGATTTAGATCATATAGAGTACAGGTGTACACACACTTAAATACACTGAAGAGTTTGATTTCTAGTGAAAAACATTACTGAACTCAACAGAAAAAAAGTTGAGAAACTGAAATCAATGGGAAACAAGCACACACAGAAAACACAATCTGTTGACAGTTTCGGTCTCCTGCCTCAGCTGTGGGTAAACTCAGCTGACTGTGACTTTTAAAATCATGTGACTTCTGATGCCACCACTTTACAGCAACATTATGTAACTTTTTACTTTTACCTTTAAAATAACAGCTCCACAATCATTTTCATGGAACAGTGTCTTGTAATAAGATGAATGGTGTTTCCGTCGCAGCCATTCTGCCCCCATCTGTAAGGGGGGAGGAAGAGATGTGGAAATAATTGAGGTAAAAGGTTATTTTAGATAGGACACAGGTTCTTATGAAATATCGGGGAGAACACTCTGACAGTGACCAGGTGAAGGAGAGGACAGAAACAATTGATGCCGGTGTACTGCACAATTTATTAACATGTCTTGTTTTACATAAAAGGCCACAGAGCATTAAAACCATAAAAAGGTTTTAGAACCCAGTTCCAAAATGCGAGCTGCACACATTACAGTTTTTCTCAGTTGCTGAAACACTAAAACTCATTGGCTGAACAAAGTTCGCAGTTGCCTGAACTCATTTAGCTAATTGTGCAGACTGTTGTCAATACCTTAAACCATTTCACATGGTAAAACACAATTTGCAGATCTCACTTAGACTTTTCAGCAGAACTCTAAACACATTTTCATTCTCAAAACACATTCTGCACTCTAATGCACATGTCATCCATACTGGTAAACACAAGTGGCAACAATCAAATACAAAAAGAGAACACATGTCATTGATTAAACACAACCACTCAAAATTGATTTCACTTGTTTCAAATCATGTGACACAACTGATATAAGCCAGTTCAGAGAGCAAACAGGTAAATCTTCTGCAAGCCATGGATTTAGCCTGTGGTGATCTAGGTGACGGACCATGTTAGGGCTGGATACGGCATGCAAGAGGCTTCTTCCCCTGGTTGCCTCAGGAGGGAAAATATTGCTTGTGATGTCGACGAAGTGCTCTGGCCTGACCCAGCCCAAAGTATTGTATACTGTAGTACAGTGCATTGCAGGCTGTATACTATACAACAAACAAATTGTCTGGCCCTGAACATTGTGCTTTCCATGTGTTTACAGTACTGACTCCTCAATAGATTTTGACTGGTTGCAGGTTCATATCAACAAAGAACAAGAATTACAGTATCACAGGAACAAAGGACAAGTTTGTGAGATGCAGAGTACAGTACTGTGAAAATAGGGGTGTAAGGAGGAGGAGGAACAAAAAAAAATGCAAAGAGCAAAGCAGTGTATTATTTCTGATCAATTTTGAGCTATGATAGAACATGTTTTCATTCATCAAAAGACAATGATGGAAAAATATGAAATTTGTTTTGAGATTAAAAATGTATTTCTCCCTGACAACTATATGTTTTGAACAACGTGTTTTCTATTTTTTTGTGTATTGTTTACTGACTGCTTGAGAGTGTATATCGTTCTGATCGCTTTGTTTATGAACTGAGAGCAGTGTTTGGTTTTGAGCACAGGTCAATCTGTTCTGAGGCAATAGTTTCATTTTGCACGAGGAGTCAGAGGTTTTGTAAATAGTGCTTGAAGCTGAGATTTTGTGTTTAATGTTTTCAGGAAATGGAGCAAGGTTTCAGAAATTGTGTTTTAGCAATTGAGAAAAACTGTAACACTAGAACGGCCAAGACGGTCATTTTGACCGTTTTCAAATTTATATGTGCAATAACTTTGTTGAATGATAAAATGCAGTGCTGCCCTTCCACGACTTTTCCTAAAGTGTTTGAATTTTATGATGATAGGTTATACCTATTCCGGCCGTAAGCGGTCATATTGACCGCACATCATTTCGCGGCTTTCGTTGTTTCATTTTTCGCGTGGTTTGCTGCTCTCTTTGTCTCTCTTGTCTCTAACTTTGTTAGCGGTCTACAGCTGTGCTTCTTTGCGAATTTACTTGTGAGTTGATTATTATATAGATGTATTATATAACCTGGTTGTCACCATGGGCAAACAAAAACGGGTGTTACCCCTCCGTGAAACAGCGAACGGAGCTGTTCAAGACGACCGTACTGAAGTGATGCGACTCTGTGTACCAGGGAAAGCCGAGGAAGACTGTCTGCATCCTGAGCACCGTGCACACAGCTGCGGGCACCTTTAGTGGGGCAAAGGAAAAAACAGAGTCTGTGATTTACAACAACCACACGAAGTACGGCGGGGACGACACATCACTGTTTCGTAAGAGTGGAGGATCAGAGCGCTATCAGCATTTTTCAAGGGTGTGTGACAGACTTTTGCTTAAGGGTGTTTAGGTTGCACAATTTTTCTCAAGAAATTCTCACTTTATCACTTCAGCAATCTGCTCCAACTTGTATTTTTATTTAACTTCAACCAAACAGGTAGTGGAAATATATGAACTGTTCTTCTAAATGTTTCCCAAGAAAGGAGAATCAATTTGGGGAGGGGTTTCAATCTTTAGTTTGTCTTATCAAAACTATACCATGACGATGGTAACAGGTGTGAGGGCTGAACTAATTGGAGGTTAGGACAATTAAAAGTTTTGTCCCGTACAAACAGATTTTGGTGGACTGCCTAAAGTTAAAATAAGTGTCAGTTTATGTGACCGGTATCATTCATCTATCAGAACTTTACAGCTCATACTCAAACCCAACTGGCTCAGAGAACATCGTATCATTTTAGGCTGTCAACGAATTGAGGGAAATTTGCCTGATTGGGATGGTAGCCTAATAGATGCATGTGCCAGAGCAGAAAAGAATGGGCATCAGTCTTAACCCTTGAGGCACCTTTAAAATGAAAGTGCAAGTTCTTACCTTGGGACCCGAAATCGTCCTTCATAAAAGTGTAAAAATAACGTCATATATAAATATTTTTTTTCACTTTCACCGCATCTTTTCAACAACTTCAGACCTAACCATAGATATAAAGTTTTTTTTATATATTTTCTTTTATGTTTTTTATGTTTTTATGCCCTTTTTGTAATAAAAACACCTGATTTTCTCTGATCACCTCTGTGCCTGGCAAGAATTCCTCCCCTGATCCCTCCTAGCTTTCAGATAAATCCTCACTGCTGGTGACATCTACCTCAGTAACATATTGCTCACTCTCTTCGGAAGACTGCAAGACTGCAACAAGAGCTTCCTCTAGTTACAAGCTTCTCTTCATGGCCAGACAAGGCTGCAAACTATTCTCACAGACTTCAAACATGCACCTGCGTAAACATGCTGTGCCACGTGTCCAATAGGAGTGGTGTCTCTCTCCTGATCAAGAAAAAACATGAACAGCTCACACACACACACACACACACACACACACACACTTTTATATCACTCCCATGAACCAAGACCACTTTTATGGTGTTCAGTTTTTTTTTTATTGCCATACATTTTGCAAAGTAAGAGAACCAGGCCTCCACTGAAACTTTATGTGATAAAGCTCTGCTGCCCCTCAGGGCTTGGGGGGGGGGGGGGGGCGCGCATCAGACCTAAAACCTTTTCCCTGTATTTTGAAGGCAGCAGCTTAGATTTATTGGGTATTCATGGGAAAAGTATTACAATATGTCAGGATTACAGTATATCAAAAATATGTGGTTATAATGGGAGTCAATGTGTCCAAGTCGGGCCCGAGGTGAAAGGTTGTAGGTATAGATACGAATCTCCTATTCTATACACCTTACAATAGAGGGGATCGTGGAATTTTAAAAATAATAATGAAAAACAAATCCTGGCCAATTTTCATATAATTAGCTTTTAAACTGACCGAGATATTGAGAATCAAAGAAGTCAAAAAGGCAGAATGTGCTGGCAGAACTGAGTCAGTAATATGACACTCTGGATACTCCTACCAAACCTTATAAAAGCAGATATCAGTGGTGTTTCTTTCATTCGGAAGACCTGTTAATCCAAGGAACTCATCAAACGGTAAGAGAGGCGCTTTAAGAAATAATTACATTCAGTAACAATAACACTAAGGAATCTGTTCTGTAATAGGGACAAGAAACAAGAAAGAATGACATGAAATGGCGAGAAAATGAGTGTGGAGGACATGTACAAAGAGCCCCAGGGTGGTTTCAAACCCTGGGGTAGTGGCAAGGAGACAGCCTCTGTACATGTGGCGCATGATGTACTAATTGAGCTACTGAGACACTGCAAAAAGTGGTGTTTTTTAATAGATATATAGTACCTGTCAAATTAGCAAAGAGAGTCTGACAGTTTCATTGTTTTCCTGGTGGTATTTCCCAGAACTCTAAGTACCAATCGTGGCACTACTGAACACATTGTCATATTATTATTATTATTACATAAAAAACATTGAGGTATTGCTACAAGTGTAATCAAACATGCAATCAACATACGTATGCTTGTGTGAAGTTTGCAATATGTTGGAGGTTTTTCTTAAAGTGGGAAGATGGGGACTTAAACACAAACCATGGCATCATGAGCCATGTGCGTTTTCCTCTTTGCTGTGGAGCAGCAGGTGTGGTTCCAGTCTGCAGAGGATCTGAATTAGGGCTAATCTTTTACTAATACAAGTGCTGCACCGCTCCAGCAAACACGTTTCTATTCAGTTCTTGAAAAGTTGAACACAAACTAAGTTGTTATATCAGTATTTTAAAGTTTTTTTGCATTCAATTTCCTGTAATGACAGTCAACCTAATCGGTGCCGAAAATGATTATCATCATTCTCTCCCCATCAGGACTCTTCTGCTTTCCAGAGTGAAAATGATAGATTATGAAGTGACCATATTCACCGGCAATCGCGCCTATGCCACCACTATTAACAATGTCTTTGTTAAGCTGGTGGGAACAGATGGGGAGAGCAATCGCACGTGGGCCCAAGGACCTTTATCTGTCCTAACAGGAACAGTAAGTCTCAAGTATCCATCTAAAACTCTATAGGACCTTTCCTCATGAGATCACACAAAGCCACATTTAATACCAATTTAGAAAAGCTGATCTAAGTCCAGTTATGAGCTCCATAAGCTGATATGTTCTGCAAACTTCCCGTCTATTTTCAGTAACTGTATGCCAATTATTGGGATGTTACAGCTCCGTTATTGGTTATGAAATGAAATGTATCTCCACCTTTAAGTTTTTCAAATGTTTTCTGTCTTTATTCCAGGAATATCGCTTTACCCTGTCCAGCCCTAAATCCATTGGAAAGCTGGTTCTGATAGAGCTGGACAAACAGCGTTTCACGTTGTTCCCTGAAGACGATTGTTTCCCTGCCAAGGTGGAAGTAAAATCCCCTGAGGGAGACACCTACACCTTCCCCATCTACAGCTGGATCACTGACAGCGAGGTGCACTACTTCAGAGAGGGAACAGGTTTGTTGAGACTGCTTGTCTGACACCTGTGCTGATCATCGTAATGAAATTCAAGAAAGAGAAGTTGTGAAAGCTAGATTATAAGGAGGTTTACAAAGAGTACATTTATGCAAACACATCAACAAGTTGAAACTTTCTTGTGGTTCTGTCTTTCAGCACTGAGGGACTTTGAAGACAAGAATCCTCTCGGCAGGTACAGTCGGGAGAAAGAGCTGAAGCAGCGAGCAGAAGATTATCGGTGAGATCTCCAAGCTTACATATTTTAGATTTATGCACCCCAAAACTAACATGTCTTGTTTGGAAATACTTTTATATGATGAGAATTCCAAAACACTTTTTTAGATCTGCAAGGATCTATTGATTGTGAAAGCTGAGTCAGCATTAACAAAATATGTTTTACATATATGTTTTATGATTTCTTCCGCCTACTTTTTCCAATTTGTATCTTCCACATTCTTTTTACTTAAAAACATCATTCAAACATCAAAATAATCAGCTCCATTGGGAACTGTGTGCCATAACTTTTCTCTTTTATATCATACATACTTTTCAAAATATTCAGTGTTTTCTGACAGCATAAATGGAATGGTGGAATGTTCAAAGATCATATTTG
Organism: Diplodus puntazzo; assembly: GCA_963678695.2. Taxonomy (NCBI): domain Eukaryota; kingdom Metazoa; phylum Chordata; class Actinopteri; order Spariformes; family Sparidae; genus Diplodus; species Diplodus puntazzo. Next base: position 14,043,443 of record OZ023156.1, on the reverse strand, counting down.
TTCAAGCTTTTTCATCTGCTCATTCATGTTATCAACTAAACACTCTTTTGAAAATTTTAGGTATTATTCAACTTTCAAATCATATTAAAATTGTTTTCCAGAATATTAAATTTTACCTGAAGCTTAGTTACAATGGAAGTCAATTAGAAAATCCATGGTCATCATTTTGTCTCTCTTCCCTCATTTCAAACATTCACAGTGACTGGGACTTTCTCATATTAAGTCAGTTTGTTCATATCGTTTATACTCTCTACACGTGCACAGTTCAAAAGTTCACTACTTTTAAGCCATTCTCAGAGTTTTACGTTCGTGTGTATGTAAGTGAATGTCTGTAGCTACATTGAAGGACTCAACTTCGGAGAGAAGCTTTAAAATATTCTGCAAATCCTGTCTTCGAAGTGCTCCAAGTCCCACAGTTTTCACTGACATGAGAGCAGTTACGGTCTCTGAGTAAGAAGAAAGTGTGTGAGAGGTCAGCCTCAGCTAAAATCTCTGTGAAATGAACTCTTGAGTTAAACAGTAGTCACCCTCACCATGGCAGCCTTTGATTACAACTGGCAGGACATCTGAGACAGATTTGCTAATGAGTGCAGTTTGATACACAGACATGGACACACATGTACAGACACATTCAAACAATCACATGCAAGCATGCACGCACGCACACACACACACGCACACACACACACTTTACTTGTACTTTCATTTGGTTATCTCTTTACCACTTTTCCAACCACTTTAACTGTAGTTAGTGTTCATCTGCTCAGTCATTCTTTAAGCAAGGAAGTCCATTCAAATACTGTAATTACCTCATATTTGACACATCAGAAGTTTATATAAGTTTTCTGTCCCATTCATAGTATTTGACTCTTTCCTAATGTTTTAAGTCCTCAGTTTCCTTCACTTACTTTTCTGTACAAATACAAGCAACAATTAGTTGAGTTTAGTTCCTCCAGCAATGTAATTTATTTGCCAGACTACAGTATATTTTGAGGATTCATCCTTACCCCATTATTAAGACTTCTCGTAGTCATGAACAAAATTCAGTTTAGCATCAGCTTTTCAACAAATCAGAGGATCAGCAGATTTTTGAGTCTCATTCCCTACACGTCAAATAATGACACATTGAGATGGCGACTGACCTGTCCTAAAATCCCAAAGCGTCAGTTTTTGACAAAAAAAAAATCTGCTTTTCTTACAAATAACACCTTTAAAATATTCGACATCTTTCTCACACGTTTTTTGTTATTTCACTTTTCATCTCACCGAGCGTCAGCTTTTCAACAGCCGTGATTTCTTCAGAAATTGCTAAATTGCATGTGTTGAAAAATTGCATAATTCGTTTTCCGCTTTTTCCCGTGACGGTCACGGGATGTTGATGTTGCCGCTTTTTTATCCTGAGGGGTTGCGGGCCTTACTGGGTCCAAATCAATTACAGTGGTATCTAACTGTTGGAAGCTTGACTCTCTGTTTTTCCCAGCTGGAAAGTGTATGCAGAGGGAATGCCTCACTGCATAGATGCAGAAGGACCACTTTCTCTGCCTCCTGAGGTCCGCTTCTCCTTCACCAAGCTTACACAGTTTGCCTTCACTGCAGCTGCAGGGTAAAATCCTCAGATTCTATCAGATATCTATCTATATGACTATGTTCCTGTCTGTCTGCCTGTTAATCAAAAGTATTTGGTGCAAAACAGTAAAGTTACTATTTTCCTTTATTATCCAGGCTGACTGAGCTGAAACTGGAGGGGTTGGCTGATTGCAAGGAGAAGTGGACGGAGATTGAGGGTATCGATCGGGTGTTCTGGTGCAGAGAGACTGCCATGTCAGGTACTGTGCTATTATGGTAGTTTGATGGAATTGATACTTGATGCATGATGGTATACATCCAACTATATTTATTCAGACATTACATTGGATTTTATTATGCTACCTTAAACCTTTTATAAGTGTCTTTATTCCTGAGATAAGTCATGACTTTTGACTGAATACTTAATAATCTTTTGGCTTCTGTACTTTGCTCACTAAATGGATAAAAAAAAAAATACAGAAGGGAATTTGTGTATATCTAAATATGCTGAAGTTTCCTAATCTTAGGCACATGAGAAAATATGTGACATAATGTCTGTGACTCTGATTTCTCTTAAAGACGTGCATTTCACATGCAGTAGAAGCTATAAGATCGAGTGAGGTTGTACTGCAACTCAGGGAGGTAAATCTCCCTCCTTTTTTTCCAGAATATGTCCAGGAACATTGGAAGGATGATGCATTTTTTGGCTACCAGTACCTGAATGGAGTGAACCCCATGTTGATCAGACGTTGCACCACCCTTCCCAGTAACTTTCCTGTCACTGATGGGATGGTCTTCCTCCGTGGTCAGTCTAGTTTGAAAGAAGAAATGGAGGTGATTGTCTTGACCTTGACTGATCCTAGTATTAGAGTCATGTTTTGACACAAGTTTACAGTTAGAATTAATTGTTGCACTAATGTGTTCACATACATGTTAGTCAAGTTGTTTCTCATTTTTCCCACAGAGAGGCAACATATTCTTGGTGGACTACAAACTTTTGGATGGAGTGAAAACAAACACCATCAATGGGAAGAAGCAGTACATGATGGCTCCTCTGGTTCTTTTGCACAAAACACCTCAAAATGAGCTGATGCCAATCGCTATTCAGGTGAGATTAGTTCTCAAATATCACACCACCTGAAAGGCCTACATGCCCAAGTCATGTAAAAATGTTCCTTGACGAGTCATATCCAAGTTTGACAGGCTGACAGTAGAGTCACATACAGAAGTCAATGAAAAAATATCAGCACACAGTTCTCCAAAACTTTAACAATATATCAGGTCCATGGTCGTGACAAGAATCCAAAATAAACAAAACTCCAGCTACACATAAATAGTCTTCTTAATTACTGTAGGCAAAAACAAATGAGTTTCAACCAGAAGCCATCATGGAACCGATGATGGCTTGACTTGTGTCTTACAAACACAAAGTCAAGTCAGTTATATTCACATGACACACAACTATTGCTGAAAATATGAATTTCCCCCGAGGAGATAAACCGTTTATCAAACTTAAAAGAATGATCTGCGCAGCAGAACAGATCTGCAGTAAGCCATCAAACATACAAAAAGTATTTATTTATTATTAACCAGTCCTGGTGATGGATCAAATGGACTGAATGAACTTCATCCCTCTTCTTTCTCCTGCAGTTGAAGCAGACTCCAGCAGACGACAATCCCATCTTCTTTCCTACTGATTCTGAGTATGACTGGTTGATGGCCAAGATCTTTGTGAAAAGTGCAGATTTCAACTTGCATCAACTCAATGTTCACCTGCTGCGCACTCACCTGCTGGCTGAAGTGTTTGCAGTGTCACTGCTGCGCAACGTGCCCATGGTGCATCCTCTGTACAAGGTAACGGTGTAAGAGAATCCTGAATCGACTGTAGTTTAAGTCTATTCAACCTGCTGGTTTGGGAACTTAAAAAGTTGATGAACCAAAATGTTTTAGTTTGTATATGTTTACAATTATTTCACAGTGTCAAGATATCTGACTTTATTAAGAAGTAATAGTGTAACTAAAAAGGTTCCTTCTGTCCCTCAGCTCCTCATACCTCACACTCGCTACACTCTGCAGATCAATCTTTTGGCTCGAGAACTTCTGATATCTAAGACTGGAATTTTCACTGAGGTATAAAATGACCAACATGCCCAGTAGACCATAACTTAAATACTTCTTTTCTTTCAATATCATATATAGTATTTTTCTCAATAATTTTAACATATGTGACTGTTCCCTAGTTTGCAGCATCTGGTGGAGAGGGTATGATCGAAATCATGGAGAAATCACTGTCCTCGATGACCTACAGTTCCCTCTGCATACCAGATGACATTGCTGAGCGTGGACTGGAAGCTGTGCCAAACTTCTACTACAGGGATGATGGACTCAAGCTGTGGAAATACATCCACAGGTACTGTAGGCAGTTTACACCATGCATTTCTTTTTATAGCTGATATAAATGCAAAGTCAAAATGACAAGCTTAGATGATTTTACATTTTAATATTAATATACTGTTAATTATAAAATAAATGTCTATGCATGTACATATTTACCTGATGGGCTTAAAGGGGACGATACAAAAACAGTCACACTGTGTTGCGTGGATGTAAGTGAGTACAGCTAGGAGAGAGATACCAGCACGTTGACATGGTCAAAGAAACTTCCGTTACCGTTGTCAGTCATAATGTGTGTGTCTCAGATTGCAGAGTGTCTTAATACTGCTGTGTTTATAAATAATATACAATTCAACCAGGAATGATTTTTACAGAACTTATCCACACTTCTTAAAGGTTTGTGCAGGGAGTGCTCAGCTATTACTACAAGACTGACGCTGAGGTCGAGGAAGACTCTGAACTGGAGAAGTGGATTTCGGACATTTTTTTTCATGGATTCCTCTCCAAGGAAAGCTCAGGTGGGCTTTAAAGAAAAACTCAACCGTAAAGATTATAAATGTGTATATTAATGTAGCATTTTATTATCATTATGTAAGCAAAAATCAAGCTTTTATTTAGTCATCTAAATCCCAAGTAAGGAATTTTATTCTTTTTAATTCTCAGGAATTCCTCAGAGCTTTACCTCCGTGGCTAAGTTGGTCAAGTTCGTCACCATGGTGATCTTCACCTGCTCAGCACAGCATGCGGCTGTCAACTCTGGACAGGTGAATCTTATTAATATCTGTTTAATGCTATTTTTGGGGAATGGGTTTATGAGTTTCTTGCAGTTTTCTCTAAACTGGAAAGAGAATGAGGAATATATCAATAATAATGAAGTAACAATGATAAATATAATAAATGATATCAATTATAGCATGGGTAACAATCGTTATAATAATCATAATTATGAACAGATTAATCATCCACATTCAGGGAAGGAAATTAGCCCCCCTTTTTAATGATGGGGCCAGTAAAGGACCTGGATAATGGATGTGGGGTCGCTGGCACAAAGAAAGTTGAAAATTACTTATTTGGATGCAGAGAAAGGCTGATATAATAGCTCATACAATAGCTAATATAACATAATATCATACATAAAAGGAAAGTTAAAAACCTAAAAGTCCACTGTGGCCTCTTTAATCAGTCATAATGTGAATCATTCATTGCAGTATGACTATAGTGGCTGGATGCCCAACGCCCCCACCTCCCTGCAACTTCCTCCACCAACCGAAAAGGGGACAACAAGCGAGGCCACGATGTTGGAGACATTCCCTGACATCAACACAACGGTTAATGGAATGGCCGCCTTGTGGCTACTCAGCAAGCAGTCCACTGACTTTGTAAGTGTTTAATAAACAATTCAAGTTGTGTAAAGTACTGTAGGTCAATATATCATTACAGCCAAAATTCTACCTTTGAGCCAACGCAAGAAACCCTGCTAACTTTCTATAACTTTACATTATGTTGCCAATAGTCTATGTTAAACATTGAAATGTTTTAAAAAATAAATAAATAAACTTTGAATGTATGATTAATCTCATCAGGTCCGTCTCGGCGACTATCCGGAGGAGCATTTCACTGAGGAGACTCCCCGCAAGCTGATAAAGGAGCTTAATGGAAGGCTTAACGTACTGAAAACACGCATCGAAGTCAGAGAGACACAGAAAGTCCCATACACATACTTGAAACCAGATATGGTAGAAAATAGTGTGGCAATCTGAGTATCAGATGATGTGAGCTCCTCAGTGGTGGGCAAAAGTCAGATTCATATAACAAAAATGAGAAATGATCTACATGTTCTGTTTTTAAATGATAAATGTACTTCTGCATGTCATCATTGTATGCTGATTAAATCCTAATCTTCATCATAACTCTCATTTTGTCAATGAATATGCAGGGCATCTGATCAAACTAAATTACTGGGTGAAAGACACTATTGTGCATTACGATTGTAACACTTTAGACGTAAACTGTGCCTCATGACTTATGTCATAATGAAGCTTAAATAATTTAAGGACCTATGCTGCGATGAATTTATTATATGTTGTTATATGTATCTGAAAAAAAATAGTCTGCTGAAAGGAAGAAAATAACATCTGAGCGAACCATGTGTTAGTTTTATCTCATGCAAAAAGTTCTGCTTAACACACAAAAAATACTTTTCTTTAATGGAAGAAAAGAGTTTCATGTCACCAGAGAAAGAGATGTTGTCTCCATGGTCCTGTGCTCCATGAGTCAGCTGTTTCTGTAAAACACTTGTCTGCCCTTAGACACTCACTAAAGAAACCCTATAATAATATAATAATGATAAAGAAATTATTCAAAACATCTGTGTTGGGTGTTTTTTCTCTATAAAAAGGAAGAAGCTGCTGCATTGAGAAGTTTGTTCTGAACACACTGTTGACCTTCAGGTTTTTATAAGCTGTATTTCAATCATTCTAGATATATAAGCCCTTATTAACTGCTCTCTGTTTACTGGTTTTGGCCCTTATATTTCAAACATGTCACTGGTACCCCCCTTTTAAAAGAATCCCTCTCTTGATCAATCTCTTTTAAGTGATTTTAGACCCATCTCCAAGCTGCCATGTTTATCCATGATATGAGATAAGACTGATTTCTTTCAAATATAACAATTACATTTTGGTTTATTTTTTGAAAGTCAATCCAGGTTCGGGTTTAGATGAGAGTGAGACTTGCTCAGACATGCTTCCTGATTTGTTTCGATCGTTTATAGAAAGCAGTTGGTGATTAATTTTATAGTTAACAACAGTGACAGATTGTTTTCCATGAGAGAAGATTCAACTGGCAGAAGGGTTTTAATCTTTGATGTCTCTTGCCTCAGCTGTGGGTAAACTCAGCTGAGTGTAAATTTTAAAATGATGTGATTTCTGATGCCACCACTTTAAAGCAACATTACGTTACTTTTACCTTTACCTTTACCTTTAAATAACAGCTCCACCATAATTTTCATGGAACAGTGTCTTGTAATAAGATGAATGGTGTCTCTGTCACAGCCACTCTGCCCCATCACTTGTTTGTGAGTGTGTAAGATCAAAGCGCGATCGGCATTTTTCAAGGGTTGGTGTAATAAAGCAATAAAAATGATTTACTTGTTGGCAGTTAAAGCAGATAACAGATACATTTGCTATCCATAGAATTTGCTTCAGCAAAGCGCTCCAACTAAAAATGCCTTTCTCTGAGGTTTACCGCAGAGACTTGAGCTGAGTGTAAAAACATCGCTCATCATCATCATTCTCAGGAAATGTCATTCATAGGGCACCGTAAAGGGCATGGGTAGTGTCAGTGCCGGCCCTGAGAAATTTGGTGCCCTAGGCAAGATCTTAGCCGGCGCCCCCTTGCATCACAGTCAATTTCACAATCAATTTTCATACAGTCACACAGAAACTGCATGTATGTATTCAAGATTTTATTCATTTTAAGTCAAAAATATCACACCAAATAAAAACTGAAGAAAGAAACAAGCGATAAAAATAAAATATAAATAAGGCATTGCGCAAACGTATTATCTCTCAGCCTCAGAGTGCCATCTCTCATTTATCTATTGTCAGCCGCTTCGCGGTGTATTCTTTTGGAGAAAACATTTAGCAGCAGAAGCAGTGTAAGCTATCTGTTTAAGTACATCAGCCAGCTTCTTTTGATTTTTTCATCATTAACTAAGACTCTGTTACAAAAGTCATGTTGACACTCTCTCATCTTTGTTTTTGGGAAATGTGTAACTGCTTTTTTACTTGAAACGTTCCTCTGTAAACTCGCTCTCGTATCACTTTGTCAGTTAGAAGAGATGACCAGTCAGCAGGTCTGTTGGTGCCTTTAGTCCTGATGCTGTGTCACTCTGCTGTGCTGAGGTAGAGGGACAGGAGCACCTGATGCTGTGTCACTGGGCTGGTGGGGAAATATTTCAAAAAGCATCTGAAGAGAGAAAGAAGTACATGTGATCACTGCATTTTAATTTAAAAAAAAAAACATGCTTGATGTGTGCTATACATAAGACTAATATAGACTAATAATGAAAATGTGATGAGATTCATTCAACTTTATTGTCATTGCAATACAATTCAGCAAGGGCGTAGAATTGGGTAGGGACGCCAGGGACACATCCCTACCAATATTCAGCCGCTACTGTGTAGTCACTATCAATACAACCGCTGTCCGTAGTGTTTAGTCAATGATTATGGCACACAAAAGGATTAAATGTCGGTCTCTGCTAGAAGTCCCACCTCTAGCCTAAATATCACTCCCTGATCGGCTGCCGGTTTCTCGCTAACTTACATGTGATTGGCTGTCCCCGCTGTCACTCCTTCTGCTTGTAAAAGTTACATGCAACCTGCTAGTTGGACCAGATGAGAGGCAGTGCATGTTATCTGCAACTGCGAGTGTTAGTTGTCAACATGTTCGGCATTTGTTCTTCCTGGGTCACGTCAGCTAGACGGATTTTAATATCAGTGGTGTCATTTACATTTGTGTTTGTGTCTGTTTGCATGCGTGTACGTGTGTGCGTGCGTGTGTGCTGTATAGGATTTGAAGGATGTCTAAGAAAAGAAAATGGATATAAGGGACTTCTTTAGGAGTCAAAGTGTAAGTTACTTCAATGGTGTATAGGTAGAGGCTCAACAATACAGATATTGAATAAAAGAGAATATTTAATGCCAAAGAGATACACTTTTTTAAAGTTATTTTATTGTATTTGTGTAGAAGTGAGCAACGGTTTAAAAACACAAATGAAGAAACTTTGTGGTGGAAATACAATAAAACCTCACATTCTAGATGATCATGTGATTTTATAATTATAAAATATAATTAATATTAAGTAATATTAATATTTAGTAAAAGCCTTTTTGCTCAGGCAATAACTGTACCATCAAGCTCTATGATCATTGTATCCCTAATGTATCTGTTCATATGTCATGCATCAACATATTTTTGTAAGGTGACGGACAGCAGAGAGGCTGGAGGAGATGGAGGAGGAGAGGCCAGAGAAGGTAGAGGAAGAGAGGCAGGAGGAGGTAGAGAAGGAGAGGCTGGAGCAGATGAAGGAAGAGAGGCAGGAGGAGGTAGAGAAGGAGATGCTGGAACAGATGAAGGAAGAGAGGCTGGAGGAGATAGAGGAGGAGAAGCTGAAAGACATGCTGGAAATTCACAGGTGAGGTTAAAATTTATGATGGATATGTTAAAACATTTCAAAGAGGAGCAACCAGTGGACACTAATCTGCTTGTATTTGAGTATTAGTGACAAAGACATTTACATTTCATTTATGGTTATTTACAATGTTGTATTGCATTTATGTATTTCCGATGGTGTTGATGGACAGTAGGCTATGTTAATTGACAGTATGATGCACAGTTGCACTACAGCCCTACACTAAAGAGTAAAGATGAGAACTCTTCCAAGTTGCCTCCTTGCCTTTCATTAGTGGCTTTAACCTATAACATCTGCATGACGTGAAATTATGATTGCTTATGTAAAAAAAACGTCAACTTGCAGGAGTGCTGCCTTGGAGCACTTTTGTATTCCCAACAATCTCAAAATGAAACCTACTCCCTTGCAATTCAGTCTAACCAGAGAGCAAGTGCAGTATATATATTTCGCCTATGAATGATATGGGAAAGTTAAGGTGTGGAGTACTAACAGTAATACACTTTAACTGCACTTTAACACTGATGTAAACTGTAACAAACTGTGACACAATAAACCAAAGGCTTACAATGACCCTGTTACAAAGGGAATGGAAAACTACCGGTACTAGCATTTTAACTGACATTCAAGCAGGAAAGACACCTGTAAAATAACACCTGATGAATTTAAGGTGGAGTAACATTAACACACGTCGACTCAGATAATTACTGATTATTAAACAATGCTGCTATCGTCCGAAGAAAGCGAGCAAGCTAACACTCTGCTCCAACAAAGATGTTGTTAACGATCATTAAACTATTAATTTCCTTTCGCTTCATCACATTGACGTTACTGTACCTGTATCTTTTTCACGTCTTCCTCTTCTATCCGTCTTTTCCTTCGCTGGGCGCCGGATGGTTTCAGTCTTTTGGAACTTGTAATTCCGCTACAGTATCAGTAAATCTCTCTCTGGGTCTCATGGTCTCGGTGCAGTCAGATTCAGGCAGCTTGCCTCTCGACCCGCCTCCCTCACAGAGGACAGGCACAGAGCAACGAGCCAGGAACCCAGAAAACCCTCCGTTATTTAATAGTCTTTGCTATGACGTTGCTGTGCGCTTATATAATATTTCGAAATAATAGTAGTAATGGCACTGGTAAAATATATGTATATATATATATATATATATATATATATATATATATATATATATATATATAATATATATATATATATATATATACATATATACATATATACATATATACATATATATACATATATATATACATATATACATATATATATATACATACATATATATACATACATACATACATACATACATACATACATACACACACATATATATATATATTATATATATATATATATATATATATATATATATATATATAGATGTATATTTACCATAAAATTTTAACAGTATTATGCTGTATTAATCCCTTATAGTATCATACTGTAAACTAAAAGGCAATCTGGAGGGAAAAAAAGAACGTGATTACAGCACAAGTGAGAGTACCAGGAATTTACTGTAATTTTGCTGTAAACAGCTGAGCATCGGAAGGTAAAAATACTGCAGGAACTCATTCTAAAATTAACTGACATGACAGGAGCATTTTATTTTCTGGCAAAAGTTGTTTTTGCAGCTTACATTTCATTTTTCAACTTTGAAGCGAATCTGCCAGCAAGTCTCTGTCGCCACAAAGATGGCCACACTTCAACCTGCATTTATAAGGCACCTCCATCAAGTAAATCATCATTTTTATTCCATCTTAAACTGTAAAAATGTTATGCTATGTCAAAACATTATACCTGTCAAGTAAATTAAAAAATACATAATTGTGGGGCTTACTCCAGTTGAATTTTCTGCCATTTAGAACAGCAACAACAACAAAACAGAAAACACAACGACAAAACAGAAAACACAGAATACGCTGGAAAGTTTATGACCGTCAGCTACCGTCAGAATCTTCTTAATACCTGTTTAATGCTATTTTTGGGGAATGGGTTTATGAGTTTCTTGTAGTTTTCTCTAACCTGGAAAGAGAATGAGGAATATATCAATAATAATGAAGTAAAAATGATAATTATAGCTGCTGCGCAGCGATGGGTTGGGTCCGGGCTATTTTTGGCAAATTCAGGCAATTCTGAGCAACAAACAGGAGAATAGGAAGTCAAGACAGTTGCCAACAATGTTCATTTTGGAACACTTGAGGCTTGAACTCACAACTTCTGGAACCAAAGACTGACATCTATCGCTCTGAGCTAATTGGCAAGTGGCAATACAACAGTGGCTTCACAAATTGCATTCCATTCACTGTTGATTAACAGGTTTAAATGTAGAACAGTTTCTTTAGTATTGGGGCTACAGTTTGATGAAAGTGTGAAGTTCTAGCAGGTTGATTTGTTATGAATTTTCAATGTTTTGAACTTTAGTTGCTTGCTGTAGCGCCATCATCAGGACTATTGGCTTGGGTTTACAGATGAGGTAATCTGGCATGAGACTGGGCCTTTATGCAAAATTTGGTTAGCTTTCACCCATGGTCCGGTCGAAGCTATTTGTTTTTATTTAATTAAGAGCACTGTTTTTCAACCCTGTTCCCCGGGGAACACTGTCCTGCATGTTTTAGATGTTTCCTGCTCCAACACACCTGATTGAAATTATCGGCCAATCATCAAGCTCTGCAGAAGCCTAACGAGGGAGCAATCATTTGAATCAGGTGTGTTGGAGCAGGAAACATAAAACATGCAGGGCAGTGTTCCCTGAGGAACAGGTTGAAAAACACTGATTCAGAGGCTTGCTGTGATGCCACCATCAGGACAATTGTTTTGTGTTGAAGACATGTGACAGTTTGATCTGTCATCGTCATTATCATGATTCTTGCTAGGCCTCAAACCCACAACCCCTGACACCAAGAACCAGCTCCTAACTCACTGAGCTAATTGGCTGGAAGTGAGACCTGCTGTGTAGCTTCATTTGTCGACTCAGGGAGTCACTGTCCGAGCTGCTGTCGTCAAGGCAGATTTCAAAAATGGTCAAAATGTCAGAAATTCTGTTACCTGAACAAAAATCTGATAATACATAAATTGTATCTTTACAGCATGGAAATGTTGGTGATTTGTTTTTAACTCTAAGTGTTTTGCTTCATAAAAGAAAATTTGATGTTTAAAAATGCCACTCTTACATTGACTCCAGTTGTTCCCATGAGAGCAGAATTCAAAATGTTCTCAAAAATTCAATTTTTTAAAAAATTCTGATATTTGCCGAACTTCATCAACCATAACTCCAAAATATTCTAAATTTTTTTCAGGAAGATTGAAAATGTATTTAGCAAGAATTTGATAGTAGATGTTTACAGTGCTGTTTACAGTCAAACATGTTGATGCACTGTAGGCTTAATTTTTGATAAATCAAAAATCCGAGAAACAAAGTTTTGTGGAGGACGGTCTGAAGATGCTCTCTAGCAAGTTTGGTGACAATTGAGCAAAAATTGTGGGAGGAGATAGGTTTTATAAGTTTTACAGGTTTTGAAAAAAACTAAGTGATGGACTTCATAATTTGTAATGAGTTTGAGTGGACTAAAGTTTCAGCAGTATTGGGGCTACAGTTTGGTGAAAGTTTCGAAACTGTAGCATGTACTGTTGATTTTGTAGGTATTTTTAAAGTTTTTAAATTTAAACGCTTATTGTGCCCCCCCCCCCCCCCCCCAGGAGGAATATTGACATGTCCTTGGAATTAAGTAAATCTGGCATGGGGCCGGACATTTCTGTAAAGTTTGGTGAGTTTTCGCCCATGGGAAGTATGACTTCCTTGGAAGAAAGAAAGAAAGAAAGAAAGAAAGAAAGAAAGAAAGAAAGAAAGAAAGGAAGAAAGAAAGAAAGAAAGAAAGAAAGAAAGAAAGAAAGAAAGAAAGAAAGAATTCCTACAAATACAATAGGGTCCTTGGCAGCTTAGCTGCCCGGACCCTAATAATATCACACATGAAAGGAAAGTTAAAAACCTAAAAGTCCACTGTGGCCTCTTTAATCAGTCATATGTGAATCCAATGCAAATCCAAACCCAATGCCCCCACCTCCCTGCAACTTCCTCCACCAACCGAAAGAGGGACAACAAGTGAGGCCACGATGCTGGAGACATTCCCTGATGTCAACACAACAGCTAATGGAATGGCCGCCTTGTGGCTACTCAGCAAGCAGTCCACTGACTTTGTAAGTGTTTAATGAACAATTCAAGTTGTGTAAAGTACTGTTGGTCAATATATCATTACAGCCAAAATATTACCTTTGAGCCAACTCAAAAAACCCTGCTCACTTTCTATAACTTTACATTATGTTGCCAATAGTCTATGTTAAACATTGAAATGTTTTTAAAAATAAATAAATAAACTTTGAATGTATGATTAATCTCATCAGGTCCGTCTCGGCAACTATCCAGAGGAGCATTTCACTGAGGAGGCTCCCCGCAAGCTGATAAAGGAGCTTAATGGTAGGCTTAACGTACTGAAAACACGCATCGAAGTCAGAGAGACACAGAAAGTCCCATACAAATACTTGAAACCAGATATGGTAGAAAATAGTGTGGCAATCTGAGTATCAGATGGTGTGAGCTCCTCAGCCGTGGGCAAAAGCCAGATTCATATTAACAAAAATGAGAAATGATCTGCATGTTCTGTTTTTAAATGATAACTGTACTTCTACATGTCATCATTGTATGCTGATTAAATCCTAATCCACATCATAACTCTTATTTTGTCAATGAATATGCAGGGCATCTGATCAAACTAAATTACTGGGTGAAAGACACTATAGACACTCATGACCAGGGGCGGGGCTTGC